>CM062296.1:374025426-375225426 GCA_031216915.1 Pictodentalium vernedei
CAACAGTAACTTCGCAATCATCTTCATGGATCGCTCAGTGTTTCCCATTTTCGTGGCAGTAGAACTCGAAACATTTACGCCGAGATCTCAGAAAAATTCTCGCACACCAGAAAAGTGGTTTTGTTCTCTGTTTAAATTCTATTTCACTGACAGCGTCTACTTACCTTCACACATTTTATTCCCAAGAAATGCACAATATTTGGATCGTCGTCTTCAAGTGGTGAAAATGGCGTCTGCTCGCGAAAATCAATCTCCCATGACACACCGGGAAAAACTCGGTACGGGAAAATATACCGTAGGACAAACCTGAACACGAAAATACGGCACTTTGCGCTGTAGAAACTACGGATTTTTTTAACAGTGTGGGTCAGCTTTGTCGCATGTTATGAGCCTGTCTGATACAGTTCTTGTGTTTGCCAAAGTTACCATCAAAGATGAATGTTGGTGAGCTCTCGCGCGTTGGCGTCCTTCTTGTTAAATACATACGGAACAAGAAAATTTTTCCCTTCGCTTTTTGCTCGTTGAGTAAGTTTAGCAGGGGACATAACGTTGGAAAGACCAAATTCTGCCGATAGACTTTCAAACATCAAGAAAAATTGTGTTATTGAAGAATTTTGAAATGCAAACAACAATTCAGACAGTCTGTGTGAATTCCAATTCCAAAACGGTTCGAGTGAAGGAAAATATATTTAATTGGTTAGAATCGTGAATAAATGCTGGGTCATTATAACTTCCAGTGAGATGATTTGTCGGACCAAACCAGAAATCGAATTTGACCTGTATTTTGACATCAGCCATGAGCATATAAAATTTGAAACCGATCGATGCAGCCAAACAATTTTAAATGAACGGAAACCAAAATGGTTAAGGGGGAGGGGAGGGGGGAGGTTGTAAGTGGGAGGGGCAGCAGGGGCGGCGGAGCCGTGGGGGGGGGGACAGGGGGCACCTGCCCCCATAACTTTTTCCCGCAGCCTAATTTTTTCGACAATCATATATACACCACAATCACCTAATTTACTGTAATGTTTACCTTAATTGACCGGAAAACAAGGAAATCGCGTCTTTTTATGGTGAACTTTCAACAATTTTGTAACAGTGCCTTCGGCCCTGAGAATTTACTCCTTCCGTAACTCATTACTAACATCAAACTTATATCTCAGGCAAAACATTTTCATGAATTATCCCACCCCACCACTCTAGAGTCTAGAAGCTCACGCAAAGGGAGATGAAAAATCTACAAACATCTATCTATTGACCTGATTTATTCGGTCCCCGGGGATTGTGTCTGTCACAACTCTCTCATTTGAAGCAACGTAGTGAAAAAACTGTTCGAATCCAAGACGTGTGTCATCCCGTTGAATTTGAATATTTATTTTAATTTATTATGCTTAAATAATAATGAGAAGAGTTTCATGATTCAATTGTCGTTAAATGCGAGTTCACCCGTACTCACAAAATCTTGTTCCTCCTTGAAATGATCGGTTCACCCAAACGATCGATTATTGGGGCGGGGGTGGGGTCACAATAGGTCCATGCTCACCATGGACATACGGGATGGTATGGTGCCCCCCTCCACTCTAGTTTTTTCGGTCATTTCTGCTGCAAAATTGGACAGAGAACGATAATTGAGCAAAACCAAATTGAGAGGAAAAATAAAAAAAAAAACAAATGTTCTATCAAGGCGCTCCGAAGTGTGAAGGTGTAGCTTCCAGATACGAGGAAATTGCATCTTTTGGGGTCTGAAATTCAAAATTTTCTCACGCCGGCCTGAACCATGATCGGACCGGTGTCTCAGAACATTCTCTTTCCTGGCAAGTGTAGACTACAAACCAGGGGCGGCGAATACGGGGGGGGGGGGGGGGGGGGAGGGGGACAAAGGAAATCGCGTCATTTTAGAAGTTTCAATTTTTTTTTACCTGGGCTTTCAGCCCAGAGAATGTTTTCATTCCATCACCCTTTACTAAAATCCAATTTATATCTGAGGTAAAAAAAAAATCATGAATGATCGTACCCCACCACTCTAGAGTCTAGAAGCTCACACAAAGGGAGATGAAAAATCTACAAACATCTATCTATTCACCTGATTTATTCGGTCCCCCGGGGAGCGTGTCCGACATCGTCACATCTCCCGCATTTGACGCAATGTAGTGAAAAAACCTGTATGAATCCAGACGTGTGTCATCCCGTTGAATTTGAATATTTATTTTAATTTAATATGCTTAAATAATATTGATAACAGTTTTGTGTTTCAGTTGTCGTTATATGGGACTTCACCAGGGCTCACAAAATCTAGTTCATCCTTGAAATTATCGGTTCAACGAAACAGTGGCTTATTGGGGGGGGGGGGGGGGGCACTATTCACATAAGGTTCTCCCTCACCATTGACGTACGGGAGGTAGTATGGTGCACCTCCCACCCCCACCCCCCAATTTTTTTTTTTATCCTTTCCGTTGAAAAATTGGACAGAGAACACGATAATTGAGCAAAAACAAATTGAGGGTGGAAATAAAAAAAACAAACTTTCTATCAAGGCGCTCCAAGTGTGAAAGTATAGCTTCCCGATGCGAGGAAATTGCATCTTTTTGGGTCTGAAAATCGACATTTTCTCACAACGGCCCGAACCATGGTCGGGCCGCCGTGGTCTCTCACTCTCACAACACTCTCTTTCCTGGCGAGTCTAGGCTACAAACCTTCCCCTTCCCCTCCCCCCGCTGAAACAGAGCCAAACGTTCTATCAAGGCGCTCCAAGTGTTGATGTATAGCTTCCAGATGCGGGGAAAATGAGATTTTTGGGGACTGAAAATCAAAATTTTCTCACGTCGGCTCAAACCATGATCGGGCCGGCATGGCCTCTTTCTCTCAACATTCTACAGGTTTCCTGGAAAGTGTATAAACCTGCCCCTGCCCCTGCCCCTCCCCCACCCGTGCGCCTATGTTACCCACTAGACTAAGGGTGCAGGGCATGATCAAAATGCGGGTAACAACCCAAGGACCGCTGTAGATGAAATGGGCGGTTAAAAGATAAGGGCGCGAAACTCGATAAACTGTACAACAGTGCAGCTGGCTTAGCTTTTTGGTGCAGTTTCTATTCTCTTTTCAACCTTTCGCGATCGGGGACAAAAACTCCACTCCATCCCTCGTAAATCACAGCCCCACCATAGGCGTACGGGCCTGAAATGCATGCCCCCCCCCCCCCCCCCCCCCCACACACACACACACATTTCGGGCACTTTTGCCCAAACACCGGGAAAACAATTTTTGTTAATAAAAAAAATGAGGGAAAACATTTTTTGTTGATAATGATTAATGTCATATTTAGGCGTTTCAACTGGAGAATTGTAGCTTCTAAACATAAGGTAAATGCGTCTTTTTGGGTATAAAGTAAAATTCTCACGCCGAGCTGACTTTTTGGGCAAGCGTACACCCTTTCCTGCGCCCTAACGGGAGAGGGGGGGGGGGGAGAGACACACGCCGAGGAAGTCCTGGCTTCACATTTGGCTCAGAAAAAATACATTCTGGAAGACTAGTTTTTCTTTGCGGTGTGTTTCTTGCGCGAAATTAGGTGTCGAGGGGTGGTTGAGGTTTGGCGTAATAGGTACAAACCTAATCAATACCCAATAACACAACGTGTCTTTCTTTATATACCAACGGAACACTGTCTTTAGCTGCCACAATTGTCAAAGACAGTAAGCAAACCACAAAGAGAAAGAAGGTTATTCCACGACGCATTTTCTAACGTTAAGCAGATTTCGTGTTCATTGCGGTCTTTAACAAAATACGGCTACATTCTCAGAAAACGGAAAAACGCAGCTTAAAATGTTTCTCCGAAAACGGGCCTCTTTGACAAATTTATAATCCGGATCGACGGTTCACATTTTATCTTATACTGGTAATAAAATTCTGGTTTTGAGGTATAAAGAGAAAACAAAAAGGACTATGTAGATAACAAAAGCAAAAAATTAAATAATTCTTCCTTGACCGTTCGCAGTTCTCACCTATAGATGTAAGGGAGCCACTCTGCCCCTCCCGCAATCATGGGCCAGTGCAGGGGTTTAAAGAGAAGAAGCTGCAAAGTGATTTTGTTGACCTTTTCGCAAACAGTCTAGTGCATCCCCCAGAAGACGGAGAGATTTTTTTTTCTTCCACTAAGGAGGATTGCCTCAGATCAAGCACAGGCTTAGGCATACACAAATCTTTCGGCTTTAAATCCAGTGGCATTGAATCAAATGTAGGACATGGCCAAAAGCTGATCAAAATGACAGAATGAGGACTTTTCTATTTTTTTCTGGAGGAGTGAATGGCTCAGCCCCCCCCCCCCCCCCATTACACCCTTATGCATGCGGGTTGTAGGCTAGAAAGACTGGATTAGAAGGTGAAATGATTTAGCGCTAAAGGTATGAACCGAGAGCCGTACATTGGTCCGAGGTGGGTGAGAACAGGGGGAATGTCGTCCTCTCGATGATATGTGATCTCGGCATTTTGGAAAAGTTTGTTATTTTGTAAATTTATATCCGAACAAACTCGTTTCAAATCTATTTCTGGTTATTTTAAACTGTTTCAAGTCTCATGCAATTCGTGGTATTTTCAGGAGAAAACATGATTTGTACGCAAAAAATGACAATTACGGTCTAGTTACGCGGTAAAAGCGCAGGAAAAAAGTTGTACCTGGAAATCCAAATAGACTGAAGCCAAGACGAAAGAAGGCACCCTGCTTAGGCGTGGGCCTTCGGGTAGCCTTAAACGAAAAACACGACTCTAAAGTCATGAAGGAACACTGAAATTACGCTCAAAGGATGCCCAACTCGAGTGCTCTAAGACACCGATCCCATGTCCCGAGCCATGTAAACGTGGAACAACCATGTAAAGAGTTTTTAATTGACAGTGGGCAATAATTTGGAATAATGTTTATTCCAACAACTGTTTTTTTTTAATTCTTATTGGAGACATAACATACCCAACCAACCCCCAATTGAAATTTTTATGGGACAGTCTCCTCATATCCGGCCCAAACAGGGGAACCTGAATGACCAATACCTGGAAACCAAGAAGCTGGCGGACAAGTTCCAGTAAACCAGGCAGACCAGTGAGGGAATAAGAACTTACTGAGGAAAACCGAGGAACAGCCGAAGCGATGGGCAGAATACTTCATGGAGCTGCTGAATATCCCGCTCTTGATACACCACTAGACCCACCAGCCTTCAGAGACAGAACTACCCATCAACTGCGAAAAACTCTTAAGTCTAAGATCAGGTTGGCTATTATGACACAGAAATGGGAAGGCTGCAGGGCCGGACGAGATACCTACAGAAGCTGTCAAAGCAGACGTGGAGACTGCTGTCAACATGCTAGACAGCCACTTCAGCCAGGTCTGGGAGGAGAAGGGTGTACCGGCCCAGTGGTAAAAAGGAGTTGTCATCAGACTGCCGAAGAAAGGAGACATCGGGGACTGCAGCATCTACCGAGGGATCGTGTTCCTGTCAGTGCGAGACAAAGTTTTACTGAAGAGGATGAAGGAGGCAGTCGACCCCAGGCTTCGAGACCAGCAGGTAAGCTTCCCCGGGAACATGTTCCATGTCCTCTTCCCACGGTCATTGACTGGATCACGAAGACCTCTACAACAGACAGGACAACGGGATACAGTGGACGCTTTAAACACAGCTGGATGACCTTGACTTTGCTGACGACCTGGCACTCCTGTCAAACAACCACAGCCAGGCGCAGGACAAGACCACTCGCCTTGATACCACCTCAGCTAGGACAGGGCTCACAATCAACAGGAAGAAGACCGAGCTGATGAATATCAGCACCACTGCCAACACACCAGTAAAAGTCTGTGGTGAGCTAATCAGGGAGGTGGATTCTTTTGTCTACCTTGGAAGTGTGTTCGACCGACAGGGAGGCACAGACCGATCTGTCACAGCTAGGATCGGCAAGGCCAGAGCAGCTTTTGTCTTGCTAAAGAACATCTGGCATCAGGAGAGATTAGCATAAAAAACAAACTCCGCCTCTTCAACTCCAATGTGAAGGTGATAATGATGTATGGGTACGAAACATGGCACACAAGAAGGACGACGCAGCAGAAGATAAGGCAATCTTCAACACTTGTCTGAGGCACATCTACAACATCCGATGCCCGGAGAAGATCCGACACAAGGATCTGTAAGAGCGAGCGGTCATTGCTGTTTTATGGAGTTGCTTGATCAAAATGTAAAAAAAGACCCCGAATTATTCTAATGGTCTATGACTTCACGTTTTAAGATGGGGGACTACTGACATCACTCACAACGTTGGGCAGTCCTCCCTCTCTCTCTCATCCCCCCACTCCGGAGACTGGGGCTCCCAAATGGTGATTTCGTCAGCTTTTGCATGTTGTTTAGTGTGGTAAAAACAACCTGAAATTTTATCATAGCAAACCCGTCGGAAGCTCAGACTCCTGGAACTCAATCTCAATCATTCAAATTCACAGTGTTGTGAAACGTTTAAATTTGTTTGACAGATTCAGTGAACTTGGCGCGGATTTGACCGCGGAAGGTTTTTGTTTCAACGTAACGCAGGAGAAAAAATGCTACAAATTCCAACTTGTTCACGTGATGAGGTTTGCGTACACAATGTACTTGTTTCGACCGGGCACAATGGGCAGAGTATTGCAGACTTAATGAGCCTTACGGACAGAATGATCTGATTTCAGCAAAGGAAATGGGCATTTCGGACACAATGGTCAATTTCTTGCGAACACATTGGGTCTTGCGCACACAATGGTCAAATTTTTGCGGACGTAATGGGCCTTGCGGACAGAATGGTTCAATTCTTGCGGACGAAATGGGCATTGCGGACACAATGCTCAACTTTTTGCGGACGTAATGGGCCTTGCGGACACAATGGTCAAATTCTGGCGACGTAATGGGCCTTGCGGACACAATGGTTCAATTTGCTGCGGACGTAATGGGCCTTGCGGACACAATGGTCAAATTCCTGCGGACGTAATGGGCCTTGCGGACACAATGGTTCAATTTGCTGCGGACGTAATGGGCCTTGCAGACACACTGGTCAAATTCCTGCGGACGTAATGGGCCTTGCGGACACAATGGTTCAATTTGCTGCGGACGTAATGGGCCTTGAGGACACAATGGTCAAATTCCTGCGGACGTATTGGGCCTTGCGGACACAATGGTCAAATTCCTGCGGACGTAATGGGCCTTGTGGACACAATGATTCAATTTGCTGCGGACGTAATTGGCCTTGCGGACACAATGGTCAAATTCCTGCGGACGTAATGGGCCTTGCGGACACAATGGTTCAATTTGCTGCGGACGTAATGGGCCTTGCGGACACAATGGTAAAATTCTTGCGGACGTAATGGGCCTTGCGGACACAATGGTTCAATTTCCTGCGGACGTAATGGGCCTTGCAGACACAATTGTAAAATTCTGTCGGACGTAATGAACCTTGCGGACACAATGGTTCAATTTGCTGCGGACGTAATGGGCCTTGCGGACACAATGGTAAAATTCTTGCGTACACAAAGTACTTGTTTCGACCGGGCACAATGGGCAGAGTATTGCAGACTTAATGAGCCTTACGGACAGAATGATCTGATTTCAGCAAAGGAAATGGGCATTTCGGACACAATGGTCAATTTCTTGCGAACGCATTGGGTCTTGCGCACACAATGGTCAAATTTTTGCGGACGTAATGGGCCTTGCGGACAGAATGGTTTAATTCTTGCGGACGAAATGGGCATTGCGGACACAATGGTCAACTTTTTGCGGACGTAATGGGCCTTGCGGACGCAATGGTCAAATTCTTGCGAACGTAATGGGCCTTGCGGACACAATGGTTCAATTTGCTGCGGACGTAATGGGCCTTGCGGACACAATAGTCAAATTCCTGCGGACGTAATGGGCCTTGCGGACACAATGGTTCAATTTGCTGCGGACGTAATGGGCCTTGCGGACACAATGGTCAAATTCCTGCGGACGTATTGGGCCTTGCGGACACAATGGTCAAATTCCTGCGGACGTAATGGGCCTTGCGGACACAATGGTTCAATTTGCTGCGGACGTAATTGGCCTTGCGGACACAATGGTCAAATTCCTGCGGATGTAATGGGCCTTGCGGACACAATGGTTCAATTTGCTGCGGACGTAATGGGCCTTGCGGACACAATGCTAAAATTCTTGCGGACGTAATGGGCCTTGCGGACGCAATGGTCAAATTCCAGCGGACGTAATAGGCCTTGCGGACACAATGGTTCAATTTCCTGCGGACGTAATGGGCCTTGCAGACACAATTGTAAAATTCTGTCGGACGTAATGAACCTTGCGGACACAATGGTTCAATTTGCCGCGGACGTAATGGGCCTTGCGGACACAATGGTAAAATTCTTGCGGACGTAATGGGCCTTGCAGACACAATGGTTCAATTTGCTGCGGACGTAATGGGCCTTGCGGACACAATGGTAAAATTTTTGCGGACGTAATGGGCCTTGCGGACAGAATGGTTTAATTCTTGCGGACGAAATGGGCATTGCGGACACAATGGTCAACTTTTTGCGGACGTAATGGGCCTTGCGGACGCAATGGTCAAATTCTTGCGAACGTAATGGGCCTTGCGGACACAATGGTTCAATTTGCTGCGGACGTAATGGGCCTTGCGGACACAATAGTCAAATTCCTGCGGACGTAATGGGCCTTGCGGACACAATGGTTCAATTTGCTGCGGACGTAATGGGCCTTGCGGACACAATGGTCAAATTCCTGCGGACGTATTGGGCCTTGCGGACACAATGGTCAAATTCCTGCGGACGTAATGGGCCTTGCGGACACAATGGTTCAATTTGCTGCGGACGTAATTGGCCTTGCGGACACAATGGTCAAATTCCTGCGGATGTAATGGGCCTTGCGGACACAATGGTTCAATTTGCTGCGGACGTAATGGGCCTTGCGGACACAATGCTAAAATTCTTGCGGACGTAATGGGCCTTGCGGACGCAATGGTCAAATTCCAGCGGACGTAATAGGCCTTGCGGACACAATGGTTCAATTTCCTGCGGACGTAATGGGCCTTGCAGACACAATTGTAAAATTCTGTCGGACGTAATGAACCTTGCGGACACAATGGTTCAATTTGCCGCGGACGTAATGGGCCTTGCGGACACAATGGTAAAATTCTTGCGGACGTAATGGGCCTTGCAGACACAATGGTTCAATTTGCTGCGGACGTAATGGGCCTTGCGGACACAATGGTAAAATTTGCTGCGGACGTAATGGGCCTTGCGGACGCAATGGTCAAATTCCAGCGGACGTAATAGGCCTTGCGGACACAATGGTTCAATTTGCTGCGGACGTAATGGGCCTTGCGGACACAATGGTCAAATTCTTGCGGACGTAATGGGCCTTGCGGACACAATGGTTCAATTTGCTGCGGACGTAATGGGCCTTGCGGACACAATGGTAAAATTCTTGCGGACGTAATGGGCCTTGTGGACACAATGGTTCAATTTGCTGCGGACGTAATGGGCCTTGGTTACACAATTGTAAAATTCTGTCGGACGTAATGGGCCTTGCGGACACAATGGTTCAATTTGCTGCGGACATAATGCGCCTTGCGGACACAATGGTAAAATTCTTGCGGACGTAATGGGCCTTGCGGACACAATGGTTCAATTTGCTGCGGACGTAATGGGCCGTGCGGACACAATGGTAAAATTCTTGCGGACGTAATGGGCCTTGCGGACGCAATGGTCTATTTTTTGTCAGTTTCTGCGGACATATTGGCCTGCGGACGTAATGGAACAATGCGGACGTAATGGGCCTTAACAGAGAGCTCTCTCCTTCAACTGGTTGAGGGCTAGATTATTTTTGGTGGTGTAAATTTGTTATTCAAAATGTGTTTTATTACAATTATTGAAGAGTGCCCACAGGTACTCGCCAATATTTTGTAATAGAACAAATTTATATAAACAAAATGTTATTTGCATTTGATTGAATATGAAACACGAGCAAGGACAGTGTAGGATTTTGCAATGTTAGCCAGTTAACAGTGGCTGAGAAATCTGCAATTCCACATCCTGTTTGGAAATGCTTCACCCGAATTTATTTTCCCTTCTCTTGAATTGGCAATAAAGTATAATTTTCATTTTTATGACAAAATTGTTTTCATTCTTTTAGATAGTAGTGTTTCTATTTTTAGCTTCTGGGGGTTCCCATGGGGACACAGGGGTTTTTGTAGGGGTGTGAATTCACTCGTGGCCCTCATGGCCTCATAAGATAAAAAAGGGATTTTATAGGTAAGGACGGACCTCTGGATGGGATTCCACGAAACGTGGCCGTTGAATAGCCAGATGAGGATAAGAGGACTGTTAGATTATACCTCACTGAAGGATTTTTTCGTGGTCCTCAAGACCTCATATGAAAAAGGTATTATTTTGGCCTAGACACGGACCACAGGAAGGGATTCCAAGGGACGTGCTCCTTCGTTGTCGAGATGAGGATAAGGGAGATGGTAGATTATACCTCATTGAATAATTTATTTAAAGCTTCATACGATCGAAAAGGGGTACCGAAGGCCTATATTTTGTTATTTGTTAGTTTGGGGTGATGGTATTGACACTCAACGGGATGTGGCATGTACATACACAGCTGAGGATAAGACAGATGGCAGATTATTTCTGATTGAGGAATTTTCTCCTGGCCCTCGTGGCCTTGTGTAGTAGAAAAGGTGTGCTGAAGGCCATCGTTCGTTATTTAGAGGTCTTTGAATTGCGGTTCCACGGGGCGTGGTAGTTAAATACCCAGATGAAGATAAGAGGGATGGTTGTTTATTTTATATCCATTGCCCATGATCCCCGTGGCCTCATTCGATAGAAAAAGGATGCCAAAAACGTATAGTTTGTTAGTTAGGGGTGCCATGGGTAGTAGTATGAAGTGAGCTGATTGGGTGATCTGGATAAATGAAACAATGGGGTTAGAACTAGGTAGAACAAGCCAAAAAAGCTAAATAAAGTAACAATAAGCAAAACTGTTAGAACTGATAGGCTCTACTACTCTACTGGAGTATACTCCACAACAAATGAATAGGGTCGGGTAGACAGAAACTATATCATAGGTACATAGATAGAAGCAGATGATTCCGACGTAGTTCGAACGACTACAACTTATCGGGTCTATTTATGGTAATCCTTTCTGAGGATTCTGCAGGAATCCGACCCAGAGAACTACTCTTGTACAATCAAACGCGCCTTATATCACTACTCCTATAATCCCTAGATGGTGGCTTCACCAAGTCCGTTTCGGGAGTTTTGGGTTGTTTTTGGTGATTTGGGAAAATGGTAGGGTCTATTTGGGAAATTCTATCCGAGGAGTTTGTAGGAATCCGTACGAGAAAATTGCACTTATACTAAGGAACGCGCCTTATAGCACTACTATTATAAGCCTACAAAGTTTTTTTTTTCGGCGGGGGGGGGGGGTGTGATCCGCACCAAATAAAGTCCGTTTCGGTAGGTATAGAGGGGGTTTTGGTGATTTGGAGGGATTATCGGGTTGTTCGGTTCGTGGTAATTAGATTTACTCCTCTTGAATCGAACACACCTTTTAGAGGCCTCCTGGCACTATTAGAGGGTTTGGGGTAACATAGCTACCACATGCTACCATAGAAACTGAGATGGCCTCAATATAAAAAATGACGACGGAAACACGTATCACTCTAACAACACACGCTCGCATTTGCACTAACATCGTTTATCACTATGTTAATGACGTCACATCACTGCCGCTCACGCGGGCTATCATGTCAACCAAACATGCCACCACTGGGTCGCGTGACTATGACGCCACTTCCCCCTCACCCATTCCCTCACCCAACCTGGGGCTGAAAACCACATTACATACTACTTTGATGTTAAAATTCGAATAGACAGCCCAAATATTAAAGAATGGACATGATTTGAAGAAACTTGAATCGGATCCCTGTAAGGATTCTGTATGCTATACATGTATATCAAAAAATTCTAAACTAGTGGTTCTGGAGCAAAAGGGTTTTAAGGATTATTTCTCATATTGGACTAAGTTAAAAACCTGGCTCCAATAGGGAGCCCAAATATTAATCCAAAGACTTGATTTGAACAAACGTGGAACAGACCTCCCCAAGTATGCTATTTATCAAATATCAAAAGATTCTATCTGGTGGATTTGAAGAAAAAAGATATTTAAAGATTATTCCTTATATTGGCCTAAGTTACAATTTGGGTCCCCATAGGGAGCCCATATATTAACCAAGGGACTTACTTTAAACAAACTCGAAAAGGACCCCATAAGGATGCAGTAGACCCAATACCAATAGATTCTGGCAGGTGGGTCTGAAGAAGAAGAGTTTTTAAAGATTATTCCTCATATTGCATTAAGTTAAAATTCGAACTTCCTTGGAGAGTCCAATTATTAACCGATGGACTGGATTTGAACAGTGTTGCCACTGTCCTCTGTACGGATTTTGTATACATATCGTCCACTGAGTTCCAATGCGTTCTATGTGCCAGTGGGAACATAGAACACAATTGAACTCAGAGGACGATATGCCAAAAGACTCTTACCAGTGGTTCTGGAGAAGTGTTTTAAAGATTATTCTTCACATTGGATTAAGTTAAAATCTGGGCTCCAATACGGAGCCGAAATACAAACCCCGGGACTTGATGTGAACGACTTTAGATCTGACATCCATATAAGGATGCTGTATACCAATTAGCAAAATATTCTGAGTGGTGAAGAAGATTATTTCCAATATTGCACTAAGTTAAAATTCAGGTTCCCAAAGAAAGCCCAATTATTAACCGATGATCACTAGTTTATAAATTTGAATCCATCTCCTGTAAGGATTCTGTATACCATATTTCAAAAGATTCTTACTTGTGTTTCCGGAGAAGAAGAGTTTTATAGACTATTCGTCATACTGGACTACTTTAAAATTCGGACCCCAACAGGGAGCCCAAATATTAACCCGGGAACTCGGTTTAAACAAAATTAAATCTAACTTCCTTTATCTCCACAAGGAAACTGTATTCCAAATATCAAAAGATTCTAACTCGTGGATCTGAAGAAGAAGATTTTCAAAGATTGTTCTCCTCATTGCACCAAGTTAAAATTTGGGCCCCATAAAATGCCAAAATATTAACCTAGGGACTTCATTTGAACAGACTCGAATCTGACGCTCGTAACAATAATATATTCCAGATATTGAAAAGTTCTGAATGGGGGTTCTGAAGGAGATTTTAAAAGATTATTCCCCATATTTCCCAAAGTTAACATTCGGGCTCCTGTGTATTGAGCCCAAATATGAAACAATGGCTTATTCTAACATATTTGTATCTGACCCCCCACCCCCACCCCCACCCCCTATAGATGATGTATGTCAACACCAAAAGATTTTGACCAGTCGTTCTGGTGAAAAAATATTTTTTAATTTTTGCAAATATGCTGATTCGGAATTTTTTCGATACTCGCCTACAGAACACCCTCACACAACCAATGGCATTTTGTACCATTCCATTCTACTGGTCCCAAGGATGCTTCATGCCAAATAACTGTTCTCTGCTCCATGCGGTTTGGGAAACATTGGCATTTGAAAAACATTCTATTTTAACTTCTGGGGTTCCCACGGGTGCACAGGATTTTTGGGGCATAAATCAAGTATTTAGGAGTCAATAATACCGCATACCAAATTTGGTTCAAATCGGCCCAGTGGCTCTGAAAATAGAAATTTTGGGCGCGTCCAAAAACATTGCTCCTTCCGTTACAAAGGCAAATATTGCTTCACGAACTTTGTTTGAACTTTGTTTGAACAAATTCGATTCTACACCTCAAAGGAAAGTTCCATGCCAAATATCAAGTCATAGTACGCACTGGCTCATGAGAAGGAAAAGTTTTGAAAATATTTTAGCATTTCCCCCACCCCTTCTCTCTGGGGCTGGGCAAGTTGATTTGAACAAAAAGATGAGCTAAAAACAAAGTTGATTCCCACAGCAGGAGTTCGTTGAAGATCAAAACGGAGTCTTGTGAATCTAAAATCGGTATTATACTATACTTTCCTTTTTCTACGGTGTTCAAGAATAAAGGGTTCAGAAAAACTGCAGACCAACTTGTCCAAGAAAGGGCTGAACTAAACAGAAAGCTTCAGTAATGCAAAGTCATTAAATCCAGTTTCAACAAAAAAGAGATCACACCAAATATCTGGTGAGAGATGCGACCTGTACATGTCGGGTGTACTAATGGAATTATTTACAGTTTACATCTTTATACGGAATCCAAGACGGCCGATAGCGGACATGCTTTTCAACGAAATTCATAAACAATTGATAGATAGCTCCCATGTAGACATCATACCAAAGCTACATGTACATGTAAAGGTTTTAAAAAATCGCGCGAGAGATGTAGCCGATAGGGTGTGCTAATGGAAATGTTGGCAATGTCCCAAATCAAAGATGGCTGCTGAGTGCTGCCTGACATATTTTTCTACGAACTTCAGAAAATTTCGATAGCTCCCATCCAGACATCACACCAAAGTTTAATTTTTAATTTGAAAAAGACCGGGTGTGGCCAGCAGGGTGTGCCAATGGAATTGTTGACAAATCTAAGATAGTCCTTATAGGCCATGTTTTTTCAACGGAATTCGAGAAAATTCAATAGCTTCCATCTAGAAATTGTCCCAAAACGACATAAGAAATTTGGAATTGATCGGCCTAGACATACGGCATGTTGGGGGTATGCCATTGGAATTGTCGACAATTTATGTGGCCAACCCAACGTGGCTACTGACGGCCATGTTTGTCAACGAAAATCAGAACAATTTGATAGCGCCCATCTAGAAATTACAACAAAGCTACAAATGAAATTTGAAAAACACCAGGAGAGAGACGCGCCCTTTGGGGAGTGCCAATGGAACTGATGACAATTTATAATAATAATAATAATAATAATAATAATAATATAATTATTATTATTATTATTATTATTATTATTATTATTATTATTATTATTATTATTATTATAATTATTATTATTATTATTATTATTATTATTATTATTATTATTATTAAATTTTATATAGCGTTGAACCACAGATGTGCTCTCAAACGCTTAACAAATCTATGTGAGCACCTGCAACAAAAGTAACGTTTTCAACATGACAGTAGTTCATTGAAAAACCTCTTTGAAAAGATAGCATTTGAGACTCTTCTTGAATTGGTCCAAGTTTTCTGCAGATTGTACATCACTTGGAAGAGAATTCCACAGATGGGCCCCAACATAAGAAAAGGCTCTCTGATTGGCGAGCGCAGACCTTGAGAATGGAACATTTAGTCTGATTTGATTGGAAGAACGCAAGTCTCGCTCAGGTCTTTTCAGGTCTTTAGAGTTGTCAAATTTCCATGTTCAAGGTCAATAGCTCTGTGTTAAGCCATACGACTGGAATGGAATTAATCTGTAAGTGCTCATCGGGAAGCTACAGTGTACATACAAAAAAAGTCATTTCAGTATTTCCATCCATAGCTGAAAAAAGTGCGGATAACCTGTCATAACTGTCGAATTTCCAAGTTCAAGGGCAATAACTCTGTAATAAACCAACTAAGTGAAATGGAATTAAAACTTCATATCTGAATACCTATCAGGAAACTGCATTCATGTATGGAAACTTATTTCATTTTTTTCTAAGTACATCCAAAGAAGTACCGATAACCTGTTTAACTGTCGAGTTCCTAAGTTCAAGGACAATAACTCTTTAATAAAGAAACTGGGAGGAATGCAATTGAAAGAAGATCTCTAAGTTCCCACCAGGAAGCTACATATAAGAATTCATTTCAATATTTTTATCAACAAAAATGTGGAAAACATTGGCCAGACGGACAAACGAACAGACAAATGGACGAACGGACGATCAGTCTGATCATTAGAGGGCACCCAGTGTACGTAGCGGAACATAATAGATACAGTTAAAACTAGAAGTCCTGTCATGAAATGCGTACATATAGCACGTCGGTCTGCTCGTTAATCTACGCGTTATGACCACAGTAAGGCTATCAAATTCTGTACATATGGCCTGTGCATAAGCAATGTTTTCAGCCAATGGACCTCCGGGTAATCCGGAGGTCCATTGGCAGAAACATTGCCTGTGTTTGCTATGAGTAACCAGGAGAACCTGCCATACTTTGGATGCCATTCGATATGGCAATTGCGCGCAATTCCTACTCACAATTAAGCACAGATAAGCGCAAAGTTCGTGACAGGACTTCTAGTTTTAACTGTACGTCAAGAGATAAGATTTTGAAAATGAACATGGAGAATAAGATTTGTTTATGTTGAATTATTGTTTATGTCATCAATTATTTAATCAGATTTAACTGTTCTCATCACATTGTTCAAATCCATTCACAATTTATTCATTTGTTTAGGTTCCGCTCTACAGTTTCGCACTATTGCACATATATTTATATTCTAAATATAATGCATATATTGAAACTAATGCCATGTAAATTGGAGATACATTTTTAGTATCAGATATATGATTACATTAGACTATTTGTTGGAAAAGAGAATTTGAAGTTTTGGTCCCAAAGTTGGTGTCTGATGCTAATGGGTAAATTACCAGGATGAATTATGGGAAACAGTGGCTTCGAAAATTTGGCTATTTTTTAAAATCTCATTTTTACACGGGTTTGTTACCAGATATGTAACTAAAAAAGGAAATGGAAACATATACATTTTCTTAGCATTTTAGAAACAGGGGATGCCATGCTCCAGGGGTAGGGAGGTGGGGTGGTGGGAAAATTCTGCTTTTGACGCTGCTGGGTGGCTGAAAATGACTCGTTTGGGCATTTTTATGCAATTTTCCAGGTTGTGGCCCTACATTTGGCAGTAAATTATTTCTTTTGCATTCAGATTGTTTATTTCTACTTAATCAGATAGTGTTTATGTTTTTAATGGATTTGGGAAAGTAATACATGTTATGGGTTAGGTAACTAAGTTACAGAATATTTGCATTTGAAGAGAGTGTATGGCATGTCATTTCTGGAAATGACTGGAAAACTGTGGAGTACAACCTGAATCTCACATTTTGCTTTTTTAACAAAAGTTTATGACCCCAAAGGAACATAAAGATCATTCAATCGACGGGCGATGTTCTGCAGTTTAAAAATTCCTACAGTCTATAGTTTGTCGACAGGTGAAAGTTGAAATATTTATTTGTAACAAAGCCATCCAAACTTCCCAAAACTGCACACAAAAGTCAGTTAAGTCATACAATTGTAACTTTCTTGAAAGTTTGATTCAAAATCAAAGAAATACATGTATAATTATATTAAAATTTGAATGGAATGAATTCATCCCAATGAGGTTATTCATATGGCATTGTTAAAATTATTTATTGGATAATGAAAAATATTCATTGTTTTCTTAAAAGAGTACATCTTATGACCCTTCACTGGAACGAGCTTAACAAGCTCGCTCCAGTGAACGGTAATAAGCTATGTTTTTAACAGGAAAAATTAAACAATATGAGAAAATTTTAGGGACATTTCTAAAGGTCTATTTAGATGTCCGTTTTTGGAATTATGTTGAGTAAAGTGTAATTTATTATTTTGGTCCAAACAATAATATGGGGTGAAATAATACAATGCGAAAAATTTGGGTGGGTAAAGGGTTTATTCAGAATAACAAATTACATATAAAAAATTTGTATGTTTACAAGTTATTGTTTTATTTTTAAACAAAATTAAAGTTTCTCACTCTCATGAATTTAGAAAAGAAAAACTTTTATTATAGTGTCATAGGCTCGTTGTGTTAAATCGAAATAAATAATAAAATTTTTAGAATTTGTTTTGATTCGACAAAAAATAATTAAGAAAAGATTTTATTGTTTACATATTGTAAAAAACAATATTTAGAAAGATTTCATACATGTGAAAAAACGAATGCGTTTACAACATGATATAAATTTATTGGTGACCATAAATCGCAAGTGGAACAAAACGCCATATTGTGTTCACTGTTTACGACATGATATAAAGGAATTAGTGACCATGATTGGTCCATGAACCACATGATTGGTCCATGAACCACTCCCTGTTGGTTTGGATATGTGTCCATATCCAAACTAACAGGGAGTATTTCGATTCAGTTGTCAAAAGTTAGCTCAAGTATCTATATTTTTCTTCCAGGTGTTCTGTAGATATATATATATATTGTGTTAGGGCTGTATAGATGTGATTTTTAATAAAAGATAGTTATATGAGTGTGTTGTTTAGTTTCTTTATCGGATGTCAGTGGCTTGTTCCCTATCTTCGCGCGGGTCATTTTCGGTGTTTTGTTTTTTTTGTTTTGTTTACGAGTTCGACCGCTTTTTAAAATTCAAGCTTCTCATTCTAATTTTGGCTATGGATGGTAAGTGTTTCGTGACGCGAGAGACGCGAGAGGTTCAGACCAGCAGGGCAGAGACGGTTAGTATAGGTGTCCAGGTGGGGGAGTGGTTGAGGCCAGCACAGGGAGTGCTACTGCTAGTGAGTTACCAACGGACGGCCAGCGGTCGGATGTGTGTAGGCACTGCCATATGGTGTATGTGGATGGGTGTGAGCTGGGGGAGTTGGATGTGTGCCATCTGCGTAGAGCTAATGCAGCTGCTAGAGGCATATGTAAAGTTGGATGAAGAGGTGCAGGTGGTGAGGGGGAAACTGAGGAGGGCAGGAAAGTCTGGTGTTACCCCAGTTAGGGTGGCATTCGATGGGGGATGGAAAGTGGTGGGTAGTAGGAAGCGGACTTTTGACGTGGATAGTGGGTCTTTTGGAAATAGGAAGGTGCATCGGGTTGAGGGTAGAGGAGAAGTAGGGGCTAGAGGGCTAGTAGGGGCTAGAGTGTCAAATTCCCAGGCTAGTAGTGTGAGTCGGGGGGCGAAAAGGCGTATTCTTTTAGAATCGGATAGTGAGGGAGATAGCGATGACCATATGGAGTCTGTCAGGGCAGGAGTCGGAGGGAAGGTTATGAAGGTGGTAAACGAGGACAAGGTGGCTTGTAGTGGGAGTGGGCAGAAGGTGGGGTGCAGTGTCCAAAATAGATTCAGTGTGTTAGGTAATTTCGAGAATTCTGAGGAGCAGGTTGGGTCTGAAGAGGTGGAGGTGGAGGTAGGCATGGGGGTTAGTGTGGCGAAGTGCAAGATTGCGAGCCGGCCCAGTGGGGACAGAGGTGGTATCAGGGGTAGTAGGGGTAGTAGGACGGGAAAGAAGACAGGAAAGGACAGGAAGAGGCAGTTGGTGGTTGCAGGGAGTAGTATAGTGCGGGGGTTGGATAGGGTGATGTGTGGGCCCGACAGTGTCAACAGGACCAATTTGTGCTTTCCGGGGGGGGGGGGGGGGGCTAGGGTGGAGGACCTAAGGGACAGAGTGGGTGGATTAGTAAAGGGGTCAGGCCCAGACCCAGTGGTTGTTGTACACGTGGGGACCAACAACATCAGGGAGAGAAAATCAGTTCAGCTTATTCAGACATACAAGGACTTAATAACTCAACTGAATGTCAAGAATGCCCAGGTAGTGGTTTTGGGGCTTCTCCCAGTACTATGTGGTGGAAGCGAGCGTAATTCGCGGATCATTGGGACCAACGAGGAATTGGGGGAGTATTGTAAGGAACTTGGGATACCCTTTGTAGACAATTGGGGATCGTTTTGGGGCAGAAATGACCTATATGGAAGGGATGGCCTCCATCTTAGCCCAAGGGGTACAGAGGTTTTAGGAACAAATATGTTGCAGGTGGTGGAGCCTTTTTGGTATAGGGAGGGGAGGGGGGTCAGTGAAGGGGGGAATAATCACAGAAAATGTGTCACGAACCATAGGTGTAAAAAATGGGACAAGGGGGATAAGGAAAAGGGACCAAAAATCCAAATCAATAGGAATAGCTTCCCAAGGAAAGCACAGGTACACAAAGTAGGATATACAAACAGACAGGGACTAGATAATAATGGGACCAGTTGGCGGAAGCCAATGAACCTTGACACCCTGAATGTGGGTTATAGCAACATCCAGGGTTTCCACCGGAAAGTAAGTGAAATTGTTACATTGATTGAGGCAGAGGAGTTTGACGTCATGGGCTTAAGCAAAACGTGGGTAAGACACGAGGAACGGGTTGACCAAGTAAGGGGGTACGTGTGGATAGGTGTAGGACGAAGGGAAGGCCAGAAAAAGGGGGGGGGGGGTAGGCATGTACATTAAAGAGGATTTAAAACCATCGCTGATCACAGACCTGGAAAACATCAGCACCCCGGCTGAGGTATCGAAAGAAATTGGATGGGTAAGGATCAGTCTGAAAAACAAAAGTATTGCCCTTGGGGTTGTGTATTGTGCGGTGGAGGGAAGCAAACCCGAATGGAATGGTTCGATATACTTAACACTAAGGTCCAATATCACCGAATTACAAAACAAGGGGCTCGGTATATTTCTGATGGGTGACTTTAATGGCCACATAGGTAATGATGAAGAAGGCATAGAGGGTGGAGACAATAAAGTCAACAGGAATGGAAGGAAGCTGTTGAACTTCACAAACGACCTCGGTCTGAAGATTCTGAACAGGGACGCGAGGTGTAAGGGGAAATGGACCTGGGAGAGGAACGACAGAAAATCAATAATCGACTACATCCTCACAGATATTAATTTATGGGGGAGGTGATTGGGGTAGAAGTGGATGATGAGGGTAAAATGGAGGTGGATAGTGATCACAACTTGATTAGTGACGATCAGGGCCAAAACTCTAGTAAAAAGCAAAAGAAGCTCTAAGGAGATTTGGGAACTCAAAAAAGATGCTGACTGGGCGAAGTTCAAAGAAAAACTGAAACCAAAGCTTGCAACCGTACCCAAGAGGGGCAGTGTCCAGAAGATGGCCGACGTCATAGTTGCGAGCCTGGTGGAGGCAGGAAAGGAAAGTGTAAGAAAGGTCAGGGTGCCAACACGGGAACTTTGGTACAGAGTGAACGAAGAACTGAAAAGGGCCATAAAGGGAAGAAAAGCTACTAAATGTGCTGCATACAGGAGAAGTAGAAAGCTTAAGGGGGCGGAAAGCAATGAGGTCACAGTTGCTAAGGAAGAATACCACCAAGCACGACATAAAGTAAATAAGATTAAAGACGATAATCGGAGAGTACGAAATAGCAGTCTTATTAGGACGATAAGAACGACAGGGGGGTCGAGTTCGAACGTATTTTGGAAATGGGTGAATAAACGTAACAAAGGAAGTAACCCGCAGAGTATTAAAGTAGATGGCAGAGTTACAGACGAGCAAGATCAAGTCGCATCAGAACTAGTCAAGCACTGGGAAAAGGTAAACGATAAGCGATGGGGCATGGGGAGCCCACCAGAGTGTCCGAATCAGGTCGAGGAAAACCTATCGAGCTTCGTGTGCAGCGAAATTAAAACGGAGGAGGTGCGAAAGGTGATATCAAAATTAAGGGATGGGAAAGCGGGAGGAGTGGATGAAATTCCTAACGAGTTTATCAAAAAAGGGGGAGAGGAACTCGTGGAAAGCCTAACTGCCCTATTCAATCTAGCCATAGAAAATCAAGAGGTCCCAAAGGAGTGGAGAGAAAGCAAAGTGACATTTATTCACAACAAGGGGGAAAAAGACGTTTTGGATAACTATCGAGGGATCTCTGTCAGTAGCAACATTGGAAAGATTTTCTGTAAAGTCCTGTATGGGAGACTAGAGGAGGTGATTGAGGAGAAGGGTTTTTTGGAAGAAATCCAGAATGGCTTCAGGAAGGGAAGGAGAGTTACTGACCATCTTTTCACACTATCCCAAATGATAGAATCCGCGAAGGCAAAAAAGAAAAAGATGTTTATGGCCTTTTTGGATATCAAAAAGGCATACGATAGAGTATGGAGGGAAGGTATGTGGCGCAAGCTGGAGGCTATGGACTTAGGAGGCGTGTTTGTTGGAATTATGAAAGCATTATATAAAGATGTACAGAGTGAACTTAGCCTGGGAAACATTACAACGAAACGTGTGCCTATGGAGATAGGCCTAAAACAGGGGTGTATCCTTTCGCCGATCCTGTTTGCATTGTACATCTAAGGTTTAGGAGATGAACTCCTGCGTAGCGAGTAGGGGGTAGCAGTTGGGGACTTGAAGATCCCAGGGCTATTTTTTGCAGACGATATGGTTCTAGTGTCAGAAAGCGAAGGGGGGCTAACGAAAATGCTGGGAATTGTTGGGAAATATGGGAGCAAATGGAGACTCGAACTTAATGAAAGCAAGAGCAAAGTTATAATAATAATAACACTTTGGCCAGCCGCTGATTTGTCGCGGTTCTCGGACGAGAAGGCCATGGTTACACCTGAACTCCCAACTGCCTCCCTATTCCCACGCTTCTCCTCTCCTCCCAACACTCGGCGACGAACTGCTTGATGACATCCCTTGCCCCATTCTTCCCAATCTCACCGATTAGCATATTAACCCTCTCCTTTAAGTCTCCCCCTAACCACATGTTCTTCATTCTCCCATCCCACTTCCCCATTATACTCCCACTGAATCTCATTCTTTTAGACTGATACTTTGGGCATTCTAGAAGAAAGTGTTCCAGGGTCTCCACCACGCCCATGTTACACATCTGGCACTCCTTTTCACTGTTTTTCCCAATTTTTCCCCTCAGCTCCAGGGACCGCGACCTCAGCTTGAACAACAGTGATCCCCCAAAGGTGCCATCAAGGTACTCTTCAAAACCAGGCTTCTCTTTATCACGCAGGCCACCCAAAGATCTCTTTGATTTGACCCCCTCTCGCCAATAACGGTTACAATCCTCCATGACCCTTTCTCTGACGATCTTTTTGCCCTGGTTTGCCCAACGTCAAGGTCCGAGATCTCCAATGAGTAGTTTTCTACTAGCTCCCTCACTTGGACCATCCACCCCGTCTTGATATTTGAGTTGAAAGTTCTCAGGAACATTACTTTACACCATCGGCTATTGGGGAGATTTACCAAATAATTAAGGTAACCGAGTTTCAATAGATGTATCCTGTCCTTGATCCTCATCCACCTCAGCTCACCCTTGATCGCTTCTATCGCTGCGGCATTACTCGAGCCTGTTATCCATCGGCCTGCATCGTTCTGCAGGATTTCCAAGCTCTTTACGGCTGTGTTGTTTAGGGGTACAACTTCTGTACCGTATGTTATACTTGACAGACCCACCATTTCCCAAATAGTTTTCCCCACGAAAACCTTATTGAAACTGTTTCTCCCTATAAGTTTCATTTGGTTAAGGATTCGCTTCCCCTTCAGAATCAATTTATTTGTGTGGTTTCGGTAGATGCCTCTTCCTGTGATGTTTATATTTACCCCCAAATACTCGTAATCGCTATTCTCTCCTACACTAAGAAGTCTACTGCTACCTTCCGGAATGCAGAACTCCCCCACTCTCCACCTTCGAGTGGGGTCCACTTTGCGGCCCACGAGTATAACTTTGCACTTGCTTTCATTAAGTTCGAGTCTCCATTTGCTCCCATATTTCCCAACATTTCCCAGCATCTTCGCTAGCCCCTCTTCGCTTACTCATACTAGCACCATGTCGTCTGCAAAAAATAGCCCTGGGATCTTAAAGTCACCAACTGCAACCCCCTCGTCGCTGTGCAGGAGTTCATCTCCTAAACCTTTGATGTACAATGCAAAAAGAATTGGCGAAAGGATACACCCCTGTTTTAGGCCTATCTCCATAGGCACACGTTTTGTTGTAATGTTTCCCAGGCTAAGTTCACTCTGTACATCTCTTTATATAATGTTTTCATAATCCCAACAAACTCGCCCCCCAAGCCCAGAGCCTCCAGCTTGCGCCACATACCCTCCCTCCATACTCTATCATATGCCTTTTTAACATCCAAAAAGGCCATGGACATCTTTTTCTTTTTTGCTTTCGCGGATTCTATCATTTGGGATAGCGTGAAAAGATGGTCAGTGACTCTCCTTCCCTTCCTGAAGCCATTCTGGATTTCTCCCCAAAAAAACCCTTCTCTTCGATCACCTCCTCTAATCTCCCATACAGGACTTTACAAAAGACTTTTCCAATGTTGCTGCTGACAGAGATCCCTCGATAGTTATCCAAGACGTCTTTTTCCCTCTTTTTGTGAATAAATGTCACTTTGCTTTCCCTCCACTCCTTTGGGACCTCTTGATTTTCTATGGCTAAATGAATAGGATAGTTAGGCTTTCTAAGAGTTCCTCTCCCCCTTTTTTGATAAACTCGTTAGGAATTTCGTCAACCCCTCCCGCTTTTCCATTCCTTAATTTCGAGATCACCCTTCGCACCTCCTCGGTTTTGATTTCGCTGCACACGAAGTTCGATAGATTTTCCTCGACCTGGTTCGGACACTCTGTTGGGTTCCCCATGCCCCATCGCTTATCGTTTACCTTTTCCCAGTGCTTGACTAGTTCCAATGCGATTTGATCTCGCTCTTCTGCAACTCTGCCATCTACTTTAATGCTCATTGGGTTATTCCCTTTGTTACGTTTGTTCACCCATTTCCAAAATATGCTCGAACTCGAGCCCCCCCCCCTCCCCCCCCTCCCCCCCACCCCCTGTCGTTCTTATCGTCCTAATAAGACTGCTATTTCGCACTCTCCGGTTGTCGTCTTTAATCTTGTTTACTTTATTTCGTGCTTGTTGGTATTCTTCCTTTGCTACCATGGCCTCATTGCTTTCCACCCCCTTAAGTTTTCTACTTCTCCCGTATGCAGCACATTTAGCTTTTCTAACCTTTATGGCCCTTTTCAGTTCTTCGTTCACTCTGTACCCAAGTTCCCGTGTTGGCACCCTAATCTTTCCTCCACTTTCCTTCCCTGCCTCCACTAGGCTCGCAACTATGGCGTCGGCCATCTTCTGGACACTGCCCCCCCCCCCCCCCCTTGTGTACGGCTGCAAGCTTTGGTTTCAGTTTTTCTTCGAACTTCGCCCAGTCGGCATCCGTTTTGAGTTCCCAAACCTCCTTGAAGCTTCCTTTGCTTTTCTCTAGGTTTTTGGCCCTCATCGTCACTGTAATCAAATTGTGATCACTATCCAACTCCATTTTTCCTTCATCGTCCACTTCTACCCCTATCACCTCCCTCCATAAAGTCATATCTGTGAGAATGTAGTCAATTATTGATTTTCTGTCGTTTCTCTCCCAGGTCCATTTCCACTTACATCTAGCTAAATCTTCAGGCCGAGCTCATTTGTGAAGTTCAACAGCTTCCTTCCATTCCTGTTGACTTTCGTGTCCCCACCCTCTATGCCTTCTTCCTAATCACTTATGTGTCCATTAAAGTCTCCATCAGAATTATACCGAGCCCCCTGTTTTCTAGTTCAGTGATATTGGACCTTAGTGTTGAGTATATCGAGTCATACCACTCGGGTTTACTTCCCTCCACCGCACAGTACACAATCTCAAGGCCAATACTTTTGTTTCTCAGACTGATCTTTACCCATCCTATTTCTTTTGACACCTCAGCCGAGGTGATGATATCTTCCAGATCTGTGATCAGCGACGGTTTTAAATCTTCTTTAATGTACATGCCTACCCCTCCCCCCTTTTTCTGCCCCTCCGTTCGCCCTACACCTATCCACACACATCCGCTTACTTGGTCTACCCGTTCCTCGTGTCTTACCCACGTCTCGTTTAAGCTCATGACATCAAACTCCTCTGCCTCGATCAATGTAGCAATTTCACTTACATTCCGGTGGAGACCCTGGATGTTGCAATAACCCACTTTCAGGGTACCGAGGTTCATTGGCTTCCGCATACTGGGCCCATTGTTTTCTGGCGCTAGTCCTCAGAAAACAATGGCCCCACCTATGTCCACTCTAGTTATACTTGCCTCTGACCTCCCACCCCGCTCCTCTCCAAAAAAAAGGCTCTGCTACCCGTAGAATTCTATCCCCCAATACCCGTTTCCCCACCCTGCTAAGATACAGCCCATCACGCCCGTACGTGCTCCCATTGCCCCAAAACGTTTCCCAATGGTCGATAAAGGGTATTCTCAGATCAACACAGTAGTCCTCCAACTCTTCATTTAGGGCCAAAATCCTTGAGTTCCGTTCGTCCCCACCTCCAAGGACAGGAAGGACCCCGGATACGACTACCCTTGCATTCCTACTTAGCAGGTTGCCGACTAAGCCTCTATACGACTTCACCAAACTTACTGACCTTCTCTCCCTGATATTGTTGGTCCCCACATGGACCACCACTACCGGTTCCGGTCCTGACCCTGCCACAATGCCATCTACCCGGTCCCTGAGATCCTCCACCTTCGCCCCCGGAAAGCACAAGATTGTTCGATTGGAACTATCAGGACCACAAACCACATTGTCAATCCCACGTACAATGCTGCTCCCCGCTACAACTAATTTTCTTCTTCTGGCCCCAGTTCCTATATCATCTGCACTTCCTCTCGTTTTGCAAGCTCCTGACCCCCTCTTTCTCTTGACCGCCCTCCTTACCCCGTCTGGCCTATCATCATCAACAACCATCTCACCCCCCACACTTTCCCCCTCACTCTCGTCCCCAGTGGTATTTGAGTCTAAAACACTACACCTGTTTTCTAAACACCGCCTAGCAACCTTGGCAGCCTTACGCCGACTCTGGTTTCCGGACTCGACCCAGCCCTGACCTGACGCCACCTTCCGAAATTTCCTACTAGAACCCCCCCCCCCCCCTCCTCATTTACACCCCCACATCAAGCATTATTCCTCCACGTTTCCTGCTTCCCAGTTTCCTCCTTGAGTCCACAACGACCTTCCACCCACCTTCAACCTCACCATCGTAGGTAACCTTCAACGGGGTAACTCCAGATACACCGGCCCTCCCCAACCTCCCTCTCAGCTCTGCAATCTCCCGCTCGAATCCAACACACTTCTCTAACAACTGTAAAATATCCCTGCAATTCGCACATACCCCACTACTCTCCATTGGCCGACCACCACTATACCCCATATTACACTGTCTGCACGCCTCCGTATCCTCACTCTCCCCCACTTGCACCCCTCGACTCACCTCCCCCAGACCTCCCTTAACACCCATACTTACACCCGTCTGAACACCCGTCGTGCACTTACCATTCATGATTATAAATATTATACAGAATCCAATGACCGAAAACGACAAAAACACCAAGGCAACAAACACACACGAAAAAAAGGCAACTAAGGCAAACAAACAGCAAAACCGGAAAAACCTATCACCTAAACCTCCTTATTACACCCCACGGTCCTCCCAAACACACTTGCAAAGCTAAATGTATAAAAACTTCCCTGAAATAAAAATAATATTAAAAACAATACTTATAAACAGTTCTGAGTTGAAAATTTTCTTCTTCCCTTCGTGAGTAGTGGTAGTATACCTGTGGGCCGCAAAGTGGACCCCACTCGAAGGTGGAGAGTGGGTGAGTTCTGCATTCCGGAAGGGAGCAGCAAACTTCTCAGTGTGGGAGAGACAGGTGATTACGAGTATTTGGGGGTAAATATAAACATTACAGGAAGAGGCATCTACCGGAACCACACAAACAAATTGATTCTGAAGGGGAAGCGAATCCTTAACCAAATGAAACTTATAGGGAGAAACAGTTTCAATAAGGTTTTCGTGGGGAAAACCATTTGGGAAATGGTGGAGCTGCCAAGTATAACATACGGTACGGAAGTGGTACCCCTAAACCAGACGGCCGTAAAGAGCTTGGAAATCCTGCAGAACGATGCAGGCCGATGGATAACGGGGTCGAGTAATGCCGCAGCGCTAGAAGCAATCAGGGGTGAGCTTGGGTGGATGAGGATCAAGGACAGGATAGACCTGTTGAAGCTCGGTTATCTTAATTATTTGGTAAATCTCCCCGACAGCCGATGGTGTAAAGTAATGTTCCTGAGAATTTTCAACTCAAATATCAAAACGGGGTGGATGGTCCAAGTGAGGGCGCTAGTAGAGAACTACTCATTGGAGATCTCGGACCTGGACGTTGGGGCAAACCAGGGTAAAAAAATCGTCAGAGAAAGGGTCATGGAGGATTGTAACCTAATTGGCGAGAGGGGGTCAAATCAAAGAGGTATTTGGGCTGCCTGCGTGATAAAGAGAAGCCAGGTTTTGAAGAGTACCCTGATGGCACCTTTGGGGGGTCACTGTTGTTCAAGCTGAGGTCGCGATCCCTGGAGCTGAGGGGGGAAAATGGGAAAGACGGTGAAAGGGAGTGCCAGATGTGTAACTTGGACATGGTGGAGACCCTGGAACACTTTCTTCTAGAATGCCCAAAGTATCAGTCTAAAAGAATGAGATTCACTGGGAGTATAATGGGGAAGTGGGGTGGGAAAATGAAGGACATGTGGTTAGGGGGAGACTCAAAGGAGAGGGTTAATATGCTAATCGGAGAGATTGGGAAGAATGGGACAAGGGACATCATCAAGCAGTTCGTCTCCGAGTGTTGGGAGGAGAGGAGAAGCGTGGGAATGGGGAGGCAGTTGGGAGTACAGGAGTAACCATGGCCTTTTTGTCCGAGAACCGCGACAAATCAGCGGCTGGCCAAAGTGTTATTATTATTAGTGGAACAAGACGCCACCCTGCTTTCGCCATTTATGACATGATATAAATTAACTGGTGGCAATAAATCACAAAAGAACAAGACGCCATCTTGTGTTCACTGTTTACTACATGATATAAATTAATTAGTGACCACAAATCACAAGTTGAACAAGACGCTATCTTCTGTTCAATGTTTACTAAATGATATCATTTAATTGGTGACCATAAATCACAAGTGGAAAACGACGCCATCTTGTGTTCACTGTTTGCGACATCATATGAATTAATTAGTGATCATAAATCACTAGTGGAAAAAACGCCATCTTGTGTTCGCTGTTTACCTCATGATATACATTAATTGGTGACCAAAAATCACAAGTGGAAGAAGATGCATCTTGTGTTTACTGTTCACGACATGATGTAGATTAATTAGTGACCATAAATCACAAGTGCAACAAGACGCCATCTGGTGTTCACTGTTTACGGTATGATATAAATTAATTAATGACCATAAATCACACGCTGAACAAGACGCCATCTTGTGTTTGCTGTTTATGACATGATATAAATTAATTGGTGGCCATAAATCACAAGTGGAACAAGACTTCATCTTCTGTTCAATGTTTATTAAACGATATAATTTAATCGGTGACCATAACCCACAAGTGAAACAAGACGCCATCATGTGTTCACTGTTTGCGACATGTTCTAAATTAATTGGTCACCATAAATCATAAGAGGAAGAAAACTCCATCTTGTGTTCGCTGTTTACATTACATAAAGTAATTGGTGACCATACATCACAAGCTAAACAAGAGGCCACCTTTTGTTCACTATTTGCGACATGATATAAATTAATTAGTAACCATAAATCATAAGCGGAACAAGACGTCATCTTCTGTTCAATGTTTATGACAGGGTATAATTTAATTGGTGTCCATAAATCACAAGCGCAAAAAGACGCCATCTTGAGTTCATTGTTTTCATGATATAAATTAATTGCTGACCATAAATCAGAAGTGGAACAAGATGCCATCTTGTGTTCACCGTTCGAGCCATAATATAATGCAATTAGTGAACATAAATCACAAGTGAAACAAGACGCCATCTTGTGTTCACTGTTTGTATGATTAAAATGAATTAGTGACCATAAATCACACAAGTGCGACTAGACCCCATCTTGTCCTCACTGTTTACAACTTGATGTAAATTCATTCGTGACCATAAATCACAGGTGGAACAAGACGCCATCTAGTGTTCACTGTTCACATGATATAAATTAATTAGTGACCATAAATCACAAGTGGAACAAGACGACATCTTGTATTCATTGTTTACAACTTGATATATCTCAATTAATAACCATAAATCACAAGTTGAACACAAGACGCCATCTACTGTTCAATATTTACTATCAGAAGTTGAACAAGACACCGTCTTCTGTTCAATGTTTACTAAATGATATAACTTAATTGGTGACCGTTAATCACAAGTGGAACAAGACACCATTTTGTGTTCACTGTTTACAACATAATATAAAGTAATATGTAGAGTGTTCTGTGTCTATGACATAATATAATTTAGAGACCGTAAATTACAAGTGGAACAACACGCTATCTTGTGTTCACTGTTTACGACAAATTATAAATGAATTAGTGACCATAAATCACAAGTGGAACAAGACGCCATCTTGTGTTCGCCGTTTACACGACTTAGTGATCATAAATCACAAGTGGGACAAGACGTCATCATCCCTCTATTCAATGTTTATGGCATGATATAATTTAATTGGTGACAGTAAATCACAAGTGGAACTAGAGACCATCTTGAGTTCATTGTTTACATGATATAAATTAATTGGTGATTATCAATCAGAAGTGGAAAAAGACGCCATCTTGTGTTCACCGTTTGCGAGATGATATAATGTAATTGGTGAACATAAATTACAAGTGGAACAAGACGTCATCTTGTGTTAAATGTTTACATGATAAAAGTTAATTAGTGACCATAACTCACTCTAGTAGAACTAGACACATGTCGTCTGCACTGTTTACAACTTGATATAATTTATTTTGTGACCATAATTCACAAGTGGAACAAGACGCCATCTTGTGTTCATTGTACACATGATATAAATTAATTAGTGACCATAAATCACAAGTGGAACAAGACGGTATCTTGCATTCACTGTTTTCAACGGGGTGTAAATTAATTAGTGACCATAAATCACGAGTGGAACAAGACGCCATCATGTGTTAACTGTTTTCTACATGATATAAATTAATTAGTGACCATAAATCACGAGTGGAACAAGGCGCCATCTTGTGTTCACTGTTTACAACATATAGAAATCGATTAATGACCATAAACCACAAGTGGAACAAGAAGCCATCTTGTGTTCCCTGTTTACATGATACAAATTAATTAGTGACCATAAATCACAAGTGGAACAAGACGACATCTTGTGTTCACTGTTCGCAACTTGATATAAATCAACTACTGACCATCAATCACAAGTTGAACAAGACGCCGTCTTCTGATGAATGTTCAATATCACAAGTTGAACAAGACGCCATATTTTGTTCAATATTTACTAAATGATATAATTTAACTGGTGACCACAAGTCAGAAGTGGAACAAGACACCAGCTTATGTTTACTGTACACAACATGATATAAAATAATTAGTGACCATAAATCACAAGTGGAACAAGACACCATCTTGTGTTCACTGTGTACAACATGATATATAAGTTAATTAGTCACCATAAATCACAACTGGAATAAGACGCCATCTTGTGTTTACTGTTTACGTGATATAAATTTATTAGTAACCATAAATCAGAAGTGGAACAACATGCTATCTTGTCATCACAGTTTACAACAAAATATAAATTATTTACTTACCATAAATCGCAAGTGGAACAAGACGCTAACTTGTGTTAACTGTTTACAAGACATAAATTAATTAGTGACCATAAATCACAGGAGGAACAAGACAGTATGTTGTATACAGTGTTCACAACAGGATGTGAATTAATTGTTGACCATAAATCACAAGTGGAGCAAGACGCCATCTTGTGTTTACTGTTTACAAGGCATAAATTAGTTAGTGACTATAAATCACATGTTGACTCAACCCTTCTCCAACTGACTGACATATATGATGAATTCTGTCACGCGCTTGATGAAGGCAAAGAAGTTAGGGTAGTTTTTTTGTGATGTCAGTAAGGCGTTTGACAAGGTATGGCATGCTGGTCTCATCCACAAGCTGGAGAGTATTGGTGTTTCAGGAGAACTACTTATGTTTCTAAAATCGTATCTTGCGGATAGGTCGCAGCGAGTTGTGATAGCCTCGGAGTCATCGTCATGGAGACCCATCAATGTCGGTGTACCTCTGGGGTCTATACTCGGACCCTTACTGTTTTTGATATACATAAATGATATAACCAGCGCCTTATTCAGTAGTATACGCCTCTTTGCAGATGATACTTCCTTGTATCTAATTATTGAAAACCCAGAGCAAGCCTCGGTCATAATCAATCAAGATTTGGCCACAATCGAGCATTGGGCCAAAACATGGTTGGTTGAGTTCAATCCCAACAAAACTGAAAGTATGTGTATATCACGTAAAATCAATCCAGACTCTCACCCACCCTTATATTTAGGTGACTCACAGATAACGGAAGTTCGTGACCATGAACATTTAGGACTCATTCTAAACACTACATGTACATGGAACGACCACATTGGTCATATTTGCACCAAAGCCTGGTCACGTTTAGATTTGCTGAGGAGGCATAAATTTAACCTTGATCGCAGTGTCCTGGAAAAAATATATTTTGCCTTTATTAGGCCTCTTCTTGAATATGCGGATACTGTCTGGGATAATTGTTCTATGATCAATATCGCGGAACTAGAAAAAATACAGATTGCAGCAGCAAGAATCATCACCGGAGCAACAGTTAGTGCCAGTAAGGCTCTGCTGTATTCGGAAACACGGTGGGAATCCCTGCAAGAAAGGCGCCGTAAACATAAACTAATTCAGTTTTTCAAAATGTATCATCACATGTCACCTCCATACATCTCCAACAAAGTTCCTCCACTTATCTCCGTGACGAATTCATCACGCAGTCTCCGATCTGGCCAAAACCATCGAGTTCCCTTTTGGCGAACGCAACTGTATCAGTCTTCTTTTATCCCCAGCGTTACTGACCAGTGGAATAAGTTGCCGTTACCTGTCCGCGAGAACTCATCATTGATTAACTTTAAAACGTTTCTCAGTGATGGTAACCAAAGACCCCCAACGTTCTACAGTAACGCGAAATCTCGCAGGGCTCAAATATACCATTGTAGGCTGCGGTTGCATTGTAATAGTCTTAATTCTTACCTTTTCGACGATCATTTATCACCCAGCCCCTACTGTCAGTGTGGTGAGCGCGAAACTACTGTTCACTTTTTCTTTCATTGTCCTTTGCTTCAAACGCTCGAAATTATACAATTAATTTACTCCCATATGTAACAGATACATCCACACTTCTGTTTGGCTCTGAATTCTTGAACCACGAGAACAACCTCCTTATTTTCGAAGTTGTACACGACTTTATTTTATCAAGCAAGCGATTTCAATAAAGCAGAAACTTAACAATACGCTCCCATCCCCACTCCTCGTGGGAAACTCAGATGTTTACTGCACCAAACAGGTTCTGCTTAGCTAGTATAATAGGACCAATTGACCAATGCTGGTGGTGGAACAGACCTTCAGACGTTCCAACGTTCAACACCTCGAGGTTTACCTTCGTATAACTCGCCATAAAATGAATCAAATGAAACAAGCTGCCTACTTATGATTTTCTTAGAGTGTTAATTCTATTTAATTCTATTTAACGTACATTCAATCGGTATCCGACCCCCTGGTACAGATACTTGTATCAGGGGTACGATATAAGCACGTTCCCTTTCCGAGAGTTCGATTCTTTTGGTTCCACACAAATAAATAGTTCGTTTTTACATTCGTCTGCATAATACATTCTCGACTATTGCCCAAGATAGTGTATGATAAATAAATTATTACCAACTGTGCAGATGTGCAAGGTGTGTGTCGGAGTTTCGCTCCGGTTTCTGGGGACAGATTGAGGCTCGTCATCGACACGTCCCGAACTACCCTTGGAGACCGGAGCGTGACTTCGTTGTGTGCTTTTTACATCAGCATAATATCTATGTATCATGTATTCAAGCTGATTTCATCTTACTATTTTCTTATTATTTAGTTTTTTTCCTTCTTTTCCTTTTTTTTATTTATCAGCATTCCTGTTCTTCCCTTCTCTTCTTTCTTTCTTTCTTTTTAATTCTAAGTTGAAGATTAAACAGTTTCACATGTCGTTGCCCGGCGGTCGAGGCTGCCTTCCTCTACTCCGTATCTGTTCAGATGTGTCGCTTAACTTATCGGCCACTTGATCTCCAATCGTAGCAGCTAAGAGTAATTTAATATGCAATGGAGGGAGAGTCTCGGCCTCCGTGTGTCGACGTGCGAGCTCTTCATCTGATTCGCACCACCTACAGGAGTAAGTTCATAAGTTATTAGGGAGACGACTTACATAAGCTTTAAGCTTTCTGTCGAATCCCTCCAGTAATCTCCTTTCATTGATTTGTGTATACTATTGTCTGGTGTTGTTCAGAACTGTTGTAACCTTACTGTTATTGTGAAATGTGTACACATGCCATTTAATGAATAAATACTGTTTAAACTAAAACACATGTGGAACAAGACGCCATCTTGTTTTCGCTGTTTACAACAGGATATAAATTAATTGGTGGCCATAAATCACAGGTGGAATAAGACGCCATCTTGTGTTCAGTGTTTACATGATATACATTAATTAGTGACCATAAATCACAAGTGGAACAAGACGCCGTCTTGTGTTCTGTGTCTTTGGCATAATATAAATTAGTGACCTTAAATTACTAGTGGAACAAGACGCTATCTTGTGTTCACTGTTTACAACATATTATAAATGAATTAGTGACCATACATCACAAGTGAAACAAGACGCCATATATTGTGTTCTGTACGATGTGATAGAAGTTAGTGACCATAAATTACAAGTGGAACACAACGCCATCTGGTGTTCAGTGTTTACACGATATACATTAATTAGTGACCATAAATCACAAGTGGAACAAGACGCCGTCTTGTGTTCTGTGTCTATGACATAATATAAATTAGTGACCGTAAATTACAAGTGGAACAAGACGCTATCTTGTGTTCACTGTTTACGACATATTATAATTGAATTAGTGACCATAAATCACAAGTGGAACAAGACGCCATATTGTGTTCACTGTTTACGACATGATATAAATTAATTAGTGACCATAAATCATCACTTGAGTGTAACAATGGTAAAGCATTACAGATGGCATCTTGTTCCACTCAAGGGATGCCATGTTGATATCACAAGCTACAAAATGTTGCAACCATCAAGCTTCTACATAAGGGGGAGGAGGTGGACTAGGTACATTTATTGTGTACATGCACATGCCTACAATCAAGCTTCTACATAAGGGAGGGGGGGTGGGGAGGTGGACTAGGTACACTTATTGTGTACATGCACATGCCTTGCACATGCGTTTTTATAACGTACTTCAAAAACGCGACAAAGCTATATTACGACAGAACCGCGACGGTACTGTTGTATAAAGGCCGTTTCACACGGCGGCGACACGATTTGTGGATGCTCTCAGTAGAAACTATATAGTAATTTCGTGATTCTGTTCAGACAGCGCGATGCGACAGAGCGACGATTCGCGAAACGACTGGTGCAGCGATTTTTGTAAACGTTTTTTGGGGAATCCCCTGTTCGTGACATTCTACCTTCAGTGTATTTTGCACACAAAAAAGAACGAGAAACATGGAAGGCGAACTGATACACTTGGTGGAAGAGCATCCAGTACTGCATAAGTCCAGATCAGATTACCAGGATGCTGAAAAGTGGGAAGAGATTTGGGTTGAGATATAAGCATATATCTCAAATATATAGGGTTTTGTTCTTGATTCGTTTCGCCAGTACTGTTTCGGAAAAGATGCCTACATCACTGTATGACCCATAATTCCCTATGTCAACAAAGACGAAACGATCGTCGGCATCGACCACACCCATGAGAACTTATGAAAATGTCCCTTTGTAATTAAAAAACAAAGACCCACTGTTCAGTGCTGCTTCAAAAACGACATGTTTCCCGTCAATTGCGCCAATGCAATTTGAACGTGCACTTATTTCCATCCACTGCTCTTTCTTCGGTGTCAGCATGTAAATAGGCGATAATCGATTCCAAAGAGCAGTACATGTTTCAGTCACAATCCCAGAAATTGTGGAAACCCCACAGCGGTAACTAAAACTGATGGAACGAAAGGATTCACCTGTGGCAAGATACCTGCAATAGAAAACAAGATGAATTGTGTTAGTGTTATCATCTAAATGAACTCGAAGTGAATCGTTATTAATTTCTATCAACATCATCACAAATGCTTTTGCAGTAAAATCCATCGTCAAAATGGAGATTAAAAATGTGTATTCGAGTCCGTGTGTATTGTCCACCCCATGTCATTTGAACAGCCCATCTGCGCGTATAATAGCTGCGTTTTTATGCCGCGATAGATCGCTCTGTCCGTGTGAAACTGCCTTTAATATTGCTTTGTCGCATTGTGGCGTTTTCGCCGTAATATAACTTTGTCGCATTGTCGGATTGTCGCAGTTCTGTCGTAATATAACTTTGTCGCTTTGTGGCCAAAAAATGATTGAAGGTGACAAAGCTATAATACGACAGAACCGCGACGGTACTGTCGTAATATAGCTCTGTCACGTTTTATTGTAAAATTGCTTCCAAAAAGCCAAGTCAACAACGCAATATTACGATATTTCTCACGACATTTCATACGACGGAAGCGTCGTGTTGTCGTGCACTTTGTCGCATTTTTGTTTTTGTCTTGAAAATAATTTTAGGCAAAAACGCGACAAAGCTATAATACTACAATACGCTCGCGGTTGTGTCGTAATATAGCGCTGTTGCGTTTTTGTCATTCTAATCTAAAATATTTCCTGAAAACACGACACATGACAGTACTGTCGCGGTTCTTTCGTAGTATAGCTCTGTCGAGTTTTGGAGAAACAGAAAAGAGAAACGCGATGCTCGATACATGGCCCTAACAGGACATCATACGGAACTGCCCAAAGTATTCAACTGTCTTTTTATCCTAACCATAACACGTAGTATTTGTAACAATTCATTGATGCATCACCTCCATTGCTCTCTGACATCCATATCTACCCACACCTTATAATAATAATAAATCTTCGGACTTCCGCTGATTTGTCGCGGACCTCTAACGAGAAGGCCTACACTGACCCAATGTCCCATCAGACAGAAGGTTTCAGACTTTTTATGTGTGGGAAGGAGGTAGCCTACCGGATAGCGCATTCCATTTCAGAGCATCGCAGGTCGCTCCTCGTCCCAGCCTTCCATACTGTTTCCCGAGGAAAGACACTTAGTCCGAGTAGGAGCGCGGATGTGAGTAGGTAATATAGGCGGATTCCGTATCACTTGTACACGATTTTGTACATGTACACGTACATCGATGTACACCTCCATAGGATTTAGTGTTAAAATCGTGTACAAGTACACGAAATGTCGTTTTTTGGCTGTGATATAGAATCCGCAAGGCGGATTCTCTATCACTGGATTCTTTTTACACGTCGCTCAAGAGTGAAAAAAATGTATGAAATTTTAAGAAAAATGAGGTCGATTGTCTGATACAGAATCCGCAAATGGGTTTCCCCGTAGGATTTAGTGTTAAAATCGTGAGCAAAAAACGTGTTGCGGATTCTGTATCGGCATCAAAAGTGGTTGCGGATTCTGTATCTGTACACGATTTTAACACTGAATCCTATGGAGGTGTACAGGGAAACCCATTTGCGGATTCTACATCAAAAATCGACTTATGTACGGCACATGGAAAAAAAGGTGATACTGAACCCGCTCCCATTTCTGACGTAAGTGGGGGGAATACCCATAGTGGGATTTTCCAAACTCAACAAAAAGTTTTTTGGAAAATCCCCTACTGTATAAACCTTACTGAGAACGCCATTTGTCACGCTCGAAATGTATTTTATTCAAATGAGCGTCAATTGTCAGTTAAATAGTTTAACTGAAAAACTATTCTATAGATGAAAGCGGAAACAGTTCAAAAGATTAATTGATATGATTTAAAGTTAAACGCGTTTTTTTGAAAGCGTTACATTACTGATGTGTTTACTTGTGATTTTGATTATCAGATGTAATTATTCTCAAACGCGTTAAATCAGAAACCGGTTTCTTATGTACTAAAACTTTCAAACTTTTCAAAGTTCTCCAGTTCGCCATTGAGCGAATAATCTGTGATGCTATTTTAACGTGTTCAGAGGCAAAACGCATTTATAGAGGTTTATCATGTAAAAATGTTTTTTTCCTCAACTGGTTTTTAGTTATTATATTAAAGACAGAAGATTTTTATTTACTTAAAACATAAAAAATAATTATACATTTAATTTTGAAAATAATAAATAACTCACATTAGCATACTTAAAGGAAATAATAATAATTAAAAACGAAAAAAAAATGTTTTTACAGATGGATGCTAAACGCCGAGATCAGCTTTTAAATGAATATGAACGTGCCAAAAAGGGCATTCAATCAGCTGACAGAAGCAGACGTCATGGAGAGATCGAACTCAAACGCGAGACAACAAAAATATTTAAACCCGTGACGGAGGTTCAAAAGCGAAGCAAGAAGGAGATCGTTGACGAATTGAGGCCCTTAAAAGAAAGTTCTTTGAGAATGGGTTCGTTGCCTGGTAGTTTTACAAACCAGTATTCGTTTCAATCTACCCTGGATTACGTTCCCGTGAGAATCGAAACCGACTTGAGCGAAAGTGATGATAGAGCTTCGACTATCACCACTGATAGCGTTGCGTTGTCAGAGGATGGTGGTAAGAGAGATCTATTGTATGGATTTTATAAGGATTCGGACGGTAGAACTTTTGTGGGCGACACAGAAGTGGAAATAGATGATGATGAATTAACCGTCGGTTCGAATAGGTACGAATTAACTTCCAGACTGCACATATTGTTCCTTTACGACAAGCCTAGCGATTACACGGAACAGGATTACAACAATTACGGCGACATTCTGGTTCAGACCAACGCCATGAAGAGAAATAACGATGACAGAGAGATGAGACCTAAAGCCAGCAGAGGTTACAAGTGGACGAAAGTGGTGAAACCTATATGGAATTCGCATAAGAAGTTCATCGAATCGGTGACTGGTAAAGGGGTGGAAACCACTTTTCTTCCGAGCGATTCTAACGCTCTGTTTCAGAGATTGAGATTGTTGATGGCAAGTAGACGCGCTGATAACACAGGATTAGATAATGAGATAGTTAGCATATGTGACGAATTGTTATGACAGGTTTTGAATAAAAACCATTATAAAAGGCTGATGAACGAATTGAAGGATTGATGTATATAATAAGTAGAGAGAAACAAACAAACAAAAAAAAAATATATAAAATAAAAACAGTAAATTTTACACTAGAATAATAAAAAGTATTTAAACAACAAACGATTTACCAGTGAAAACAAAATATGTATTATAAAATAAAATATGTTGGTGATAAAGAACAGGGGATACGTTAGAACTTACGTTCAAGGCGGTTCTGGCATCGTCGATTCTATAATGCGAGCGTTCACGAGTGATGCAGGTAGAAAACTCGCATTGACCACGTTTGAGGTCGGTAAGAAGACGGCTTTGGATGCTGGTAAGAAAGACGCTTCCAAAGCCAGTGGTAGGATAGCTTCTGTGGCTGGCAAGAGGGCAGCCGACGCATTGATCGACAAGTTGATCAGTCCACTGGCGAAGCGAGCTGCGTTAGAGCGAACGCCAAAAAGTTGGAAAGAATTTAAGGATGCTGTGGTACCCATACAAGATTTAGCCAAAATGACGAGTGGATCTGGATTGAAGAGAACTCGCGACGGTGTAATATAAATAAATAATAATATTAAAAACTGAGTTTGAAAAAACATAAAAAATTGTGATTGAAAAAAATCTAAAATAACAAACAAACAAAAAAAAATAAAACAAAGATGAACATTAAAGATATGTCTTGGAATGACGCCGCAACCAAGAGGTCGAATAATGAGTTCTTTCCCAAAAGCATAAGAGGCTTGATAGTGGGAAAATCGAATTGTGGAAAGACCAATCTGTTGATGAATCTGTTGTCCCTACCCGACTGGTTGGATTACGACAGATTGTTTGTGTTTGGCAAGAGCTTGTTTCAACCCGAATACAGATTGCTTTGAGAGTGCATGGATCGTAGATTGCCCAAGGACGTCATAGCCAGAATCTTTGACAGTAGGGAGGAATTTGACAAAAGTGAAGCTCCTCTCTCGACCATTTTGGACGGTGCAGCGATGGAATTGATGAAGAGAAATGCATCTTCGAACGTCGAGTGTCGATTTTATGAGAACGCTAGCGATGTTCCGGATCCTAGAGAATTGAAATCGGAAGATAAGAATCTCATGATTTTCGACGATCTGCTTTTGGAGAGACAGAACCGATGCGAATCGTATTATGTTAGGGGTCGTCACAGCAACGTGGACTGTTTCTACCTGTTGCAGAATTATTTTTGATTGCCCAGACAGAAGATAAGGGAGAACGCTAATTTTCTATGTCTCTTTTGCCAAGATCTCAAGAATCTCAATCACATCTACAGTGATCACGTCGCAAACGACATGAGCATGGCCGAGTTCAGGAGATTCTGTAAGAGGGTTTGGGATGGAGGACTTTACAATTTCGTCGTGATCGATTTGACTAGCGAATTTAATCACAGAAAATATCGGTGCGGATTCGACAAGTTTTATGTTTCTGATGATAATAAGATAGAGCGTGAAAATAAAAAAAAAATTAGAAAATAATAAATCTTCAAATAATTAGTTTTTGAAAAAATAAAAAATTAAATTAAATATAATGTTCGAACAAGGAGAATTGTTAGAACGGATAGCCAAGAATATGGCTGCAAAACAATCCATTCAAATCATGGTGAGTGGCGATTCGACTTGATTCGTGATGAAATTCGAACCTTCCATCGAATTGAATAGAGAGAAAAGATACGAGATGGCGTTGGTGAATCTGGAGACTTATTATTCCTTTCCCAACGTCACCGAAAAGAATAACTCGTTCAAGTATTCCGACAGAGTGGATTGGTTGGAGATTCGAATTCCCAAAGGAAGTTACGACATAGACAATTTGAACAATTACATTCAGACGCGAATGAAGACGGATGGAAAGGGAAGCAACAAGATCAGACTCGCTCCCAATCCTAATACCTTACAGACGATGTTGGATTTGGAAGATAATTTTCGAGTGGATTTCAATACGGACGATTCTATAGGCAAGATGCTGGGATTCGATCGAAAGATGTATCGAGGCCACACGGCCTCTGAAAATACGGTCGACATTCTCGCAGTCAATAGCATTCTGGTGAACGTGGATGTGATTGCTGGAAGCTATGTGAATGGTAGCGCTCAACCGACGATCTGTTCCTTCTTTCCAAATGTGTCGCCGGGTTATAAGATCGTGAAACGACCTCGAAATTTAGTTTATCTACCAGTGATTTTAGACACATTGTATAGTCTCAAAACCACGTTGATGGATCAAAATGGTGACCTGTCGGATCTTCGCGGAGAGAGGGTGACGATACGATTTCACATAAGAGAAATATAAAAGCAAAAAAAAAAAATATTGTGTATATATATAAATAACAAAAATAAAATAAACGCAATATTAATTTTACAAAAATTATTTAATATATATAATTATCATTAAAACAAAAAAAAAGAATTGAAGAAAAATATATTTTAAAAAAAGAATTATGACACAATACGTGGTTAAAAACGTGAACATATCCGCAGGACAGAGGAAGAAACTTAAGAGAGCGTTAACAACTCGAGGTGAGGTGGTGAGATTCAAATTCACTCACGAAGATCTGACGAGTGGCAGTCAGGATTCGATCGCCTAGACCAGAAGTCAAATCAAAAGGATGGAGAAAGCGATTCGTGATGGAAGAGGGTTGACAGTGAGTCCCGCTCAGTTGAGATACAATTTGAGAATGAAGGGCAGTTTCCTACCGCTATTGGCAGGAATCACCGCAAAAGCATTACCCTTCGCCACAAAGGCATTACCCATTCTCGGAAAGACTCTCGGCGTGGAGCTCTCATGGGACTCGCGATTTCAGCAGTTGAGAAATTAATGGGTGGCAGCGGACTGTTTTTGAAGAAGGGTGGAGTCGTGTGCTGCATCCACGTAGACGACAGTGGTAAAGGATTGTATCTAGAACCCATTAGAGGTGACAACTCTTTGAGTGGAAACGGTCTCTATCTGAAGAGTGGACGGAACGTTGCGCGACTCGGCAAGGGTTTGTTGTTTGGTGAAAATTCGCCATTTAAGAATATACCAATTTTGAATATGTTATTATAATGTAAAAAAATTATATAATTATATAAATATAAAATATAAATCTTGGAAAGTATAAAATAATATAAAATGGATAAAAAGGTCGAAAACCAATTAGACGATAATGATGAATATCGCGAGATAGAGTGTGAAAAAGATGTGGAAAAATGATTAGATGCTAATGGTGGATATCTTAGGAAAGGAATAATAAAAGAGTTAAATAAAGATCGGGATATGTGGTTGAAATTTAAAAGAATGAGACGTTTTCCACCGTTACCACTATCTTCTGAAGAGAATGGTAATGATGCGAGTGTTACTGAGAGATGCACAACATTCGTACATAATTTAGATTCGGATAAACAAATGTGTTCTTATAAAAACGTAGCATATCACAAAAAAAAAGAAAAAAAGAAAAGAAGAATCGACGCTGAAATTTGAGAAAAAAGGAAACGTTATAATATATGGGCAATAGTGAAGAAGGAAAACAAAAAAAACAAAAAAAAGTAATGAGATCTAAAGATGATCTCATTACTTTTTTTTCCCTTCTTCTTTGCTAAAAATCAATCTCTCTATTGTTTATATTTCCAAGTCCGTTATTAGCATGTTGACACTCGTGTTTTCTCCTTTTTTGAAAATGTGTTGAATGTTTATCTTTACTTTTTAAAGTTTTTTTTACATCAGTGAACGCGCTCTCACCACCCGATTTGTCCACGAGTTTGAGTGAGATTTTTGGATATATGTAACTTCCATAGAACAACGACAAATCGTCCTTGTCGAATTCTCTGTCTTCGGCGACGATGATATTCTGCAGATCGCTTTGGTACTCGTAAAACAAATCGAGCATGGCTTCATCCAATTTCAAAGGTATGCTATATGTGTCATGTTTATGCTCTAAGCCCTTCATCTCAACCTCATTCAACTCGATGGAGTCATGTCATTGTAATCTATAGATTTTATAACCGAATTTCTTATACGTTTCGACTCGTTTCAATTTCAATTCGATTCTTTTAGGTGTTGTTGTCATGATTGATTATTTGTTTTTTTGTTTTATGAATTATTGCAAATAATATATATTTTTAAATTTTGTATTTAAATAATAATCTGTTAAAAAAGTTTGGTTTTTTTTGCTCTTTATATATATACAAAAAAAGGGTTTTTTTAATTTTAATTTTCTTTAATGTGAAAAAAAAAAAAATTTTTGTAAAAGTGTTTTTCTCTTTATATAAATAAAAGTTTAAATTTAACGTCCTTTTTTTCTCATAATAATTCAATTTTTTTCACATTAAGGAACATAAAAATTGATTAATTTCATCGAAAAAATTTTTTTTACATTAAAGAAAATTAAAAAAAAATTTTTTTATATATATAAAGAGTAAAAAAAAAAAAAAAAAAAAAAAACTTTTTTAACAAATTATTTAAATACAAAATTCGAAAAAAAAAATATTCTTACAAATGGAGCAAACAAATAAAAAAATGGAAAATTTAAATGAGAAAACCGTACCTCAGTTAAACGAGATTTGTAAACTATTAAAAATTCCACATTTCAGAAATCATAGAACTAAATCAAAAAAAATTGAAGTCATACAGGAATATTTGCGAAACGATGGAAAGGCAAACGAAATGTCGATAGCAACAACATCAAAAAAAGCATCGGTTGTGAAAAACGAGAAGAAGAAAAATATAGTAAAAGGAATCAAAATGCCGATGTCGAAAAAAAAAAAAAAACGTTTCGATTGTGAAAAATAAGAAGACGACTAAATGAAAAGCCGTTGAAGAACTTCAAGTTTCAAAAGAAAAGAAAAAAAACGAAAACGAAAATGAGTGATGTACTTCAGATTCTAAACAAATGAGGTATATCGAGAGAAATTCAACAAGCAATCAACGAAGGGAAAGGAGAAGAATATGTAGCACGACTCACCAAAGAACTATTCCAATCGAAGCCCATAGAATGGGAGAGTGCGATCAAAGGTGTTTTTAAAACTTTCGATGTGGTTCCCTTGTTCAAGAAAATCGATGCAAAATTATTTATGGAACGGGTGAAGAAAAAAATATTGGATTTGTTTCGCAAACACATGAACGTGGGATGAAAAATTAAGGTGATACTCCATTGCGTGATGAATAAAATCGACGTGAAGTCCGGCGTAGAGCATCATGAAAACTGCATATTTCAGATCTAACGTCGAACCCATATTTCGAGGTTCAGATTTATCAGATGTTTTCGAAAAGATGAAAGACAAGATGTTGACATCTCTCATGAATTATCAACATGAAGGTAGTAATTGGACGTTCGAAGAGGTGTTGAAACTCGAAATTCATATAACTGAAAACGATTTGTTGAAAGGGTCTTCCTACGTGGAATTACCATATTTCTTAACTAAAAAAATGCTGTGATCAACGTGAGAAATAAAGATGATCAGTGTTTTAAATGGGCAGTCACCTCCTCTTTATACACTGTCAAAATGAACTCCGATAGAGTTTCTCGTTACGAGGAGACTTCTAAAAATCTCGATTGGACCGGAGTGACTTTTCCAATGCAGTTAAAACACATCAAACGTTTTGAATCTCAAAATCCTACCGTCACGGTGAACGTCTTGGGATACGATGATGAAAAACAAACGATCTATCCTCTCAGACAGACTTCGTATCTCGAAAGAGAAAAGACGATTGTTTTATTATTGATTTCGAATGGTGACAATCGTCATTATTGTTGGGTTGAGCCGATTACTGTCAAGACAAAATAATAAACATAAAGGAAAGATATGTTTATGTTATAACTGCATGAACATGTTTCAGAGAGTAAAAATCGTTAGCTAAACAGCAGGAATATTGCAACGAAAATCAAGGTGTCGCCATCGAAATGCCCAAACCCAACATCATCATGAAGTTTGAAAATCACAATAGAAGGTTAAAAGTACCATTCGTCGTGTACGCCGATTTCGAATGTTTCACCGTGAAAATGAGTTCCTGCCAACCTAACACTCTTCAAAGTTACGTCGAAAGATATCAAAAACACACGCCTTCGGGTTATTGCATTTATGTGAAATGTGCTTTCAACTCGTAACACGACATGGGTCCCTTCACCTACACAAAACAGTGCGAAGACGACGACGTGGCTGAAAGGGTCGTGGAATAGTTAGAATCAAAAATTCAAATGTTATATGACAAATTCAAAACTCCGGCGAAAATGATCATCACGCGAGAGCAGCAGGACGAAAATAACAGAGCCACCGAAATGTCACATATGCAGACAATCGTTCAGTGAGAATTCAGAGGAAAATAAGAAGGTTAGAGACCATGATCATTACACGGGTCTGTATCATGGTCCGGCTCACAGCAAGTGTAATTTAAAATATCGAGATGCCGTTTTCAATCCGGTGATATTTCACAATATCTCAGGTTACGACAGTCATCTGTTCATAAAAAATCTCGGCACCTCCCACGAAGAATTAAATTGCATCGCGAACAGTGAAGAAAGATACATTTCATTCACGAAATGGAAGGTCATGGAGAAGAAAAGAGTAATCGACGGAGAGACGTTGGAAGAAAAAACGAAATCCATTCGTAGAAACATACGTTTCATCGACAGTTTTAAATTCATGTTGACCGCTCTGGAAAAATTAGTCGATAACATGAGCAAGGATAAATTTAAAATCACGAGTGAACATTTCGGAGAACGAGTAGATGTTATGTTGAGGAAAGGAGTCTATCCTTACGATTACATGAACGATCTAAAGAGATTCAACGACAGCGCACTACCTTCGAAAGAAGATTTTTATTCAAAATTATACGAATCCGACATTTCCGACGAGAATTACGAACACGCTAAAAACGTGTGGAAATCATTCGATATGAAAACCATGAGAGATTATCACGATCTCTATCTGAAGACTGACGTTCTGCTCTTGGCAGATGTCTGTCATCGAAATTATGATCTGGATCCCGCTTGGTATTTCACCGCACCCGGTCTGGCGTGGGACACTCTGTTGAAGACCACCGAAGTCCAATTGGAATTATTATCCGATGTGGACATGTTGCTCATGTTCAAAAGAGCTACGAGAGGTGGCGTCTCGATGATCTCCCACAGATATTCTGAAGCTAACAATCCCTACATGAAAGGAGGTTTCGATTCGAAATGATCGAATAAATACATACAGTATTGGGACGCCAATAATCTGTACAGTTGGGCCATGAGTCATCCTTTACCGATTGGAAATTTCAAATGGGTAAAGGAACAGGAAGAGATGCAAAAATGGAGAGACTATCCTTGCATTTTAGAAGTCGAGTTGAACTATCCGGAAGAATTACACGATCTACACAACGATTATCCGTTGGCTCCCGAACGAAGGAGACGAGGAAAAACTTCCCAATTTATCTAACAAACATAACTACGTCTTGTACAGTGAGAATTTGAAACAATATGTCGATTACGGGATGAAATTAGTCAACATACATCACATCATTCGATTCGACCAAGAGCTTTGGATGAAAAAATACATCGATCTCAACACGAATCTCAGAATTCGAGCCAAGAACGATTTCGAAAAAGATTTCTTCAAACTCATGAACAACTGCATGTACGGTAAATCGATGGGAAACATCAGGAACTGAACCGACGTTCGACTCGTCACGTCTGAGAAAAGAGCTAAAAAATTAGTGGCGAAACCCAATTACAAACACCGAACCATATTCGATGAAAATCTAGTGGCCGTTCACATGCAAAAGACGCTCCTGAAGTTCGACAAACTGTATTATCTCAGACCGATCATCTTAGATATCAGCAAGCTATTGATGTACGAGTTTCACTACGATTAAGCCAAACGAAAATTTGGTGATAAAGCCAAACTACTGTTCACCGACACAGACAGTTTAGTTTACGAGATAGAGATGAAAGATGTCTACCGAGATATATCTCTGGACGTGGCCGCGTGGTTCGGCACAAGCAATTATCCCGTCGATCACCCGTCCAACATTCAATCGAACGACAACAAGAAGGTGTTAGGTAAATTTAAGGGCGTGAGCGGTGGTAAACAAATCCTCGAATTTGTGGTCTTGAGACCCAAACTGTATGCTTATCATCTAGAAGATGAAGAGATCAAGAAGAGCAAAGGGGTTAAAGCACACGTGGTGAAGAAAAACATCTCTTTCCGAGAGTATAAATATTGTCTGTTAGGAAGTGGTCCGGTGTATAAGACTATGAAATCTATTTGAAGCGAAAATCATGACTTGTATACCGAAACAGTCAACAAGATTTTGCTGACGGCCGACAAGAGATAAGAGATTAGAGATTCATGTTAGACGATAAAATAAGCACTTTAGCATGCGGACATTGGACTTTGGATCTAATTTTAGATGATAGGATTTCAGATATGATTGTGGATGATAAGATTCCAGATATGATTAAGGATGATAGGATTCCAGAAAATCAAGAGGAATTAAACGGATTCAAGATTATGGAAGTCAAGGAATTAGACGGATTCAAGATTATGGAAGTCGATAGATTTAGTTTAAAAAGAAAAAGAAAAAAAAAAAAATAACATCATTTTAGTGAATTATAATAAAATAAATAAATTTTAAAAAAAAATATACGCATTTATGAATAAGAAAATAGAGATATCCGTAGAAGGTGTCGTCTTACCTAACGAACCCCTATCCAACATCGAGCTGTCGAATGCGGCAAAGGATTTGAAAATCAAAGATTTTCTAGGCGTGTTTTCCAGAGATGCCATGCCGAAGAGAAGACCTCGACAATCAGAATGCAGAATTTTAAATCTAGACGATTTATCGGTGAAGGCACTCACTGGGTGGCGTGGTTCAAGAGCGGGAAGAAGAAGAATATTATTTCGACAGCTATGGAATCTCACCGCTGAAAGAAATAAAGAACTATTTCAACAAATCAATGGTTTGTTGCAACACAGAACGAGTGCAATCACCAGATCAAGTGTTTTGCGGTCACTTATGTCTCTACGTTCTCAAGAGATGGTCTGAAGGAGATCGGTTTCAAGACATTCTCAATGATTTACATTAGAGAGAGATTTTTTTATAGTTTTTAAAGGTAAAAAAATTATTTAAAAAAATTTAATCAAATAAAAATGAAAAAATAAAATAAGTGAAATAATTCATTTTTTTAATAAACTGCGTTTTAAAATATATTTTTTAAAAACAAAAAATCTCAAAACAACATGCCAGTTGATAAATTTGGTAGAAGTGTCGACGAAAGTCGACCCAAAAAGAAGAGGAAGACGCTCGAAGTCGACGATGGTTACGACGTTGCCAACTTGGACGAACGTTATGTTCGGAGATATGAACATAGAGAGGAACCTTTGAACATGAACGATAAGAAGCTTTACAATCTTCCCGAGCCGATAGATCTCGCAGATGCAGCGACTAAAAAATACGTCGACGGGGGAATGCAGATTTCGAATGAATCATGCTAGATAATTATGTGGATAAAGCCATGACTGACGATCTCGATCTGAAATCCAAACGTTTGGTGAACGTCGCAAATCCCATAGATCCCACCAATGCCACAACCAAGAAATACGTGGACCACTCGCATGCGCGATTCAGTGAACACCTGAGAAATAGATACATTCAGAAAATGATGCACTCGGAACTGAATGCCATTTCTAACAAGATAACAAACGTGGCCACTCCCACGAATCCCAAGGACGTGGCGACCAAACACTACGTAGATCTGGAATAGAGAAAGTCTGACGGACGAGAAATGAAATCGGAACAAGATATTGAATCTGTTGAAGGTTGATGACACGGATGCGGACTCAACCGCAGTCAACAAGGGCTACGTAGATTCTGCCATGATCCGATCACAAGAATACATAGAATCGCAAGTGGACGATCTCTACCTGAACAAACAATCTGGCAGAACCATGGAGGGTGGCATCAACATGAACGGTGAGAATTTATTCGGACTCAATCACGATCCCGAATTCGATTCCAGTGCGGTCAGCAGGAAGTACATGGATGACAACTCAGTCTGGAGAAAGGGCGACATCATGGAAGGTAAACTAGACATGGGTGGACACGCGCTCATGAATCTACCGGATCCCGTGAACATGACGGATGCTTGCACCCTGATTTCAGTGGTGGAAAGACTCAAATATGCCAGAAAATTGATCACCGTGTGGGCTGAGGAGGCCGGCACATTAGAGGAGGGAAAAACCGAGTGGTCTTTTGGAAACAGAGGTAGCGGATCGAAACATGGTCAGGTGGGATATGCCATGCCGTTGGGAGGTGAAATCATTCGAATGGCTCTGGCTTCCTCGGATTTGAATAACAGAGCGGTCGTCAATCTTGTGGTGAATGGAGTAGAGAGCGATAAGAAATACAGCGTCGAAAAGACTGAGAATCAACACGCGAATGTTAGCACGTTCGGCACGCCTCTCAAAGTGAATGCCGGAGACAGGATTAATTTCGTTACGAAAACCAATAATCCCGAAGCCGCCAGTTCCGTGGTGAGTCTACTGATCGAACTAGATCCTTTGAACAAAGACTGAATGCGTGGAAATAATTAATTAAAAAAAAAAATAATGAGTGATTATTAAAAACAAAAAAAAAAAGTAATGAGATCTCTCTAGATCTCATTACTTTTATTTTTTGGGGGGTTTTGTTTTAATACGTTATTTCTCATAATGTTTCATCTCATGAAATTGGATCACCTATCTCGAAACACGCGTCGACATCTATTTTAGCATTTCGAAGAGCTTTTATAAATTCTCGAAAAGCAGTCGGTCCTCTATACGTCAACGTGTCTAAAAGTTTTCTGGTCTCATCTTCTATCAAGATTTTACTTTCGCTTTCACGTCTCAAATAATCGGTCAATATCAAAGGTTCTGTTTCGATTAAAGTGTCTAGAATTATTGCTAACGAATCTTGTGAAATATTTTTAATCAAAACACGTCTGTTTCTTTATCATTCATTTTTATAATAATTTTTTTCAATTTTTTTTATTTATATTTTTTTTTTTTCACACACATCTCTCATCGAATGATCGACATCTTATTTCCATCCAATTCGAATTGTAATTCTCTGTCCGACAGGACCAGGGTGAAGGCTTTGGTTTTTCTCGGCACGTTCCTATCGAATTGCATCTTGATCTGAATGTCTAAGATGCTACTCTTGAGTCGTTCACTCTGTTTACTGATGTCGAATACGAACATGGGATACATCGACTTGTATTCGCCGGGAGATATATTAGGGTTGCTCATCAATTCATCTAGACCGTGATACTTCTTTCTAAAATCAGCGGCGTCGCCGTACAGTCTGCAGAAATCGTTCTTGTCAAACGACGCGTTGTAATCTGTTGCTGGATATCTCGTGGCGTTCAGAAACACTTGCATGTTTCTCAAATGGCAGTGATCGAACAGAGACGCATTCTTTTCCTGAGACCCATCCTTATCAGTCTGAAATGCAACCACGATGAAATGCGGTCTCTCAGAAGTGGATTTCACCGTCAATCTCCAATCGAAGTGATTCGTGGAGGGTGGAATGCTAGCCGTGTCACACTGTCTCATTATAAATCCCACAGGTAATTTACTCTTGGATTCTATGATCTTGTAGAGACGCGTTTTTTCCATGACCGAAGGCTCCACGTGTGGAACGAACCATGATATCTTGTGTAGAGTTATCTTACCCACATCGGTCGCAGTGAGTCTCACTATTGCGTCGTCGTTTCCTTTTTGAATCAATGTCAGATTGTGTTCGAATCCATACATGATCTTGTTGTAATCGTCCGCGAATCCGAAGATGTGTTTCAAAGGTATCCTGAATGAAAACGTTCCTTTAGGTCTGGATGTCTTGACGACGTAGTCGAATATCGCGGCGGCGCCGGGGTTAGCAGGGCCGACGGTGTCTTTCACCCACAATTGATTAAGTCCTCTGGATTTTGAAAAATCATCCGGATATGTCAAGAGTCCGAACATCGTGGTGGCCTGACCGGGATGAAACACAGATTCTATCTCTTGTCCGGATAGCATGTATTTTATATTACTGAATAGATGAGTGATGCCTTTATTGGCTAGAGTAACCGTGTTGTCGTCGGCGTAGTCGCTCCCATCTTCCTTGGTGAGATGTCCCTGCACCACTATGTAACTCTCGCTAGGATGGACGAATAGATCTTGAGTTTCGATGTTCATTCTTATCTCTCCCGCATTGTTCAAACTCATTCCGGTTCATATTCGTGAACCACATATTCTTGAATACTTTCATCTTTCACCATGCTTTGTGCTATATCTAGTATATTTGCCATTTTTTAAAGGGTTTTTGGGTTTTTTTTGTTTATTAATTAGCTTGCTTTTTTTTATCTAAAAATAGTTTTAATTATTTTTTATTATTATTTTTCTCTCCTATATATATATGTGTGTAAACAAGAAAATGTTAAAGAGAGTAAATAAAAGAAATTTGTTTTTCTTTATCAAAACTTTGTCTTCTGTAATTGCTGTTCGTAAAACTTTCCGATGATCTCTTCTCCATCCAAAGCTTTGATTTCGTAAGTCACCGGATCGGTGTGAAATATTTTGATTATCACGAACATTTCCGAGGTCCATCGAGGAGTATAACCCTTTTTGAAGTGCTTCTTATAAGCGTAGATTCTCACTCGATCGCCGACCGCAAATTTCGGCGTTCTAGACTTCTTCTTAATCTTAGATCTCTCAGGATATAGATTCGCGTAGACCCGTTTTTCATTTCGTGGATCGCTAGCTTCCACGGGAGTCATCTTGGTCGATCTGTGTCGCGTGTTGTTGTAATCTTTAACCAGACCGTTCAGAGAGTATATGGATTTCTTGGTCGAATTCGCCATGAAGTATCTATGCATCTTTTCCTTCATCGTTCGATTCCAACGTTCCACCATGCTGGATTTCTCTTCGTTTTCGATCGAGTAGAGGTTGATCAATCGATGAACGTGCTTGTAGAATTCCTTTCCCTTGTCCACCCACAATTTATTCGGATTTCGAGAAGACGAGTCGAACACGCTCTTCAGAGCCTCGGTGACGTAAGGTCCCAATTTATTCTTCAAAGCTCTGATCCAACCGTATTTGGAAAACACGCCAATGACCGTCAGTAGATATTTGACACCCTCGTTCCACCTCGAAAACGATCTCATGTCGACCAAGTCGGCAGACCAAATATCATTCAAACCCTTCACGAACACCCTTCTCTTTCGAAATTTATGCACGATGGGTTTGTGTAACTCCTCAGCCAATTCGCTCGTCAATAATCATTTCTTCTTCTTTCCAGATGCGCTTTTTTTTTAACGCCCCATCCGAATCGACGTTGCGCACTGATCAGATTACCGACCAGCGAACGTTCTATCTTCTCTCTCCTGGTTGGATTCGATATGCCTCTCAATTTCCCCAACATGTTTTTATCGCAGACGTCGTTGCGAGTCTTGCTGTCGGGATGTCCGGCGTAGCACAGATTGTGATCATACGCGGCCGCGTCCACCCTATTCACAGGTTTGCTCCAAGATTTAGGAGTCAGATCGGCGTTGAGTCTCTTGTTCAATTTCGTTCCAGGTCCCGTGAAACTGTGACCAGGCAGATGCATTTTGAAAGGTAGATTATTGATCATTTTATTCACGATGCCTTTACCTTTGCTCGCGTTCTTTTTTTTGACAAATCGAGTCTTGATAGAACTACACACATCGCAAATTCTGCGAAGCATCTGTCTGTCATTTTTAGTTCGTACTTCTTGAGAATTACTCGTCTCGGTAACTCTCTTACACTTTACGCAATACATTCTTTTGAGAGTTATTTAAATTAATTTCGTTTTTATTTTATATATAAATTTAATATTTTTTTTTTCAAAATCTGTTCTTATTATATATTTTTTTTTTCAATCGCTGCTCTTGAGTTCTATCATCTTACTGAATTCCTCCCTAGCCTCTTTCCTCCCCTTTTCCACGAGAGAATCCTTCATCTCTTCCTTGGTGATCTGACGAGTCTTGATTCTCACGGCTTCTTTCATGGCTTCGTATTTCATTTTCTCACCCAATATCGCGAAGTATTCTCCTTCCGATATCCTACCATCTTTCAACGCCATCGCGATCATTTCAGATATCGTGTCGATCTTGGAGTCGGCCAAGACGCGAATCTTGTCGTGTTTCCTCGCCTTCAGATATAATTTCCTACTCAAAAAATTTCCAAGTGTGCTAAACAATCCAGCGGCGAGAGCTACTCCTTCTATGGTTAACACGATCGGAATACCAACCGCGGTCGACAACAATCTGATGCCGGCCACGTGTAAACCCATGGAAATCGTGAGTTGAGAGAACGGCGAGAATCTCTCTCTCGAGTTAGATACGCTTGGATTCTACTGATTTGATCGATGCGATACCTCTCTCCTCTTTCTTTTTCTTCTAGCGACGGTGCTGTCGATAAAACGCCGTTCTATTTCTCGTCCTCGTCGTCATCTAACATCGGATACAATTTATTTCTGGTTCTCATTTTTGTGGGTTTTCTTTCTTTCTAATATTAGATAAAAAAATTTATGTGTGCATTTATTTTTTTCATTTTCTATTCTCCCTTATTTTATATCAACGAGAAAAACTTAGACGTATGCTTCATTGAACATTAATTTCATGACGCATCCCTTGTCTTCTAAAGTCAGACTTCTACGCGCCAATTTCAATTCTTCCGAAACTGTGGGCTTGTCTCGATCCTTACAGAAGAGTAATCTCTTCCAAAACGCGATCACTTCGTCGATTTGAACGCGTTCAAACGCCGGTTCGAAATACTTGACGACCATATCTTCCCTTTCCATCGTCAGACACGAATGATTCTCATGATCGAAGTCTAGGTGATCCCGACATCCGACGCATCGTTCTAACAAGAGACGACCTAGTTGTTCGTTCAAGCAGAATGCGTAGGCTCTCATCAGCATTTTTAAAAGAAACCTTGCTCTAATAGTCTGGGAAGCGCTCATGATTTGTGAGTTATTTATTATTTTCAAAATTAAATGTATAATTATTTTTTTATGTTTTAAGTAAATAAAAATCTTCTGTCTTTAATATAATAACTAAAAACCAGTTGAGGAAAAAACATTTTTACATGATAAACCTCTATAAATGCGTTTTGCCTCTGAACGCGTTAAAATCGCATCACAGATTATTCGCTCAATGGCGAACTGAAGAACTTTGAAAAGTTTGAAAGTTTTAGTACATAAGAAACCGGTTTCTGATTTAACGCGTTTGAGAATAATTACATCTGATAATCAAAATCACAAGTAAACACATCAGTAATGTAACGCTTTCAAAAAAAGTGCATTTAAATCATATCAATTAATCTTTTGAACTGTTTCCGCTTTCATCTATAGAATAGTTTTTCAGTTAAACTATTTAACTGACAATTGACGCTCATTTGAATAAAAAAACCCTAATACATTTCGAGCGTGACAAATGGCGTTCTCAGTAAGGTTTATACAGTAGGGGATTTTCCAAAAAACTTTTTGTTGAGTTTGGAAAATCCCATTATGGGTATTCCCCCCACTTACGTCAGAAATGGGAGTGCCCAATAGTAGTCTGTTAAGTTTGGAAAAATCAACTATGGGTATTCCCCCCACTTACGTCCGATATGGGAGCGGGTTTAGTATCACCGTTTTTCCATGTACCGTAAATAAGTCGATTTTTGATGTAGAATCCGCAAATGGGTTTCCCTGTACACCTCCATAGGATTCAGTGTTAAAATCGTGTACAGATACAGAATCCGCAACCACTTTTGATGCTGATACAGAATCCGCAACACGTTTTTTGCTCACGATCTTAACACTAAATCCTATGGGGAAACCCATTTGCGGATTCTGTATCAGACCTCATTTTTCTTAAAATTTCATACATTTTTTTTCACTCTTGAGCGACGTGTATATAGAATCCAGTGATATAGAATCCGCCTTGCGGATTCTATATCACCCCAAAAAACGACATTTCGTGTACTTGTACACGATTTTAACACTAAATCCTATGGAGGTGTACATCGATGTACGTGTACATGTACAAAATCGTGTACACGTGATACGGAATCCGCCTATATTACCTACTGATGTGTATTGTAATAAGACGAACAGGACAATGATGGCAAACTTTCCTGTCTCTGCCGAATTAAGCTGCTTGTCACTGCTCGGTATTCCTCTCCAGGTACTCCGGCTCTTCCCCCTGTAAAACTGTGCAACATGGTACAGTACTGTGTTCGGAAAAGCGGACAGAGAATTTCGAATTTGCGGTCGACATTTCCTGTCTGCTTTTCTCATCGCTACAGTAGAGACTCCCACCTTTCGAAAAATAAATGCAAAAGCATTGAATCCAAGAAGCTATTTTTATTTATTTTTCTTGATCTCGTAGTATTTTATGTAGGAATAATCGGCCGACTGATGACAAGTATGTCTTGATCCAATCGCGACCTGATCGCAAGAATAACACTTTGTCATTAACAAACAAACACTGTTATTTATTTATGAATGCAAAGCAACGGGAACAGACACAACTTGTGTGGACATTGTCCCATTTCCTTTTTCGTAGGCAGAATTATTCTACTCTTCCGATTTTGAAAGGCTGTAACTTTTACAGACACTCAAGTGTCGGAGCAAACCCATAATTGCGTTGTGACTTGAAATGTGTTGTCAGTTCCCTTCCACTGTAATAAATCAAGAAAGACGTGAGGGGCGGGGGCGTAAACCGTTGACCTCTGGCACAAGAAACGACCGATTTACCACGAATCTAAGAGATCCGAGCCAACTAAACTGGTTGGTAAATGACCCTTATACAAGTACCTCTACCGCTACACAACTATAATTACTGCACGCATCTTCTGCTACGTACGTAATATCGATACTTTTGTATTCATTAATCACTTTAATATTTCACTTTTACAGGTATTGGTCAATGTATGTGCTACCAGTCATCCATTGTAGTTGTGGGTTATAATTTCAGCAGATTGCGACCGTTAGCCAGCGGACTCGCTCTCGCAGGATGCGGAGTAGGAATGTTTTGTGGACCTCCAATTATTCGCCGATTCCTGGATGACTATGGTGTGGATGGAATGTTTTTACTGCAAGGTGGAATAAACGCCAATTTCTGTGTTTTATCTTTACTGATGCGCCCTTCTCCCCACGAGCGCCCGGAATCAAGATTGATTGAACAGAAGTCTGAAGGTCTCGTGAGTCTATGTAAAAAGAACATCTTGTCAGCGTACTGTGAATTTAAAATATTGTTTTCAAATCTAGCTTACGTATTCTACATTGTTGTTGTATTTGCATGGTGCTTCCCCGTAGCTACCACACTCGTGTACGAACCATCAATATCTGTATCCTTAGGAGTTGCCTCCCCTCAACAGGCAGCTTTATTGATGACAGTTTTCGGAATTGGTAACGCTGTGACCAGATACATAATTGGATGCAGTACAGGGGAACAAGGGCTTGATCCAATGATTGTCCACATCGGACAAACTGCTATAGTAGGTGTAGTCACATTACTTTTTCCATTGTTCTATGACACCTTCTCTGGTCATGTGGTATATTGCGCTGTTACAGGATTTTACACAGGAGGTTTGCATGCACAGTATTCGCCCATTACATTTGACTTAGTTGGAGTTGAACATTATGCATCGGGATTTGGTATAGTGCTGACATTTGCAGGATTCGCGTACTTTATCGCTCCGCCTCTTATCGGTAAGTACTGTCCCTAAGAGCAGTTAGTCATTTCGTGGAGAGTAGATTATTAGTTAAACACTTTAAGAATGCATTTTCGTCCCTTCAGAAATATGCAGGAGCCAATTAGCCCACAGTGCACTTGCCCAATAATTGCTAAAAATACAAGGAACAGTTTTCAAACTTAAAACTGCATACTGTTTTCCAAAAAAGAAAATATGTTAACGTCACGCCCAAACTTTCGATGTATCTTTACTTTCGTTAGGGGTTACTACATATCGAATCAGGTTCCAATTAACTCTTTCAAACCAGTATGCATAAAATAAGGTTTGGCGAGAATGAAAATATGACATTAAATGATAAGACGATGAGATAAATAAGAAATGTCGAGAAGGTTCAGTAATATTTTAATTCCACACCATGTGTTGTGGAATCAAATTATTACTGAGCCTCCCCATAAATATATACACAGAAAGTCACTATGTGTGAACGCATCGTCAGCACGGCATGAGTGCCCGCGCAGAGGTGCAGTTTAAAACATCTGCAACTTAATTAAGCACCCCCTTTTTCGCAGTGGTGTTATTGGAAACTGTCATTACTTTCACGCTATCTTTCAGATAGACAAAAGTGATTGTTTGAGGAAAGAATGGTATACTGAGAAATGAAAGCCAACACAATGATGAAAATATGCAGTATTTTAATGGCGCTCATTGCACAGATCTGTTACTAATGCTTTTGGTGGAAAAATGTTCTCTCGACATGTACGGTGCTGGAACGGTCCGTGATGAAACAATGCCGGTAATTACTGACCAAAAAAGTGTAACTTGTGATCTCCAGAACACAATAGCAGTGCCTGACGTCAGTAGCGAGTGTATCCACCACGTGCCTGGATGACAGCCTGAACCCTCCTCCCAGTACTACCAGTGAGCCTTCAGATACGGTCCAGGGGCAATTTCTGCCACTGATCATGCAATGCAGCTTCCAAATCGGCCAACGCCTGTACGGGTTGATCCCTTGCTTGCACACGACGTCCCAGAAAGTCCCAGACGTGCTCTAAGGGATTCCAATTGGGCTCATTGCAGACCAAGGTAGTTTTGTAATAGCGTTGTTCAGAAGGAATGCTCTCACATCACAGCATGATAACGATGTAGCCATGCATTGTCGTCCATGAATACAGGGCGAGTAGTCAGCGGGTGCTTGTCAGAAAATGAGGCACGACAACGGGATTAAGAATGCCCCGGATGTACTGATGACCATCGAGATTCTCACGTACAGTCACCATATCAAGTTTATAATCACGAGAGAGGCATCCCCAGATCATTACCGATCCCCCACCATAAGGAAGAGTGGGTCTGATGTTCTTGGGCACGTAAGCGGTATTTCTATTCCTCTACACTCTCATGTGACCATCTGTGACGTGAAGCAGAAACCTTCTCTCGTCTGATGAATGGACTCTCCTCCACGTCATGAGATTCCAATGTTGTCGTGCCATACACCACTCCAAATGTCGCCTTGATACTGATCGGACAGAGCTGGACGCTTGATAACCCTACTGAACCACATAGCCAGTGCTTTGAGACGGTTTCGCACAGTTCTCTTGCTCAATCGCCTGTTGGAGAGCCAAAGGCGTTTTAAAACCCCACTTGAAGCAAGGGTTCACGCCTAACGAAGCGCGCCAGACTCCGATCTTCCAGGGGAGTGGTCTTGTGGGGTTGTCCGGGCCTTGGTCTGTCCTTAACATCGTTGGTTGATGTTTTCGGACAAGTCTGCTGATGACAGGATGACTATAGCCAAGTTACCTTCCAATAGCTTTGAATGACATGCCTGTTGCATGCATGCCAACGATTTGCCATCTTAGTGTCTCTGACAGTCTCCTCTTTGTCATGTCAAGATTATTATTGATAAAAGAAGTGACATATTTTCTTGTTTTATATCCAGGTATTGAATGTGGATGATAGTGTTTTTGTGATATTCGTGGGAAGCATGCTTCATGTGGACGAGGGGATGTGTTTGGAGTACGCTATCAACCAGAAACATCATGTTTCACTAGATGAAATGTACTGCAAGACATAGCAATCAATAAAACATAATAATCCCTAACAGCAACTTAATCGCCATGCAACATTTCATGGGGTGCTGAATTAAGTTCCAGGTGTATAGTTCTGTCCTTCTGCGATGGTATAAGTACCGTATTGACGAACGTATTCTTCTTAAATTTTATATCAAGAAATCAAATAAGTGCGTATAAAGCTGTTTCTTTGAGAGTTAGATTGAAAAAATGCACTCTTTTGAACATTTCAAATAGCGACAGTTAACACTAATTGTGATCTTAATCACAGCATTAAGAAATACACATGAGATAGGAATTCCTCCATGCTTCTCTCTCACTCCGGTTTCCGACCATGCAGCTGATATGAGACACGAAATAGACTCTGCTCTTATGTGATATATGTACTTCAAGTACTCTATGGTATACTATATTATTCAATACATATGCAGATTTGTAGGTACATGTATATAGTATTTATTTGAAAGTAAGAGGGATAGGCTTTCTCGATTTATTCATTAGCGTCGTGAAGTCATAATGCACATGCGGGGTCATATCGATATTTTATAACTGTAGCTATGCATACTGTACAGTCCAACCTTATGCTGTCCATGTCAAGGTGTGTCAAACTTACGGTATAAATTTGACGTGGTAGTAGAGAATATGCTTGCTATATCCATTTTAGCATCATCGTAATATTTTTCGGTGTTTTTATCATCCATTGTCTTAAACTGTCATTGACTTTATTTTAAACTTTGTATGAAAAACGACCCATTGCAATTTTTTTTCTTTTTGAAAGCTTGACGTTTTGAGAGGGTTTCGATGGATATTGAAATGTAAACAAGGATTTAAAGGACACGTGATTCCACCTGGTTATTTGTTTAGGATTACCTGACAACATTCTCATCTTCTATGAATGGGCGTGGAAAAAAACCCGCCGTGGATCGATTGGGATATAAAGAGATGGCTATATATATCGACACGATGCCCACGTGAGGGTTTTATATGTATGTTTCCCATACAGCGTCGCACAATGCGCTGCAATAGTTGTGCTATCGACTATGATCATGTATGCCAGGTTATTTTGAATCGATGCAAAGACGATCGAGCACGAATGAATCTACACAGTAATTAAACAGCTGTGGCAATCAATAAAAGAAAATAAATCAAATAATTTCACTACTGTAATTATATCAATATAAGTTAAATACCGATTATTATTAGAGACGTCTTTAACTGGTTGAGTGCTAGAAGCTACCATCATGGCTTTCAAAAACAAATAAGGGCGCCAGGCCAAAAGCCAGCATTTTTCTTGCTCGTGTTTCACATTCAGTCAAACGCAAATGATAATTTGTTCTTATACTGAGTCAAAAAAAAGAATATAATAGAAACAAATGTGAAAAAATAGCATAAAGGATGAAATATAATAGTTCTAATGTTGTATGTTTGTGGACAAGAAGTCGTGCAAAGAGTTTAATGACATATTGTTGTTGTCCACCCAACCGTATACAATTTTGCTACGGATTTCAAAATAGCACGTGCTACCCGATAATGTCAAATTGAATGGGTGACTGACGATTTTCTGTGTGCTATGTTGTGTTAAAGAGCCTGGGTTATTGAGAAAATACGTAGTTTTTGTCTTCCGACTTTTCAAAAAATGCCAAGGTTAACCGAAAATCAGAGGTTGCGAGCCATTGGTATGCATGAGGCTGGGATACCTTCTGATGAGCTCGCTGCTGAGTTCGGAGTTACCGTGGCCACTATTTACCGCCTCATTGGAAGGTAAATAACCACTGCCTCTACTGCCGACCGACCGCGTTCAGGTCGACCAAGAGTTACGACTCCTGTACAAGACGGACACATCATGATGTCTCACTTGCGGGATCGCTTCCTTCCGGCGACGAGGACAGCAGCAATTACTCCTGGTAGAACTAACAATAGAATTAGTGCACAAACTGTCCGCAACAGACTCGCTGAACATGGCTTCCAAAGTAGGCGTCCATACCACGGTCCAACCCTTACCCAACGTCATCGTACCGTCAGAATGGAATGAGGTACGTCAGCGTGTTCGCTGGACTCAGCAGCGTTGGAGCACAGTTCTTTTTAGTGATGAATAACGATTTTGTCTGCGGTGCGCTGATGGTAAGGCAAGAGTGTATCGCCGACGAGGAGAACGGTTTCCTGATGCTTGCGTGCGGGAATGCGACCGTTTCGGCGGGGGTAGTGTAATGGTTTGGGCAGGAATTTCCTTGCACCATCGAACGCAGTTGATCTTCACCGATGGTACTCTGAATGGACAACGATATAGGGACGAAATTCTTAACGCTGTTGTTGTCCCGTTGTTCAACGCTAATGCCGGATTGCAGTTATTCCAGCATGACAATGCCCGATGTCACGCGGCGCGTATCTGTCGTGATTTTATTGAGGAGCAGAGCATCTAACTTCTTCCCTGGCCCCCACTTTCGCCAGATTTGTCGCCAATCGAGCATCTTTGGGGTCAACTGGACCGTCGGATACGACTCATGATCTTCAGACGTTAAGCGATTTACGTAATGTTCTAAGGCAGGAGGGGAACGCAAAACGCAATACCACAGGGTGACATCCAGAGACTCATCAGGTCCATGCGCCGTCGATGTCTTGCCATACAAGAGGCAAACGGTGGACATACACGCTATTAACTGCATGTGTGAACTTTGCATTTCACCCCATGTCTGAATTGCGACGTCCTGACATGACTCTGGCAACAGTAAGAACATGAAATTATGCAAATTCACGCAGCTAGACTCGAAATATGAATTGACAATAATTTGTTTGGGATTAACGTCTATAATACTAAAAAAATTGCTCTTCAAAGTTTATTATACTTTCGTTTTTGACGCAGTATATAAATTTGTTTTATTACAAATTATAGGAGAATGCCTGTTAATCAGAAGAATCATACAGAATAAAATGCCTTTTTAATGGACCACCAGGTTATTTTTAAATTGGTGGGAAGTGCTCAACTATGAATGAATGCACACAGTAGTTAAATACGTGTGGAAATTAATAAAATTCTTGAATCCAATAATTTCACATCTGTGAATATACAAGTCACATTTTAGAAATGTCTTTAGTTAGAACAATCATATGGATAAAAGGATGTTTTAATTGATCGCTGAGTTATTTTTACGTTAGTGGGAAGGGTCTGATCTCGGAAAGAGTACATATTTGGTGTTCGTGAGGTTAACCTTCTCATTCGAAGGAATGATTTATTTATGTGTGTATGCTAACCTACAGATCCCGGAGGACTAAAGTTTTTGTACACTAACCTTCGGATCCCGAAGGAGTAATTTTTTTTTACTTGAACCCTCTGATTTAAAACGAGCGAAATTTCTAATTCTCTAAAATAATCTATAAATTAGAAACGATTTTTTTTTCCAAAATCGCCTCTCACTTTTTTCACTTTAAATTTATCCAAAAAGTCGAGTTCATAAAAACACAAAAATTTGCAGCAGTTTGTAGTAAAGATGTCTATCACTTTTTCGAGTGAAGTCATTGTGATTTTTTTTTTTAAATTTGACCCCACTATTCCATGAGTGACTTCATTCTAAAAATTCTAGAGAAGACTATCTAGATCTCGATTTCGCTTTGACATAAATCTTTACACATTTGAACGAAATGTTATCCAGTCAAGACATCCAAAAGGTTGAGAGATATCGATCTAAATCTCCTCGCTAACACTGTCTGATTTCTCTTGAAAGCGAGTTTTCAAAACCACGACACCGATCTTTCAAGAGACGGATATGGCTGCAATCCCAAGGCAGTTATGATGCATTAAATTTCACCCTTTCTCGTGAAGACTGGAATTTCCTTTTCGACAATCCTTGCTTAGATACCATAGTTTCTAACTTCAGTGATAAATTACTCAAAACTACATCCAAACATATACCAAACAAATATATTACCAGACAGCCGAAATGGATTCACAACGAAATACGATTACCAATAAGACAAAGAAAAGGGCTGTATCGCACAGCCAAATGGACTGAATGAATGAATGAAGTCGTTTCGGCTGTTAGAAAAGTTAAATATTTCTACTTAACTCAAATCCAGTCTTCTCTGAGGAGTAATCCGACCCCAGCTTCTCAGTGGTGGACGACACTAAAAACATTCCTCGGAAGCAGATGGCAAGAAGAAATTGATGTTTCCAACCACATGAACAAAATATACTCAAATGCTGAGAAAGCCGAAGTACTTAAAGAATACTTTTGTTCTATCTCTATGATTGGTGACTCTCGCGCTTCCTTGGCAGTTCTCACACCCGTTCTGCACAAATAATTGATAGTATAACCCTCCACTTTGATGAGGTATATGAAGCATTGAAGTCTTTGGAGGTGTCCAAGGCGTCAGGTCCTGATCTTATTAGCCCACATCTTCTTAAAGAATGCAAAGCTTCCCTATGTGAGCTACTTTTAATTTATTCAACATACTGCTAAATAACTCATATTTTCCTTTAATGTGGAAAAAAACCTAATGTCTCTCCAATCTTGAAAAAACAACCCGCCAATCTTTTTAGTAACTATCGGCATATCTTTGATTAGCTGTGTTGGTGAAGTCTTTGAAAAATGGATTTTTTTTAATGATTATGACAGTTCCTGAACGATACCAACCTTCTTAGTCAATTCCAGTCAGGCTTCACACCAGGTGACTTAACCGTCCTCCATTTAACTGACATATGTGATGAATTTTACAGAGCGCTCGATGAAGGGAAGCAAGTTATGGTCGTTTTCTGCGATGTTAGTAAACCCTTCGACAAAGTATGACAAGATGGCCTCGCCCATAAACTTGTGAATATTGGTGTCACGAGTGTACTGCTGTCGTTTTTTTAAATCGGGACTTTCAAATAGGTTTCAGTGTGTGGGTGTGGGTTCAGAAGCATCTTCATGAAATCCTATAAATTCTGGAGTAACACAGGGATCCATACTTTGGCCCTTATTGTTCTTGGTCTACATGAAGGATATAACCGATAATCTACTTACTAATATACGCCTTTTTGCAGATGCTACCTCGTTATACCTAATTGTAGAAAATACAAGCCAAGCCTGGAATTTAATTAACCATGATCTGGCCATAATTGAACACTGGGCTAAAACATGGCTGGTTGAGAGTAATTCCCCCAAAACCGAGAGTATGCTAATATCATCCAAAACCAGCCCAACAGCCCACCTATCCCTATTTCTATGTTGTACCCAAACACGCGAAGTCAATACTCATTAGCATCTAGGAGTGGTATTAAATACCACTTGTACATGGAAAATCATATCGACCATATCTGTTCCAGCTCTTATTAGGCCCGTATTTGAAAAAAAACGCTGACACTGCTTGAGATAATTGTTCGTTAACTCAAGTTGCCCACTTGGAAAAAATCCAGATTGCAGCAGCAAGGATAATTACAGTGGCAGCGCTCAGTGCCAGCAAGATCATGCTCTATTCCGAAACACGGTTGGGCTCCCTTCAAGAAAGATGCAAAAAATATAAGCTTGTGCAGTTTTTCAAAAAAATTCATCAGTTAGTGCCTCCTCATATTGCCAATAAAGTTCCACCTCTCGTATCCTCGATAAACCCATTACTCAATATTCAAACACGTCAAAACCATAGAGTTCCATTTTGTCGTACATGGTTTTATCAGTCTTCTGTCATCCCCAATTCAACGAGCAGTGGAATAACCTGCCGCTACCTTTTCGTGAGAACTCATCAGTGAGCTTGTTCAAAACCTTCTTAAACGGTGGCAACGTCCTACCGCCACTATTTTATTGTGGGGCTAAATGTCGGGTGGCTCAAAGTTAAATGGTAGTAGCCTTAATGTTCACTTATATGAAAACAATCTAAATCAAGCCCACTTTGGCAGTGTGGCGAACGCGGGACTCCTGGACACTTTCGTCTCCATTGTCCAATCTTTCTCATCCACTCCACTTTACCATAGACACTTCCACTCTTCGCTTTAGATCAAAACTTCTCAGTAATGAGGAAAACTGTCTAATCTTTGGTGTAGTGCACGACTTTATTCTACAGAGCGGCGGGTTCCGATAACATAAAGCTGTTTTTCAAAGATACTTCCCCTTCCTTCTAAACCTTTCCCTCTGTGTCAGTTCCCTTGAGGCCACTCTCTCCAAACTTTTAAAATTTAGTATCATATTATTGTATCAGCTGCTCAATCATTAGGAGTTTCTCATTTTGTCCACAGGTAATGTATCATGTATTCGAGATGGTTAATTCCTCTTCCTATTGCGCTCTTCCCACTTTCTGTTTTTTATTTCTCTCTCTCTCTCTCTCTCTCTCTCTCTCTCTCTCTCTCTCTCTATCTCTTCCATCTACTTTCACTACTTCATATCTGTATGTGTAGTTTAAACAATCTCTTAAATCGCTGTCTGCGGGAAGGGGCCTTTGACGAACTTAATCTATGTATGCAACTAGCATAGTGAATGACACATTCAAATTTGTTTTTTGTGACGATTTGCCAGTGCCCTTCTGATGCGCTTGTGTAAGTTAAAGCGTACCACTAAGCAAATGTGGGTGAATGAACATCTGTACCCTCAGAGCCCATTTGGTTAAATCTGCATGGCCCGAGGAACAAATAGACCCACTGGTCCATGTCCCTCGGGCTGCGATATACGAGGTCAACTGCTGATCGTTTTATTTACTTATGAAAATTGTTTTCGATCCAAAGAGACAACTCGTATATAAGCCCAAAGGCATTCTGTCGAATCATTGTCTACTTTATCACTTATTATTACCATTATTGTTATAATGTATACAACTGTATTAACTGCTATTGTCCTGTTATGCCATTATGTACAGTACACATAGGACAAATCTTCTTGAATAAATATTGTTTAAACTAAATCTCCCCTTCACTTAGAGAAAACATTTTCCGGTCCAACCGATTTTTACGAATCTAAGAGAATTTTTTGTTTGTTAATTGCCATCTTTTCTTTTTTTCATTTTTCACATTTTTTAAACAATTCTTTGCTAACCCTCGATCCTGACTGAGTAAATCCTGTCCAACTGTGGTGCCCAGGGACTTCATTGTGTCACGATGAATGACTTCCATTATGGTACCTTCACACTGTCATGTGGATCAGAAATGACTTCCACTTGTGATGCACAAAGACGTCAGTGTGATCTTATTGAGATTCCTGTGTCATAATTTTTTAGATTTTCGAATCTGCCAGTTTCGTCCATATAAATCGAATTGGAAAATGTCAAAATCTCAATTGTTACATAGTTTTCAGTTTTTTGCACATAGAAATCCTAGGAAAAGTCCAAATATCTGTTGATGTCAGGCAGAATTTGTTGATTTTTGTGACCGAATCCTTAAAACCTTAGCATTTTCGGAATTTGTCAGTTTTTGTCCATACAAACCCTATGGAAAAATATTGAAATCAGTTGATTTGTGCCAAGTTTTCTGAATCATTCCATTTTCATGGCCTCAAAATAAACTTCCAGTTGAGATGTTCAGAGATGTCACTGTGTTTTGATTGTGCGTGCTTTTAGAGTTTTTGGAATATTTTAGTATTTGCCTGCAAACATCCTGTGCAGAAAAGTCAGAATCAGTCCAAATAGTTTGAAAAATTCGAATTTTCTGAATTTTTTCAGTTTCTGTCCATACAAATCCATTCTGAAAAACCAAGAAGCTGTCAACTTTTGCCAGAATTTGTCAATTTTTCTGCCTCATTCGCGAAGAAGAGAGATCTGGAATCTGAACCTGAATACAATCACTGGGGAGATCGCATATTTTAACACAGGTTAGACGGATGGTGGCAAATAGTTGCAGCCTGTGGCCTCAGCACAAATTCTGTCTTGGTACTGGCATTCCAATCCATGATTATGCATGGAAACAAAGGACTTCTTGAATTACTCGGTGGATGTTCTATGTACAGCAGGAGATGTATTTTGGGTGCTCTGGCTTATTTTTGTTCCCACCCCAATGTCCGACCCCGACAGCCCTTCCCCACCCCCCCAACTCCCCCGCGAATTTTCAACATCTGTAATTCCGTATGTAAAATCCTGTGTTAATATTCAATTCCCCTAAATTCAGTATGTAACATGAGAGTTTTCAGTGTTAATTTCTACATTTTTTTGTTATTCGCATGCCCGCCCTTTACTATGGGAATCCCATGGACATTTTCTGGACCAATTGAAAATACAAGTTTAAAAATATTTTGAACAGATATAGAAATTAATATTGAAATCTTCAAAGGGAAATACAACATTTGTTAAAAAAACCCAGTATTTTGCGCATCGTGTTCAATTTTGTGTTTGTATGTAAATCGAATTTTTGATTTGTTTTTCAAAACTTAAAGAGTGAATTGCAGAAAAATGTTCATCATTTCAATGTTTCATTTAAATGTATATCTCTAGAAAATAGAATAAAAATAGAAAAATGTATATCTCTAAAAGATAGAAAAAAAGAGAAAATATGTATTTCCAAAAAAATAAAAAATAAAAATAAATACTTCAAAAATCGAAAGATAAATATTTAAAAAAAAAGAAAATATAGCAAAATATATATCTCTAAAAAAATTGAAAAAATCGGAAAATATATATTTCCAAAAAATGGAAAAATATAGAAAATATGTGTTTTCAAAAAAGAAATGTTTTATTCTGAACATTTTGAAAGTATTTCTTTTAAACACTCATAAGAACTAATACTAAATTAATTAAAGTTAAAACAACGAAAATAGAAAACTGACAAAAAGATTGAATTTGCTTTTTGGGGGAAATATTTTGAACTTATTTCTTCTAAACACTCGTAAGAACTAATATTAAATTAAATAAAATGCTAAAAAATAGAACATATATATTTAGAAATAAAATTTTAAAAGAAATTTTTTGGGGGAAACATTTCAAACTTAATTTTTGTTTAAACACTTTTTTTAGACCCAATACTAAATTAAATAAATGTTAAAAAGAAATGGAAATCAAAGATTTATCATGGAACGAAGCAAAGATCAAGAGACATCAAGAAGATGAGCATCAGAAGCTTTTAGAATGTATGTTCGAAGAACAATTGCAGATATCATTCACACTGTGGGTTCACAAAGGAAACTGAGCTGGGAAGACAAAAAAGATTTGATTTATTGTGACATTACAGAAATATGAATCCTCTTTCTATTGATGGACACTATTGTACCTTACAAAGAAATACAAAATATTAATATATATTTTCAGGGAGAACGAAAGAAAATTATCTGAGAAATGAAAGCTTTAAAAATTTTTTAAAAAAACAACTCTCATTCTCCTTATATATTTTTCTTATTTTAGAATTATATATTTTTCAAAATATATATATTTCTTTCTTATTTTTTCTAATTTTTTAACAAAAAAAAAACAAAAAAAAGTAAAAATTAAACGAATTTAAAAAAATGCACCAAATAAGTGATGAGGTGAAAAAATGAAAAGACGAAGAGCACAATAAGTTTTTTTTTTGAGATGTGTTTTACAGAATGTTTGCCAATCTCGTGAAAGAAAATATTACTAGAGTGTTGAAGATGAAATGTCATGGTTGTGAATTCGATTATGACGACGATGACGACCATCACCACATCTGTATGAATATGGAATAGGAAGATGCGATTGTTATGTGTTTCATGTCAGCTTTAAATAGGGTCTGTACATGATGAGATGTTAGATGGAGATGGCCTTGCATATAGGAGAAACAGGACCTTCTACATTAGATTACATGTATTTTGGGAGTTTGGCGAGTAATCTCATGACCGAGGATAGAGAAAGTATTTTGTGTTCGTTGTTGAATAGGAAATATCTACCATTCAATTGTTGTAAAAGAAAACTATTAAAAACAAAATAAAATAAAAGAATTTGTATTTAATAAAAACAAAACTGTCTTTATATCTATATATAAAAAAAATTTAAATTATATTAATTATTTTTTTACATAAAGAAACAAAAAGCAAAAGATAAAACGAGCAATTCTGTGAAACAAATAAACAAAGACAACAAAACAAATATAATAATTACTAGTAAAGAGAGTCATTCATTACAAGAAATCCAACAGTGATATGATTCAATTTCACACTTATAATATCCATCTGGATGGAAGGCATGAGCCCGAGAGATGAGTACCAGATGACATTAAATGTAAATGAGGAGCAAGTGGATCTTTTACTAGATCTGAGGGATGATTTATGCAATCTCATGTAAGATGAAATCAAAACATTTGACAAAGATGATTTGACAGGGATCTATGGTAGATGCATACATCCCAAAGTCAACCAGTCACTCATTGAGAAGTACAATGAAGGGGTTTTGATCAATTTGAAGTCCGTCAAGTCAGTGGTGATACCCACAGACAGGGTACACATGTCTGAAAAGAAGGCCACCCTCAACATGAAAGTAACAGAGACAGAGGTTTGAGAAGAAGTTACATGATCTCTCTCCCCAAGATTGTTATTATTACTTTTTTGTCCTGATTATTTAGAAAAAGAAATAAAAAAATCGTAATATCGTAATTAATTAAATATATTTAAAAAAAAAGAAAAAGAAAAATGTCATTTTTAAAATTCAAAGATCCTAAGAAGAGAGAGGAGATGATGTAACGATTTCTCCAATCAAAGAGAAATATTTAAGAGAGCGATATGATGAGATGAATGGGAGAAATCGAATTGAAACATGACACAACAAAGTTATTCAAACCTGTGATAGAAACTCAGGAACAGACAAAAAAAGACTTTGTGCAAGAACTGAAACCCTTTAGACAAAGCCAGACTTATCCTTACAGACCTTAACCTACACCACTGTACCCCACATGCCATCACCCCCTCAGTATGATAGAAATCATCCAAATGCTTCAGCACCACCGAGTTCTCTTGAGACATGAGGAATCGAGACTGATACAGAATCAATTATCAGTGCTGTCATAGATACGACAGATTTTGGAGATCTGAGTAAAGGTTACATGGATATATATAACACGGTTCCCTTGAATGCTGACTGGACTTACAGTATCTGAAAAGAATCTGATAGAAATCTCAACATGGGAAATAAACGATTAAAAATAGAAGGTGATAATTAGATCATGGATGGTGATCGGATGTTCGAAGGCACTCAAGGACTGTAGCATCTGCTCACATTAGCTAGACCAAGTCCCAATGATTACAGTCAGGAGGATCTCAATACTTACAGTGAGATCTTGATCTACAGAATGCCATAAAAATCTATAATGATCCTAACTCAAAAGAGACCGAAATTGAGTAAAATATGTAAATGGAAACAAGTTGTAAAACATATATGTGATGAAAATAAAGCATTCATCAGATCAGCTGTTAGAATGTAGATGGTTGTTGATGGTGATGATATGACGACTATCATCATCAGATAGGCCATCGGAATGGAGATAGCTGTTCATGGTGATGATATGACGACTATCATTCCTTGTGACTCTGAGGAACTAGCAGAGAGATTGCAGCTCTTGATGGCTTGTAGAGCAGTCAGTAATATGTGAGTGAGAACAGATTATGAGTATATGTGATGAATTGCTGAGGCAAAATGTCGTGAATAAGATCGTCATGAGTGCTTTATTTAAAAACAATAGTAAATAAGAAAAGAAAAATAAAAGTAAAAAATAAATTAAATTAAAAAAAAAAAGTTAGTCATAAAGAATAGAGGATTTAAAAGATCTTACACCCACAGCAGATCTGGCATTATGGATTCTATGTTGAAATTATTTTTACATTTCTTCAGCGCTGTTGCAGTAAGACAGATCAGATAGCTTTGATTGTTGCGAAGGTCAGACAAAAGACCATGAATGATGTAAGTAAGAAAACTGCAATGGAAATCAGTGACAAGATCATGATGGAAACCAGCAAGAAAACTGCTGATTTAATACAAAAATTCACAATACATCTAAACAAGCAAAACTGATTCCGAGATTGGATGAGATTTTATCGATGGTGAAGGATTTCCATGGTGGTGATGTCATGAAAATACAAGAACTTGTCAAGAGACTAAATGGATCAGGATTGAAAAAAAGTAATTTGAAAAAAAGTCCAAAATATAAAAAAATCTAGGGCCAAAATATAAAAAAGGAAACAAATACATTAATTAAATAAATTAAAAATAAAAAAATGGAAATCAAAGATTTATCATGGAATGAAAGGAAGACCAAGAGATTGATTTATCCATTGTTTCTGATAAGAATAAGAGGATTACTCATGGGAAAATCCAAAGGCGGGAAAACGAATCATTTTGAATCTTGTCGTGCCCGTGTGGTTTGATTTCGATGGATTATTTGTATTTGGCAAGAGTCTCTTTCAACCCGAATACACATTATTGCAGGAAGCTCTGAATCAGAACTTACTGAAGGCCTTGATAGAGAGAGTTATTGATTACCAGGATGAGAAAGACAAACTCGAGATGTCGCCCAAGGCTTTCCTACAAGAGGCGTTGGAAGAACTCAAAAATAATTTTAAATCGGACTTGTAACGCCATTTTAACGAAAATGCAGATGACATGCCCAATCTGAGACAACTGAATTCAGAGGATAAAAATCTGATGCTCTTTGACATCTGTTGTTGGAGAAGCAAACTTGATGTGAGTCTTATGTTTAAGGACATCACAGCAATGTGGATTGTTCTATCTATCTCAATTTGTTTTCACATTACCCAGACAGACCATAAGAGAGGAGAGAATGAAAGTGTTTCTTGTGTCTGCTTCATCAAAATCTCAAAAATTGTAATCACATCTACGAGGATTGCGTGGTCAATGACACAAGCAAAGACGAATTCAGGAGATAGTGTAAGGCAATGTGGGATCGTGGACCTCATAATCTTTTGGCCATCGATCTGACCAGTGGCATATACCATTGAAAACATAGGAACGGATTCGACGATTTTTATATTCTGATGTAATTAAAAAAATAGAAATCATTATTTTTGCTCACGATTATATATATAAATAGAAAAAGAAAAAAATAATAAAAAAATAACTGAAATAGAAAAGAAATGCTACAACAAGAAACATTAGAAAAGATAGCCAAGAATAAAGCTATGAAAAATGAAAAAATCTTTTCAGTTCATAGCAATGAATTACATGATCCTTTTCACCAAGAAGTTCATTCCACTACTAGAACTGAAAAAGGAGAAGAGATACGAAACGGCACCAGTGAATCTCGAAATGTACTATTCTTTCCCCAACATCACTGAGATGTTCAGATATTCTCCCAACAATGGAACGAGTTTTCATGAGATTTTCATTTCAAAAGGTAGTTATAAAAAAGGTGATATCAACGATTTTGTAGAGATGACAGTGGAAATAAATGGTCACAGAAGTCCATTAAAAATAACGACCAATGCCAATACTTTATGAACGATACTAGACATGGGAGCTAGTTACTGAGTGAATTTCAAAGTGGTTGGTACTTTTCAATGATTATTGGGATTCGATCTGAATGTGTATCAAGGTCATGCGACGTCCAAAAACATGGTCTAGATTCTGACCGTCAGTAGCATTTTCGTGAACGTGATAGCCGGTAGCAGGCATCCCACGATCTATTCTTTTTTCCAGACATTTCGCCTGGCTACAAGATTGTAGAGCAACCAAAAATCTAGTCTATTTACCCTTGATGTTAGACATGATACATAGTATCGAAATTAGGTTGATGGATCAAAATGACGAGTTATTAGATCAGAGAGAGTATGTGACGATGTGATTTTACATTAGGAAAATTCAGAAAAAATAGGAACTATTTTTTTATATTATATATACAAAAAGTGAAAAAAAAACTTAAAATTAAAATTAATATGGTGAAGACGAAATCGCTTGTGCTTAAATACAAATCAATAGGATGGCAAAAGCACATCACAATAACAGGGGACTGACCATGAGACTGAGCTCCACTCAGTTTATATGTAATTTAAAAATGAAAGGCAGTTTCTTAGGATTGTTGGCCACCAGACGATTACCCATTCTCACAAAGATCATATTACTGGTTCTAGGTGTCAGTGCTCTGTCAGTACCATCTAGTTCGGGTGTACAGAAATTAATGGGAAGCAGTCTGTATTTAGGAAAAGGAGGAATTGTGTGTCGAATCAAAACCGATGGTAAAGGACTGTCTCTGCGATCCGCGACAAAGCGTAGTGCATTAGAAACCTACGGAGATTGTTTATACCCGAAGAGAGGAAAGCATATAAGCGACTGTCAAGGTTTATTATTAAGTCAGATTTCACCTTTTAAAAATATATCCATTCTCGGGATATTATTATAAACGAACTAAATTAAAAAGTGTGTGTGTGGTACCATCGACCTGTTTTCATTATTCTATACAGGAAGAAGTAGTAAAGAAACAAACAAACAAAAAGTGAAATTAAGGAGTAACAAAATATATCCGAAAATCCCATCAGCTCCTGCTGCAATATCTAAATCGGATCTCGTGATGGGAGACGATAAAAGCAATGAATTTCGCGTCATGCAAATCGACAAGTTTCACGACGATTTTACGACAGAACGAGACAAACGTCAATTGCTTGACAAAAATACTCCAGAGTCATAAGAATTGTTGAGCAATAGACATAGCCCTCATAACCGTGTCTATGGGATTGGGAGTCTCTTATCCACTGTAGGATGGACCAAGCAGCTTACAGTCACGATCTCTGTTACATGAGATATCTCAATATGACAACCCGAAATGCTGTATGCAATAAGATGTTTAAAAATTTTAAAAATATAGTGAATCCCATGTTGAGAGAGAAATTTGAATGTACTCTGTTCGATAAGATCCTCGGTACGACACATCAATTCAGAACGGGGAAAAACAATTCACCAATGCACTAGCGAACAAATGATATAAGTCTGCGGTGCATAAATTTCACAGGAGAAGAGTATACATCAAGGGATTGGATCACACATGGGCGGCTGATCTGGTGGACATACATTCGCTTTCCAGCTACATCGGAGGAGAATACATACGGACGGCCATGGATGTATTTTTCAAGTACAATTGGATGAGACTGTGGAAAAATAAATCTGGATCGAGCATGGCAAAAGCTCTGCAGGGTATCTTCGATTGTTCTTTTTGAAAACCTGAGAAAAAGCGGGTGGACAAAGGTCGAGAATTTTACAACATTCACGTTCGTCAATTGATCAACATTTGTTCCACAGAAAACGAAGAGAAAGTGAGCATGGTCGATTGATGGAAGAGAACCATGAAGGAAAGAATGTTCAAATAATTCACGGCCAATTCAACCAAGAAATACTTGAATGTGCTGGACAATCTGCTCTTCAACTATAAACACATTCATCACCATTCGATCAAGATGACACTCATAGAGCCAAGCAATCCTAAAGTGAAAATAAAGTCTGTAGGAATCTCCATCCCACAAGTGTGACGATACGAAAACAGCCTAAATTTGCCATGGGCGATCAAGTGAGAATTTATAGTAATAAAATGCATTTCAAATAAGGTTACATGCCAAGATGGACTGAAGAAATCTTAGTCATAATTCCAGTTTTTTACACCAATCCCATCACTTATGAGATAGAAGCACTGGACGGTGAAGAGATCACAGAAAAGTTTTACAATCAACAATTAATTGCAAAAGATCATTTTTAACAACAAAAAAAGATAAAGATTTCTTTTGCACTCATGTAATACAATAAGAAAGAAAAGAAAACTTGAGAATTGTAATTTGTTAGACAAATTATGGGCTTTCCCAACTTTTTAATGTGAAAGGGCAGACTGCAGATAGCAATGCAATGTGGTTGAAATTAACCCTTTTCAAAATGATAGAAAAAAACACCCAAAGTTGGCCAATTTTGTCATTTTCAAATGATACTCTTTTTATAGCCATCAGTGTCCTGGAGTGTTAAATGTGAGACTAAAACATGAACATGTTCCTCTGTATGTGCGAAACATTTTTCGGCAAACAGTTAGTTACTTTAATAGTCATTTCAGTGGAAATAATATTGTGTGGGTTAGGATTTAATGACAGGAGAAATGAGTATACATGTAGAATGCTGTAAAATTAATGAAAATGAAAGGTTTTTTTCTGGATAATGCTGTCAAAACATGTGTTGGATTATGTGTGACACCAAAACTTATCACAGAAAATTTGTTTCCATCTAACATACAATCCACAGATGCAAAGGAAAATATACTATTTCAATCCCGCCCAGGGAAAGTGGGTAGAGAAAAGTACGAAATTAATTGGAAAATAAATTCTGTCTGACGATACTCATGTTTGTACAGCCAAACTGGTATTGGGTAAGCGGGACACAAAAACCTTCGACATAAAATATGTTTGCCATTGATTTTTGATGCAGTTATGGAAAGCACAATGAGCTATTTCTTTCTTGTTTCTGGGCAAATGAGTACAGAAATTTGCAAACTTCACTAAAAATCCATTTTTTCTGACTGTACTATTCTTTAAGTGGCCAAAGCATATGTTTGGTTAAGCCCCAGATCATAACTTACCACAGTGGATTTGTTCATCAAGCATCTCTACACATATAGCAAAGCAAAGTGTGTGAAATTAACCCTTTCCAAAATGTCAGAAAAAACAATCAATGTTGGCTACTTTTTGCATATTCAAATGGTACTCTCATTCTCGCCATCATTTTGCCTGAGGGTTAAATCTGAGATTAAAAGTAAACAGTAACTTTCTTCCTATTTTATCTATCCTCGCCAAAATAATTGTTACAATAGCCTTGCAATTAGACAAATTTGCCCATGAAGTAAGTCAATTTTGAAATTCATATCAGTTTTGGCCATAGGGGTTGATTTGAAATATTTGTGTGGTGATTTTGTTGTATCATATTATGAACTAAATGTGTGGACATTAATCACAGACTGGGTACCTGATAAGAGACATGGAGGAATCTTGAATCTTGGTATTTGAATAAACATGTACAAGTTGAGGGTATCTCAATTCAAGGCCTGACAACTGGGTGAGGGTTAAAATTTTTAATAAAACATATGACAGCAAAACTGTTCTTGGATGAATGCCCTATCTTCTCACTGGAAACGTTTTGGGGAAATATGGCTCCAGTGCGGAGAATTAGCTTCTGAAAGTTGGCGAAAATAACAATTATTCCGACAGAGCACTTACAAGATGTCTCAAATCTGCCAAGGGTTAAACTTTCAATAATAACATATAACAGAATTCGTCATACTCTGACTGCTGCGTGCAGCCATAGAAAACATTCAGCGCCCAATCAATTAGAAATGGAGTAAATTGTCACTTAAACTTACCAAATTCTGAAAAATGTGAGTTTTTTTGGACGGTACCTACTTTTATGCAACCAGAATGGGCGTAGGGTTCAACTTTACAACCAAACTTACAACAGCACATATTCTCGGACGTCAATTATGCAAAGTGTTTGAATTTGACCCATTCCAAAGTGATAGAAAAAAATACCGCTTGTTTTTGAGCTATGTTGAAAAATGGTGAAATTTTGAAGGTTTTGGCAGGATATTTTGAAAATAAGCATTTTCACAGATATGACGATACCTCATGTCACTAGTTTTATAGCATAACATAAGTATGCCAAATTTGGTTAAAATCGTACAGCTTGCTTTTGAGCAGTGCAATAGACAAAATTGATGGTGGAAAAAAAAATTCAGAGAAAAAAAAATAGAGAAGAAAATTTTTTGAAAAAGATGAATAACAAGAGTCTTTCCCAAACTGGGTTTGGGATAGCCTACTAACTAATTAAAAATAAAAAAACATAAACTAAAAATGGACACATTAAACACGACTGAAGGTATAGGAAAGAATGAGATATCAAAGAATATGAAGTACACGAATACGAACCCATGGTGGGAACCAATCTCAATAATGCGGGAGAGATACAGATCAATATTGAGATGCAAGATGTCTTTTTTCATTCCAGCGATAGTTATCTCATGGTGCAGGGATGATTTACAAAAGCGGCAGATGGTTGTGAATACGCAAACGATAATGTCATCACTGACGTTAGCTAACAATGGTTAATGTATCTGTTCAGTAATATAAAATATCTAAAGTCCAGTCAAGAGATAGAATCCCTGTTTCATCCTGGTCAAGATGGAAATAAAATGTATGTTGTTAGGAAAATAAAAAATAAACAAAATAAAAAAATAAATTATTGAATAATTTTTTTTTTAAATTATTGAATAAAAGAAAACTTTAACATGATTGAATGAAAAAAAAGATTAAAATTTGGAGTTGTTTTATTTATTTCCTTTTCACAAAAATTAATTTCGAGTTATTTTTATGCATGCATCCCCTTTTCCCCTAGAGCGTGCGTGACAAAGTGAGAAGAGTGAGAGGGGAAAACGTGCTCCACATGATTTTTTTCATTCATTTCTTCATTTTAAGGATCGCATTCGATCAACAGAGATAACACAGACGTTGCAGCTTTTGGATTAGACGAGACTGTCTTGAAATTAATTATATCTCCCAATTCGACTTGCAAAGGCGTGGTGAATTGTTAGAACCAGAATATTGATTCTCCGGCTCCTCGACGTTATAGATTTCATTTTCTACACCGTTCACAACGACGTTGAGCTGAGCCTCGTTTACCATGTCAGTAGAAGTTAAACACATTCGAATGATTTTCCTCTAATCAGCATGGAATAACCTATCGTGCCATGTAGAGGTCCACTTCCTGGACCTCTACATGGCACGATGAGTTAATTCTGATTTGCCAGAATCTAATGCACCACTCTCCTCAGCCAACATGATTATCAACTGTCACATATATTTTGATTTTTTTCATCACAGTGATCAGAGTGCAGGTATTGGTCATGTGCACGGGGTCCGGTAGATCCGTGATTCTATGACCACCCATGTCTAACGTGCCTTCATTCTTGTCACCGGTCTTTCACAGTTTAGTGTGGTTCACATGGTCCCAGCTAAAGGCACTCAATCCGAGTCCTGGGTTGGGCTCTAGTTTGAATAGTTTGTGACCACCCATGTTGATTCCGGACTCCATCATTTTTTATTGAGATATAATTGGTCCACTTGCATGTCGAGATCGGTCTGAGATTTTGACAGTGCAAAATCCACATAGCCTTTATTGACCATGGTAGATTCTGAAATTCTTTACTCGATTTTCAATAGATAGGCGGCATCCAAATCTGTGTTCAACTCGTTCTTAGCCATTGCCTCAACGACCTTTCATTCTCTAACATCTACGTATATATTAGATGTCACATCTCTGGAAACCATGGGTTTGGCAAGATTCGATATCGTATGTTCATTCACATCCAATTCCGAATTCTGATCTTATTGACTTAACATTCTCTCAGATTTTTGTTGGTGCTTAATTCCACATCAGCAGCTAACGTTATATCACAGCAAGAAAATGGTAGAAAGTACTCATGTTGATTTTAAGATGAAAAAGATTGAACAAAAATATGAAATAATTACAACTGAAATGTCACAGACAGAAGTATTTTGAACAGTAATGAGTAATGAAACCCGAAAAGTGAATACCTTAATCAAGCTGATGATTTGAGACTTGATGAGTCTAGATTAAAAGAATAAAAACAATTTTAAAATTTATTAAACTGGTTGACTACTTTAAGGAATGATAGAATGTTTTGTGGGCTAACTGGCTTGTGTGATAAAATATACCTCTAGAGAGCCTAGAGAGAAATACTGCCCTCTGACATGATTAAAATCGGTGCAATGTAAAAGAATGTGCTCCACTGGGAACACACTCTGGTCGCATATTAACCGCTAACAAAAAGGAATGTGTCAGTCTTGTGTGAGCAATATGATAACGTATCAGAATTACATATCTTTTTTACAAAGGTTACTGGACAAGTAATGATAAAAAATATTTGGCCGGAAGTGATGGAGCCCCATACCACTCCGCCTGCCACACAGATTTTATCTATTTACTGGTATGTGGCTTGTAATCATTGAATAAAATTATTAACCTCAGTGATAGGCTTGTTCAAAGTCTGTTTTGCTGCACTGTCTGCCCTGGTGTTACCGGAGTCCAGATCGACGTTCATGTTTGTTTCTATCCATGTAATTATTCTCAAGCATGTCTCGAAATCTGCATTTCTCTTATCCACATAATTTTTAATGCCAGCATCTTGAGATCTACCAGTTCGAGAAGATTATAAAGCTTGCGAGGATTCATGTTCACGGGATTTTGTTGAGGTTTGTATCTCCTGATAAAATGATCGTCCAAGTAAGTCTCAGATATTCCACCACCACCAACACCATCGATGTTGGTTTTTCTCTTTTTCAAAGAAACTTCGTCACTTCTTCCAAATTTATCGAGTGTAAATTTCCGTTTTTTCCTTTCTATTCTATTATTTTATTTGACGTTTCTTTTCAGTTCCTATATATAGATAGAAAAAAATATTATCAGGGTGAATCGTTGAGAATATCTTGAAAATGGTGTCCCGAAGACCATCTCTTGAGAACGTACAGCCACAAGTGTCCGCAAAACTTTTGACTCACAGCCTGTACTCGTTCCTTCTTGCAATAGATGACGGATTTCAAATACTTCATCGATTCTTCGGATGGTGCGATCCCATAACTATCGAAATAATAGTTGTTTGCGTTTTTCTTCTTCTTGAACCAAGCCACCTAGTGAGTACCGTTGCCTAAGGACTCATCTAGTTTCAAAATTCTACATTCCTCTCGTCTGCTGCTGCACCTAGGTAATGCATCTCAAGAAATCACTCTTCAAAAATATTTTATCTTTAATATTTTTACCGCTTCTAGCAAACCTATATTGGAAAAGAGTTTGTTTGGAAAAATGACACCTTCTATGGATATATTCATTACTGGGTTCTTTCTATTCCTTTTTCTAATTATTTTTTTTTATTTTTTTTTTATAATCTAAATCTTTTCTATATCCTTATCAATTTGCATTGACTCTTCAATCTCTCTTGATTTTGAGAAATCGTGGAATAACATCCGAGTGCAAAGGTATTTATTCATCCGATCGTATGAGTCTAGCATCGTCTTCAGCTGATAAGGCAATTTTATTCACTATCCCTGTATAGATGTCATGATTACTGCTTCGAATCGCACCCACCTTCCGGATTGGCTTACGTTCGAACAGGCAATGCTTGTACTTTTCGAAAATTATGTTGTTTCGAACAACGTATTTTTGAATCCCTTTGCATTTCTTTTTCGATTTTTGTCTCTTCCGTTCATTCTGAGGACAGCTTCATTGCAAACTGATCCATTCCGTTATTTCATGACCCGCAGTTTCCAATTTGAATTCCCTTTTGAAGAGATGCCCGGGCCATTGTACACATTTTTTGTCTCTATCTCAAAAGCCAAACTATCCGTGTCAGTAAACAACAGGTGGGATTTCGTGAATTGTTCTTGAAGTAATCGTAATGGAAATGATACATCAAGGTCGTGCTGAAATCCAGAATGCACAAACCCACATAACATCGGTTTGTCAAACGTTAATGGAGTCTTTTTCACGTGCATGTCCACCAGATTCTCGTCGAAAATCATTCGGTGTGTGTAGTTAGGTCTCACAACATATTTTTACCATGTTCTTCCGATGTCACAAGACTAATGTCAGTTCCTTTCCTTGAGTTTTCCAGGGTTTTCCTGAAGACGGAATTATTCATCAATCTGAAGAAATCTTTCTGAATTCTGTCTTGTCCTGACTTCTCAAATGCGCGTTGTGATCTATATATTTTTCATCCAATCATCCTCATGGAATCGGATAATGCTGTGTATCTTGGTATCGTGGTATGTATGCCACACCATAATCGAGACAGAGTTTCAGATTTTTGCAATAAACCACATAGTTTCGTTTGTCTCATATGATGAGTTTTTTTCACACCACCATCGATCTCTATTTTCTCTAGAGCAAGGAGTATTCGTTGTGCAGGTCGTGGAGTTCGAAATCGCACTCCAGATCCACTTCCAAAACATAAGGATAGTATCTCCAATTTTTTGATGTCCTCCGGTTTACAACTCCATGCATAAAATAATAGCACATCATATTTTGCAGAAAATAACAGCACATCTTATTTAATTTTAACTGATAACAGATATAGCAAGATTTCACTTTTCGTAATACACACACATCATAACAATCACAACGTGTCTTCATCTGACCTTAGAATTGAATAGCACCCATTATGCCTTAATAACTGCGGATGTTTTATGCGGCATGCTGTGGACAAAGTCTGTTAGAAAGGGTTTTGACGCCGCATACCACTGTTTGTGTTAGTTTCATATCGGTCGAGATATCAGCCCGAGGTAACTTCACATCCGCCTTTGACCTTCGGTCTCAGGCTTATATGAAGTTACCTCGGGCAGATATCTAGGCCGATGTGAACCCAACCAAGTAGTAACTTTTAAATATTTTCCGTGAGATGGAATACATGAGATACCGTGCCACGAATAAGGTAGTCCTAGTTATCTACACAAACACCAGATTCTCTTTTAGTTTTTCAATAACGTGCGCTTCGGAAAAATTATACTTGATAGATCCAATAGTGAATCATTTCAAGCTCAAATAATCCGATCATTGTCCTATTTATTATTATTTGTCTGTGAGTTTAACATACAGCAGGGCCGAAATTAACGAAAACATTTCGGGGGTGCAGGATGTCGGCGCCCGACGGCTCAGTCATATCGTCCAACTATTTGCAATAAACCTAATTGCTTTGATCAAATACTACGCTACAAATACACTTTCTATTGATAAATATTTACATGACAGAGAATTTCTTTGAGGTTTGTACCAGTTCTGTTGATTACACACCATCTGGGTACTTTCAACAGGTCATGGTCATGAGAAATCATTTGTTGTTAGTCACACTAACCCTTTATGTGGAATTCTTCCGATATAGTGAGTCGAGCATTTACTGCGCTTTCTAATCTCTTTCTATTTTTGTCGTGCAAGCAAGAGCTTTTGCCCAACTGAGTATTCCAAAGCGTGAGTATATTTTCGTCGGGAAAGCAAGGCCGCCTGCCCAACTTGGTATTTCATAATTCTTTGCCCAACTCTGAACAACGAAACCCATGATCGGGAGAATTCTGAAGACGGGGTATCACACTCCGCAGCAGAAGTTACGCCCCTGGCCCCCAGTATGAACAACGTTTACAGATGGATCGAAATTGTTTTAGAATAATAACTTAGTAAGACTTTAATTAGAAGGAGGGAAGGGCCACAGAACAATATTTCTTATCAACCTACTCACAATTGTTTACTACAGGCTTGCACTACAGTGGAAGTCCCTAACTCGGATAAAATACTCTCTATTTTTGTCTTTCCCAAGCAAGTTGGGAAAGAAAAGTGGTGCAAAAGCACCAATAAAAATAAGCCAAAACTGGGTCGAGTGCAACCGGCGCAGACCCAGTACGGGACGCTCTCTCCCAAGTACAACTCCACGACTTCCGTTGCCAGTGCGCATATACCGTCTCTAAAGACTCATTCTTTTTAAAATCCGCTTCGTGTCGAGATGTTTTTGCACGCTTATCAGTGTTCCACCAGCTCGATGTTTGATGATTCCTGATTCATTATACCACAGTGTATCCTTTGTATTCTCAGGAACAGTGTTTTATATTCTCTTTTTTCTATTATTTGTCCATAATGTATATTTATTTGCTCTCTCTCGGGTCGCGCGCGATTTTCGCGGGCCACGCGGTTCGGACTTAGATTTTCACAATTATTGTTCATGCTTTTTTTTGCAAATTTTTCTAATTGTGTTAGAGTTAGGTGTCAGCGGAGTACCACTCCTACAGTGTTTCTTCTTTCTGTTGAGAGTAGTTTTCCTGTTGGGTGGTTCCCGGTCGACCGTCTGGGGTCTTTGTTTCTGTCACCTTTCTCTCTTTGGGGGTGTTCTGTTTTCTGATCTCACCTTCTCTGCTCCTCTCACCTCTTTCATGCCTAGGACAATTCCTTGTGGGCAGTGTCTGCTGCCTAAGCATGTGGACGATGTACATTCGTCGTGTTCCTCCTGTAATGGGTGTTCGGCCGAGCGGCCGTGTGGTGTCTGTGGAACATGGTCTTCCACCTTCTGGGCGTCAGTAAATCGTGTCGTTCGTTCTCGTGGCCGTGCCTCCCGCTCCCGCGGGAAAGGAGAACGTGGTCGTTCGGGGCCTCCCGAGCCGACTTTGTCTGGTGAGAGTTATTCCTCCTCCGTGGGGGATGTGCAGTCTTTTCCTGTGGTGGATACTGCGGGAGCCGTTGAGTGTTCTGGTGTAGAGATGCCTGGTTCCGGGACTACGGTCCCCCTCCAGTCGACATCTGAGGCTGTCACTAGGGTTGTGACTCCTCCTTCGGAGCCGAGCCGGTGTGCTCTCTCTACTTTTTCACCAGCCTCAACGACTCTCGACGTATCTACTACTGCTGCTGGTCCGTCTGCTTCGTTGTCTGTTTCAGCCGGCCTCGGCTTTTCGCTGCAGGGGACTGCAGGACTGTCCGATACTGTAGACGTGGGATATCGGCCCCAGCCTTCCCTGACTTCAACTCGGCGAAGTCGGAAGGGGCTGCCGGCCGAGCCCATCGCTGTGGTCTCTTCGCCGTCGAGTACCACAGTTGTCTTTGGATTCGGATGTTCGTAGTGGAAACACTATGGCTTCCGTGGCGTTTCCGTCTACTCACTCTGGTCATACGACCAGTTTTGGGGGGCCAACGCCTTTTGTGCAGCCTGGACCTTCTGCCCCGCAGAGGTCCGCGGTGACTCTCGTGAGTTCTCGCAATATTGATCCTCGGGGTGCATCGTACCCCTATACACGTCTGCCTTCAGATGTTTCGGCTGCCGCCCGTCGTTTTGGAGGATCGTGACCCTTCGCTGGTTAAGAGGGTCAGAGGTGAAGCCACTTTGCCGGTTCGCTCCCCTGTCGAACCGGTCGGTTCAGGCAGTGAGCTTAGGGAGGCCCTCTCCTTACTCACTCAGGTTCTTTCTAAGAGCCTTCCTGTTGCTTCCAGCGAGGCTATGGGTGGTTTCCAGGCGCCTCCTATGGCGCCGCCTCCCGGGATTGGAAACAGGCCGGTTTCCGATTCCTCTGGTGTCCCGACACCATGGGAGGCGTCGGTTGGTTTGCCCACGATGGGGTATGTGTCTTCCGACTCTGGGGAGGAGTCCGACATGCTTGAGGTCGAGGGCCAGCAGTCTTCGGACTTGGGGGCGGCTCTTGACGTTGTGTTTGGGTTTCTGCCTGAGCTCAAACCTGCTAACCAGCCGACAGTGTCAGCCTGGCCGCGATCATCGGTCGCGCGCCAACAGCCTTTGGAGCAACCTGCCTCTGGGCGCCTTCGACCGTGCCAGTCGGTACAGATGGTTGAAGCTTTTTCAGCATTGGATGCCAAGCTGAATTCCAAGGCTTTGAAGACTTCGTTCTTCACCAGGGTTGACACCTTTTTGCCTCCTGTGCGTTATCGTTCCTACGATTCCGCCAATCCGTCAGTCTGCCAGACTTTGACGGTTCTGGATCAGGACTCCACTTCCCTCGGGCTTTCTAAGCCCAAGTCTGCCGTCATTCCAATGACGACTCTGGAGTCCACGTTGGGCTTATCTAGAGAGATGCTTGGCATGCTTTCTCTCTCAGATCACGTCGTCTCAGCTTTGGCTGCTTATCTGCCTCCAGATAAGTTTGACGAGGTACAGGCTCCTTTGCGTGTGCTGTCCAAGGCGCTTATGCACCTTACTCACACGCATGCCTGTAACACGGCTAATTTGGAATTAGTTCGAAGGGACGCTGTGCTGGACACAGGACGATCCCTTCCCGAGGAGCAGCGTGCTACTCTTCGATCTGCTTCTTTGGCAGGTCCGCAACTTTTCCATGGTTCCGTGTCGACGGTCCGGGATGACGTCCTACGTCATTCCAAAGATCAGCTGCTGTTTCGTCAGCTTGATCAGCCTTCTCGGGGAGGCAAGGGCCGTTCCAAGCCTAACAAGTATCCTTCTGCTTCCTCTGGGAAGCAAAAGGCTGGTCCTTCTGCCGCCGCCTCTACTTCTTACTCACGGGGTAAAGGTAGGGGTCGGCAGAATCGAGGGAAGTCTCAGGATTCTTCATTTGGCAGAGGAGGTGGTTTCTCCTCTCGCGGGCCTCGTCGGGGCTCGAAATGAAGGTCCTCACCTCGACTCGTCCCAGGTTGGAGGAAGGATAGCAGAGTTCGCAGACCATTGGACCACCATCACATCCGATCCATGGGTGTTAGATGTTGTTCGGTCCGGGCTGCGCATATCCTTCCGACGGCACCCCACTCTGTCAAGGGTGCCTCTTCCAACCACAGTTCCTTCAGACGTTTTACGTCGGGAGCTTTTGTCCACGGAGATTGCCAATCTCCTGGCAAAGGGGGCGATCGAGGTCGTCAAGAACGTTCAGTCAGTGGGTTTCTATTCCCGCCTGTTCTTGGTGCCGAAGAAGGACGGCCGACTCCGACCGGTTATCGATCTGAGTATCCTGAACCAGTCTATCATTGCTCCCAAGTTCAGCATGGAGACTTTCAGGTCGGTCCGCCAATCAATTCACCAGGGAGATTTCGCAGCCAGCATCGACCTGCGAGACGCTTACTTCCACGTTCCGATGCATCGGGCGTCACGGAAGTATCTCAGGTTCGCTTTTCTGGGGCGAGTTTACCAGTTCAAGGCCATGCCTTTTGGCCTCAACCTGGCTCCTTGGGCGTTCACCAGACTGATGTCGCATGTGATAGCGTTCCATCGCACACAGTCCAGGGTGACTACTTCGGCATATCTGGACGATATCCTCCAGAGGCATTCCAATGCTGCCTTACTGGAATCGGATGTCGCCACTCTGTTGAGCTTGCTCACGTCGCTAGGATTCAGAGTCAACGAGGAGAAGTCGGACCTGGTCCCTTCTCAGTCGTTTTGTCATCTGGGGATGTCTTTCCAAACCAAATTCAATTTGGTGGCTGTTCCCCAGGCCAAGGCTGTGATTCTCTCAGCTTTTGCTCTGACTCTGTCCCAGTCCAGGTCCGCGACCGCTCGGAGTTTTCTCCGGCTGATCGGTCTCTGCGGTTTGGTGACGGATCTCATTCCTCTAGGTCGGCTGCGTGTCAGACCTCTCCAACACTTTCTGCTCAGTCGTTGGAGGCCGAATGTAGATTCTCTGGATCAGGTGCTTCCGTTTCCGGACTCTCTGTATCCTCACCTTCTTCCCTGGACAGATGTTCAGTGGATTACGCAGGGTGTTCCACTGGACTTACCCACGTCCGATCGTGTTCTGACGGCAGATGCCAGCGATCTCGGATGGGGTGCGACGTTGGATCCTCTCGGTCTTTCCCTACACGGGATGTGGGACCAGGATCAGGCAGCTCTACACATCAACCAGAAGGAGCTTCTTGCTCTTCTTCTGAGTTTCAGGCAGTGGATCCCTCACCTGTCGAATCGACAGGTCCTTCTACTATCCGACAATTCGACAGTGGTTGCTTACATTCGGAACCAGGGCGGCACGCACTCGCTTCCGATGTACGAGTTAGCTCGGGATCTTCTTCTGCTCGCTCAGGATGTTCACGCCGGAGTGGTTGTTCGTCACATTCCCGGTCGTCTGAACGTCCTAGCCGACTCCCTGTCCCGACAGGGCAGGGTTATTTCCACCGAGTGGATGCTTCACAGGGCAGTGTTCCAGTCGCTTTGCGCTCTCTGGGGACGTCCCCACATCGACCTCTTTGCGACTCGTTGGAACCATCAGGTGGACACTTTCGTGTCCCCGTGTCCAGATCCTCTGGCTTTTGCCGTGGACGCTCTGTCACTCGATTGGAACGGTCTAGTCGGCTACGCTTTCCCGCCGGTTCCGATTCTTCCTCAGGTTCTCGCCAAAATTCGAACCTGCAGTTGTCGAATCATTCTGATCGCTCCCCTGTCGCCTCAGCGGGTGTGGATCAATCAGCTCCGCTCGCTGATGGCGGCGGTTCCGGCACGTCTCCCGCTACGTCGCGACCTTCTTTGTCAAGGTCGCCCGAGGAGGTTTCACGTCGACCCGACTTCGTTGTGCCTTCACGCATATCTTTTGTCAGGTCCTGTCTCCTCCGTAGAGGTTATTCGAGACGAGCAGTGGAGTGCATTTCTTTCAAGGAGGCACTCCACTGGTTTAGCTTATACAGCTAAATGGAAGGTCTTCTGTCGATGGTGTGCTGATCACTCTGTTGATTATGCCAATCCTTCGATTTCACAGATTGCGGAGTTTCTGGTATATCTGTTTGATTCTCGGGGTCTCCAGCCTGTTACCATCAAGGGTTACAGGTCTATGCTTTTCAGAGACTTTTTCTTATGTGGGGAAGCGTCGTATCGGCACTAATCCTTACCTCTCCAAGCTTGTTCGGCACTTTTCTTTGAAAAGGCCTCGGACTTTGCAGCTTACTCCACGATGGAATCTTTCGTGGGTGCTGCTTTGCTTGGGGGGGGGGGGGGGGGGGGGCGTTCGAACCTTTATCCCAGGTGGATATGCATTTTCTCACATATAAGACGGCTTTTCTGATGGCATTTGCTTCGGCCAGACGGGTTAGTGAGCTTCACGCACTCTCGGTTGACCCGGCCTTTTTTAGGAGCTCTCCCAACAGTGTTACTTTTACCACTGATTGCTCCTTTTTGGCTAAGAATCAGTTACCAGATACTACTCCTCCTCCTATCTGTATGTATCAGGGCTCTTCCCTCTGTTGAGGGTACTCGCCCTTTGCTCTGTCCGGTCCGTGCTATTCGCATTTATCTTGATCGGACACGCTTCATACGGAAAGGCAGAAAACGGTTTTTTCTGTCTCTCATTCCGGGTCGACAGAAGATCTCTCCTCAATCCATTTCTCGATGGATTTGTCTTGCTATTCGTACGGCTTATAGTCGTTTAGCAACTGGCGATTGTATTACCAATCGTATTTCTGCCCACGAGGTGCGGGAACTGTCTACCTCTTGGGCTTATTCTAACTCCGTCAAGTTGTCGGATGTTATGCAGGCAGCCTACTGGAGAAATGTTTCTACTTTCTCCACCTTTTATTTGCGCCAGTTGCAGGAGCAGTCGGAGGACCTTTTTGCCCTGGGTCCTCTTTCTTCTGCTCAGGCTGTTGTCTGCCATAGCCATTAGGCTTCTTGGAGGTCAGTTTCAGCCTTATGCTGTTACTGCCCTTTTTCTGTCTGTGTGTCACACAGGCTCATATGTCTCTTTTCATTGTCCTTTACCAATGATTGCGACATTGTGGTTGATAAGCCTCGGGACCTCTCCCTTCTACTTCACGGTTCCAGTGCACTAGGGTTATGTGGGGGTTGGTTATGCGATTCCCTCCAGCCTTTTGTCTATTCAGCCTGTAGTAAACAATTGTGAGTAGGTTGATAAGAAATCTAAATTTTATAGTAAATTTCCTTTCTTATTATACCTACCACAATTGTTTACATGGAGGCCCTCCCGTCTTCTTTACGGGTAAAGAATCTTTCCTCCCCGCTGATCACATAACTCTAACGTTTACGGATTCAAAAAGAATGAGTCTTTAGAGACGGTATATGCGCACTGGCAACGGAAGTCGTGGAGTTGTACTTGGGAGAGAGCGTCCCGTACTGGGTCTGCGCCGGTTGCACTCGACCCAGTTTTGGCTTATTTTTATTGGTGCTTTTGCACCACTTTTCTTTCCCAACTTGCTTGGGAAAGACAAAAATAGAGAGTATTTTATCCGAGTTAGGGACTTCCACTGTAGTGCAAGCCTGTAGTAAACAATTGTGGTAGGTATAATAAGAAAGGAAATTTACTATAAAATTTAGATTTTCGTCGGAAGCAACAGCTTTATGAATTATCACAGGCGACAATGTGAGTAACTTTGCGTGGAGTTTGACGCTAAGCGTAGCTACCGGGGAACGAGTTTTCAAAATCGTCCACACCGGAGCAGCATTTTCTCGACAAATTATTGTTTTTTCTTGCAGGTTCCATATTGGACAGTGGTGCTACATATGCACAAGTGTTTGTTATATTAGGTGAGTGGATTAAACTTATGTACTGGCATTAATTATTGTCGATACAAAAATAATTTTTTGCAGTTATTGCTATTCGAATTAAAAAGGTCCTGCCAAAATTAATATCCGAAACGCAGTTAGGTTTTATGAAAGGAAGATACATTGGGGAGTCAACTCGAATAACATTAGATTTAATTGAAAAATGCGAAAAAGGAAATAAATCGGGATTTCTTATTCTATTAGATTTTGAAAAAGCTTTCGATTCTTTGCAATGGATATTCATAGAAAAAGGGCTAAAGTTCTTCAAATTTGGCCCATCCATTATAAAGTGGTTTAGAACATTTTACAATAATATTTTTAGTTACGTTATAAACAATGGACACTGCTCAGAAAAATTTAATTTGCAAAGAGGAGTCCGACAGGGCGACCCACTCTCTCCCTATCGTTTTATCTTGAATGTCGAAATACTCCGTGCTTCTCTAAAATATAACCCAAACATTAGTGGACTAAAAATAAACAACTCAGAATATCTGATAAGCCTATATACCGATGACTCAGTGCTCTCTCTTAGTGATGATAGTCACTTCTTAAACACTGCGCTCGGAGAAGTAAACCGCTTTGCGTCTCTCTCAGGTCTCAAAGTTAATATTGATAAAGCGCACATTGTATGGTTAGATCCAAAAAAGAGGTCCGGCCGGTAATCTCAACAAAGCCAAAGGTCCTGTGGAGCCACAGTGGCAAGTTTACAATACTAGGTATCCAGTATGACATATTCTGAGAAGACTACACAAAACAAAATTTCCCCAATAAGGCGGAAAAGATCGATAAACTTCTCAACGACTGGTCGTTCAGGAGTCTGTCCCCAATAGGAAAAACAACAGTGATAAAAACCTTAGCATTACCAGTTTTAACACACCGCCTTTCTGTCTTACCAGACCCTCCTGAAAACATATTAAACAATATACAAACTTCGTTCTTCCAGTTTTTATGGACAGGGACATGTGAAAAAATTAAAAGAAATATCCTTATTAATCGCATAGACCGGGGTGACATTAAGTTCCCGCACATTAGATCATACAGTTACTCGCTGAAAATATTCTACATCAAGAAACTTTTAGACCATAATATTTTTGCGCCATGGAGAACGCTGATATTTGATGACTTTGAAAAGTATTGCAGTTACAAGATATGGTCCTTGAGTAAAGAGGATTTATTAAAATTGGGTGAAGGCACAAATAGATTTTGGTGAACAGGCCTCAAGGCCTGGTCACGATTAGGAAAAGATTCCTCAAATTCAGGCGAAATATACGCCCAGTCCATTTTCTACAATATAAATATCGACAATGGGCTATTTTTTAATCAGAAATGGTGTAAAATGGTATCTTTTTTGTAAATGATCTCTTGAAGGAAAAAGGAAATTTTCTAGGGTTTGACGAATTTTGTGCGTGATAAGGCTTCTCTGCTCCATTCACTGTTTACCAGGGTGTATTAAATGCAATTCCCCAGACATGGAAACATCTTCTCAAAGGAAAAGGAAGGAATCAGTCTGTTACAATTGAGAACATTCAAAAGTTGAATTCAATAAATAAGGTGAATAAAAAATTTTACCCGCTATTCTTGCAGCTAGTTACGAGACCACCCTCGTCGTCCCAGAACAAATGGACCACACGTTTGGACATAAACCTGAACTGCGGTAATTGGGAATCAATATACAAAGGTCCATTTAGCACGACTGAAGACGCGTCTCTTCTAAGCCTCCAATATAAAATTATACGCCTAGCATTATAAACCAACACAACACTATTCAAATGTTGGCTCTAAAAAACATATCCTTGCACATTCTGCTTCAATACAAGAGAAACAAGCTTTCATCTGTTTTTGAATGCGCTGTTTCTCGTTCTATTTTGCTAAACATCACAGATGCTTTATTGGAAAAATGTAATATTTCACTCCCCTTGTCAGGACAGTACATTCGTTTGGGACTTAAGAAAACTAATTATAGTAACCTAGCAGTTGAACATGTAACAGATTTACTCGTACTCCTGTTCAAAAAATATATTTATTCTTGCAAGGTAAGAAGGTGTCAGCAGCCACCATTCCCAAGTTTCTTGACTCGGTTACGCTTTCACCGTTATGTGGAGCTTCTATCACTCCATAATTACCCCCAAAAGAAAGAGGATAATATAAGATTAAGACGGGAGTCGATGAAAGTACTTTTTTGCGACTAAATAAACCTCGGTCCGAAATTACAACCTTTTTTTCTTTTTTTTTTCTTTTATATTTCTAACCTGCATCAACTACCTTGAGACTTGAAGCAATTAGTAAAATGTACAATAAGTGAATTGTGATGTATACTTCAGAAGCTACTTTTGTATCTACTGTTGTATTTGTATTTCTGGTTACTATGAACTTACTTCTTATCTGAATAAAAAAATTAAACAATTATGTACTGACGTGTTCAAAGCTGAATTATCAATAGATAAATTTAACTGGAACCTTAGGTACGGTACATCATTTTTTAAAAACCATGACCATCATGAAACGCAGTGCTGATGTATGAAGAGACGAGACGGTCGGTGTTGTTGGAAGGCAGTGGTCCACATTCCAGTACTGAAAGAAATGTTAAATTTACTTCTGAAATGGTGCATTAACACCTGGTACTTTCGCGGCGTAAAACAAATTCTCCAATTGCTGTTTTTCTCTTGTTCAACTGTGAATTCAACCAATTATAAATTATATCTTGTTTGACAGGGCTCACTGAGCTCTGTCATACAAGGTATGTTTGGTTAAATATCAAAATGCATTGTGGGAATATTGGCTGCTGACTGCTGAAAACTTAGCCAGTTTGACATTAGAGTGCAAGGAATTAATGATGTATTAGATGGGTATTGTTTGAATACAGGAAATATCATAATCATCTGGAGGTCTGAAAAAAGGTTAAATGATCGTCCGCATAAGAAGCGTGCAGAATAAATTTTTCAATCACCAAACTGAAATTTTAGTTCGTGGCTCGAGCCATATGTTGAAAAAATGAGATTAGCAGGAATGCACATTCAAGAATGTCGCGACTCTCAATCGACAATGGACATTATAACGACTGAGAATGTAAAACACTGAATATTCTGAAAGCCAAGTAAAGTTTGTTTATTTGTTCATTGGGGTTTAACGACAATGAAAGGGGATGGTATGCAGATAGCCAATCTGGCTATGTTATCTCCTTGTGGCATATTGAAAGCGGTGACAGGTAGACTTCGTCGGATGTTATCAGTAATTGCTGCGCTCTATCTGATATGTGTGAAATTTTGAGAAGACATTTCACTATTAAAAACAAATTTATCGCGAGTAGCGCGGCTCTCCACCATTTTAACATTCGGCATTTCATACTCTCTTCAGAACGTAGGTGCGAAGTTTTCTCTATCTCCTTGAACCCTAGTGGTATCTTCCATATCAGTTCACCGACAGCAATTGAAAGAGTCCATACTTATTACTTGGGGTAGATCCATTAATATTTTTGACGTGCAGCCCTTGGGCTGCACGTTGAAAATATTTATTAGTCTACCCCAAAAAATTCACTTAGAGACCATCCTTCTTAATGATATTATAACGTATATTGTTCCTGGGCCAGAAAGGCGGCAGCTCGTATTCAAAGGTTTAAGAACTGTGATATTATTGTTCACATTGCACTTATGTGTAATATCATTTCCCAATAATACGCGGGCGTGAACTTTATTGTAATTACGTCACAAAAATATTTTTCACCTTTTGCTATGTATGATAATCTATGACATTCTGCGACGAGGCAACCTTTTCGGAGTTACACACGGGCTGGCGAGCTATTAGACTAGGAGATTTATTCGCCTTTATATATCGGAGTAGAATTGGCTAGTGTGTTGCAATTTTGGACAATCTGGATTAGTATTAGAGTTGTATTTCGTGTGTAAATGTTGCATTCGAGCTCTACTACAAAGCAGGATCGGAACCACAAGTTTTTCTCAGGCGGTTGCTAAGCATGGCAGTCAACATTTTAGTTTAGCACCATCACCCCCACCCCTCCCCTCCCCATGATTCGCAGTAGTGCCCGCGTCTCACGTTTGCACACCCATTACAACTTTAATCTCTAATACTAATCCAGATAGTTCTGATTGTAATGTAAATTTACATCCAATTATAACTTTGTGGCGGGCTAAAGAAGAGCTGCAAATCAAAGAAACTCGAACTAACATATTAATCAAAAGAACTGCATATTCGGGTTTGGATTAGCAGACGATGCTTGTAAAAAGATCCCTTGAAGTCCTAAACATGTTGATTGTTGGGCTCAAAGATTCGCGAGTTTTCGCTCGATTCGAATCAGACAAAAGATTCACAACCGAATCGAATCTCGAATAGAAGCCACTTGACAATTGTTACGATACTACAGTACATGAGGAATGGATTGTCACCAAATTATCCATGGAGTGGAGGTATCACCCAAGCTACTACTCTCAACTTATGTACAGAAACACAAGAAGCACAAGTAAAGTTTCGTCCATTGGATGAAACTTCGCTTTTGCTAATTACTCTTTGCAACAAATTAGCATTTATTGCTTGAGGGAAGTCATCCTTCCACTGTGATTTATTGATAATATACTCTCCATGTACTGTGTGACCTACGTAATAGTACTGTCTGTAACCCAGTATCAATATGCGCACTAGGTTATTTAGTGTCATCGAACTGCAAGTACAAGCAGATGACCTATCACTGGTTTATGATAATATTGAGCAATTTAATCATAGAAGTGGATGAATCCGTGCTGCGCACGGTTTGTCGATAGGTAGAATTTTAGGGATGGTAGTTAACAAAGAAAATAAACACATAATGGGATACTGTTTTTATGATCTTAACAGCTGTATTCACTGACACATTAATTAGACCTTATTTGGCTTTTCTCCCTGGAAAAGACATATGTTTGGCTTTTCCCTCTGGAAAAGACATTTGTTTTTCTTTGAATCATTATAATTTTTTTCCACACATTTTTGTCCTTACGATTCTGAAGCCATTTTCGAACCGATTTTCACAAAATTTTGCACACGCATAGAGAGGCACAAAATCTAAAACTGCATGAAAGCGGAATTTCCTTTGCCAAAATTGGCAAAAAAACCTGTCAAAATTGGAGTTTGTCGTCACATATCCCAAATTCCCCCTATAAGACATCGAGCAATAATGACTTTTCAGTAACTGATCGATGGCTTATAGGGGGGAATTTGGGATAGGTATGTCCTGTGGTGGTCTAGAAGGCTGGGCCAAACAAGTAATAGTATTCTTTGGTAAGTATCCTATAAAAGGTATCCTCAAATAATAATACAATACCAGGCCATAGGTATCCTCAAATACCGAAATGAGTCGACGTGCAGTATGTGCGAGTCACTCGAACGAGCAATTGCTCGTTCTATGGCTCATTTGCTCGATGGGCTTCGAGTCGTTCGAGCAGTATGTGCGAGTCACTCGACCGAGCAATTGCTCTAAAGCTCATTTGCTCGATGGGCTTCGAGTCGAGTCGTTCGAGCAATGACTTTTCAGTAACAGCTCGATGGCTTATAGGGGGAAATTGGGGTAGGTATGTCTTGGGTGACCTAGAAGGTTGGGCCAAACAAGTAATAGCATCCTTAGATAAGTATCCTATAAAAAAAGTATCCTCAAATAATACAATACCAGGCCAGAGGTATCCTCAAATACCGAAATGAGTCTACGTGCAGTATGTGCGAGTCACTCGACGAGCAATTGCTCCATGGCTCATTTGCTCGATGTGCTTCGAGTCGTTCGAGCAATGTCTTTTCAGTAACTGTTCTATGGCTTATAGGGGCGGAGGGATGATATAAGCTTTTGTTATAAACAAGGGAGATAACTCTGCATACAGATTATGGGAAATCAAGTAATCTGGTTGATTAGTTACCTGCAGTAAAGTGACCTGATTGGATGATATCGATAGTCGAAACAAGAACAAGTGCACTCCAAATAGGGTAGGAACTACTGGGATTACGTACCACCTTAGAAGTAACAGGATGATACACAACATTCGAAAGCTTAATACTATCAACGGTTAAGATGGGACCTACAGGGGCATATACCAACCATACTCCGCTGCCGTTTTGTACTACCAGGCATTAACCCCATACCACAATACGGCTTGATAATATGAAGCATCTGGTGGATTAGTAGTACCAAGTGCTAACAAGAGACCCACAGAGGTATAAATAGCCTATGCTATACTACCGCTCTAAACTACCAAGCATTACCCCCACCCCCACAATACCACTTGACCTACCATAATGTACTACGTCTTCCAACCATATAATAAAACAAAGCAATCGCTTGGTTAATAGTACCAAGAACTAACAGGGGGGCCTACTGGGGTATATACCGCCCATTCTATACTTCCGTTCTAAACTACCAGGAATTGCGGCTACCCACAGTACCTCCTGGCCTAGCATTACATACTGCCGGTACAAGTCATAGGATAACATGAAGTATTAGGCGGATTAATAGTACTAAGGGCTAACATGGGACCTGTGGGGGAGAACGCGTACATCCTATACTACCACACTAGGCGACCATACCCTCCCACCCCACAATAACGCCTGCCCCCCCCCCCCCCCCCCCCATACATACTACCTATATTAATCATGGGATGACTTAAAGCATTAAGTCGATTAGTAGTACCAAGGGCTTTTGAGGGGGGAGGGGCACAGAGGTATATATTGCCCATACTATACTGCTGTTCTATACTACCAGGCATTACCCCACCCCCACCCCACAATACCGCTTGACTTGCCATAACGTACTACCTATACCAGTCATAGGATAACATGAAGCATTAGGTGGATTAATAGTACTAAGGGCTAACATGGAATCTGTAGGGGTACAACGCGCACATCCTATACTTCCACACTAGGCGACCATGCATTACACCCACCCACCCCACAATAACGCCTGCCCCCGCATTACATACTACCTATACTAGTCATGGGATGACATAAAGCATTAAGTCGATTAGTAGTACCAATGGCTTTCGGGAGGGGGGGGGGGGGGCGAGGAATATATCGCCCATACTATACTGCCGTTCCATACTACCAGTCATTACCCCCACTCCACAAAACCACTTGATCTGCCGTAACGTACTACCTATACCAGTCACAGAATAACACAAAGAAATCGGTTGGTTAATAATACCGAGGACTAACTGGGGACCTACTGGGGCATAAACCGTGCACCCTATCCCCCCCCCCCCCCCCCCCCCCCCGTTCTAAACAAACGCTTATAATACTGCCTGACCTAGCATTACGAACTACCCATACAGACCATTCATCCTATACTGCCGATCCAAACCACAAAGGACTATCTCGCAATACCGCAGTGGGCGACCATGCATGACCCCCATTCCCACAATACTGCTTGACCGAGCTATAGCAGACATAGGATAATATGAGGCTATAGCAGACATAGGATAATATGAGGGCCCAAGGGCTAATATTATACCAACATTGATATATACCACTACTACCATATCACCCACCCCCTTTATGAGAAACCCGCCATACCCTGACCCGAACAACGTTATGTCAGATTGTATAGTGGACCAGAACAGTGGTCAATGTCTCTATGACGTCGCGTGCGCATCATGACGTCACGACGTCAATAGCAACGTCAACCGTTTCGCGGAGAAAAACTTTCAAGAAAACCCAATTTCCCCACCATCTTTCCATCACTTACCCATAATATATACCCATAGCCCTGGATGTACATATATCACTATATATACTATAGCATACTATATATGGAGTACGTACATCATTTACCGGATCCAGATATATGGTGCCGACATTTTGCACCGGCAAAAGTTGCACCGGCAAAAATCCGGTTCCTATGGGAATTTAACACTAGCTGCACTGGCAAAAATCCGGGTAATAGGGGCCGATCGGGTACATGCTATACTACTGACGTAGACTTCTCGGACGCCGATATTGACATTAACCCTCTCCACCAATAATGATGATTTTAACTTAATTTTTTTTTATCAAACTGAGTTATTTAAGGTCTTGTTTCATTCAAAAGGTAGCACTTTCAGGTTATTGTATATCTTCGTGGAACTGAGAATTTAGGACCTTATTTGATTTTATGATGGTGTCTGTCTAGTAAATAGTGGCCATCTGTGTTAATAAGCTCCACTGGGTCTACTGGGGTTGAAAGTGGTGTACAGTTATACGCATTTTGGTTAGAGGTCACGTTCATAAAGGCTTGTTGAATGAGTAACCAAGACCATACGGTGGGCTGACCATTTTTCATGAACTTTCTTTGGTATGCCTTCTTGAGAAAATGAATAAGAAAAAACAACCTTTTTTCTTGATTAGTTTTGAGTTGCCGATGTTATAAGACAATTGAGGACAATGAAAAACGCCCACGGTTTTCTCGCAATGCATGCACAAAATTGGGGAGATTTTTGCCCTCTAATGAGCGAATTCTGGCAATTTTACATGTTTTTCAAGCACTTAGCTAGGTCATTCGGGCAAGTGTATATGACTGATGCATTAAGAGTTATGCATTGTGATATAATCTGCTGGGCAGCCCAGAAAGAGACCTTTTTGAAAATGTATAACCCTGTGCACATTTTGGTGTAAGGGAGATAACTCAAATGTGAGTTGCATCAGGCAGTAAAATTGAACAAATCTGATACTTGGTGAAAACATGCATTTTCAACATAATAGCTGCAGCGAGACCTGAAACTACTATACCCACCTTTCTCAGGACATCAATAAAGGTATTTTAGTAAAACAATTAAAACAATTCTTCCGATGCTCTGGGGGCACAATAAATCTAGGAATCTCGTTTGGAAAAGCCCATGATTCTCCAAAATCATTAAGACTAGAATTACTTATTATTTTGAAGATTCCCCTAACCGCAAACTGAAAAAGAAAGAGTCTTATTTGACCTGTGATTTCCCCTGAAACACGTAATGCAAAAGGTTTATAACCGCACCAAACCGCACAACAATCCCGCGCCGAACCACATTCCTCGAGAAGAACGCAATAGTAATATAAAGCTTGCAATGTCTTCCCGCGTTGATCGCCCTAGTAACACAAATCAAAAATATAAATTTTGCACGTGACTTGTCAAAATTTCCGATGTTAGTAAAAAGCGGCTGCCCTATTCTACAAACGGGTTTTGCAGTTACACATCAATTAGATCATATATTACTTATTAATTTTGGAAACTCCGCCAGCTGCAAACTGAAAAGGAAATTTACTGGACGCGTCTTCTGATTGTCTAAAGAGCCGGAAACAAATAGAGGAGACTCTGGGAATTTAAATATTATTTGACCTCTGATTACCCGAAACCGGCAATGTAAACGTGTTATCACCGCACTGCAAACCGACCAATAATCCCGCGCCGCATCCCATTCCCTGAAAACTCCCATTCCCCGAAGAAAGCAATACAGAATAGCAGTAGAAATCTTGCACATGACTTCCCGTGTTGACTGCCACGGTAATATAAATCTTGTTAATCTTGTTTTTTCATATTCGTAAGTAGGTATAAAAGGAGAGTATACTATCACTTTGTACATGTACGTGTACAACATACGTACACGATGCGTTCACCAACGTGGAATTCGGTGTTAAATCGCACTCTTGTTCACAAAAATGTACATTGATGTTGAATCCCCCATGTTTTTTTGTGACTCCTAGATCGCACTTTTAACATTCAAATACTCGTGGTGAATGCGCGTTTTTAAAAAAGGGTGAAATTGTACATCGTCACTTTTATCTTTTACTTTAAAAATTTTCGTGGACGTTCCCATCGCAGATCAGACCATCGATCCATCGTTGGCGAACGCGAGCAAAAAAATTCTAGGCCAGCATCAAAAAACGGCCTGCGGATTCTACATCAGTGATCCAGAACTCTCCCTTGTTTTTGAGGCGGTGGGTTTTTCCCATTTATGACGTCATTAGGGGAAATCCCCACTATGGGAATTCCCAAACTCAGCTAATCGAGCGATCGGATCGCTCGATTCTCCGTCGATCGACCGATCGGATCGCTCGATTCTCGTAAATTCGATCATACGGAGTTATCTCCCCTCGTCGTGGGGTGAAGGAATATCCTAGGAAATAAAATAAAAGTGATAAATAGAGCTCCTGCGAGCCTTGGGAACGTGTTAAACCATTTTATTCGAATGTCAGTCTATAATTGTCAGTCTGTGTTTTTATCAAATTTGACAAGCAGGTTGCATGTCAAAGTGACATTTACTGTATAAACACTTACTGAGAACGCTATTTTGTCACGCCTGAGATGTATTACAGGTTTTTATTCAAATGAGATTAATTTGTCAAGTTAAATGGTTTATCTGAAAAACTATTTCTTTCTGATTTTTAACACGTTTGAAACGGATGCTATTTTAATATTTTTAACTATTTATCAAGGTGTCATTTTGTAAATGTTTTTTTTCTCAACTGGTTTTAGTTATAATATTAAAGACGGAAGATTTTTATTTACTTAAAATATAAAACATAAAAATAATTAAACATTTAATTTTGAAAATAATAAAAACAATTAAAACGAAAGATGTTTTTACAGATGGATCCTAGGCGCCGAGATCTAATTTTAGACCAGTATGAACGTGCTAAGAAGGGGATTCAGTCTGCTGACAGAAGCAGACGTCTTGGTGAGATGGAACTCAGACGTGAAGCCACAAAAATATTTAAACCCGTGACGGAGGGTCAAGAGCGAAGCAGGAAGGAGATAGTCGAAGAATTGAGACCCATAAAGGAGAGTTCTTTGAGAATGGGTTCGTTGCCTCCTAGTTTTGGAAATCGGTATTCCGTTCAATCTACACCGGATTACGTTCCTACGGGAATTCAAACAGATTTGAGCGAGAGCGACGATACAGCTTCGACTATCACCACTAGTAGCGTCGCATCGTCCGATCATGATGGCGGTAAGAGAGATCTGTTGTATGGAATTTATAAGGATTCTGACGGTAGAACTTTTGTAGGCGACACAGAAGTGGAAATGGACGATGATGAATTGATCGTGGGTTCGAATAAGTATAAAGTAACTGATGGTCTGCGCAAATTGCTCCTTTACGACAAGCCCAGCGATTACACGGAACAGGATTTCGACAATTACGGAGACATTCTGGTCCAGACCCACGCCATGAAGAGAAATAACGATGCCAGAGAGACGAGACCCAAATCCAACAGAGGTTACAAGTGGACGAAAGTGGTGAAACCCATATGGGATATGAACAAGAAGTTCGTCGAATCGGTGACTGGCAAAGGGGTGAAAACCACTTTTCTTCCGAGCGATTCCGACGCTCTGTCTCAGAGATTGAGTTTGTTGATGGCGAGCAGACGGGCTGGTAACACGGGATTAGATAATCAGATAGTTACTATATCTGACGAATTGTTAAGACAGAAGGTTTTGAATAAAAACCAGTATAAAAGGCTGATGAACGAATTGAAAGATTGATGTGTATATAATAAGTAGAGAGAAACAAACAAACAAAAAATAAAACAGTAAATTCTTACACTAGAATAATAAAGGTATTTAAACGGCAAAAACGATTTACCAGTGAAAAAAACAGAAATATATCATAAAAATAAAATATGTTAGTGATAAAGAACAGGGGATACGTCAGAACTTACGTTCAAGGCGGTTCTGGCATCGTCGATTCTATAATGCGAGCGTTCACGAGCAATGCGGGTAGAAAACTCGCATCGACCGCGTTTGAGGTCGGTAAGAAGACGGCTTTGGATGCTGGTAAGAAAGCCGCTTCCGAAGCCAGTGGTAGGATAGCTTCTGTGGCTGGCAAGAGGGCAGCCGACGCGTTGATTGACAAGTTGATCAGTCCGCCGGCGAAGCGAGCCTCGTTAGAGCGAACGCCGAAAAGTTGGAAAGATTTTAAGGATGCTGTGGTACCCATACAAGATTTAGCCAAAATGACGAGTAGATCCGGATTGAAGAGAACTCGCGACAGTGCGATATAAATAAATAATAACATTAAAAACAGAGTTTGAAAAACATAAAAAAATTGCGTTTGAAAAGAATCTAAAATAACAAGCAAACAAAATAAAACAAAGATGAACATTAAAGATATGTCTTGGAACGACGCCGCGACCAAGAGGTCGAATAACGAGTTCTTTCCCAAGAGCATAAGGGGCTTGATAGTGGGAAAATCGAATTGTGGAAAGACCAATCTGTTGATGAATCTGTTGTCCCGACCCGACTGGTTGGATTACGACAGATTGTTCGTGTTTGGCAAGAGCTTGTTTCAACCCGAATACAGATTGCTTCGAGAGTGCATGGATCGTAGATTGCCTAAGGACGTCATAGGCAGAATCTTTGACAGTAGGGAGGAATTCGACAAGAGTGGAGCTCCACTCTCGACCATTTTGGACGGTGCGGCGATAGAGCTGATGAAGAGAAATGCATCTTCGAACGTCGAGTGTCGATTTTATGAGAACGCTAGCGACGTTCCGGATCCTAGAGAACTGAAATCGGAAGATATGAATCTCATGATTTTCGACAATCTGCTTTTGGAGAGACAGAACCGATGCGAATCGTATTACGTTAGGGGTCGACACAGCAACGTGGACTGTTTCTACCTGTCGCAGAATTATTTTCGATTGCCTAGACAGACGATAAGGGAGAACGCTAATTTTCTAGGTCTCTTTCGCCAAGATCTCAAGAATCTCAATCACATCTACGGCGATCACGTCGCAAACGACATGAGCGCTACGGAATTCAGGAAATTCTGCAAGAGGGTTTGGGATGGTGGACTTTACAATTTCGTCGTGATCGATTTGACAAGCGAATTTAATCGCGGAAAATATCGGTGCGGATTCGACAAGTTTTATGTTTCTGATGATAATAATAAGATAGAGCGTGAAAATAAAAAATTAGAAAATAATAAATCTTCAAATAATTAGTTTTGAATAAAAAAAAATAAAATTAAAATATAATGTTCGAACATGGAGAATTGTTAGAACGGATAGCCGAGAATACGGCTGCAAAACAATCCATTCAAATCGTGGTGAGTGGCGATTCGACTCGATTCGCCACGAAATTCGAACCTTCCATCGAATTGAATAGAGAGAAAAGTTAGGAGATGGCTTTGGTGAATCTGGAGACTTATTATTCCTTTCCCAACGTCACCGAAAAGAATAACTCATTCAAGTATTCCGACGGAACGGATTGGTTAGAGATTCGAATTCCCAAAGGGAGTTACGACATAGACGATTTGAACGATTACATTCAGACGCGAATGAAGACGGATGGAAAGGGAAGCAACAAGATCAGACTCGCTCCCAATCCTAATACCTTACAGACGATGTTGGATTTGGAAGATAATTTTCGAGTGGATTTCAACACGGACGATTCTATAGGCAAAATGTTGGGATTCGATCGAAAGATGTATCAAGGCCACGTGGCATCTGAAAATACGGTCGACATTCTCGCTGTCAATAGCATTCTGGTGAATGTGGACGTGATTGCTGGAAGCTACGTGAATGGTAGCGCTCAACCGACGATCTATTCCTTCTTTCCAAACGTGTCGCCGGGTTATAAGATCGTGGAGCGACCTCGAAATTTAGTTTGTCTACCAGTGATTTTAGACACGTTGTATAGTCTCAAAACCACATTGACGGATCAAAATGGTGAACTGTTAGATCTTCGCGGAGAGAGAGTGACGATACGATTTCACATAAGAGAAATATAAAAAGCAAAAAAAAAATATATTATATATATAGATAACAAAAATAAAATAAACGCAATATTAATTTTACAAAATTATTTTAATATAATTATTAAACAAGAAACAATTGAAGTAAATAATTTAAAAAAAAACAGAATTATGACAGAATACGTGGTTAAAAACGTGAACATATCCGCAGGACAGAGGAAGAAACTTAAGAGAGTGTTAACAACTCGAGGCGAGGCGGTGAGATTCAAATTCACTCACGAAGATCTGACGAGAGGCGGTCAGAATTTGATCGCCTGGACCAGAAGTCAAATCAAAAGGATGGAGAAAGCGATTCGCGATGGAAGAGGGTTGACGGTGAGAATGAGTCCCGCTCAATTGAGATACAGTTTGAGAATGAAAGGCGGTTTCCTACCACTATTGGCAGGAATAGCCACAAAACCATTACCCTTTGCCACAAAGGCGCTACCCTTTCTCGGAAAGACTCTCGGCGTGGGAGCTCTCACGGGACTCGCTAGTTCGGCGGTTGAGAAATTAATGGGTGGCAGCGGACTGTTTTTGAAGAAGGGAGGAGCCGTGTGTCGCGTCCACGTAGACGACAGCGGTAAAGGATTGTATCTAGAACCCGTTAGAGGCGGCAACTCTCTGAGAGGAAACGGTCTCTATCTGAAGAGTGGACGGAACGTCGAGTGACTCGGTAAGGGTTTGTTGCTCGGTGAGAATTCGCCATTTAAGAATATACCAATTTTGAATATGTTATTATAATATAAAATTATATAAAATATAAATCATAGAAAGTATAAAATAATATATAAAATGGATAAAAAGGTGGAAAAACAATTAGACGATAATGATGAATATCGTGAGATAGAGTGCGAAAAAGATGTGGAAAAACGATTAGACGCTAATGATGGATATCTTAGGAAAGAAGTGACAAAGGAGTTAAATAAAGATCGGGATATGCGGTTGAAATTTAAAAGAATGAGACGTTTTCCACCGTTACCACTATCTTCTGAAGAGAATGGTAATGATCCGAGTGTTACCGAGAGATGCACAACATTCGTTCATAATTATGATTCGGATAAACAAATGTGTTGTTATAAAAACGTAGCATATCACAAAAAAAAAAGAAAAGAAGAATCGACGCTGAAATTTAAGAAAAAATGAAACGTTATTAAAATATATGGGTAATAGTGAAGAAGGAAAACAAAAAAAAAATGAGATCAAAAGATGATCTCATTACTTTTTTTTTTTTTTCATTTTTCTTCGCTAAAAATCAATCTCTCTATTGTTTATATTTCCAAGTCCGTTATTAGCATGTTGACACTCATGTCTTCTCCTTTTTCGAAAACGTGTTGAATGTTTATCTTTACTCTTTTGAGTTTTTTTACATCGGTCAACTCGCTCTCATCACCCAATTTCTTCACGAGTTCGAATGAGATGTTTGGAAATATGTAATTTCCATAGGGCAACGACAAATCGTCCTTGTCGAATTCTCTATCTTCGGCGATGATGATGTTCTGCAGATCGCTTTGGTACTCGTAAATCAAATCGAGCGCGGCTTCATCCAATTTCAAAGGCATCTTATATTTGTCGTATTTATGCTCTAAGCCCTCGTCTCGACCTCGTTCAATTCGATGGGATCATGTCGTTGTAATCTATAGATTTTATGACCGAATTTCTTATTCACTTCGACTCGTTTCAATTTCAATTCGCATCTTTTAGGTGTTGTTGTCCTCATGATCGATTATTTAGTTTTTTTTTTGTTTTTACGAATTCTTGCAAATAATGTATATTTTAAATTTTGTATTTAAATAATAATTTGTTAGAAAAGTTTGTTATTTTTTTTTTGCTCTTTATATATATAAAAAAAAAGTTGATTTTTTTAATTTTTAATTTTTAATGTAAAATTTTTTAGTAAAAGTTTTTTTTTCTCTTTATATATATATAAAAAGTTAAATTTTAACATTTCAATCTCTCTATTGTTTATATTTCCAAGTCTGTTATTAGCATGTTGACATCCGTCATTTTTCCACATACGAAAATGGTGTGAATGTTTATCTTTACTCTTTTGAGTTTTTTTTCATTGGCGAATGCGCTCTCACCACCCAATTTGTTCACGAGTTCGGGTGAGATTATTGCATATATGTAACCTCCATAGGACAACAATAAATCACCATTGTCGAATTCTCTGTCTCTCTCTGCAACGATGATATTATTCAGCAGATCGCTTTGGTACTCGTAAAACAAATCGAGTGCAGCTTCATCCACTTTCAAACACATTCGATATTCGTAGTAGTAGCGCTCTAAGTCTACCATCTCAACCTCGTTCAATTCGATGGGATCATGTTGCTGTAATGTATAGATATTAAAACCGCATTTCTCATACCTTTCGACTCGTTTCAATTTCAATTCGCATCTTTTAGGTGTTGTTGTCATGATCGATTATTTGGTTTTTATGAATTCTTGCAAATAGTGTATATTTTAAATTTTGTATTAAAAAAATTGAATTTAAAATTTACCTTTTTTTTTTTTTTTTATTATATATATATAAAAAGAGTAGAAAAGCAAAACTTTTTTTAACAAATTATTTAATACAAAATTCAAAAAAAAAATATTCTTACAAATGAAGCAAACAGATAAAACAATGGTAAATTTAAATGAGAAAACCATACCTCAGTTAAACGAGATTTGTAAACTATTACAAATTTCAGATTTCAGAAATCATAGAACTAAATCAAAAAAAATTGATGCCATACAAGAATATTTGCGAAACGCTAGAAAGGCAAACGAAATGTCGATAGCAACAACGTCAAAAGATGCATCGGTTGTGAAAAATGAGAAGATGACTAAACGAAAAGCCGTTGAAGAACATCAAGTTTCCAAAGAAAAGAAAAGAAAAACTAAAACGAAAACGAGTGATGCACTTCAGATTCAAGACAAACGAGATATATCGAGCGAAATTCAACGAGCAATTGATGAAGAGAAAGGAGAAGAATATGTAACACGACTCATTGCGGAACTATTCCAATCGAAACCCGTAGGAGTTTTTAAAACTTTCGACGTGATTCCCTCATTGAAGAAAGTCGATCTGAAATTGTTCATGGAACGGGTGAAGAAAGAAGTATTGGATTTGTTTCACGAATACATGAACGACAGTTTTAAATTCATGTCGACCGCTCTGGAAAAATTAGTCGATAACATGAGCAAGGATAAATTTAAAATCACGAGTGAACATTTCGGAGAACGAGTAGACGTCATGTTGAGGAAAGGAGTCTATCCTTACGATTACATGAACCATCTAAAGAGATTCGAAGACACCGCACTACCTTCGAAAGAAGATTTTTATTCGAAATTATACGAATCCGACATTTCCGACGAGAATTACGAACATGCCAAAAACGTGTGGAAATCATTCGATATGAGATTATCACGATCTCTATCTAAAGACCGACGTTCTGCTCTTGGCAGACGTGTTCAAAAATTTTCGAGACGTCTGTCGTCGAAATTACGATCTGGATCCCGCTTGGTATTTCACCGCACCCGGTCTGGCGTGGGACGCTCTGTTGAACACCACCGATGTCCAATTGGAATTATTATCCAACGTGGACATGTTGCTCATGTTCGAAAGGGCTGCGAGAGGTGGCGTCTCGATGATCTCTCACAGATATTCTGAGGCTAACAATCCCTACATGAAAGAAGGTTTCGATTCGAAACGGTCGACTAAATACATACAGTATTGGGACGCCAATAATCTGTACGGTTGGGCTATGAGTCATCCTTTACTGATTAGAAATTTCGAATGGGTGAAGGAACCGGAAGAGATGCAAAAATGGAGAGACTATCCTTGCATTTTAGAAGTAGATTTGAACTATCCGGAAGAATTACACGATCCACACAACGATTATCCGCTAGCTCCCGAACGAATGGAACCGAACGAAGGAGACGAGGAAAAACTCATTCCCAATTTATTTAACAAACGTAACTACGTCGTCTACAGCGAGAATTTGAAACAGTACGTCGATTACGGGTTGAAATTAGTCGACATACATCGCATCATTTGATTTGACGAAGAGCCTTGGATGAAAAAATACATCGATCTCAACACGAATCTCAGAATTCGAGCCGAGAACGATTTCGAAAAAGATTTCTTCAAACTCAAGAACAACTGCGTGTACGGCAAATCGATGGAAAACATCAGGAAGAGAACCGACGTTCGACTCATCACGTCTGAGAAAAGAGCTAAAAAATTAGTGGCGAAACCCAATTACAAACACCGAACCATATTCGACGAAAATCTAGTGGCCGTTCACATGCAAAAGACACACCTGAAGTTCAACAAACGGTATTATCTTGGACCAATCATCTTAGATATCAGCAAGCGATTGATGTACGAGTTTCACTACGATTACGTCAAACAAAAATTTGGTGACAAAGCCAAACTACTGTTCACCGACACGGACAGTTTAGTTTATGAGATAGAGACGAAAGACGTCTACCGAGATATATCTCCGGACGTGGCCGAGTGGTTCGACACGAGCAATTATCCCGTCGATCATCCGTCCAACATTCAATGGAACGACAACAAGAAGGTGTTGGGTAAATTTAAGGACGAGAGCGGCGGTAAACAGATCGTCGAATTCGTGGGCTTGAGACCCAAACTGTATGCTTATCGTCTAGAAGATGATGAAGAGATCAAGAAGTGCAAAGGAGTTAAAGCGTGCGTGGTGAAGAAAAACATCTCTTTCCAAGAGTATAAAGATTGTCTGTTAGGAAGTGGTCCGGTGTATAAGACTATGAAATCGATTCGAAGCGAAAATCACGACTTGTATACCGAAATAGTCAACAAGATTTCGCTGACGGCCGACAACGATAGGAGATTCGTGTTAGACGATAAAATAAGCACTTTGGCATGCGGACATTGGACTTTGGATCTAATTAGAGATGATATGAATGTGGATGATTGGATTCCAGATATGATTGTGGATGATAAGATTCCAGATATGATTGCAGATGATAGGATTCCAGATACGATTGCGGATGACAGGATTCCAGAAAATCAAGAAGAATTAGATGAACACAAAATTATAGAAATCGATAGTGACATCGAGAAAGTTAGTTTAAGAGGAAAAAGAAAAAAATAGAAAAAAAAATAACGTCATTTTTAGTAAATTATAATAAAATAAATAGAAAAAATATATACGCATTTATGAATAAGAAAATAAAGATATCTGTAGAAGGTGTCATCTTACCCAACGAACCCCTATCCAACATTGATCTGTTGAATGCGGCAAAAGATTTGAAAATCGAAGATTTTCTAGGAGTGTTTTCCAGAGATGCCTTGCCGAAGAGAAGACCTCGACAATCGGAATGCAGAATTTTAAATCTAGATGATTCATCGGGTGAAGGCACTCACTGGGTGGCGTGGATGAAGAACGGGAAGAAGAAAAATTATTATTTCGACAGCTACGGAATCTCGCCACCAAAAGAAATAAAGAACTATTTCAACAAATTGATGGTTCGTTACAACACGGAACAAGTGCAATCACCACATCAAGTGTTTTGCGGTCACCTGTGTCTCTACGTTCTCAAGAGATGGTCTGAAGGAGATCGATTTCAAGACATTCTCAATGATTTACATTAGAGAGATTTTTTTTTATAGTATATATAAAGATAAAAAATATTTTAAAAAATTTTCAATCGAATAAAAAACGAAAAATAAAATAACATAGTTCATTTTTAATAAACTGCGTTTGAACATATTTTTCTAAAAAACAAAAAAAAAATCCCACAACAACATGCCAGTCGATAAATTTGGTAGAAGTGACGACGAAAAAGTCAACCCGAGAAAGAAGAGGAAGACGTTCGAAGTCGACGATGGTTACGACGTTACCAACTTGGACGAACGTTACGTTCGGAGATACGAACCTCGAGAAGAACCTTTGAACATGAATGATAAGAAGCTCTACAATCTTTCCGAGCCGATAGATCTTGCAGATGCTGCGACTAAAAAATACATCGACAGGGGGAACGCAGATTTCGAACGAATCCTGCTGGATAATTACGTGGATAAAACCATGACTGACGATCTCGATCTGAAATCCAAACGTTTGGTGAACGTTGCGAATCCCGTAGATCCCACCGATGCCACAACCAAGAAATACGTGGATGACTCTCATGCGAGATTCAGCGAACACCTGAGAAATAGATACGTTCTGAAAACAATGCACTCGGAATTGAACGCCAATTATAACAAGATAACAAATGTGGCCACTCCCACGAATCCCAAGGACATGGCAACCAAACACTACGTAGATCTGGAACAGAGAAAGTTTGACAGACGTGAAATGAAATCGGATCTGAATGCGGGATTCCACAAGATATTGAATCTGTCAAAGATCGACGACACAGATGCAGACTCAACTGCGGTCAACAAGGGCTACGTGGATTCTGCCGTGATACAATCGCAAGAATACCTAGAATCGCAAGTGGACAATCTCTACCTGAACAAACAATCTGGCGGAACCATGGAGGGTGGCATCAACATGAACGGTCACAATTTATTCGGTCTCGATCACGATCCCGAATTCGATTCCAGTGTGGTCAGCAGAAAGTACGTGGACGACAACTCAGTCTGGAGAAAGGGTGACATCATGGAAGGTAAACTAGACATGGGTGGACACGCGCTCACGAATCTACCGGAACCCGTGCACATGACGGATGCCTGCACCCTGATTTCGGTGGTGGAGAAAGTCAAATATGCTAGACAAATGATCACCGTGTGGGCCGAAGAGGCTGGCACCTTAGATGAAGGAAAAGCTGAGTGGTCTTTTGGAAATGGAAGTAGCGGATCGAAACATGGTCAGGTGGGATATCCCATGCCATTGGGAGGTGAAATCCTTCGAGTGAGTCTGGCTTCCTCGGATTTGAATAACAGAGCGGTCGTCAACCTCATGGTGAATGGTGTGGAGAGCAATAAGAGATACAGCATCAAAAAGACTGAGAATCAACACGCGAATGTTAGCACGTTCGGCACGCCTCTCAAAGTGAACGCCGGAGACAGGATTAATTTCGTTACAAAAACCAATAATCCCGAAGCCACCACTTCCGTGGTGAGTCTACTGATCGAGCTAGATCCTTTGAACAAACAGTGAACGCATGGAAAATAATGAATTAAAAAAAAATAATGTGTGATTATTAAAAACAAAAAAAAAACAAACAAAAAAAAATGAGATCTAAAGATGATCTCATTACTTTTTTCTTGTTGTTTTCCTTCTTCTTCACTATAACCATATATTATAATAACGTTTCCATTTTTCTCAATTTTCAGCGTCAATTCTTCTTTTTTTCTTTTTCTTTGTGATATGATACGTTTATAACAACACTTTTGTTGATCCGAATCATAATTATGAATGAATGTTGCGCATCTCTTGGTAACACTCGCATCATTACCATTCTCTTCAGAAGGTAGTGGTGATGGTGGAACGCGTCTCATTCTTTTCATTTCCAACCGTCTATCCCGCTGTTTACCTAACCATTTTTCCACATCTTTTTTTTTTGTTTTTTGGCTTGCAACACAGGATGGAACATCTGACGGAAACAGAGAGACGATCACACAGGATCGAACAATCTAAGATCTCTTTGAGTTTTAATATCTTCGTCACGAAATATCCTTTTTGTTTCTCTCGAGTGAATAGCACGCGATCTTTTAAATAATTCAGAACGTAATCGTAAATATCTTCTTTTTTTTCAAATGTGAAAATGGAACGTGTATTTCGTTTTCTACGTGACTACTTAGGAATTGTAACATTTTGTACGTCGAGAATGTTGAAAAAAGACGATTTTTTCTCTGATGAAACTTTTTTTTTTGTTAAAAAAATATCATTAAAAACGAATTTATTTTTTTATTCTTTGTCTGTGTTTTGTTTTTAATAATAACTCACTACTTTTTATTTTTTTTTTTTGTTTTTTATTTTTTTCACACACTCATCTCTCATCGAATGATCAACATCTTATTTCCATCTGATTCGAATTGTAATTCTCTGTCCGACAGGACCAGGGCGAAGGCTTCGGTTTTTCTCAGAACATTCCTATCGAATTGCATCTTGATCTGAATGTCTAAGACGCTACTCTCGAGTCGTTCACTCTGTTTACTGATGTCGAATACGAACATGGGATACATTGACTTGTATTCGCCGGGAGATATGTTGGGGTTGCTCATCAATTCATCTAGACCGTGATACTTCTTTCTAAAATCAGCAGCATCGCCGTACAGTCTGCAGAAATCGTTCTTGTCAAACGACGCGTTGTAATCGATTGCTGGATATCTCGTGGCGTTCAGAAACACTTGCATGTTTCTCAAACTGCAGTGATCGAACAGCGACGCATTCTTTTCCTAAGACCCGTCCCTATCGGTCTGAAATGCAACCATGATGAAACGCGGTCTCTCGGAAGCAGATTTCACCGTCAATCTCCAATCGAAGTGATTCGTGGAGGGAGGAATGCTAGCCGTGTCGCACTGTCTCATTCTAAATCCCACGGGTAATTTACTCTTGGATTCTATGATCTTGTAGAGACGCGCTTTCTCCACGATCGATGGCTCCACGTGCGGAACGAACCACGATATCTTGTGTAGAGTTATCTTACCCGCATCGGTCGCGGTGAGTCTCACTATTGCGTCGTCGTTTCCTTTTTGAATCAACGTCAGATTGTGTTTGAATCCGTACATGATCTTGTTGTAATCATCCGCAAATCCGAAGATGTGTTTCAAAGGTATCTTGAACGAAAACGTTCCTTTAGGTCTGGACGTCTTGACAACGTAGTCGAATATTGCGGCAGCGCCTGCGCTAGCAGGGCCTACGGTGTCTTTCACCCACAACTGATTAAGTCCTCTGGATTTCGAAAAATCATCAGGATACGTTAAGAGTCCGAACATCGTGGTGGCCTGACCGGGATGAAACACAGATTCTATCTCTTGTCCGGATAGCATGTATTTTATGTTACTGAATAGATGCATGATGCCATTATTGGCTAGAGTAACCGTGTCGTCGTCGGCGTAGTCGCTCCCATCTTCCTTGGTGAGACGTCCCTGCACCACTATGTAACTCTCGCTAGGATGTACGAATAGATCTTGAGTTTTGACGTTGATTCTTATCTCTCCCGCATTGTTCAAACTCGTTCCAGTTACCGGTTCGTATTCGTGAACCTCATATTCTTGAATACTTTCATCTTTCACTATGCTTTGTGCTATATCTAGTATATTTGTCATTTTAAAGGATTTTTTTAGTTTTTTGTTTATTAATTAACTTGCTTTCTTTATCTAAAAATAGTTTTTAATTATTTTTATTATTTTTTTCTCTCTTATATATATATATGTGTGTAAACAAGAAAATGTCAAAGAGAGTAAATAAAAACAAATTTTGTCTTTCCGATGATCTCTTCTCCATCCAAAGCTTCGATTTCGTAAGTCACCAGATCGGTGTGAAATATTTTGATTATCACGAAGATTTCCGAGGTCCATCGAGGAGTATAACCCTTTTCAAAGTGCTTCTTATAAGCGTAGATTCTCACTCGATCGCCGACCGCAAATTTCGGCGTTCTAGACTTCTTCCTGATCTTAGATCTCTCGGGATATAGATTCGCGTAGACCCGTTTTTCGTTTCGAGGATCGCTAGCTTCCGCGGGAGTCATCTTGATCGATCTGTGTCGGATGATGTTGTAATCTTTGACCAGACCGTTCAGAGCGTATATGTATTTCTTGGTCGAATTCGCCGTGAAGTATCTGTGCATCTTTTCCTTCATCGTTCGATTCCAACGTTCCACCATGCTGGCTTTCTCTTCGTTTTCGATCGAGTAGAGGTCTACCAATCGACGAACGTCCTTGTTGTAGAATTCCTTTCCCTTGTCCACCCACAATTTACTCGGTTTTCGAGAAGACGAGTCAAACACGCTCTTCAGACCCTCCGCGACAAGAGGTCCAGATTTATTCTTCAAAGCTCTGATCCAACCGTATTTGGAAAACACGTCGATGACCGTCAATAGATATTTGACGCCCTCGTTCCACCTCGAAAACGATCTCATGTCGACCAAGTCGGCAGACCAAATGTCATCCAGACCCTTCATGAACACCCTTCTCTTTCGAAATGTATGCTCTATGGGTTTGTGTAACTCCTCAGCCAATTCGCTCGTCAATAATCGTTTCTTCTTCTTTTCAGATGCGCTTTTTTTTTTTGAACGCCCCATCCGAATCGACGTTTCACACCGATCAGATTGCCGACCAGCGAACGTTCCATCTTCTCTCTCCTGGTCGGATTCGATATGCCTCTCAATCTCCCCAACATGTTTTTGTCGCAGACGTCGTTGCGAGTCTTGGTGTCGGGATGTCTGGCGTAGCACAGATCATGATCGTACGTGGCCGCGTCCACCCTATTCACAGGTTTGCTCCAAGATTTGGGAGTCAGATCGGCGTTGAGTCTCTTGTTCAATTTCGTTCCGGGTCCCGTGAAACTGTGACCGGGCAGATGCATTTCGAAAGGTAGATTGTTGATCATTTTATTCACGATGCCTTTACCTTTGCTCACGTTCTTTTTTTTGATGAATCGCGTCTTGACAGAACCACACACATCGCAAATTCCGCGAAGCATCTGTCTGTCGTTTTTAGTTTGCACTTCTCTAGAATTACTCGTCTCGGTAACTCTCTTACACTTTACGCAATACATTTTTTAAGAGTTATTTAAATTAATTTCGTTTTTTTATTTTATATATAAATTTAATATTTTTTTTTTTTTAAATTCTGTTCTTATTATATATATTTTTTTTTTTTCAGTCGCTGCTCTTGAGTTCTATCATCTTACTGAATTCCTCCCTGGCCTCTTTCCTCCCCTTTTCCACAAGAGAATCCTTCATCTCTTCCTTGATGATCTGACGAGTCTTGATTCTCACGGCTTCTTTCATGGCATCGTATTTCGTTTTCTCGCTCAATATCGCGAAGTATTCTCCTTCCAATATCCTACCGTCTTTCAACGCCATAGAGATCATTTCGGATATCGTGTCGATCTTGGAGTCGGCCAAGACGCGAATCTTGTCATGTTTCCTCGCCTTCAGATATAATTTCCTACTCAAAAAGTTTCCGAGCGTGCTAAACAATCCGGCGGCGAGAGCCACTCCTTCTACGGTCAACACGATCGGAATGCCGACTGCGGTCGACAAAAATCTGATGCCGGCCGCGTGTAAACCCAGAGAAATCGTGATGAGTGTCGTGTCGATCGCGTTGACGACTGTCACGAAACGCGAATACTTCTTCTTGAGGGAACAACGAGAATCTCTCTCTCGAATTAGATTCTCTTGGATTCTATTGATTTGATCGATGTGATACCTCTCTCCTTTTTCTCTTTCTTCTAGCGACGGCGCCGTCGGCGAAACGTTGATCGGCTTCTCGTCCTCGTCGTCCACTAACGTCGGATACAATTTATTTCTGGTTCTCATTTTTGTTTTTTTTTCTTTCTAATATTAGATAAAAATTTATGTGTGTATTTATTTTTATTTTCTATTCTCCCTTATTTTATATCAACGAGAAAACTTAGACGTATGCTTCATTGAACAATAATTTCATGACGCATCCCTTGTCTTCTAAAGTCAGACTTTTACGCGCCAATTTCAGTTCTTCCGAAACTGTGGGCTTGCTTTGATCCTTACAGAAGAGTAATCTCTTCCAAAACGCAATTACTTCATCGATTTGAACGCGTTCGAACGCCGGTTCGAAATACTTGACGACCATATCTTCCCTTTCCATCCACAGACACGAATGATTCTCGTGATCGAGGTCTAGGTGATCCCGACATCCGACGCATCGTTCTAACAAGAGACGACCTAGTTGTTCATTCACGCAGAATGCGTAGGCTCTCATCAGCATTTTTAAAAGAAACCTCACTCTAATATCCTGAGAATCGCTCATGATTTACGTTTTTATTATCTATTCGATTTGATATATTTAATTTTCTAAATAACTATTATTTATATATTTTTTTTTCTCTCCTATATATATCGATCACTTTTATTTTATTTCCTAGGATATTCCCCCAACCCACGACGAGGAGAGATAACTCCGTATGATCGAGTTTACGAGAATCGAGCAATCCGATCGCTTGATTAGCTGAGTTTGGGAAATCCCATAGTGGGGAATTCCCCTAATGACGTCATAAATGGGAAAAACCCACCGCCTCAAAAACAAGGGAGAGTTCTGGATCACTGATGTAGAATCCGCAGGCCAGTTTTTTGATGCTGACCTAGAATTTTTTGCTCGCGTTCGCCAACGATGGATCGATGGTCTGATCTGCGATGGGAACGTCGACAAAAGTTTTTAAAGTGAAAGATAAAAGTGACGATGTACAATTTTGCCTTTTTTTAAAAAACGCGCGTTCACCACGAGTATTTGAACGTTAAAAGTGCGATCTAGGAGTCACAAAAAAACATAGGGGATTCAAGATCAATGTACGTTTTTGTGAACAAGCGTGCGATTTAACACCGAATTCCACGTTGGTGAACGCATCGTGTACGTATGTTGTACACGTACATGTACAAAGTGATAGTATACTCTCCTTTTATACCTACTTTCGTATTATGTGTGTTGAGAACGAGATCCCCCACCCAAAACGACTACCTTCACGCAAGTTTGTATACCTGTGTACCAAGTCACCCATTCATTGAGCACTCACAATTAAGGTTATTGGTGACAACTCATTCCATAGTTATCTTAGCAGAAGGATTAGATTTAAATTAAAATTGACCAGGTATCACGTCACCTTTCTATAATCAGGGGGCGATGGATGGGCAATCTTTATGCACCACGATTTCCGCTATCGCTTCAAGTGATATTTGTATGAATGTTTCGACTAAAATTGTGTTGTCTAGTTAGAATGGATACGATCAGCAGATAACAACTCAACCTGCAGTTTTCTGAGGAAAAAAACGATCAGATTTCCTCAGAAAACTGCAGGATGAGTCGTCATCTTCAAAATGTCAACAATAAATAAATGTATGATAAAAAAAAATTAAAAAAAACTCCCCGGGATTCTATTGATTGAATGATCGAGACGGTTTTCGAATCGAATCGAATCAGTGAAAAGATTCGAAACCGAATCGAATCTGGAACGTCCGTCGGGTTCTAGTTCTTTGTTTTCCAAATAAAAACTAGCTTTTTTCTATTTTTGTTTTATTTTCAGACATAATTCTTTTTACGTAGGGTAATATATATAAGGAATGATCGTTTGTTTCTGTCTATTTCTTGACTTATGAACTCTACAAAACAAAGGCCAAACTGTGTAAATGGGAGTAGTCTATTAACACTATGCTTGGCCTTTGTTTTTGTGGGTTCATAACTCACGAAATACACAAAAACAGCGATCATTCATTGTAATTAAACTTGAGGGGCAATACATTTGAAAACTCTCTACTTTTCGGAGTTAAAGTTAAAACCAGGTCGCATCATGCTTCCCAGTGATAACGGAATAATAAAGGCATAGTTTTCTAAAATTCTGTTTGAAATAACGATACATTTCACTGAAACATGTTCTTGTGTCATTAAAAAAAATTCTTGACCAATGAATTGCGTAAGGTAAAAGGAACGTCATATGCCACGCCAACACAAAGCTGCAATCTTCTTTTCCACTGGACGGGAGGGTGCTGTCATTTAAAGCAACACTGTGTTAAATTTAATTCTGATTTTGACCATTTCCTGAGAAACGGAGAACACAGTTTGTAAATGTGGAGTTCCATATAAACCCAGATGATGAAGTTGTTTGAACTTTGTCTCAGAAAGAGTTAAATCGGGCAATTTGGAAACTGGAAAGTTTTGTTCGCGTAAGTTTCGTTTGTGGATTATTATGACCGGCCATTGTTTACGTTTGATTTGGGTAAAACGATGAACGCAGATGATCAGCTTTTGCGTATAAAGAAATTGAACATGGAATAAAAAGCATGATAAGTATTTCATTGTTTATTAAATTTTATTTTGAAAGTCTTTTTAATCTGATGAGATAAATATTAATTACTTTTCATGTTGAAACAATATGAGCGTGCAGGGGTTCTTTTCCATTCACATTGTGCAACGTAATTTCTATGACAGACATTGGGGGCGTGGTTTAGGGCGGATCTAAATGCATTTTTTCAGTTCATTATGTCATGAAAAGAAAAAAAAGAAATACTTTAGCCAATCATTTTGACTGAAAATTCATGAACAGAAAAAGGTTTAATTATAACATTATATTAACAGTATTTGTCCCTCAATCAGCACTGGACGTGACTTCTGATTGGCTAAGGTGCCGGAAACAAATAGCAAAAAAACTGGAGATTCTAAAGGATGAAGCTAATAAGAGCTGTTGTTACCCGTTTGTTGTGCGAGAAACATCCAGGTGCCAGGAGTAACCGTTGACTCTTACTAACTCATTTCGACTGGGGAAAGAAACTCTCAATCGTTAACCTATCTCCAACTAATATTCGTATTGCAGTTAATAATACCAGTAAAAACTTTTAAGTTCTCGCAAATAACTGGTGCAGAAATTATGTCAAAATGCTATTCCATAATTTCCAATCAGCTTCTTGTCAACATTACAAGTTATTGTGATGAATTGACGGTAACATGGTCTGAGGTTTGCGGCTCGGGGCTTATGTTCAAACGAGACGCGAACCTCAGACCATGTTACCATCAATTTATCATAATAACGTATATGTTCCAATTCGACCCTACCCACAGCCAAAAACCTACATCGTGAAACACGAGAGGCTTATTTACTGAACTTGTGATCGTTAAAAGTTGCCTTGTTCAAGGCAACTTTTAACGATCACAAGTTTAGTAAGTAAACCCCTCGTGTACCCCACGACAGAAGCGAATAAATAATCAATAAATCAGATAAACTCATTCCATCTTAGTTCAAATCGTAAATTTGTTTCTAATTTAAACAACACTTCATTCTGGACACCGTCTGCTGCAAGTATGAAAAATCCAGAAAAATGAAGCGGCTTGCTAGTCACTCCGTTGGTGAAGCAATTACGAAACGGGCGACGTCATTTCAAATATTTCGCGTTGTGACGTCAAACGGTAACATTTGCTACTGGAGCCGCAAACATAAAAGAAACTACGCCAGCTCTCATCCAATCAGAGGGCGAGGATTTTACACTTATTGGAACATAAGTCACTCATAACATAGCTTAAAGCTTTAAAAACGTTGTCACCAGTTACTGATAAATTTCTCAGCTTTCTGATGGCTAACAGTAAAAATGGTGATTTTTATTAACTGCACATTATAAGTTATCTCCGTCAACATGTATGGTATATGGAGATTTAATACCTGGATGTCGGTTTTTAAACACCACGCCGTATGCGAGGTGTTTAAATGAGATCCAGGTATTAAATCTCCATATACCATACATGTTGACGGAGACAACGTTTTTGTCCCGTTTGAAACACAATAGAAAGATAGTGGAAACTAGACTTTATGATTCTGGAGAATCATGGCTTTTCCCGATTAGATTCCATGATTTTTCATGACCCCACAGTGTCTGATGAATTGTTTTTAACTGTCTCACTGAAGTTCCCTCATTGATGTTATGAGAAAGGTGAGTATAGTAGTCTCAAATGACTCAGTTTGGGTTTGATAAAAAAAAATGTTTAGGTAAAACCCATCATTAATGGTAGAATGGGTTAATATCAAGATCAATGTTTCCCTATCAGTTTTGCGTCCGGTAAAAGAAGTTACGTTTCTCTGTGGCATTTCCATTTGTTGGTGTCCAAAAACTGACTATTTCTTCATTTTTTTACATTTAGCAGCCCATGGAGGGTTAACAAATGCCTACCAGAATAATTTATCCATGCAACTGGTCATATGACACCAAGACCTATCAACGGCCATTTTCTCTTGGAAACCCCACAAAATGTTTGTAAAGACATCCAGGGAAAACGATTTTTTAAGCTATCGATGGGTATCCGTGTTAACCTCCCCAACAGGGGTTAACGCTTGGTTTTTTTAATACCCTTATTACTTACAAAGATGGTCCTCTGTGAATTCCACTTCCAACAAAGGAGATTATGTTTATCTCTCATGTCTACATTGGGTGCTGTGCGTGTCTGAAAACAGCCCCATGTTAACAAAATTACGATGCTTGGCAGCTTGTAGATGGTTAATAAACGCTCACCGGAGTATTTTGTCCATGCAACTTGTAATGTCACATAAAGACCTACGAATAGTCAATTTGTCTTGAAACTCTACAAGTTACCGTTAGGGAATTTCACAGAAAATGGGAATTTAAAGCTTTCAAGGGATATCTCGCTTTAGCCTGCCCAAAATGGGTTAAGACGTCGACTTTTGAATACCCTTACTGCTTACAAAAATGTTTCCGTATAAATTGTGCGCTCGATAAAAGGAGGCACTTTTCTTTGTGGTGTACCCTTTGGGTGCTGTTGGTGTCCAAAAACAGCCCATTTTATCACAATTTTGACCTTCAACAGCCCGGGGAGGGTTAACTAATGCTGACCGGAATATTTTGTTCATGCAACTTGTAATGTCACACCAAGACCTGCAAATAGCCGAATTTTTTCTTGAAAACCTACAAAATGTTGATAGAGAAATCTACAGAAAACGGGGATTTTAAGATTTTAATGGGTATCTCTATTTAACCAGCCCAAAATGGGTTAAGACGTCAAATTTTGAATACCCTTACCACTTTCAAAAATATTTTCCGATCAATTTTGCGTCCGATAAATGAAGGTCCCTTTCTCTCTGGAATACCGTTTGGGTGCTGTTGGCGTCTAAAAACAGCCCATTTTATCACAATTTTTATGTTTTGCAGCTCGGGGAGGGTTAACTAATGCTGACCGGAATATTTTATCCATGCAACTTGTAATGTCACACCAAGACCTGAGAGTGACCAATTTTTCTTGAAAATCTACAAGACTCGTTTAGAGAAATCCACGGAAAACACAAACTTTTGAGCATTATGGGGGTATTGCTGTTTAACCAGCTCAAAATGGGTTAACGCTTGGTTTTCTGAACACCCTTATTACCGACAAAAATGATCCACGGTGAATTCCACTCCCAATAAAGGAAGTTATGTTTATCTCTCGTGTATTGTTTGGGTGCAGTGGGGGCTTGAAACCGGCCTATTTTATCAAAATTTCGATGTTTGGCAGCCTGTGGAGGGTTACCATATGCATCGCCTGATATGTCGTGTGTACCAAAGAGTGTGTCACAGACAGGTCTAGCAATGACGAATGTATAAAAAAAATCTACAAGACATGTTTCGAGAAAGTGCCGATAAACCCCAATTTTGCCAGTTTTTTGCCAATTCTGACGAAATAAGGGTTAAATCGAAAATTCCGCTTCGGTACATTTTTAGATTTTGTGCCCCTCTATGCGTATGCAAAATTTCGTGAAAATCGGTTCGAAAATGGCTTCTGAATCGTACGGACAAAATGTGTGGAAAAAAAAAAAAAAAAACCCAAAAAAAACCCCCCCCAAAAAAAAAAAAAAAAAAAAATAATAATAATAATCCGTAGAAAAACAATAGTCTTTTCCAGAGGGAAAAGCCTAATAAATTTTCGGACGCCTTTTTCAATTGTTTTTTGTTTTAACAAACGCAGAAGACAAGAGATAGAGTTACATCCCTTGGGTCGTTAAGGAAAGGGGTAAACAGCAGTTTGTTGATATATCGTCCCCTGAGTTTCAATGTGTTCTATGTGCCTGCTGGCACAAAGAGTATATTGGTACTCAGGGGACGAATTATTTGCTCTTATTTTATTTTCTTAAGTTTTTTTATTTTAATTATTCGACTATTTAATTTATAACGACAAAATATGATCGAATTGTCGGAAATCTGATGATATTTGTGACTATTTTTAGGTTTTTTGGTTCGATTTTTATACCGAGACGAGTGAAGGCGAAACACTTTCAGTTAAACCATATACCCCCGATGTTTCGCGTGCCCATATACCCTCGATGTTTCACACCCTCATATACCTTGGATGTTGCGTGCACCATTTGCCATGGCTATTTGTCCAAGGCATTCTGACCAATCAAAAGACAGAATTTATCGGGATATAGTGACAAACTAGCTCTTCTAAATTCCACAAGCTCCGGGAAATCCTGCGGCTTCGAATCTGAGCCGAGACTTCAAAATCATTCGACACAAATTGTCAGTGTCACAATGTCACATCCCGCTTCGTCCTTCAGCATAGGGTTTTAGTTTGTCAGCACCGTTCCAAATAATAATCTTCCCGTAGACAGGAATATGAGACATAACGAACAGTCCAACACGTCCAAAATGCTGTCATGTTATTCCATTGGAACAAGAATTATACGACAGCCATTGGACGCTGAACAGCGATTCAAATTCCCGTATGTAACAAACTCCTCGCGTCGCGGACTTAGCTTCATAAATAGACTTAACCCTTTACCTAACTTGAAAAGCAGACGACACTTGCAAAAAAAATTCTTGAATAACTATTATTTTCATTTTTATTTTAAAAACATAGGTTACGACCCCTCATTGGAACGAGCTCGACGAGCTCGTTCCGATGAGGGGTCATGACCTATGTTTTAGAGACAAAAAATGAAAAAATAATGAAAAGTAACTGGCGATTTTTGAGAATAGCGCTGGCCTGTTTTGAACGTTACGTTAAGTAAAAGGTTAGACTATTTTTGCTACCGTGATAACGTTTGTTTTTGATCAACCTTCCAATGGAACCTCTTCAGTGCGTGTTGAATTAAACTGGTTTCATGGAGGGTGAATATGAATTCTGGAGAAAAAAAGTCCATTCTCCAATTTCCTTCACTGAAGGAAGAGAAAATCGAGTATATTTCACCGGACAATTTGTTTTCTCGTTATTTGGTGCAGGTGCGGGTTGTCGCGTTTGTATTGATTGATAGACTGCAATAACTTCACATTTGCGGATTGTTGCAGGACTCCGGATTTTACGTCTGAGGCTACATTCGGGATAGTTTATCTTACATAGTGAAACTGAAAAACGTATTATTTCTATGGTAGGGGTAGTAGGCGAGACTATTATGACCCCCGATGAGTCTGGAGGTGGGATGGGGAAATCTCACCCGAGGGGCAAGATATTTGAACCAGACCCGAGGCTTGCCGAAGGTCTGGTTCAAATATCTTGCCCCGAGGGTGAGATTTCACCATTCCCACCTTCAGACTCATCGAGGATGATTTTCTCCTCACACACGAGGATTACGTCATTATAGATAATTGGCGGTCACGTGCTGACATACTCAATTTATCAAGTCGTAGTCCTTTCGAAAAACGAACAATTTCATCGGAAAGATTGTACAAAAGTTAGCTATATACCATAGGTATATACTAAAAAATTGATTTGTTACACTGTCCGTTAAGGGGTTGATGAATTTGCGCGTGTCAAACTCTAATGTAAAGGGCATTGTGAGATTATTGATCGATCGATCGGTAAATTCACGCATTGATATTATTAAATCTGCAGAGAAACATGGGGTTGAAACAAATCAAGTTTAATATTTGAATAATAATTAAATATTGAGTCTATATCAACAAGGAACAGATAAATAGGTAATAAACGAACACAGTTTAAGAAGCAGACGATGATGAAATAGTTCCGGCGACCTAATAAAATATGCAAACGAGTATGTCACGTGGGGTGGGTGGGATAGAAATATCCCACCCTGCTGTCTCACCCGGGACACGCGTATGTTTCACGTATAGTGGGGGAAGAAAACGTCGTTGTCTCGGGCAACATCCAGGGTACATGGAAATTTAATACCTGGATGTCTCTTTTTCAACCCTTTGGCTTGCCCCTCAAGGTTGAAAATCTACATCCATGTATTTAATCTCGATGTACCCTGGATGTTGTACGAGATAACTTATATTGTCCTGTTATCAGCACTGAATGCTGATTGGCTAAAGTGGCCGAAACAAATAGCAATGGCACCGGCGAGTTTAAAACATACAGACAATAAGAGTTCGCGCTGGCTGTTGTTTCCCGTTTGTTGCACGAGAAACATCCAGAAGCCACGAATAATCCTTGACACCGAGTAACTCGCTTCGAATGGGGAAACTCCCATTAGAATTGTTAAGCTATCTCCAACTTATATTCGTATTGCAGTTGATAATACAAATAAAATCTTGCCAGTGCGCGCAAATAGCTAGTGCAGAAATTATGTGAAAATGCCATTCCAATAATAATTCTTTAATTTCCAGTTTCACTAACACTACCAGTGCCACAGAATGGAGGCATTGACTGCTTCTTGTCAACATAAGTCATAACAAGGCCTATTCAAAGCCTTAGAAAGTTGTCATCAGTGATTGATACATTTTCTCAACTTTTTTATGTTAAAATTAAACATTTCACTATTATTAAGTGCACATACCTACCGCTTCTAAATTCCACGAGCGCCGGTTAATCCTGCGGTTTCGCATCCGAGCCGAGACTATTGTCAGCGTCACAATGTTACACCCGGCGTCGTCCACTAGCACAGGATTTGGGTTTGACATCATCGTTTTGAATAAAAGTAATCTTCGTATAAACATGAATATGTCACACAGCGTACAGTCTAATACGTCTAACATGCAAGGTTTATTTCATGGGAATAACAATTATACCATGAACTGAACGCTGAATATACACTAATTCAAACTCGAGTTTGTAACAAACTCCTTGAAGAATGTGGCCTAGTTTCATAAATAGACTCAATCTATTTTAGTACCGTGATAGTGTTCGTTTTAGGTCGTCTTTTTCGTGGAATCGCTTCAATGTGTGTTGGAGTAAACTGGTTTCACGGAGGGTGACTATGAATTCTGAAGAAAAAACTTCATTGCACAATTTTCTTCACTGAAAGATAAGAAAATCGACTGAAGTTCATCGGACTGTTTGTTTTATCGTTCCCTTCGGTACACGTACGAGTTGCCACGTTCTCATCGATCGATAGATTGCAAATTACTTTAGAGTTTGAGGTTCAATACATGGCTCCAGCTTTATCGTTTGGGGCTATATTTTGGATAGTTTATCGTACTCAGTGAAACTGAAAGACGTATTATTTAGATGATAATAGACGGGACAAAATCGTTATCTCAGGCAACATCCAGGGTTAAAAATCGAAAATGAATGTTTCCTCGAGGTAACATATTGTTTTTCAGTAATTCATTTGTGGCAAAGCAGTGCCAAACTATATACCATGATGCAATACATGTGTGACAATTTTATGTATTTAAATAACCACAGTTGTTAACCTTCCTTAGAACAAGCTCGATCGACTCCTTCCCACGAAGAGGTCACAAGCTATGTTTTGAAAGCAAAAATTAAATATAATAATTATCGCTGAATGGCGAGTGTTGTGCTAGCTCTAGGTCGTTAGTGTCCTTACTTGTGGAATATGGCAAAGTCGTTTCATGTGCCATTTCATTTATCCACAACAGTTTTAGTGAGGATAAATACTTCTCTTGCACAAAGACCCTCAAATATCAGAGGCGGTGAAACCGGGTTCTCGCAGCAGGCTCCCTTCCCTACCTTTCCAAAGATACATTATTCGCTGAGCTTGATATTGAAAATGTCAATATCCAAGGGGTAACGGGTACCTCCATTATTGTTACCTGCAAATTTATTTTGGCGCTGGCCGATGAATTCCATCATCGACCAGTGTTGTATATTTCATCCACTTCAACCATCTTCCGACCCAAAGCCATCGGGTCGCTATGAAGTGTTGCAAAATCTCATAAAGAAATCGTTCTCTTCTCAGGCTGTTTTCTTCTTTTCAGGAATAGTGTATCTTCTCAGCACATTCTGTAACCTAATTTCCGGGATACTTGAAAAGAGATACGCATCAAATAAAAAGACAGGCAGCTTTTGCGAACCAGTTGAAGAACCATCTCAAACTAATAGCAATTTATATTATGCCGTGAGGAATGACGAATCTTGAGCTTTTTGAAAACAATTCGAGGACACAATTGCTGGTTTATCACTTACAAATTTATTATACAACAGGAGTCTGCTGAAACTAACTCACGAGAAAACGTACAGGGTGTCTTCACCTCATCTAGCAATATAATAATATAAACATTTATCTTACAAGATGGTATTTCCCCCAATACCAGTATAAAGGACTAGTCAATTGTATTTAGGGTAGTATCACACGTCCAATCATTCAATTCCGGAAGAGAACGTTTTTCACCTGCAATCAGAAAACTGATCACACACGTTTTGATAACAGTAATTAAATAATAAATAAATCGCAAACTCAACGAAATAAATAAGACTAGACAATTTTTGTTATCAGGATATTTTTATATACACCTACATGTACCCATGCGTTAAACCTGAAAAATAAAACAAAGGAACATACTTCTGAAAGACTTCTATGAACTTCGTCGGTTGCGGTACAGGTGGAACAATGAATGCGGATTATGTCATGCACAACTCAAGAATGCAATACCAAGACGTCATGATCTCCATTTGTAGAAAAACAATTCATGGACGCCGAATGATTGTCAAAATATATGCGAACAAGTCAAGAAAGAGGCGAATATTGTAAAATAAATTGGCTATTACGGTAAGTGGGTTTCCGAGATGTGTATTGACGTCTCAACCTCCTAACGGACTCGTCGATATACGACGCAGAGACGAGATGTTGACTTCAATACACCATCCCATAAACCCACATGGTGGTAATATTATATAATTATTTCAAGTGGACTGGATCTCCCATATGCCCTTTAAACAAAGAGAGAAATGGTTGAACGCAGCGCCAGAGTAACCCTCACCTGGATATCCTGGTGGGTACCTTCATTAATTCGTTCCAAATTTGCCCTTCCAACCATAATGACGTTCTTTCAAATTTTTGGGAGGCACAAATTCTATTTATCAAACTTAATTCAGATCGGTAGATTTCAGGTTTAGATTCGGTTTCGGTTCGGTTTCAGAAAAACTTGGAAAAAACACGAATGGTTTATACAACACCACTCACCACCAAACGACCTGTCTGTAAGTATACCCATTGGGTTCAGCCTAAATTCCCTTTGGTGATTCTTGGGGGGGGGGGGGGGTGGGGGGGGGGGGTTCTACGGAGCCAGTTGCAAAGCATATTGGGTTAGAAATCATCATAAATTATGGTAAGAAATGAATAAATTTAATCAAATATATGTTGTGTTCTCATGGTTATATTTCTCCCGTATTGACTCGTCCAATGGACGAGTCAATACAGGAGAAAATGTGACAATGACACACTGAGAACACGACGAATTCGCTCCTTTGCCGGGTAGACTAAGTAGCGAGACTTCACAGAGGCCACTAGTCCAGTTCCCTCCCAGTTGGACAGTTTGATCAGTTTATGCACAAAGTCACTAAAACCGTTAGGATGGTTTTGTCTGGGTCTTCCGGTTCCGTTTTCTCGTTTTCAGCAAAAACCGGAACCGAGCCGGAACACAGTAAAAACGCCCAGCTCTCTCGCTGGGATGCAGAAACAGTGAGAATTTAGTATCGAATGAATCGCCTAAATTGCGGCTCCATGATTTGACTTTGTGTTAGTACGACATTTCTGGTTGAAGTATATTAGAAATAAAAGGGGAAGTAGAAACAGGAGGAAGAGTAGAATGAGAAGTAGAAACATAAAAAGTAGATCAGAAGGGGGAATTCTATTGAGAGCACTGGCAGAGTCAGAAAATAGGGACGAAGAGGAATGCAACGAAGAGACAGTACGCACTTTGCGAGCACCGCCATTCACCGTATGGACCGGATTTTCCTGTACAATGGGGACTTTTATAAATGGGGAGGGGGCAGTCCTAGTTTCTCACTCCTCCTCCGCTGTTTGGTTTAGGCCTTGAATTATTTTGAAAAGGGTCAGGGTTTTGAAATGGGGCCTTTCCGTGAAAAAGTCCTCAGTTAAATCAATGCGGTGAAATGGAGTCAAATACCCGACAACCGAGACATATTTGGGATTTTGTTTATGCTGACAAGTGGGGAATTCAGGTGTGATATCGTCTCTTGAGTTCCAATGTGTTCTATGTGCCTACTGGCACATAGAACATATTGGAACTCAGGGGATGATATGTGTACTCGCCGATAGGCACACACAAGCAAGGCCACGTGTGTGCACTCCAGAAAAAAATAAAAAAGTCCAAGAATTGTTCTTGTAAGATCTGAATACCTATTGTTTTGGAGGTCAAAAGTCAAGGCTACAGGTTTTTAGAAAAAGGTGTGTGTGTGTGTGCATGTGGTCGGCCTGTGCTCAATGGGAGAATGTCTTCAAGTTTTCATCATACTTCAGCCCCTAACAAGACACCAAATTATTGGATTTCATATCGTCTGGTAGTTTGGCAGGCCTCACAATGCTTACAAAAGGAACCTGTCACATAGCAATATTTTGCACCAGTTTCCCCCAAATACTCTCTGAACCCTAAAATCCTTGAATGTATTGATAACATGCATAACATAAACGAGAAGTAATAGGGAAAATGGTGTTTCTGGCAAACATAAACATGAGTATAGTAAATTCCCATACAATGCAGCCTGCAACATATGGGGATTTACTATAGGCAGGTTTGTTGGAAACATCATTTATCAGTTGGTAGTATTGCACAATCAGATGCTGTAATAACACAATTTTTCCCCTCGAGTTGATACTGCACAATGTAATGTAATGTTTCGGGACACATTTTCAACAGTGGTGCATGTAACACAATAGGTCATCATAAATTTGTTATAAAAAATGTAAAATGTTTTTAAAATAAAATGTAATGTATGTTTAAACCACGAATAAATCAACACTATGTTTTTAACAAAAATGTATACTGTTTTGTAAAAATAAATTTAATGTATGGGTCATTGAAAAAATATTCTTTTCATTGTCTCCAGCTGGGGATTACTTATTTACACACATTATTTTGCGCTTATATACATGAAATATTAATTAATATATTTATTTATTTATACACATCGTCCCTTGAGTGCAACCAGGTGCCATCTGCAATGCTAAGGCATTTCAGATAGCGCCTTGTTGTACTCAAGAGAAGATATATTGTTCAATTTGAAAAAAACAAAACTTTTTTCCATGACGCAATCATGAATTTATCCACTGCTTTTCATCTTTGACCGACGGAGCAAGATTTTGCACCGCTGAATGAATTAAAGTTTCAGCGCGCTGAAGGCTCAAATGGGCGACGTGGGATTTCAAATTCCTTGCGACCCTTGCACTACTGAAATTTAAATTTTAGCTCCCGTATAAACAGATCTTTGTGATGATTGTTCTGATTTGTGCTTGGAAGTTGATGACTGCTAAGTAAGTTATCACATTTGTGATTGTCAGCTAATTACCAGTTATCGCCGATTCGTACACGTAATCCCAATTGCCCACATGGGAGCACGGTGGCGATGTGTGCTAAGGCGTAATGCATGTCAATGGTGCATCTGTCTTCAACCGATTCTTGCACTGCTTGTGTGGAGTTAGTACGCTGAGGAGTCTGGCAGCTGCTCATCGTTGCACGGTGGTTCTCTCCGGGTGCTCCGGCTTCCTCCACCCGTAAAACTGTCCGACGGGAGGTGACCCTGGCTGTCGAAAGTACCGTTAAACTTTAAGAAATAAACGTTAAATCGCCGATTCGAAATAAGCACTGCTTACAAACGGATGACAGACCTCTGAATATATGTCACTAATACTAATACAGACTATAGCAGAGGTGTGGAAATGCCTTACTCCTGGCAGCTGGCAAAGTGAGAACACATCTTACAAATACTGTTCCTAAATGATGGAGTTATAGAACGCAGTAACATGTATATGAAATTATCAAAGTGGTTGGTTATAATGATTGTATTTTAATATTGCAGTCCTAGTAACACTGAAGAAGTATGAGGTAATATATAGATTATATGGGATATATGAGACTTTCAGCGTCTGCAAGTGTACTACAGTCTACAGCATAAGTTATACCCGGCTGTAGTCTTCCAACATTCTGCGGATTTCTACCCAAAACTGTTCTATTTCTCTCTACAAAGGAATTATCAGCGACTCGTTCATTATGTTGTTGCTAATGCAAATGGCGTGACTCTATCCACGACTGCATCCACGCCTCCTACCTCAACATCTTGCTCTAGTTCTCCCCTTTTCTTATTGCGTATTTATCTGAGGATCCCGATTTACAATATTTTGATTTGAGAGTTGACTGGAGAGATGGCTTGCGTCAGTTTAGTTGTCGAGTGTTGTGTCAATTGTTTCTATGTCACTTTGAATAGATGGACTGGAAATGTGGTCAGAGTCTGTGTTCAAGGTTTTAGAATCTTCCATTTCTTATTCTTCTTGGTCCTCAAATATGGCCTTCAGAACCTTCGCGGCGGTGTAGTTCGTGTTTCTAACATTTTCTGCAATATTTACCGAAAAACAAACAAAATCTAGTAACACAAATGGTACTAAGTTCGATCTCCTAATTGGGGTTCATTTGGACTCCAAATAAAATGTATCTCACAGTTAAGCCTAACATGCCGTAGCTGGGTGAAAAACCAGCTACAACATACGTAAAGGTTCACAAACAAAGTCACAAAGGCCAAGCCCTGGTATGTTCCAGCCCTGGTATGTTAATGTCGAGACTGTAAACAAAAGAATAGAAGTTGGGTGCATTTAGACCCCTGTCTGTGGGATGATGGCTAACACGAAAGGCAGACTACACTTGCAAACAAAATTCTCGAATATCTATTTTTTTAATTTTTTGCCTGAAAAAAAACATAGCTTTTGAGCGATCATTGGAACGAGCTCAATGAGCTCGTTTCAATGACGGGCCACAAGCTATGTCTTGAGGCAAAAAAAAAAATGAAAAAATAATGAAAACTGAATGGTGATCTTTGCGAGTAACGCTGGCCACTTTTGGTCGTTACGTTGGGTAAAGGGTTGAACACCAATAAATAAAAAAACATTAACGTTTATATAAGGTAATTAACATGAATCAGCATTGTATGCTTATGGATAAAAATGTCACGAGTGTGTGTGTTCTGACACTTGATCAATTTAAGAGAAAATTGAAAGGCGAATGATGGTACATTGGCTCGTAATATTGCTTTTTATCCCATTTCCCAAATTGATCCATTTAGTAAAAATGCTTTCACTGCAACTTCCTATGTTACTGGAGTCTTTGACAATAGAAAGAAGATTTCCATGTCTGTCTTTAAAAATAAACCGTATCTCCAGATGACGTGTTCGTCCAACAACAGTCCGTCAACGATTTCCGTTCGGCACATGTGTGTGGAACGGATTTTCATTTTCCGCATGGTTTAGTGTTGCTGTAGATGGTGATTTCACAGAACATGTGTGTAATAAAATTCTAGAAAATACATTTGTAAAAGTTTTATAGTATTCTCCCCAGCATTATTATCATTGACTGTTTGTGTTGTTAACATATAAATGTCCACATCTTTTAAATATTTTGTCATACATTTATTCTTAAACTCGGACTTTGATCAACGCTAATTTTTCGGGGGTTTCCATTCAGTCCTTTCCAAAATATTCTCTTTGCCCCTTACTATCTCTTTTCCAGATTTATCTTTTAAAGGTTCTACCCACAAATATCAAGACAAAATATTAACTGCTATCAATAAAAAAACGAAAACATTTGTTATGTTTTCAGGTTTTGAACATCTAATAAATCAACATATAGACCATCTATACCAGAAACTACAACAATCAGTCTATGAAATTTATGATTACCTGGTCTTTGAATGCTGTAATCATCTTGACTTTGAAGGCACTGTTGAATAAACTTCCAACTGAAACCTGATTTATGCTGCTGCTTTTAACGTTATAAACTGTCTCTGTTCCTGTGTATGATGAGGGATTTGCTATATTGTAATAAAACGATGATAGAAAAATTTCTTTACTGTCACCCATATCTTCTTTGGAGGTCATCCTAAATATTTTCCTCCCATAAATATTTCCCTAAAATATTGGGCAAAACAGATCCTGTCAAAATATGTTAATGTTCAACTCTTGACATAAGAAAACTGGTGCTTCTGGAATAAACTATCACTAGAATAAAGATTCTTGTCAGGGCAAAGCCAGTCTAAAAGGGGTGACGCCCTCTCCCCCGACTTTCAAGTTCAGATATACATATGGTTCTTCTTTCTGTGTTGTACACTCATGTTTTAATTATACAATTACCCGTAGGCGGATCACAGTGGGATACCCCATTCGAATATTCCCAGTCAGAATGTAATGTTTCCGCGTTATCATCGGTTAATTAATCTCACAGTGAATGGCACATATAAATGGATTCGAATCGACATGGCTCTCAAGTATATTATTTCTCGAGATACGCTTGATAACACCTACATTGTTATCTGACATCCCAGGACAAGGTATAAAGTGTGGAGAACTAGCTAGTTCAAAGAGACTTGGGTTTTGGCCGTTTGGAAGATGCCATACCATAATAGGGTTTCATGCGAGTGGGATAGCTGGGCAACCACGAAGCTCCCTTTGTACGCCGTTATTCTCAGATTAGGTGGATGTAGGAGGGCTACAGGCCCGAATTTATAGAACAGACCACGGACCAAAGTAAAGGCTTAGTTTAGATGTCGTTCGCGAGGGTCGACTTGCACCTGCCTCAAAGTGGAGGCTATTGTATTGTGGTGTTAACCTTTGATATCGGCAGAGATTGACCGCGTAGTAGCCTGTGTTTCCTGTCAGTCTGTTGTGAATATCTCGAATATCTTGAAGATGATCAGTCACAATTCGTGCAAGCACGGAAGCGCATTTTGAAATTGTGAGTTCTGTCATAAACTGTGATGATTCCAAATGGACAGAAACATTCGCGGAGACTTCTCTCAAAGGACACACCTGTAAAAGGTATGTGATGTAGACTTGCTAAGCTAGATGACTGCATGGATGAACTGAATCCAAATCAGACTATGTTGACAAAAGGTAATTAACATTGCTAGTCGCGACCCCCGACAGCCAAGGCTGTAGACACGCACAGATGTGAAAGTCAAGACTCTGTGTATGAAGCTGCTGTTGCGAGCCCGCGACAGTGACACTTTCAAAGTATACTATAGCGCCAATACAGGTCTATAGATAAACTGAAATTGATGAGAAACTACTTAACCCATGTGATGAATTTATCTGCCATGTTTATCAAATTATTGAATGTGTTAAATATTGAAAACAGTTTATTTTAAATGTAAATAAAAGAATAGTTATTATACTTCCATGTAATTGGATTTTTCCCCCGTTATTATTATTTTTCACTATTAGTCATCATTGAGATCTCAAGAACGGCAAGGCCTGCAGTCTTGATATTTGCAGGAGTGATAGCCCCGGTGGCGTAGGACCGGCTGAGGCCATTGCGAATCTCGCCCGACCTTGACCTTCGCCACCAACGCTCTCTCCACAAACAATTTGTTTTTCTATCTCCCCCGGAAGAGCTGGACATATCGAGTTCGGATTTTTACCTTATATTACCCAGAATGTCTACTATATTCTGCGCGAAAATAGTAGGGATTCGGGATATTTGTAGGGTTTATTATTATTGTTATTAGTCACCATTGGGATCTTTAGAACGACAAGGCCTACAGACCTGAAATTTGCAAAGATGGTAGCCCTTGTGGCGCAGGGCCGGCTGCGATTTTGCGAATGTTGCCCGACGACTTTGACCTTCGCCACCAACGCTCTTTCTCTGAGCGTATTTCTCTGAACGACTTTATTATAAATCGATTCCAGAACTTCAATTTGATGATGATGTCTTGTGGTTTGAGATGGGAACTAGACCGAGAGTACTCCTATGTTTGACATATAGATCTCGTGACTTCTGTTATAGCGATTACTGGAACGTTGTGGAAGATAAAGTTGAATAAGCACTCTGTATTAACCCATCGATTGTTATAACAGGCGACCTAAATAATGATCTTCTAAAATCAAATTGTCGGCTCCCGAAAATTATAGCCAAATTAAATCTTGTCAATGTCATAACAGAACCGACACGTATCACACCAGACCGTGAGTCACTGTTATATCCGATCATTGTAAGTGATACTCTCTCTTCTGTTAATGCAGGTACTATTGAATTTGGACTGCCTGATCAGAGAGCTACGTAGTCATTTATTAACGTTAACAGCCCCCCCCCCCCCCCCCCCCCCCCGTTACTAATTCGAATTCCGGAATGATTTCGAATTATAATAGAGGTGACTTTGAAAGGTTTAATAATCTGATTAGGGAAACCTCTTGGAAAGCCATTATTGTAAACCAAAATAGTCTTAATGACGCGATTAAATCATTTACGGAAAATATACTTCAAATAGCCGAAAAATGCAAACCGCGCCACCGTGCACAAATACGTAAAAAAGACAAACCTTGGTTTGACAGTACTATAAGACGGACAGAGCTCGTAGAGAAGCTCTCAAATCTGTCAGCCCTGCTCTTTAGCAAAATTATAAGTCCCTCTGAAATAGTGTAAATAATATGAAATAATTTGCGAAAAAACGATATTTGGAATCTATTGTTGAAACATTCACACCTCGCTCAAATCCCAGATATTCTGGCACACACTAAAACTATTCCTTCAAGACTTTATTGAAAGCCCTGAGATACCTCATTGAATTAATAATTCAGACACTGGTCCAATAATTATAGATGATAATGTCGGAAAGGCTCACCTAACATGAAAAGCAGACGACACTTGCAAAAAAAATTCTTGAATAACTAATTTTTTTCATTTTTTGTCTCAAAAACATAGGTTATGACCCCTCGTTGGAACGAGCTCGACGAGCTCGTTCCAACGAGGGGTCATAACCTATGTTTTTGAGACAAAAAATGAAAAAATAATAAAAATTCATTGGCGATTTTTGAGAATCGCGCTGGCCGGTTTTGGCCGTTACGTTGTCAAAGGGTTTTTTTTAAAAAACAGTAGACTCAACAGTAATGATCACAATCTTCCCCAGTTTGTTCTAAAGTGTGAAAACAATCTTTCATGTATTAATTTTACAGACGAAGACATCATAAACGTTATTAGTTTACTTCCATCGGAAAGGGCATGCGGCCACGACGGAATTGGGTATCGGGTGCTCAAATAAACAAAAGAAACAATAGCTAAACCATTGTATATGCTTTTTCGGAAATCACTTCTCAGAAGCCAGTTTCCATCTGACTGGAAACTTGCTAATGTTATTCCATTACATAAAAAGGACGATAGATTTGATACAACTAATTACAGGCCAGTATTCTTCCTCTCCTGTGTTGGCAAAGTAATGGAACGGGTTGTATTCAAATACATTTATAATTATTTCAAAGAAAACAACTTATTTTTATACCTACCCGTCGGGTTTCCTGCCACAAAATAGTACGATATTTCAACTTTTAGAAAGATATCACAACATACGTCGAGCCATCGACAACAGGTTTGCAATATGTGGAGTCTTCTGTGACATCTCGAAAGCTTTTAATTGAGTTTGGCACAAAGGAGTTATTTTTAAATAGAAGCAAATTGGGATTAATGGACCTATTCTAGCTTGGTTTACAGATTATCTTTCTCAAAGAAAAGAACGCATCCTTGTAAATGGCTCATATTCCGCATATCTCGATGTTGAGGCTGGGGTTTCACTGGGGTCAGTTCTCGGTCCGTTTTTATACGACGATACCTGCTTAACCCAGAGTGGAAACAATTCGTCCACACTACAAAGTGTAATAAACAGCGATATGAACCAAATTATACAATGGTCGAAATGGTGGCTTGTCGATTTTAACGCCGCCAAAAACCAAGATAATGTTATTTACACTGAATAATGACTTCCCAAAGGCGAACATAATTTTGATGATACCCCCCCCCCCCCCCCTTACATTATAACGATGAGCATAAGCACCTAGGTTTGACCTACAATCAAATCTATCATGGGACAAACATTTAGATGACATATGTAAATGTTCACATGACAAACTATCGCAGCTCAACAAATTAACCCTTTACCCAACGAAACGGCCAAAACCGGCCAGCGCTATTCTCAAAAATCGCTAATTAATTTTCATTATTTTTTCATTTTTTGTCTCAAAAACATAGGTTTTTGAGACACAAAATGAAAAAAATTAGTTGTTCAATAGTTTTTTTTACAAGTGTCGTCTGCCTTTCATGTTAGGTAAAGGGTTAAATATATTATCCATAGGAAAACACTTGAGAAAAAGTATCTCTCATTTATACTCCCGGTCCTTGAGTACGCTCGTCCCGTATGGCGCTCATCAGCTAAAGAAAATAGATGGTATACACTATGATACCGCCCGTATTGTTACAGGGCTCACCCGATCTGTTTCCAAAAATCATTTACTTCTGGAAGTAGGATGGCAGAATCTTGCTGAAAGATGCAATGTCCAAAAGATGAGTTTATATTATAAGATTGTCAAAGGTCAAGCCCCATCTTACCTAACGAATTTACTGCCATCCACTTCTAATCAAATTACGTCACATAACCTGCGAAACGCTTCGAATTTCATACCATTTGCAGCACGTACGGATTTCTTGAAACGCTCTTTTTTACCATCTTGTATTAACATCTGCGACTCCTATGATGAGCCAACTAGAAATGCTCAGACACTTCAAATTTTCAAATCAATGATAAGCCCTCAATTTTACAAACCTCCTGAATACTTTTATGTAGGAAAACGTAAACTAAACATAATTCACAGTCAACTAAGAAATGAATGCAGTGATTTAAATCGGCACAAGTACCAAAATCATATTTCCTGCTCCCCGTACTGTACGTTTGGTAATTACATCTAGGGCTCGGAGCACCACTTTATGAAGTGAAACCAAAACCTTGTTAATAGAAATGAGCTTTTTAACAGATGAATAAATATAAAATCCCACATGTTGACGAATTGTTATTTGGTTTACCCTCTCTGTCCGTTGCTGATAAGGAAATATTTTTTTAGAGCTGCGCATATATTTATTTGAGTTTTCAATGTGTGTGTTTGAGGTTCAAAAAATCGCACTGTCACAGACATTTCCTACTGAAACGTTTTTTTTTTCTTTTAATATGCCGCAGAAAAATTGTTTTCATTTTTTCTGCGGGTTTCAAACATGACAAAAAAATTACATAAAAATGATTTAAACTAAGTTATGAGCTTAGGAACTGGTTAAACTGACTGGCAATACTTGATGTTATTCATTGATGGGCTATAATTTAGTCCTTACAAGGATGTTACGCAAGCTTTTGTTTTTCTTATAGGCGATGACAGGTCGAAGATTCAGAGGTTCATTTAATTTAGTATTGGTTAAATTGAATTCATCTTTTAACATTTTTGCTATTTCGATATTCATTCTGTTGTATGTTAAAGAGAAAGGAATGATGGACCTCCTTTCGCAGTCTCCCTTTGATATGTTCATACCAAATGGCCAGAGGGTTTGAAGCGTATTGATCCAAAAAGCTTCACGTTTTTTCTAAATTCATCCGTTTCTTCTAATGTGTCTAATTGGTGGTTGTTCAATAGGATGGATTTCGAAATCGTCCAAAGAATGGCCAGGAAGGTTAAAATATTGTGCTACTGGGGCATCAGCATTATGTTTTATATCCTGTTTGTGTCTAGTAGCACGTTTTTGAAAAGGATTTCGACTTTGACCAACATACTGTTTCCGACAGCGCTTACATGTGATAAGGTAAATAATGTTTGGTGAATCACAGTGGAGGGTGTTACGGATTTGATAATGATTTTTCTTTTGTTCGGAGGAAACTTCCTCTTTCTGATCAGGCACAAAAGTATGCAATCTATAACAAGGCTTTTTGCAATTAAATACCGCGCCACTACCATTCTGCAACGGTTTGTTGTGTTCAATCTTCAGTGGTTCGAAATCAGTAGTTTCAGCTGGACTTTCGAGCTTTTTCAGAGTTTGGGATTTCAGGCTACGCAAAATGCGCAGTGAGTACCCTCTCGATCTGAGGGCGCCAAATAGAGTAGAACAAGCCTCATTGAAATTTACCTTATCACTTGAATTGCGGTGGAAACGAATGAGCTGTGATTTGATGATACCTTTAAATGTATGTTGAGGATGAAATGATTTTATGTGCAACAATTGATGTGAATCAGTTGGTTTAAAATATACTTTATAATTTAAATGACCGGACGCCTGAAATTGCTTGCCTTTATACACGGTCACATCGAGAAAATCAACAGAACTTTCACTGATAGTAGCTTTTAATTTAATGTTTGGATCATGATTGTTCAAAATTTCTAAAAATTCATGAAAATCTTCTTTTGAATTTTCCCAAATAATAAAAATGTCATCTAAATACCTGAGATATACGAGACGGTGCTTTGCACATTTGCTTAAGGCATTTTCCTCCCATTCCGCTACATAAATGCTTGCAAAATTAGGACTGAATCTTTTGCCCATAGGACAACCCATTATTTGTAGAAAATATTCTCCATTGAATTGAAAGTCATTACCTTTTAAGCTCAGCTCTTAAAGATCCAAAATTTGTTCATGCGGATATTTCTCAAACGCATTTTAACTGATTCAACACCTTTATCAATGTTCGTATACATACTGTCGATATCCAAAGTAGCCAGAATTGCATTTTTCGATATTTTCAATTTCGAAATTTTTGACAGGAAATCCTGTGTATTTTTTAGATAGCTTGGATGTCTATTTGCTATAGGTTTCAGATGGAAATCAATTAGTTCCGAGATCGCATAAGATTCCGAATTACAATCTGATACAATTGGCCTTCTGGGTGGAGTTAAGTCATCCGTCCATGAAGAACGGTCCTTGTGGATCTTTGGTAGGATGTAAAATTGTCTTGTTTGGGCAATCTCATGGGCAATCGCTGTGCGAATAAGGATTGATTAGTAGCTAGGCGCAGCGCAGCAACAAAAAAAACAGTTTTTATTTAGACACCGTTACTGTTTTTTTTTTCTCCGTTACAACGGCGGACAGCACACCGAAGGAACACATTCACCTGGCGCGTTTGTAGGCCACCAGGCCCGTCGCAGCCACCCCCAGGATAACAAAGGCGATCTCACGGTCTTTTTGGTCGGCTGATGGTGTGTAAAAGTCTTCTAGTTGAGGTTCTGGGTCAAAAATGTTTAAATTGTTCCCAGTTACCCGTGCATATTCGCGAATTGCAACATCGACATCCTGGAATGTGCGTAATGCATGATCTTGGCGATGTAGTTCTTCGTTAATCCAATCGAGGCGTTCTGTTCTCTTATGGGACCATGCCGCCTGAGCTGCCTGGAGCTTTTCTATGGCTTTATCATGTCGTGCACGTTCCTCACCAGCCTCATTATCCCGAAACATGGAGAAGAGGTAGTTGCTGCCAGAGAAGGCCAATGCATTAACAAGGGCACCCCAACTAGCATTGCGATCGAGGCCATCTTGTTATTTAATAATATTTGGTGGTATGATTCCTTGTTTAATTAGCATGTCCTTGGTTGCCATCGCCAGCCCCACGTCAAGGACTACCATCCCGACGTCATAGCCGGTGAAGTCAAGTTTAGGGGTGGCACCCTTCATTGCAATCTTACCTAAGCGGACGTACCCTATTGCTAGGACATAGACTACGGCGTTGTGACAGGCAGCATTGACTAGCATCTTTCCATCGTCTTTCCATCGGCTGAAGACATGTTTACTCCATATGTAATGGGTCATTAGATACCTCTAACTGCTTGTTCGGAGGTGCGACTCGGTTCAGCATTGGGCGGTCCCATTGGACTGGTCATCTTCCTTTTGGTCTGCAAAAACATAATGCCAAGCTAGCCAACCCAACAGCCCCAGCAATCGATGGGAATCATTTGTCCAGTGAACTGCATTCGTGATGCACGAGATCCCTTGCTGGTGTTGTTCCCGTTCGGAAGGAATACCAACCACTTGGGTTGCGTTGTTTATGGCCTTTCTCTGGAGAATGGCCTTCTCTTCTCGCAATTCGACCAAGGCTTTTTGTTGTTTTGCATTCCGGGCGGCAGCTCCTGCCCTCCCAGCGGCCACTTTTTGGGGTCTTTCTGTCGCTTCTGTACGGGAACAACAGGCGACTCATTGGTTGGCACAGCTGTCACTCTCTCCACCTGTTGCGTAGCAACTGTCGGCAGGTCTGGCTCCGTCGATATGTTTGGCTCTGTTGTCGATGACATCATCTTGAATTGTAAGAGGGCAGGTATGTCCAAATCGACATTGTTTAGCAGTGGTTAGCGCCGCGGTTGGCGGTGCTAAGTACATGCCATACCGATGATATAGCAAACAAGTGGTGCTGCTTAGCGCGTGCCCAAACAAATGGATCTGCCTCAAGGTCAGCAACCAGCTTTGGTTGGTTCTCCGGGGGTATGGGAAGTAACATGCTGACCACCCATGCATAGAGTTGTAGTGCGGCCGTCCCCAGAGTTTTTGTCATTGCTGCGCCGAGCCGTGCCTCATATCAAGCATAGAGTTTATCGATTTCCTGATCGGCCATGTCGTCGATCTGGTCAACCATGAGGTTTTTCCCCATGTATTGCTTAGCCTGCCCACCGGAAGCTATCGCAGCCAGCCTTTCGCGAATAGCCCCATCAGCCTGTTGTTCCTTCGGATGTTGCTCTGCAACTATAGAAGGATCCACTGCCATCTTGTCTTCTGTATTGACTCCCTGCGGCGCAGTATCTTGCTCTTCCAGCAGTTGGTTAATGATTTCGTCGCAATCCATGATGGTGTGTATATATACATGCACTCCGTCTGGGTTTAATATAAAATATTATAAGTAGTAGGTTGGTCTGTTTTTAACACTAGCCGGGCATGCTTACTATCCGCCAATGCCCGGCGAACTGCTGCACGTTTCTCGTGGCTTCCAATCAGATCATTCTCTCGTAGACAATCCTCGAAGCTATCTCTGTCCTTGCAGAAGAACAGACAGGCCCAGCGGGTCTGCTCGCGGAGATCTTTTAAGACAAGAGTTATATTTCTGCGTCGACACCCAAACCCTCAGCCGAGCCTGACGACCCGAGAAGGCTAGCCCAGACAGCATGTCTTTCTTTTGCGTCAACGCCTTTGTAGCCGAGCAACCGTCGATGATGTACAACGTTGGTTCCCCCTGGAACAGCTGATAGAAGGCCCAAAGATATGAATGGAGGCGCTCACCGGGATTTGCAGTGTATACATCCGGGTCTTTCCAAATCCATGGACGGTCGTGGTATGTCTTGTTGTATTTGATTGTAGGACAGAGGACCACAATGTGCTGCAATACGTCTCGATAAGGACCCTCCAGCAGGTTCAGAGCGAAAACTGTCTTGCCACAGCCGGTCTGACCGCAAATAATGGCTGCGTGTGGCTCCATAAAGAAAAGGTTATTAATAAAGTGCTTTGGTAAACTGACCATGTTCAATGTTAAGCTGAGCATCCAGGAGAACGTACAGGTATATGTTCAATGTGCCACTTGTCTCTGCTATCTTTGTGATCTGGATAGTGATACCTTCACTGGCGCTTTCTATCCGCCGGCCACTGCCGTGTAGCTCTCCATCATCCGTGGTCCGCAGGTCAAGCCATAGAACATACTTGCGGGTCAAGAACTCGTCCAGTGTGACATCACCCAGAGATAGTTCCTTTGCAACCAGGGCCACCTCAGGATCTCTTTTGCTGCTGGGACAAGCTCCAAAGTGCCGAGTGGCGCCATTCCATTGCTGGTAGGCACGCAATCCCTGGGAGTACAGCTGGTTGGGCTCTCCCTCGATAATAACCTCAACTTTGGTGATCTTTGGATTATAAAAGACCTCAGGCTTCCAAGCGAAAGCAGCACCAGCTGTAGCAGGGTCCTCGAACAGCATCAGACTCCCTTTCATGCTCCGCGCCGCCACATTGAGGTTGATATTCCACAGAGTGTCGCTTTTATCTTTTGTCATTTTGCGGTGGCGAAGGACGCGGTCGTAGACGATGGCGAGACGACCAGAATACTGGTTGTGGACCATGCGAGCAAGTTCATGTTGGGTGACCATCTAGTATTCCAGGCTGATATTATCAATGGTGTAACTGACATGGGCATCGCCTGAAGCCTGGACCACCCGGTCGTAATCATTGAACGTAAGCTCGTACTCGAGCCGACCCCCAAGCACAATCTGGTAGAAAGGCATATGAGCCTCAAGGAGTTCAAAATCCAGCGGGAAACAGAAACGGTTGCCACAGGCGTCAGCGCGATAGCCTTGTCTGCGATAACAGAGTCATCCTTGTCTCCTGCGCCGACCCGCAACTTGGTAGCATTTGTTTTCGCGGATGTATCAATACCCTGGTAGTGCGCAGTGTTGTGCTCGGAAGTTGTCTTCCAGAGGTCAAGGTAGCAGTGGTACACATCTGCATCGTCGACCGACATCACCTCGTCCCCGCTGATCTTGATTGCCATTTTCTTGATGATGACACGGCCAAGATTCTGAACAACTGACCTGGTATCATCTGTTGAGTTTACGGGGACTGTAAAGGCAAGGCGTACAGTACCCGGTGTAATAAGATGGTATTCTCCAAGATTCGGAAATCGGACATTGAGCGATTGGTCTTGGTCAATCGTACTAGGATTGTGCGTAATAACAACCGATTGCCTGACTCCCTTTACCCCAAGAGGAATTCGAAGTCTGCGGTGTGGGTTAAGCTTGCGTCCATATTGGCTTGAAGACATGTTGAATTGTATTGAACTCTGTCGCCCATCCTTCAATACAATGGCATAGTTTGATGTCTTCGACCATCCCGATGAACAAGGTGGCCGCGATGATGGAGAAGATGAAACTAGCTTTACCCGGGTCCCTGTTAATAACGGAGCTGCCAGGGAGATGGATGATCGTCTACCTTCATTGCAGCAAGAGATGTTGGAGCCGACCGTTAATGACTACTACCAGAATATGTCTGCGAAAGGGGTGGTGCCCCTTCTACGTGACTATACAAAGTTTGAGATCGACAAAAAAGGACTGCTGAGGCTGAAGGCCCATCCAGATTTCGACATTGTTAATAGGTCAGGAGCACCCCTTGCTCTCTCAACAATTGCTGGGAGGCGTGGCGGTGGTGAGGTCATACGGGATGAGCTGGAGTTTGTGGACTGGACTCGTGGGACAAAGGCGCGTAAGCCTAAGGCCCTTGAAGCACTGCGGCTCAATAACAATGAGTTGGGTGAAGCAGCTGCTAGACTTGGGACAGATGGCTAATGCTGCGTCAAATTCCACTCAAAACGTGGTGGAAAGTCTTACCGAGGAGGAATAAACTGCACTTAAAACCTTACACGACCCTCCACTTGATACCGTAGGATTAGAGTATAGCATCAGAGAGCTCCGCAGATTCGACAGAGCAATACAGACAACCCGTGGTGAGCTGATGAACAACCTGGCTAAACTGCCCGAACTTGATGAGCACATCGCTTTGGAGAAGTGCAAACTGGACACTAGAGGCGTTGATGAATCTACCAGGCGCCGAATTGCAGAACGTCTGCGCAACCTGGGAGATGAACGAGCTTCACGCCTGGAGGCGGCCGCAACGAATAGAGAGGCTCTCCGATCTCAAATCAGTCGAATCAGAGAGATGATCAATCGGATCCTCAATGAGGACACGACACTCGCTGAGCGCATTCACACCTCTTCCGGGAACAAGGGATTACGATCGCATCTATCCTCACAGCGATTGGGATGGCAATCTCGACCTTAGTATTTGCGCTGACCGGCGGGGCTGGAAGTCCCCCGCTCCACCACCATCCGATAAGGGCGGCCTCAAAGAGTGTGTGAAAAAACACTTACAGGGCCTTGGGCGTATCCTAGCCAAGCTGGCGGGGAAGGTTACGGCTGCACTACCTGGAATTATAGGCTCTGTCGTTTCGTGGGTATTAAACCAACTCGCAAAGGTTACGGGCTGGTTGGCTGGAAATCTATGGGCTGTGGTCATTGCTCTTGGAGGACTGCTTCTCGTGGCCGCTCGCGACTGTTTAATGAAGTAACCATAGCGCCAGTAGCCCGACCCCACCTACGACGAGGGTGGCTATTTCTTCCTTATGCTGGTGTGTATTTGACAGTACCTTGCTCCCTGTAGCTTGCAGCTCGACCGGCTTGTCTCGTTCCTTTTGGAACGATTGCGGCTTCACTAGCCTCATCTCCTGTGTGAGCGTCGGTGGTGGGGTGGATGTTGTGTCTACATCCGTATTCACACCCAGGATCTGGGTTGTGGTGGCGATAACAATCTCGTTGTTATATCCCACCACATGACCAATACGGAGCAGCATATCACTTGGGGCCATGTAGAGTCCGATCCCAAAGACAAAGTTGACCTTAGAGCCAGCGTACCGCAATACATCTTGATAACGCTTGATTGCTGAAGGGAGGTCTACTGGGATGAGGTGGCATCCTCAACGTTTGAAAGGAACTGCTTGTGCGCATCGAAGGCCGTTCCTTGATGTTGTGCATCGGTGATAATGCGTGTCCGTGTCTGGGTCTGTGCCCCCAAGACTGCCCGCACGTAGGTCCTAATGCTGCCGTTTAGGCGTTCAACGCCGGTCCGCGTAAATCCCGAGATTTATCGAGTATGAATGTGTTCCACGCGCTATATGCGTTTGGGGCATCTTCTTTGATGAAATCGACGTGGACGAACTTGGATGTCCGATGTGTGAATAACATGCTAGTAGGGTCCTAGTCAGGGGCAGCTAAGGGGTGAGGGCCAAGGTTTGTCCAGTAGTTGTACACCTGCCTCATGTCATGGTTTGGGATTTTGACGCACCAGTCGGTGTGTGGGGATACATCAAACTCACCACAGATTCGGTCATATTCCCTCCCGTCATATGAGTTATTGAACGCATTCCAAGCTTGATCCTGGGGCAGTGCAGTCTTTAGCTCGCTGGGGATCCTGCGAACCTGGTAGTACACATGGAACTCGTATAAGGACTTAATAAGGGGGTCTGAGGCGCTTAGGTGATCTTGTATGGACACGCCAGAGCCTGTCGTTGCACACCAGATGGCGAAATTTAGCTGGTTCTGCCAGAACGGCATTGGATTGTTAAGCCATGTCTGTACTAGCTTGTCCGATTCGACAAGTGGCTACCGGTACATCTGGAACACACCAGGATAATGTGGAAATATGCGTGCGACTCGGCCCGGACCCGGACCCGGATGCTGGGTTTTGTTAGTTGCTTCACTGTGTCTTTGGACGAGAACACCCCGCCTGTCTTGTATTTTGCACAACTATTGAAACTAAATGCTTGGGTATCCATAGTATGTATGTCTAAGACAAGACTTCAAAATAGTCAGACGACTGCCCTTCCCAGGTCGAATGAGATTGCCGCACCTTCCATAAAAGGACTTAATGTTGGTAATACCAAGCGACCCCCCATGATATTCTGTTTTGGCAACTACTGTATATCAAAACATTAATCGACCCAGTGTTTGAACAGTGCATTTTAACACAGATAACCAAGTCAAATAATGCAGCTCTCTTATCAGTATTATTTACATAGCTGGGTTGCACATAGTGCAACTCAGGAAATTTGCACCTGACTGATCTTATTGAATAAATACATACATAAATTTATCAGATGGAAATAAGAGAAGATAATTTATTAGCAGCAGGGGGGGGGGGGGGGGTGATATATTTGACAGACTTAATAAAAAAAGAGAGCCCGGGCCGGCGAGGGTAATGGGCCGTCCCATAGGCTCTTGCCGTTCATGGGCTCGAGTGGATTTTTTTCAAGCTTTAGAAATTGGTATGCTGGCCCTCCCTGCTGCTGTAATTTATTACACGCCTGTTCTATGAATTCTCCATCTACAGCAACAATAAACCTTACGGAGAATGAAAATCTGTTCCGCACATATGTTGACGGACTTTTAAATAGATGCGACATTTCACTGCAATTTTCTACAAATTGTGCAACGCAATTAGAGAATATGAATCGCTAGCGATAGCTGAAAGCGTCCCCTGGGTTCCAATGTGTTCTATGTGCCAGTACACGGGTTCCCCTCGCAAAATGGTTGGCGATAAAATGTGTTCTTTTTGTTGATAGATGTTAAATAAATTGCTGAGTGTCCTTCTAATAATTGTCTTTACAGATGAGAAGGTGTGTAATAAACACAGAACGACACACGCGTGTGAGTGGATTAATCGATATAGCACTTGTGCCATCGCGGAAGGATAAACCTCTAGGCCCGGTGCTTCTCGTTTTATCCTTCCGCGCTGGAACTCGTGCCGTATCGATTAACCCATCCACACGCGTATCGTTCTGTGTATTGACGTGTAATAAAAAAAGTGACTTTGACGTTTGACTACAAAAGTATTCCCAGTTATCGACATCTTTTACACAATCTATGTATGGCATTATAGTTTTTTCACTAAAAACTAAACTTATTGCATTGAAACTAAAATTCTATTTTTAATGACAGTGAACATTGACCTTCTTGAACTGTTGTTCACAGACACAATTCCAGTCATCAACAGCTTATTGGCAATACGTGTATTTAGTTTCGTGAGCAGTAGGAAACTGACGTTACATAGATGGCTGATTACTAACAGTATGCCGAAAACGACCGAGATAGGAATATTTGTATTCGAGTTATCTCGTGAACACAGAATGAAGATGATGAAGAAAACAGAGACAGAGATCGAAAGAAAAAATATACAAACTAATAATCTACGTTTCAATTACCACTGGAAATAAGAAAGAAAAACAACTAAGATTACATTAATAATAACACTTCAAAAGGGAATTATGTGCAGTCAGGCCGCAGAAAGCTATTTAATCGTCGACCCTGGCACATAGAACACATTGGAAGTCAAGGGACGATCCGTTGCCTCAAAACAAAGCTTATAGAGTGTCATTTATTTATTTATTGGTGTTTTTAAGGACACATACTTTTGCACAATGGCTAATTGTGACCGTGACAGTTTTACGGGTGGAGGAAGCCGGAGTACCCGGAGAGAACCACCGAGCATCGACGAGCAGCTGTCAGCTCCTCAACATTCTAACTCTGTTCAAGCTCCGCTCAAACAGGGTTACAGCGGTTGAAGATATGTGCACCATCGACGTGCAGTACGCCTTAGTACACGACGTCATCATGCCCCAGTGTAGGCAACCAGGATAAAGTGCCTTGCCCACGGACACAACGCGGGTCGTCCCGTACGGGGATCGGGCTCGGGACCTCTAGCATAGAAGTCCAACAGTCTACCACTAAGCCATCGTGCTCCCTTATAGAGTGTAAAAAACCTGTCTAGGAGTCATCCTCTCGGAGGATTCTTCTACCTAATTTATAATTCAGTTGTCACAGTTTCATATTTATAGAGGTTTCGCTTCGTGTTACGTTATCGGATGTTTGTGCGGTTCCGATGCTATATGTTTTTAAGCCTGTTTTATCAGTTTTGTCAGCCTTCCTGAGGTATGTGGCGTATGTTCGCTGCCTATTGCGCATCGCAAATAATCTTGTAAAACGAATGACTGTATTTAAAATGTCAGCATCCAAGATCGGCAAGTCAAGTACTGAAGATCTTTCACTAATTTTTATACTAAAGATAATCAATCACTACTGTGCATAAACTTTCAGTTTAGTGACCATCTCTTGTAACTATATTAATACGTTGCCTCCACCCCCCCCCCCCCTCCACCCCCCACAAATATACCAACTGAGATATCAGTATTCCAACCCCGGCATGCACAATAATAGTAGTACATTATTAATTTGAAGTCCCATACTGATGCGCCTACATTGCTGATGTGTTCCCAGTTGCAGGACCAGTACCTGTATCTATATTGTTTTTCTTTCCTTCCATTTCCAAATATCAACTGTACGCTCACTAATGTCTACACTGGCGGATCCAGTATTTGATAAATGTACCTGTTTAAAATATTAGAATGGTTATATTCCACTCTAGTGCGCACAACTACAGCACGCTTTCGATTAGTAATAGACACAGTACTTCTATCACTATACCTGCTGATGGATTTTGCGTTGTGGATCCATCAGCTGTAGCCAGTCTAACCTCTTCACTATACATGCATGACTGTGCTGTATGCTATGTTTGCACTAAGAAATCTAGTACTGGGAGACTTTACCTATTTAGACAAATATAACTGCTGTTTCCCATATTCATAATATATAAAAGCAGTAAACTGTCAGTTTGAAATCAAGTACTGCAGTGGCTACACATGCTGAGGCGTTCTAAGTTGTGGGACAAGCACATGTTACTAGGGTAATATATGCCTCCCCAACTACAAATACAGACCACTAAGTCCGTAAGGAATCAGGTACTGTTGTAAGCTGTTTATTTATCCAACTTTTCGTGGAGTTTGTACCCAGATACAGACCACTAAGTCCGTAAGGAATGCGGTACTGTTATAAGCTGTTTATTTATCCACTTTTCGTGGAGTTTGTACCCAGACGACCGTTGATACAATGTGTTATCTCTTTACTCAAAAAATATATAGACTTCTTTCATGTCCCAGTTATAGATATTCCAATCAATACGTATTTAATTCATACTGAAAATACCAAGATATTCACACAAATAGTGGAACGGAACGACGCAGCGTAATCATAAAACTACAGCTGTGATGAGTTTTCACTCATAATGGTAAGTTTCATCAACGACTCCTTCAAAACAAGTATGAAATGAGAAACGTTCCCTACATTGATTGAATGAAAATGAACGTGCAGCATTTTTTTCACATTTAATCAGGGGGGATATTTCAGTTGGTCGGGACAGCGAACAATAGGTTCGCTTTTTTTGATCAATTAAAATTCTCCAGTCGATTAAATCTAAACAAAGGTGTTGGACTATTTCAGGGCGAGGTCATAACAGCCTCAAATTCCTTACAAAATTAGAGTACCTACTTTACCCCTTGAACCTTGGTGATATTTTCCATGTCAGTTCAAATGCAGCAATTAGAAGAGTCCATATTCATTATTTTGGGGTAGACGAAACAATATTTTCAACGTGCAACATTGAGGCTGTACGTTGAAAATATTGATTGGTCTTCCCCACACATTCACTTACAGTACGTAGAGAGTGGATTGTAACTAAATCACCCGCGGAGTGGAGTCATCACCCAAAAAATAACTTTCAAACTTTGTATATATCGACTAAAAACACAAGCAATGTTTCAGCCAATGGCTGAAACTTTGCTTGTGCTTGTTATGCTTTGCAACAAATTTGCAATTATTACTTGGGTGGAATTACGAAGTATCATGTGCCTGGGCCGGAAAAGCGGCCGCTCGTGTTCGAAGGGTTAAGAGCTTGCATTTTACATCTAGTACTTCATTGGCTATACACACTGATATGCTCTTGACTTGTGGGACCGTACATTCAACTAGATCAATACACCCCACCCACTACCCACTACAAATACCGACTGACAGATGCCTCCCTACTACAAATATAGGCTGTACCTCCTCCTTTCGACTCCATTCCTGCAAACACAATCCCAATCGTTCTACTTTTTATAGACAATTTTATGTTTGTAAGAGCAAATTTGATTTGGTGCACGGTAATTGAAATCCAATTCAAAGACACCTTATAAACAATTTCGTGCATACGTTAGAGGTTTGCACAAAAAACCCAGTTATTTCATGGGATACAAAAGTCTCTTCACTCAAAAGGTGGCGTTTACCTTTGACCCCAAAATAATCCCAATTATCTACACCTTCTGCACAATTATGTATGGCATTATAGTTTCTTCACAACAAACTAACGTTATTGCATTGTTACCAAAATTCTATATTTAGTAACAGCGAACTTGACCTTGAATTATGTTCACAGACACAATTTACTATCATCTAGAGCTTATAGGCAAAAAAGAAAGCACACAAAACCAATAATCTGAGTTCCACGAAGGATACAAATAAATAAATAAATAAATAAATAAATAAATAAATAAATAAATAAATAATGTATTTTAACAACACAACAATTGCACATCGACTGGGTGCAGTTGCCCGACCATCTGGGTGATTTCAACAGGTCATGATCATAAAAACCCTCTGTTATTAGTTACTCTCTCCCTAGATGTGGAATTTTACCGATATACTGAGTCTATCATTTATTGCCCTTTCTAATATGTGTATATTTTTGTCTGGCAAGCAACTGATTACCCCAAAGTGTGTGGATATTTTCGTCGAAAAGCAAGGACGTGTGCCCAACTTGGTATTTCATAATTTCTTGCTCAATCTCTGCCTGACGAAACCCATGGTCGCGAGATTTAGGGAGGGGTCACTCCCCCAAAATTTACGCCCCTGGCTATATCTGTTTCCTCAACACAAAGCTTATGGACATCACTGGAACGAGTTCGTTGCGCCTGTTCCAATTATAAGTCATAAGCTTCGCTCTCCAGGAAAACATGAAGCATTTTAATTATTAAACATAGAGAGGTTAACAGTGTAATAAGCTTGTCTAAAATTATCCTTCTCGGAGGCTTCTGGCTTTCGATGGTCACAGTATCATGTTCATAGAGGCTTAGTTTAAACAATATCTCTTTCAGAAAGCTTAGCTTCCTGATACGTTATCAAATGCTCATGCGGTTCAGATGCCGTATGTTTTAAGTCTGTTTTGTCAGCCCTCCTGAGGTTTGTTGCGTACATTCGCTTTATATCGTCGATCGCAAACAATCTTGTGAAACGAATAACTGTATCAAAATTTAAAATGTTTGTCTTCAAAACAAGCCTGGCAAGAACTGAAACTGAAACTGAAAATGTATCACTAGGTTTTATTCTAAAACAACACAACCACTACTCTGCATAAACTTTCCGTTTAGTGGACAACACATGTGACTATTGTAATAAGTTGAGCTCTACTCCCCACCCCACCCCCCACCCCCTCTCTCTCACACACACACTCTATAAGTGAGATATCAGTATTCCAATCTCACCATGTACAATAATAGTAAATTATCAATTTGAAGTTCGCTACACCTGCTGATGTGTCTCAGTTGCAGGACCAGTACCTGTTTCCGTCTTGTTATACTTTCTTCCCATTCCCAACATTTTAACTGTACTTTCTGTGATGACTATACTGGGGGATACAATATTTGATAAATGTACGTGTTTAGAATATTAGAATGGTTATATTTACCCCAGTACGCAACACTACAGTACACTTTTAGTAATAGACACAGTACTACTATCATTATACCTGCTGATGAACCCTGCGTTGTGGATTCGGGAGCTGTGTCCACAGTGACCCCTCTTCACTATACGTGCATGGCTGTGGTTGTTTTAATGTTTGCACCCAGGAATCTAGAACTGGATGACTTTACCTACTTAGAAAAATATAATTGTTGCATCCCATCCTCATAATATATAATAGCAGCAAGCTGCCAGTTCGAAATCTAGTACTGCTGTGGCTACACATACTGAGGCGTTTGTGGGACAAGCACATGTTACTAGGGTAATATACACTTGTAACTTAATTAAGCACCCCCTGAAATGTTTCATGACAGTGAAGTTGCTGTTACTGATTATTATATTTTAATGATTGCTATGATTTGCTGTACATTTCATCTCGTGAAACGTGATGTTTCTGGTTGATAGCGCATCCCAAACAAATCCCCTCGTCCACGTGAAGCATGCTACCCACGGATGTCACAAAAAACACGGTCATCCGCATACAATATCTGGATGTAAAGCAAGAAAATTTGTCACTTTTTATCAGTAAATGTTGACATGGCAAGGAGGAAACTGCCAGAGGCACTAAGATGGCAAATTGTTGGCATTCATGTAACAGGCCTGTCATTCAAAGCTATTGGAAGGCAACTTGGCTATGGTCATTCTGTCATCAGCAAACCTGTCCGAAAAAACCAACAAACCAACGATGTTAAGGACCGACCTAGGCTTTAACAACCCCGAATGACCTTTCCTCGGGAAGATCGGAGTCTGGCACGCTTCGTTAGGCATGAACCCATTGCTTCAAGTGGGGTTTTGAAACGCCTCTGGCTCCCCAACAGTCGTTTGTACAACAGAACTTTCCGAAACCGTCTCAAAGCAGCACTGCGTTTGAGGTCCAGAAAAGTCATCAGGAGTCCAGCTCTATCCGTTCAGCATCACACACGACGTTTGGAGTGGTGTATGGCACGACAACATTGGAATCTCAGGACATGGAAGAATGTCCATTGGTCAGACGAGAGTAGGTTCCTGCTTCAAATCACAGATGGTCCCATGAGAGTGTGGAGGCATGGAAATACTGCTTACGTGCCCAGGAACATCAGACTTAATGTTCTTAATGGTGGAGGAACAGTAATAATCTGAGGATGCCTCTCTCATGATTGTAAATTTGATATGGTGACTGTACGTGGGATTCTCAATGGTTATCAGTACATCCGGGACATTCTCAATCCGGTTGCCGTGCCTCATTTTGACAACCACCCGTTGGATACTCGCCCTGTATTCATGGATGACAATTCAACGCTACTTCGTTCCCATCCTATGAAAGCATTCCTTCAGAACAACGCTATTACAACACTACCTTGGCCTGCAATGAGCCACGATTTGAATCCCTTAGAACACATCTGGGACATTCTTGGACGTCGTGTGCAAGAAAGGGATCCGCCTGTACAGAATTTGGCCGATTTGGAAGCTGCATTGCATGAGAAGTGACAGCAGTTGGACCGTATCAGAAGGCTCACTGGTAGCATTAGGAGAAGGGTTCAGGCTGCCACCTGGGCACGTGGTGGATAGACTCGCTACTGACGCCAGACACTGCTATTGTGTTCAAGAGCTCACAAGTTACATTTTTGTCAATAATTACCAGCACTATTGGACCGTTGGACCGTTCCAGCACTATACATGTCAAGAGAACATTTTTCCATCCAAAACATTAGTGACAGATATGTGTAATTAGCGCCATTAAAATATTCATATTTTTATCATTGTGTTGTCTTTCATTTGTCAATAGACCATTCTTTCCGCAAACAATCACGTTTGGCCATCTTAAAGATAGCATGAAAATAATGACAGTTCCTATTAACACCATTGCGAAAACAAAAGGTGGTGCTTTATTAAGTACCAAGTGTATATATGCCTCCCTCATTACAAATACAGATAACTAAGTCCGTAAGGAATCCGGCACTGTTATGTGCTGTTTGTATCCTTGTGTCTTCCGGGTGTATGGGAATTTACACCGGTTTGGGACTCATACACCATAAGGCGCAGCCGAAGGGTGTATGAGATCCCGGACCTTGTAAATTCCCATACCACACGGAAGACACAAAAATAACTGATTTGTTTTCAAATCCTTTCGTTCTCTTAACTCTACAGAAAATCGAGCTTTCAAAACAACACATCCTAAAATCATATCATAAAAAATGGACATTAAAACTAGCTCATTGAGCTCATTTCCTTACTACAATTTAGTGATACAGAATTTCGGCAAGCAGCCCCCATCTTCTCGACCCCGCCCCCAACCTCCACTCTCTAAACCCTTCCACCTTCCAAGCAATTCGTGTCAGGGTAGTTCTATTCAATTACTGACCACCTGACGAAATAACTGGCTGGAGGCTAATAGGAATACAATAATTTAAAGACAGAAGGATTTATAAATTAAAATTAAAATATCACAGTTAGTGCTATACAGAAGATTCAAGATTGTTGTTTCACTTTCGGAATACAGTTTCAATGGTGCAATTATTGAAGGTAGTGCACCTTCGCGGACCCTCATTATCTAATATCAGAGGCTACGGAAACTCCAAGAACGTGGGGGTCACACCTTTCTGGGTACCGCAAAGGTGTAGGATGGAAAATAATTTCTCCTCGGGTGTCAATGGTGGTGGGGCGGTGTTTATGCAAAATATATAAATTTATATACGCTACCCCTCACCCACTCTATTTAAGACACTAACCTCGGCGTATTTATTTTGTTTTGTTTTTACTTAACCCTTAAACGATGGTGGTATATTCTATATCAATGCAATGGCAGCAATTGGAAGAGGCCATATTCATTATTTGTGAGCAGACCAATTAAAATTGTCAACGTGCAGCCTCAGTGCAATATTGATTGGTCTTCCCCACAGATTCACTTTCCAGCTATTATAATTAATGAATTTATAAAGTATCATGTTCATGGGCTGAAAAAGAGGCCTCTCGGGTTCAAAGGGCTAACCATAGCTTTGAAACCGTCCTTTGAAATATTACGTTCCATTTTGAGCTTTCTATTTTTATTCAGTAAAATCTTGAAAATCAATGTGGTCATATATGTATAGGTGATGTGTAGTGACGATAGGGATTGTGTATGTTATGTCGGAAAATGCCGTTCGGGTACCTATAATGGATGAAAAAAGTGTAGGTGGCACGTGCCCCCCCCCCCCCCTGCCCCAGCCTATGGCTACTATTAGTCTCTCTGTTTGTCATTAAAATCATCGGCGAATAGAGCCTCTAGCATCGAAACATCTATGTAGTAGATAGATGATGACAACTGGTGTCAGAAGAGAATTGACTGTGGTTTATAGCGTTGAGTGAGGTTGATTACAGGTCACGCAACCAAGTGCGAAGATTTTTCAGTGAATTAGCGAACATTTCTGTTAAAGATAAATAAATTAAAAAAATACAATAAATTGAATTATAAATTTATCAATTTATATTTATTTATTAATTATTATTAATTAGTTAATTAAGATAACAACTATTGATAATTTAAGAATGAATTAATACTTAATAATAATAAATAAATAATTCTTAATAAATATTATAGTAAATTATTATTTATTATTATTATTAATATTAACAATTAATCAATAACTAATAGGTAATTAATTATAATAATTAATTATTTAACTATTACTAATCATTAATTAATTATAATAATTAATAATTATTACTAATTATTAATTAATTATAATTACTATTAAATATTATGGTTATCGTTATTAATTAATTGTTAATTAACTAATAATAATTATTATTATTATTATTTATTATTATTTAATAAATGATATAATAAAAAATAATAATAATACACAGTAATAAAAATTATTAATAACAAGGGCAACGCCCCCGGTCCCCCGACCAAGATGGCAAATTCAAGGGAGCTGTTAGGATGCAATTTGTTCGCAGAGCATGGCCATTTTTTAACTTGACCTGTATTTCCAACCAATTAAACCACATACTTAGTTTCGTTTCAATCAAATGATCCAAAGTAAAGTTATCATCCGGACAACACAAAAACCGTATTTTCTAAGTCGAAAAAGGGGAATAAATCCAGTAAAAATCAGTGGAGCGTGCCCATTTTCGAACTTGACCTGCATTTCCACCCAAATAAGCGGCATACTAAATTTCGTTTCAATCAAATGATCCTAACTAAAGTTATCAACCGGACAACACAAAAACTGTATTTTTTAAGTCGAAAAAGGGGAATAAATCCAGTAGAAATCAGTGGAGCGTGCCCATTTTCGAACTTGACCTACATTTCCACCCAAGTAAGACACATACCAAATTTAGTTTCAGTAAAATCATCCAAACTAAAGTTATCATCCGGACAAGGGTGTGACGGACGGACGCACGGACGCACGCACGGACGGACGGACGGACGGACGGACACTGCTGATTACAATAGTCCCCCGAAGGGTCGGGGGACAATAATTAAATTAAATTAAACTAAACTTGGGATTTAAAATGAACTATTCAAAGACGAAAACAAAGAATTGGGAAACAGAAAATAAAATGTGTAAATATTGTAAAAAGTAATGCAAGAATTAACTCGGAATGATCTTTCTTTTTTTGTTCACTTTTCACTGACTACAGAGGGGGCGCGGTGGCTCAGTAGGTAGAGGTGCAGGCTGCGAGCCGAGATGTCCTCGGTTTGAATCCCACCCTCGGCAACCGCGTTGTGTCCTTGGGCAAGACATTTCATCCCCATTGCCCACGTGGGGCACGGTGGCGTTGTGTACTAAGGCGTACTGCACGTCGATGGTGCACCTGTCTTCAACTAATGCTAACCCTGCTTGTGTGGAGTTGGTATGTTGGGGAGCTGACAGTTGCTCGCCGTTGCTCCGTGGTTCTCTCCGGGTACTCCGGCTTCCTCCACCCGTAAAACTGTCATGATCATGATTAGCCATTGTGCAGAAATATGTGACTTTAAACACCAATAAATAAATAATAAATAACTAACTCCAGAAGGCAACAATAGTATTGTTGCGTAGCGCTGTCAATTTTCACATTAATGTGTCCTTGTTCACAGAAAGTGTCCATCTCTCTTCTACAGAAATACACCTGCATGCTAATCTGGACTTTATTCTGTAATCCAACAAGTGTCTGGGGCGACAAACGAATACTGTTGTAAGGGTTTTTTTTTTTATATCGACGTCCGGTATTACTGGATAGTGCTTGTAGTCACCTTTACCGGATGCTTTAAGTGCAGTTTTCAGTTTTTAAACACAGAGATGTGATAGAGACCAGGTGAGAAAAAAAAAACTTAAGTCATGTTTGAATATTGGGTAAGGTTTCAAAATCAAGCTTTGTTTTCCCATATAACTGATTTCCTGTATAAATAATGCTTTTGGGGTATTTTGTTTCTTTAAATTTTCATGAAAATGGTCTGAAGGACCATTTTCATGTAAATTTAAAGAAATAAAAACTTCATAGTTGGTGACGAAATAAACTGAAACTCGATAAGAAACTGAAAGACCTCACCCTTGAAAACACTCGTTAGCGGAATAAACTTCACCATCTCTTATGATATCAAAACGTTTGAGGTGGGGTAAATACCTGTTTAAAACGTATCTAAAGTTGCCCAGGGCAGACGTTTTGTACATTTCACCTTCTTTTTCTTTTACATCCGGGTAAAAGAGTTCCAGTGTCATTCAGTTTGACAGATGTTTGGCTTTCAAAATCAACATTTTCTCCTTTTTTCCTATAAATATGTTCAAGTAAATCGACACACTTTTTGTTGCACTCTATATATTTACTGGTATTACTTTTGTTCTCCTTCCTAAAACTTCAGTTTTAGCATGACTTGCAAAATTAAAATTAATTTGAGCCATTTTTAATTGAGCAGACACCAAAACAAAACACATCACACACCTTCCAAAAATAGTACCATAATTAAATAATCCCTACACGACACATAATGTATTTTTATTTTCATTAAAAATTTTATGTAATAATTTACTTAAAAATATTCAATTAACCACATTATTTTTTTCAAACACAAAAATAAGCTAGTAAATAAATATTTATAATAATATAAATAAACAATGTAAGCAACATAAACACACGTTCTTCGTTCATTCAATCCTCGAATGGAACAGCCTGGAAGACAGTGCATGTGATAACATCAACACAACATTATATCCACCCGTTTGGTTAACCACCAGAGGCGACGGAACCACGGAGGCACAGGGGACACGTGCCCCTCCACCTTTTTCCACAGACACATTGCGTGGTTATATAATGTGTTAAAACGGATGCATGCAAATATACAGGCATTCCTGTAATATATTATTTGCAAATCCAACCAACATTTGGCCAATAAATCCCACCTTCGGTCGCTTCAGTCCATTTCTTCTACATCGACCATCTTCCAGCCCGAAGGAAGATTATTGAAGTAGATGAAAGGGACAGGACAGCGACCACACCATGGCATGCTCATCTAAATAAGACACTATAGTGTGTCACGGTATTAGTTAGGGGAGACACTATAGGCCCAAATATTTTTTATTCAGTGTTAAAAATATTTTGGCCAACAGTGCCTCCGCACCATCCCCTATGACCAACTCCTAGATTTCCCTGTCATGACATATGTTTGTGTTTGCAAATCAATTTTTCTTTAGCTTAAATGTTTTTTTCTGTTTTGCAAGTTTTTATTTTTATAAATAAATATCTTTATTTGTATGACAATAAGTTGTCATGAAGAACGCCCACACGACAACTCGGCCGAGTGCGGGAAAAAATGTTGACAACGGCCATTTACTACCACATCCGTTGTCAATATTTTTCCCACACTCGAGCGTTCTTCTGTGCATTTTGGATCCTCGCATTGTCAATAAAAAGAAGGTGACTTGAAGTTTTGGATACGTTTCATCATCTATTGACTGAGAGGAAACATCTATTGACTGAAAGAAAACATGGAGCCAATAGAAGTTGATTAAGCCGGGGACACACTAGGCGATTTTGTACGCCCGATCCATTTTCGCTTGCGTAATCGTGTAGTGTGTCTGATTGTGCGACGCCGAACTTTGCTAGCGAACACGTACGCCCGACCAATCGGCCGTATTCAACACGCTGAATATTGGCGATCAATTTCGGCCGGATTTTTATCGGTGGCGTAGAGATCGGAAAGTGTGCCCACCTCGGCGACAGCAGACCGGGTGCGTATATTGCTACTGCTGCAATTTTCTTCCTGTACTTCGACTTGCTGGCCGCCATTTTATGATCACATGACAAGAGTAAAAAGGTGTCACATGACAAGAGGAGACGTCGCTGTCGTACTGTTATCGGCCAAGTGTGTCCAGTCAATCGTTGAACTCATTGCCGGACAAAAATCGACGGCGTAAAAAATCTTTGTCGACAGAGATAAAAAATCGCCTAGTGTGTCCCCGGCTTAACAGTTCCGTAGAGAGAAATGAGTCAACAAAAAAGAAGAGGGCTGATGAAGAATTCGCCTTGGCTTTAAGAAAGTGGTGGTCGGCATCACTTCCCATGAAGGAGCAAGATAAGAAGCTTGAGGACCACCCTTTCGTAGAAGCTGCCAGACGTCCGTTCGGGGAGATCCATTACAAGAATCAGCCTAAACACTGGTTTGATCTCCTCGTACGTATGCAGGAGGAAGCCCTTTTGGGACGAAGGAATTATCGGGAACAAGATTGCTTCACGGAGGCAGAGATGTCGTTACCAACAAGCAGAGACATGTGGGAAGGCGAATTCTTCACCGACGCGGAGATGGGAAAAATAGCTCTCTACGGAATGGAAGAATAAAATGGCCCTTTTCAAGGCCAACCACAATATTAGAACGAGATATCTTGTCATGTTCGCACATCCAAGTCTTTGTTATAAAAAAAAACAAAAAGCAGTTCCCTCCCTAGAGTGTGATCCGATGACTATATTATATTAAATCATTTTATGGTAGGGGTATCCATGTGGTTTGGGATAGCATCTCTCCAATCTCTGCATACAACTTCTAAAAATTGGGGGGGAAAGCATTTTGTGTGTCTTCTTGTGTTTTGTTGTAATCATAAGGAAATTCCTTCTGCTTAAAACAAAACACAAGAAGACACACAATACGAAAAAAGTAAAAACTTAGTGGTTTGCGTTGAGGTCGAATTCTCTGTATAGTTGTTTTTCTATAGTAAGAATAGTATTCATTGTATGTTTAGCAATCAAATTGTCTCTACAGTACAAACTGTATATCAGGTTACACTATAAAGATTTTGATAAGTATGTATACAATATCAAACCTCATACTCACAGTGAGAATGAGAAGTGACTCTTGACTTGTTTTTACTGTTGGGAGATAATAGGGACACGGTGATAAAAAAAGGGTATGTGGGTTTATCAACATTTCGACAGAACTATCACAAAAGTTTTAACAAAAACAAATATTTATTTAAAGTCGATTCATTATAATGCCATGAACTGAACATTTGTACACCAAGATCTGAGTTAGCCTATCTGTAGAAACCTTGTACATTGAGATTTTTTTATGGTAGTTTTATTTGAGACCCAAGATTTTCAAAAACAAATCTTGGGTCTAAATTAAAAAAACTGGTATTGCTCAAGTGATCTGATTTTGAAACAAATATAAGAGAACTGAAAAAAACCTATCTCTGTAATACAAATGTCTGGCGAAAAAAATTATATAATAGAAATGGGGTGGATTCTTTATAAAAACAAAAACTTAAAAAACTAAAAGTCATAATTGAAAAATTATCTCCGTGGGATTGTTTTGACACCTGATATTTATTATTACAGTTATTTCAAACAATATCTATAAGATTGCTCAAACCATCGCCGAACATCTTTATCATTCTCTTGGAAATTTCTTGGATCGACATTGATAGTAAGAACTGTCTCAAAATCATATCCTCTTGCAAGATGATCTAAAACAAATATACAGTACATTCCACATACTATAGTACGAGCACTTTGAAGTCTCATTGTGTTAATAGTCCATGAATCTGTGTTTTTTCACCGTGAAATTGAATACGTCTTTATCTATTGGTGGTAAGCCATATGAATCAAAGTAGATGACTGAACGATTGCCTTTGAAATATATTACTACCCAATGTTCTCCTGGTTCTCTTGATGAATCCGTGTGAACAATATAAGCTTTTCCGTGTTTAAGCCCTTGTTTTGGTAATAAGTCTATTGAACACACTTTTCCATTCAAGGATAATAACCTTTGAGAATTGCCCAGAATATATTGTAGTTGAGTGGTTTCCATCTCTTCTTAGCCCTGAAAAGGGTTGTTATGAAGTAGTTCTTTTAATCAATTTCTTCTTTAACAACTAGTGTATAGTACCCCCACTCTTTATCTACTAAATCTGTCCACTTTTGAAGGTCTTTATTGGTGTTAATTTCAAAGATCACATTTATACTGTTCAAAAAAGTTAAGCCCCCCCCCCCCCTCCCTCCATAATACCTGTGGGTATATGAATATCTCTTATTGTGACGTTCCCCATTCCTCTATCGGAGCTGGAATAGATCCTCAAAACTGGTGAACATTTGCTGGCTGTTGACCACTTCACCACCGTGCAAAGAGTCCGGACTGCAACCCGATAGAACATGTGTGGGACATGCTCAGCTGGAGAGTGGTTAACAGACAGCCACCTCCTGATGACATCGACAGTCTGCGCCATGAGCTTGTAGAGAAATGGGACAACATCACATTGAGAGAAATTAAGAAGGTCATCGACAGCATGCCATGTCGATTAAGATGTGTTAGAGATGATCGAGGAGGCTCCACCAGATACTGAACAACGTGACGTTTTTTTTTTGACGTTATGAAGATGTCCGCAGTGCCTAATGTTCATTCAGTAAAGCAAATGCTCTGGAAACCCTTGTTTTTGACTAATAAGGCATATTCTCCTTATTACAAATAGCAGGTTTTCTCTCATGAAAATTTATCTATTACCTGTATGCCCACTGGTATTATAGGGGAAGGGGGCTTAACTTTTGGGGGACAGTATATATATGCACAACATTCTTCAACATTCAGTCTCTGTGCATTTTTGTGCAGTTTATATAGTACACTTGATGGACGCACTTGTTCCATACACTCTTTCATATACAATTCGATCCATGGTCTTGCATCTTTTTTTATACAAAAGTCATGTTTTGTGCAGGTGTTCCTAGACATGCTTCACACAGTTCTCTCAGTTTTTCTTTTATCAAAGGTGTCACCTTCCTCACAACAATTTCTTTAAATAATGTAATAAAGAGTCTACCATTAATCTTCTGCTCTTTCTTCAATATTTTTATTCGTTTTCTCATTTCTCTGTACATATTGCAATGTTCACATTTACTCATTGTTTAGGGTCAAATATAATTTCTCTGAATTTGTTGATTTCTATCTCACTATCAAATTCTGCATAGACAACAACGTTGATCACCTCTGAAAGAGCTTGAGCAAACTGATGTTCGGACCAAAAAGTGCCAGACTTTATAGGGTGACGCAAAGGCCTGCTACTTGATTGGTCAGGTGTCAAATCAACCCCCTAAAGGGTATACCATTTTGCTTAATCCTGCAAAGATAAATCAAATGTTTGATTTTGTCCAAAATAGCCCATAGCTTCAAATAATGCCCATCTGTTGTGATTTCCAACTTATTCAAATCAAAATGTTGAAACTTAAATGGAGTAGTGGTAATATCTCCATTTATAACTCGATTAAAATTAAACCAAGAATAATTCATTTTGGCATCCGTTTATGAAACAGATAGTCTTTTAGTTTTGAACGAAGACCACTTACAATAGTAAACATTTTAATTTCAGTACGTCTTATGGGCATTTTATAATTCGATCTATTTTTGCATTAAGATCATTCACAAATTTTGCTATTAAATCCAATGCCAGTATTCTGAATACGGCTTTTTGGATTTCTAATTTTCCATTTTCATTGCCAATTAAACAAAATTTAGTTGGAGAACGATGTGGTTTTATTCTCATTTCTACACCATTTGGTAAATACTTATCTTGCACAAATAGATCTAAATGTAATTTACCTCTTAGTTGCACAGACTTACTAGCACCAATTAATTTGGCTCGTTCAGTCAAACCTTTGTTAGACAAAGCTTTAGTTCTTTCTGTATGGTGTCCAGGAGTATCTGCATACCACATTTCACTAGCAGCTAGATGCGTTCTTTTCACATCTTTAGAATAGCTTAACAGATTTTCAAAACATCCTTGGTAAGCATACATATCTGCATTGGTGGTTATCAGATTGCCGTTCAGTGTAACATCAATTTCACTGAAGATGCTATGAAAAAATTATTGATAGGAGCAGTTTGCGTATCTCCACTCAATACACTCCCATCTTGTTTTGTAATTTGGAATTGAACCTCAAGTGTAGATGCTGCAAGATCTAACCACTTGGTTGTTTGTCTTGGAATTAAAAAATCTATTGGTGAAGAATTATTTAAAGATGCAATAGGAAATTGTCCAATTTCACCAATATTTTCTATGCCACTTCATGTTGGTGATACATTATCTAGATCAAAACTACTACTAAAATGTTTGCAAGATCCATGTAACATCATGATTTAATCAAATATATCAAGTGGTCTTGATTTTCGTTTTGAATAAGCTTGTCTTTGACGTGTCTTGCCTCTATGAGAACGAACCACAGACTGACGTTTTGGTTCTTGTTTTTGTCTTTTTATACCTAAAGCAGATTCACCAACTGATTTCAAAAGAGCTTTTCCATGAGTTAATAAAATTTCGTTAGGTGCTTTGCGTTTTTTTATCGATTTATTTGATATTTCTAAACCATATTTTAATCCTTCTCTCTTTAAAGTTCGAAATGCATTTTTTGCAATTGGTTTTATAAATAGCGCAGCTGTTCTTATCGCTGTGCAAAAAATAGACCCTAATCCATATCCATATTGCCGTGGTACACCTTGATACACCGGCATCATTTTTACAAATTTAATTTATGTCTCTGTCTAAAATGCAACTTGACAACTGTCTTGCCACTTGCAAACTGAACGAGGTTACAAGTGTTCCCATTAATATTTATACTGATCTGATCAAAATAAGATTTTGATACTGGTACGTAATGTACATTATCAAATTCTATATGAGTGTGCAGAGACTTTTTATGTGAATTAAAAGGTATCACACGTAGTATTGGAGCTTCAATATCACCAAGAAACGTATAATCTACTATGTCAGAATAAATAAAGATTTGATTGAAATCCACATATAAGTCCACATTATATTTAAATGTACATTTTGCTGTGTTAGGAAAAATGACAGGATACATACCAAACTTTCTGTCAATTCAATTTCAACTCACTCCATACGACTTGATACCATTTTTACATGTGATTGACGAGATGAATAACCAAGATTAAATGCCACATTAAATTCTTTAAAAATCGCCCCAAGTTTTTCTTCAATTTCTGATTGTATTGCCTCAATGACATGTCCACTATTTGCATATGCACCCGATAAAATATTTAATTAACAACAGCAATATCTTTGAGTAATGTATGTTTCACACTCGTTTTATTAATATGATTTGATATTTTGGAGTTTGTCACAATGATTTTAAAATGTGATTCTTCATCTGATATATTTTTGCCTCAGAAGGTAAAATTACTTCAACTAATCCCACTTCCCAAAGTTCTTTATCAATATAAATAGGTGTAGATAATTTTGTTTGAAAACAACATTGAGTATCATTTGGAAACATATTCATAGAACTATCACTCAGAAGTGTTACATAAGACGAATTCATTTTTCTTATCTTGCAGTTGTTTCAAATATTTTAAACCTGGACTTGGAAGAATATATCCTAAAGAACTACTTAATAACACTAACCATAATTCTTTATCATCGCTTTGTAAACTCAAATGTGCAATGACAGTAATTATAATACCATAAATGATAATAATATGTGTAAAATAAGTGACTTGATTTTTTTGCAACATGATTCCCACAAACTTTAAATTGTTGACTTGGTTCATCAACACTTGTGCTTTCATTAGGTAATGAAGTTTCATTTGATGACATTTTTGTTTTTATACCAAATCTGATTCTACTATCCAACTATCAAATTTCTTTGGTTAACCTTCCCAATGCACTTTAAGTTCTTTAATAATTTATTTCCCCACACTCTTGACCATCTATTAAGAATTGATTCAATGATATATTTTTTATCATCTTTTATACTTCAAATTTCTCGTGGATAAAATGTCCCTTGTATATTTTCACCACCCATACCTTCAAGTTTATAAGTGGGTGGTATTCTATGTTTTACATGAGTAATTTTAAATAGTTATTTTGTCCAATTTGGTAAATACCCTTTTTCAAATGTACGTTTGGTTTAATTAATATGTACTATATCACCAACTTTAAATTATATTTTTTCTTTTTAGATTTGTTTACAATGCAAATGTTGAGATACTTCTACTTCATTTTCTAATGATACTGAAGTAGAAGTTCTCTGAATCCAATGATGGAAACTATGATTATAACCATCAACTAAATTTTCCAACACATCAATGTACCTTAGTGTACGTCTGTGTGTAAAATATTTCCACATTCGTGTTTTCAATGAATGCTGAAAACGTTCAACAATACTAGCTTTTGTCTCAGGATTTGCTGTTGTGAAGAAATGAATTTTTTGTTTATTTAAAACTTTTTGCACATCTTTATTTTTAAATTCAGAACCTTTATCAGATTGTAATGATAATGGTTTACATCTAGAAGTTTTTAAAATACTCTGAAAAGATTTTGTTATTATTTCTTCTGATTTATCATGAAGGAGTAATACCCATGCATATTTTAAAAATACATCAACAATACAAACTAAATAACGAAATTGGTCATTGTAAGATTGTAAACTTTGTAAGTCTGCTAAATCAATTTGCCATTGATGATCAATACCACCAACTAGAGTCTTACATCTTGAAAACTTTTTTATGGATGGGTTTATGTAAAGTATAGGTTCTTTCTCCTTTCAACCATTTTTTCACTTGATCAACTGTGATGGAATTATCTTTACTATGAGCTGCTTTGTATAATTTGTGTATACTTCCATAACCAGCAGGATGTTTTGTATTGTAATATATTTCAGTAATAAATCATTCAATAAGCCTCCCATTTTTCAGAAATTCTATGTTTTGTCAATTTATGCTTAAGTGTTGTCTTTGGTGTTTCTACACCCCACTGCACTCTCTGACCTCGACGAACTTTACGTTTTGGAGGTGATGGTTGAGGAGTTTCTAACCAACTATCTTTTGGAGAACTTTGATATTTACTGGCTTTGGGTATATGTTGTCTATTCATCCATAACCAATGTTCACAATTTCCAACAAAATCTTGAGGGATATTTATATCTTTTAATCCACGAGTAAACATTTCCCAACTGCTCGGTTTAAAACCTTTTCAGTGTCTAAGAACATCATTGACTAAATCTATGATATTTGAACCTTTTATGACTTCTCCATTGTAACTTAACACACCATTATCATTCCAACTCATGCATGGATGACATGATAAAGCAGATAATAATGAAGTTGCTTTACATCTCATTGTAACAGGGACACTTTCTATAATACAATCTTGTAAAAATAATGATTTTTCTCCTGACTCAGGTAATGGAGCCAATGTTGGTTGTAATGCCTTTTTATGTGACATTTGAAATTTTTGTAAAGTTTCCCCATACTTTTGTTTTTTCTCACTTTCGGACAACTCTGAATTATTTAACACAAATGATAAATTATTTTGAAGCCGTGCTGTATTTGTAATTTGAGGATTTGGGGGTAATCTAGGTCTTTGAGATTTTTCATTTCTAAAACATTGCATATCTTCTAACATTTGATAATGTACAATAGCCATTTTTTCATATTTTACTCACTTATTTATTTGCAAGATTTGATGCAAGTCCTACAGCAGGTCCAAGTGAACCAAGTAATGGTAAAAAACACATTTTTGATTTAAAAATTGTTCTTTCTTTTTAAGAGTTATTGATTTACTACCGAGTACTCATACTTGTTGACGCTTTGGATGTAATTTTGTTTCTGACTTGGTGTTAGATGTATGTTGTCTTTTAAAAGATTATGGCAGCATTCTGACACATGGTTAATTAATTCTTTAGGTGCATTTTTCATAATTTGTTTTTGAAATGCTGGAGGAGTTTGACTAAAACCCATTAACATTCCACCCTATTTTTTAACTAAAGGAATTTTATGAGTTTGTTTCTTATTTTGTCTTATCATCTTGCTCTTACAGAATCTAATGATTAAATGACTTAATTAAACAAAATGTTATGGTATTTATACATTATTATTTTTTTATTATCTTTTTTGAAAGTAAGACCTTTAACAGTTTTAGGTGTATTCAATGATGTGAAACGTGACATTGTTGGAATATTTTCTTTTAGTGGTATATATCCTAAACCTTGTCTTGAACCCATTGGGTCATGTGTTACCTTTGGGCCTGTATTTGTTACACTTACACTTGCATACGTGTTAACTTAAGTGGTGATACCTTTCTTTGTTTTTGAAGGTTACTCACTAAATCTGAATATGAGTAATTTTTACCAACATTTCGTTGATTTTTATCTCTCTATAACTTGATGAGTTTTTTTTTCTTTTTTCTTATGGGATTTCGTTTCTTTTAGGTGACTTTTGTTTCTTACTCTTTGTTTTTTGGAACGCTGAATAGAATTATTATACACCCATGCCACATACATCCATAAAATTCAAAGATTGTATTTGTGTCTTTGTGTTTTCTTTATGTGCAACTGTCTGTAAAAAATCTAATGGCTTTAATGGAGTATTTGACTTTAGCAGGGTAACCTATGTCTGAAATAATTGCCATTTTGTTTTCTGGAAGTGAATTTTTTCTCCCAAGCTTTTGTTCATTCATCATCTAAGGTAACTGCTTCTCTCAAGGGGTCTATGCCATCACTATCTATAATTTTTTGTCTGAATTCCCCACATCCCTTACGTAAGATATCTACATCTGAATTGCAGTATAGTTCCATTTCTTTTTTAAATTAAATATGTCATTACTAGTAATTTTTTGGTTGTACCACTTGAAGAATTCTTCCCTATCTGATGGAGACATAGAATCTGGCATATACAACTCTGAATCTAAATAATAAGGACCAATATAATTTTGATAAGCTTGTGTGTTTGCCAAATGGGGGAAATAACCTTTTGCTAATTCTGTCAAGCCAAATGTTTTAGGAAGTTGTGCCAATCTCATTGAAAAAAAATTAAAGAATCAATAATCCTAATACCATAAGTTTTAAGTGAAAAAATTTTGTTCCCATTCATAATTACATCAGGAGTTGATGTACCATTTTCAATGTGATGTCTTAAAATAAATTGTCCATCAAAACCTCTTAAATTGTGAGCAATAGCTATTGTTCCTTCGTGTTCCTTACTGAAAAGCCAATTGCAAAAATGTGACAAAGTAGATTCCCCTTTAAAACTTGATTGTCGTTGTCCAATTTTGTCACAGAAAATACATTCTTGATCTATAGGTTTGCAAATACCTTCCTCACATGCACGGTGAGCAACACAGAAATTTGTGATATGAAGTCCTGAGTCTTCTGTGGGTTCAAAATCAAAAAATACAAATGGAATGCTTGGTAACTTTTCATCTGTGGGTGAAGTGTATTTTGGAATGAAACATTGGTGTTCAGAATTGACTACTTGATGACAATATTTACATTTTTTGAATCCTTCACAAGTATGTTTTCCTTAATGACTTGCAGTGTTTACATTTTTCAACTAATTGACAAATTGTTTTTTATTCTCTTTCCTTTGTAGTAAAATGGTTATTATAGCATGGTAAACTTCTAAATTGTCTATTGCAACTGTTACAAATAATGGGGTTTTCAAAACTGCATTTTGTTGGAGCATAGCATACACAACTAAAAGGCACATGTGACGTTCTCTCTTGTTGCACCCTTTATTACAAAGTTCACAATAGTAGGAACACCCTAAAAACCCTGTAATTGTAGTGATGGTATCAAAATGCTGATTATTGTGGTAAATATGAATAACTTTACTATCAGTGGTGGTATTTGGAGGTTTGAATAAAAATTCACTTTTTGCATACTGTGGTTGAATTTTGATGACATACTCTGGGTAAAGCAGGTCTTGTATTTAATAATATTCTTCGTATCCACAAGAAATATTATAATCAAGGCCTGCTCTGTCCATCAATGCCTTAGCTTCTCGTTCTTGTGTTGGTCGATCAGAACATTTAATATTTTTCCATTTCTTTTGCCAAAGTTCTGAATTATCTCTATCAATATGACACTTTCCCAGAACAATGGCCCATGTGAGACACATTGAATCATTAACATTTTTAATTTCAATAATATTTTTCTTGTTTCCAACCATTTTATCAAGAGATGCAAATGAAATTGGTGCATGTCGTCCGGATCTTTGTGGTAGAGAAGTGTGTGTTATTTCTAACAATTATTTATTTATTTATTGGTGTTTAAGGTCACATATATTTCTAAAGATAATTGCCCATCATGGATAGTGAATTTATCATTTGATTGTACAACTTTTTCTATTTCATCTCATATGGTGTTACCAGTAATAGACGAAGCCTTAGTAAATGGGATAAATATACTATAATATTTCTAACCCTGGGCGGTCAACTGATACCCTCATTGGATCATTTTCTTCTATAGTATATTCTACTTTAATATCTTCTACCATACTTTAAAATACTTTTCCAAGAATGTCAAATGGATTCTTCTGATTAAATTCTTTGAAGGTTATTCTACACCTGTGGGATTTGGAATGGAATTTTCTTGATGTTCCTTGTAGGAAAGGGTGGATGGTATATAAATCTCTTGCTGTTTCTACTCTCTGTTTCTAGGTATCTTCTTCTACTTCACTCTCTGTCTCACAGTATTCTTCAATGGCTCTCATCATCTTTTTCTTCTATCTTCTTCTAGCTGTGAAAATATGTCTTGTCTTCTTGGTTGCCCAAAAAAGTGTTATCAGCCTAAGATTCCCCCCACATTTTATTCTTTCCTTTAATGCCCCTTTCTGATGCTGCACCTCCAAGCTCCTACTCCAGCAGGCACACAAGACAGCCCCTATTGCAGGAAGCACATAAGACTTAACTGGGGGAAATTCGAAAACCGTAATGAGACCAATAACAGACCCAGAGGGACGGCCCGCCCCCAACTGGCGGAAAATTCGAAAACCTTCATGAGAGCAATATCAGATACGATGGGACCCTCCCCCCCCCCCCTCCCGCTGCACCTCCCAGCCCCTATTCCATGGGCCGAAAATTCGAAAGCCATCATCGAAGCAATAGCAGAGCCGGAGGGACGTCTAGCACGATGCAGCTGCTGCGCCCACCCCCACCCCAGACCCTATTCCAGGAAGCCCAGAAAACTTAACAACTGGCGGAAAATTCCAGAACCGTCTGGCCCGGGGCTCTCATACGAGCTGGCCCGGGACTCTCATGCGAGATTTCCTCAAACATCATGTTAGAGGTGGCACCAGCGTGTGGTCAGATCTGTTATGTGCTTCGAAGCTATATAGCCCATGCCATTCTGTTTCTAGAACCTTCTAGAAAGTTTCACAACATTGCATCAGACAGCCTTCTAGAATATTTCACAACACTGCAATAGGCGGCCTTGACACCAACACGCCCGTCAGTTTGTGTACATGCTGACTAAAAAGTGGCTGACAGCGTGACCCATTTTTTGGACAGCACGCAGTGCAATTGATAACACATATTAATTGCATTATAATTGCACAAACATAGAGCGCTTGAGTTGTCAATTTCCCAATGGCGTCAAGTTAAAAACGTATCAGATACGCCCAGTTGAATTTCATAACAACCTGCTGTGAATTATAAACCTGTATAATCTGTAGACTTGATCAGCATCTCCCATCTTAATGACGTATGCCCTCCCACCCACATGACGTTTGTGTACAAAACAATACACACGTGCGAGAACATTTGAGCGACAGCGATGAACGTTACTTCATATTTCACTCATTTGAAATCATTTCTGAACGTTTTTCTGAACTTAGCAAACTCCTAAATAATTACTATTGATAATACGTTATTTTGAGATCAAAATTTTACAATATTTATTGCATTTATTAACTACGAAATAAAATTGTAATCAATGCCGGCCAGCCTTCCACAAAATTTCAGTGTTCCTTCAAAGTTCCGAAATGGCCTCTGCGAATGCGACGGTGTCAATACACCTTTCGTTCACAAGACTGCCAAGAGAATGGAATGTATGTGACATATCACGCTTTAAAAAAATACGTTTGAGGGCGTCGTTAATTAAATATTAATTGTATAGAAAGTATGGAGAGTTCAAGCGTTTTTTCAAGCTGGACAGTGCAGCAAATGAAGGATTTTTTTAAACTTCGGTGTGTTCACGGCAAGAACTGTTAAAGAGGTGTTTTGGGGTGGACAAACTAAATTTGCCAACATTCCCAACCCCAGAACAACAACTACTTCAAAAAAAAACAGACAGGCTAAAAGAGAAACTAACTCTTGAGAATGGAACAGTTCTGCCAGACCCCGCCACAATAAATGTTGGTAAATGGTCGGACGACATGAGAAAAATGCCAGAGATTGATTTCTCTGACATTTGCATTTACCTAATAAATACACCAGGGGACTTTGACAATGAAAAGCTCAAAGCAAGAAAATCGTTGAACGCCATCCAGTATTTTAAAGACGGCTGGGTACAAACTTTATTTGTGACAGTAGCAGATAAAGATTTTGCTTTTTGGTAAAGTTAAAGTCAGACCGTCACAGAAATCTCATGAGATGCCCCATGATGCATGGGTTTTGATTCACAAGGATACGTGGATTAAATCAGCACATTGTTCATGCACTGCAGGGTATATACATAACTAAACTTTAAGGAGTATACCACTCCCCAAACAGCCCCCCTCCCCCTGTAATTACCTGGTGGGGTTTAATTACCCAGTGGGATTGGGATGGGATAAAAGTAGACTCTCCACAACCCAATATATTTTTTGGCGTTTTTTAGGGTGGGGGGGGGGGGGGCAGTTAAACACTCCCTCCCTCACCCCAGCTAACTTCTTGATCAAGCTTATGTACTATGTTATCACTCCATATTAATCATTCCGTTTGGGTTTCATAAACAGTATTTACCTGTGAAAATTTGCATGGGCACTTGCAGGGATTTATCGAGGTCGATAGCCCCATTTCCAATCATTACTTACAGTAGTGGAGTGCCAACTCCTGGCCCCAAAAATAGGTACAAGCCCACGGGTAAGAAGTTCATCTTCCCCCCACTGAGGGGGTGGGGGTGGTGGTTAAGTTAGTTTATGCCCCCTCCCCTGGCATATCTCCTCCCCCACCTGATGTTTGTGTCTTTTTCAGATGATGATTATTTTCTTTTCAAAACTTGATACAAGAGGCTTTTTATATATCAGGAGTCTACAAGTGCATAATTCAGAAATCAACAAGTGCATAATGAGAAATTTGTTAGTCAAGGATGGGGATGGGTGCATAATGGGGACAATTTTTATCTCCGTGTGCTTCAATCATTGTTTTGGGAGTACTTACTTATTGGTGTTTAAGGTCACATATTTATATACAATGGCTAAGTATGACCACAACATGGAGATAAAGTCAAGTTTAGTCAATCGTTTATACCCATGTTGTCCCTTTTAGAGGACTTCCACCCCAAGCAACAATGACGGTGTACCATTTTTTACAATGTGCTGAAGTGATGGAAGTTCAGTTCTACCTGAAGCAAAAATAGAACAAAATGTTATTCTTTGTGTATTTTGATATTCTCTCTCACTCTTTCTCTCACAGACAAGAAGTCTTGCCTTATTATCCATTTATTTTATCAAACACCCAGAAGTGCCCACTACCCCCATGTGTGGTCAAGGGATCCATCTCAGGATACATTTGAAAAATCAGTGTTTTGAAAGTGAATCAGAGTGGGTGTTTTTTTTTAGTCCAGGGACTCTGCAATTATTTGACGACTTTTTGGAGAATCCCAGCCCCACCCCAACCACCGGCTACGTCATTGAAAATAATAATTGGGAATTGCACGGTCGTTGTGACTGTAACTTGTAAGATCCATATGCCATGTCTGTGGTACCCTGGGCCTGGGCTAGTAGGAAAGAGGTCTCATATTGTGTTACGAGTTGCCAGGGCATGGGTGAGAATGGAGTATTGGTGAATGTCCTCTTCTAGCACCTGCTCTGAACATCGGAAGAACACCTCCATCGATTGCTCTCCCTTGATGCTCCACGAAGACCATTACTTGATTTCAACCAGCTGCAGCAGCAAGACGTCTCCTTCACGGACTCTGTTGGAGATCAGGATCAAGTCATCGAAGGTAATTCATACTTTCCACCTATTTTCGATGTGGCATTACCACATATGGCGACGAGATGACTCGTTTCCTACGTTAGGAAACCTATTTTTATGAAAAAATTTCACAAATAATTCGTACTTTTCAGTACGAGAAACACCGATAATTTTTTTTATCAATTCTCAATAAATGGGGAGGATCAACAATCGCTTCCTCGTTTATGTTGATTGGGAATTGTCATTTTGACATTTTTCATTCATTTTTCTTTGTTTTGTGGACATTTATTTTGATTTTGAACCATTTTCCCGCGTTGCCAATGCAAACAATGAAAACGGAAATCACAATTCTCGAGCAAAGTATGGCGGCCTCGTGGGGACAAAAAAAAAAAATAAATAAATTTTTAATAATTTTTTTCAATTGATTTTGATTTTGCAACTATTCTTTGCAGTATTTAAATGAATCATAATTAAACACAATTCACTTTCAATTTAAATAAAATAGAACATTATTTTTTTATTTACTTTATTTCAAAATGACTACCATCTATATACAAACAGCCACTGCAGATGAATTTAAAAAATTACATGGAATTGGGCAAATGAAATCAGAAAAAATAATAAAATGTAGAGAACAAAAAAAACAACTGGATATGCAAGACTTAATTAGAGAGACAGAAATTCCATTAGAAACATGGGCTGAGTGGCTAGCCCAAGAAAAAATTAGTTTAAAAGAGCCTGTTAACAATCCAGAGTTAAACACAATGAAGTCAAGGTTGGACAAATTAGAACAAATGTTAACTCAAAGTGATGAAAATTGGACTAGAAAATTTCAGGCCTCTGTTGCACAAAATGAAATTTTACAAACCAGGCTTAAAATCAAAGATCGGGAAATGGAAAGGTTAAAACAAGACGCTACTAGGGAGATACATAGTAGACTATGGGAATTTAATCAAGAATATGATAAGATTGCGTCTGAATTGAAAAGGGAAAAACAAGAAAATTTAGACTTGATAAGCCGTAAACTCAGCAATTCAGCTGCAGATGCTTATGCTGACCCCCACTTGTCAAGAATTATTGATGCCATTCCAGCAGATGGCCATTATCGAAAAAATTCAAATAGCACCCCTAAAACTACCAAATCTGACTTTGAAATACATGATCAGGGTGATTCAACTAAAACAAGTTTAGTTGCAAGTACTAGTACTGACTCACCTCACAAGTCCTCCTCTCGAAGGAGCAGATCTCATCACAAACACAAAAGGTCTTATTCCAGTTCATCTTGCCATTCAGACAGTGACACTGAATTTGATTCATTGTCGGATGACTGTTCAGACAGTTCTGATTCTGATTCTCCAGATTACAATTCTAACAGATCTCGTAGGTATAGAAAACATAGTAAAAGCCCAAATCGCCCCAAAATGTTAATTTTTACAGGGGACAGCACTTTAAAGTGGGAGCCATTTATATATCAATTTGAGCGAATTGCAAAACGTAGAAAATGGAGTACTAAGAAGAAAAATGAAAGGCTAATTGACTGTCTCTCGGGTACTGCCCTTGAATATGCGAGAGCTTTACATTTGGGCAAGCATTACAAAAAATTAAAAAAATAACTTAAAGAAAGATTTTGCCTTAAAGATGAACCTGTTGCTGCCAGAAGGCAGGTACAGTTCATGCGTCAAAAAGATGACGAAAATTTGGAAGAATTTTCTCAAAAGGTTCATTTTATGGCAATTGATGGATTTAAACATGCCAACAAAAAAACCATTGATCAGATTTCCACTGAATGTTTTTAAGGGGTTGTAGGGAGAAAGAGGCAGCAAAAATGGCTATGGAAAAAAATCCCCAAACTGTAAATAAAGCTTTAAAATATGTAAAAGCTTCACTGGCTAACCAACGGACAATTTTCGGCTATAGGGCTTCAAATTATGCTCATAGACAAGTTTCTTTCGCATCAAATGAGTCAAGTGCCAAGGAAAATAATGAAAACCTCAATGGAATACTCTTGTCTCAGAATTGAAGGAAGAAGTCAAAGAAATTAAACATATGCTTAAGTCCTTATCAGCTGCGGTTTATGAACAAAAACAAAGTCCTTCATCAGCTAATTACAGTTTTGACAGGAATCCTCCTTTGAATCAAGGTAGCCCAGTTAACACTAGAAATTTCAGTCAAAATGTCCGTTGGTCATCTCCAGATAATACTTTTGGCAGATCTCGTTCTCTCTCTCCACAACATAAATTATCATTCAGGCCAACACCAAGATATACTTCTCCCACTCAGTATTCTAGAAACATCCCCGCCCCCCCCCCCCCCCTAGAGAGGGTAACAACTCAACTAGGTCTCCCGAAAGAGACATACAGAAAGAAAATTTAAATGGCACAGGTCCAAGCAATCGACCGCAAACTTGGTCCAGATAACTCAGGGTCAACAATCGTGTGCAGAATCTGATAATTCATATGAGGAAATTTGTGTACAAAAAGTTGATGGTTTTAGTTTAGTGCTGAATGTAAATATTTTTAATCAGCCCACATTGGCAGTAGTAGATACTGCCGCTATGTTAACCTTGGTTAGTGAAAGTTTGTTTAAAAAACATTGTCCAAATTTACTGCCTACAAAATCTGTCAAACTGCATGGAATTTCCAAACAACCTGTTCTTGGAAAAATATTTAAGAATGTTGAAATTAGTATTGGCTCTAATTCTTTTAAATGGGATGTTTGTGTTGCCCCAATTTCTGATCCGGTAATCCTTGGTCTTGATTTTCTTGTTGAAAATAAGTGCATTGTAAATTTGAGAAATAATGTTGTCACTGTTTCTGGAGAAGAAGTAAACACTTCATTCAAAAAAAATTAAAATTCTGAGATCAAGGTATTCTGAGCTACAGTACAAAAAGGTGTTACCATTCCACCAAATTCAATTGGGTCTGTGGAATTAAAAATTAATGGTTCCTTGCCTAGTGATTTTATAATTGAACCAAAAATTCAGCATAAGGGAACACTTATATCTGCAACAGTTGGTCGAGGCACAAAAGTTTTTGTGAATGTCCTCAATGATGGTAAACATTTTGTTTGCTTCAAGCGAGGGTTGCATGTAGGGAATGCTGAAGAAATTGACGCCGTTTCTGAACCCATTGCAGAAAAGAGTTATGTAGTTGATATCAGAATGGCTGGTGTCCAGTCTGAAAATGGTTCCTTGTTTAATGAGTTGGAAATAGTTAAACTTGAAGTTTCCAATCACTTAAAAGAGTTATTTTTGAAAACTGTAGTCAGTTTGGAAACTAGTCAGGCAATCAAGTTAGGAAAACTTCTTATAAATTATTCTCGGGTATTTGCTAAACATGACCTTGACATTGGTTGCATTAGTGGAAATGTGCATGATATTGATACAGGTTCAGCTCCTCCTGTGAAGCATAAAATGAGATGTACTCCTCTTGGTTTTCAGGATCAGGAGAAAGAACATCTACAAAAAATGTTGGACGCTGGTGTTATTAGGCCATCGGTTTCTTGTTGGGTTTCCGCACCAGTTCTTGTTCGTAAAAAAGATGGGTCTGTTCACTGGTGCGTCGATTATAGGGCCTTGAATGAGTGTACTGTCAAAGACTGCTTCCCACTTCCCAATATTGATGATTGTTTGGATACTTTGTATGGTACGGAATATTTTTCAACCCTTGACATGGCCTCTGGTTATTATCAGATTCCCATATCAGAGGAAGCAATTAAGAAAACAGCCTTTGTCACGCGCTATGGCCTTTTCGAGCATACCCGAATGGGGTTTGGTTTGTGTAATGCGCCAAGTACATTTCAAAGAGCTATGGAGCTTGTGCTCCGAGGGCTCAACTGGCAAACTCTTTTAGTTTATCTCGACGATATAATTGTTCTGGGCAAAAATTTCGACGATGCCTTTTTTAACCTAGAAAAGGTGTTGATAAGATTTGAGGAGCATGGGTTAAAGTTGAAACCCAAAAAATGTGCTTTGTTCAAAAGAGAAGTAGAGTTCCTAGGAAAAACAGTTAGTGGTCAGGGAGTTTCTGTTTCTAAGGATAAAATTGAAGCAGTGTCAAATTGGCCAACTCCTGAAAATCAAACTCAGTTGCTGTCTTTCTTAGGTTTCATCAACTATCATCGTGATCACCTGCAGGATTTTGCTCAATTATCAGCTGTCTTATTTGAACTAGCACATAGCAAAGAGTATCTTTGGGAAGACAAGCATCAAACAGCTTTTGAAAAGTTTAAGGAAATGTTAACAAATCCACCTGTCTTGTCTTATCCTTCTCCCAATGGGTTATTCATCCTTGATACTGACGCTTCAGATTGTTCGATAGCTGCCGAGTTGTCACAAGTACAGGATGGTAAATTAAGAGTCATTGCTTATGCCAGTCATATACTGTTGAAACCACAGTGCAAGTATTGCACAACTAGGAAAGAGTTATTGGCCATAGTGAAATTCTGTCGTCACTTTAGACATTACCTTTTGGGCTGATCTTTCATTTTAAGAACTGATCACAATAGTCTTGTTTGGCTTATGCGTTTCAAACATATAGAAGTACAGTTAGCTAGATGGATGGAGGAATTGTCCCAGTTTGATATGCAGATTGTTCACCGGGATGGTAAAAAGCATATTAATGCTGATGCTCTGTCTCGAATTCCCTCAAAAATTGTGGACTGTGATTGTTTTAATGCTGGGTCTCAATTGGAAAGTTTACCATGCAAAGGCTGTGACTACTGTCGTCGAGCTCATTCTCAATGGTCTCGTTTTCAGGATGATGTGGATGACGTAATTCCCCTAGCTGTTAGAGTCATAAATTCTCAGGTTGATTCAGCTAGGGTTGATGAATCTTTTTTAAGTGATGTGAATTCTAGTAGTGGTACATGGTTCAAGTCATACACACACAAGCAGTTAAAAGAGATTCAGTGGCAAGACCCTGATTTGAATGTAATAATAAATTGGTTACAAAATGGCATTTCTCCTTCAGATGCTGAACTTTGTTTATGCAGCCCAAACGTTCGAACCATGTGGCTTTGTAAGTCTCAATTAAAGTTCATACAGAGTGTTCTTTACTATAACTGGGTTGAAAATGACCAAAACCGTCTGATTCTTGTGGTCCCTGATGCTTTGAAAGAAAAGGTTCTTTTCATGTGTCATGACTTAAAAAGTAGTGGACATTTAGGGCAGGACAAGACTCTTGCGAGACTTAAACAGTCCTTTTATTGGTGCGGTATGACTGAAAATTGTAAGGATTACGTGAAAACATGTCCAGTATGTAATGCTAACAAAAAGGCAACTGTCAATCCCAGAGCTCATCTCAAATCATTTCATGCAGGTTTTCCAATGGAAAGGGTCCATTTAGACATCCTTGGACCTTTTAATGAAAGCAGTAATGGAAACAAATATGTACTTGTAATGGTGGATCAATTTACAAAGTGGGTCGAATTTGCTGCTCTCCCTGATCAGAGTGCTGTCAGTGTAGCACAGAAATTTTTGGTTCACATCATTGTTACTTTTGGATGTCCCCTTGAAATTCTAACAGATCAGGGAAGTAATTTCCAAAGTCACTTGTTTGAGTCCCTCTATAATTTAATAGAAATTGCAAAGAAAAGAACCACCCCATACCATCCATCTGCAAATGGTCAGGTCGAATGTTATAATCGAACACTCTTGCAGATGATCCGCTGCTTCCTTGAAGATAAAAACAGAAACTGGGATAGAGACTTGCCTTTGTTGGCTATGGCGTTACATGCAACTGTTAATCGCAGCACAGGGTACACACCAAATCGTTTGATGTTCGGTCGTGAACTCATTCAGCCAGTAAATTTAATGTTTGGTGAAAATTTTCCTCACAATTCAACTCCTGCAGAATGGGTAAAGGAAATTGAGGCCGCATTAGGCCAGGCCCATAAATGTGCCCGCAATAACCTTGGACAATATCAGAAATGACAAAAAAGAAATTATGATCTACGGGTTAATGAAAAACACTTCGAACTTGGTGACATTGTCTATAAACGTAATTCTGCAACAAAGACTGGTGTGAGCTCAAAATTAAGGTCACCATGGATGGGCCCATTTTTAATACTTGAGGAAAAGGCACCCCTGTACAAAGTTCAAGGCAAGAAAGGAATATCTCTTCTTCATCATGACTGCCTGAAGTGTTGCCAAGATAGAGTTTTACCCTTGTGGTTACGTCGATTACGACCCAATCTCTTTGAAAAAGATTCAAATTCTAAAAGCTGTGATCTTGCTTCTGGTCTATCAGTACCTGCATCATCTGGGTCGGAACCTTTTGCTGACTCTAGTGGTGAAGTGGTATCAACTTCTGATGCCGAACAAACACATCCATTTTCGGGGTCGGAACTTTTTGCTGACTCAAATGGAGTGTCGGTAGCAGATTCTGATGATGGAGCATTAGCAAACTCAACGAATGAGAGCCCCCATGACAAATCATGCTCTTCAGACATTCAAAATGTGTTGGTAAACGCTTCAGATAGTCTTGTTGTAGCAGCTCAGGGAAATGAATTGTCAGATTCGAATTACAAAATTGACCCTGATTCTGAGCCTGATAGTTTTACTTTCTTAGATGGAAATATTCTGCCCAAACTCTTCAAAGAGATACCAGTCTCTTCATTTGGCAGGAAAATCCATAAACCTGCACGTTTCTTGGATTGATTGTAAAATATAAAAAAATGAACAGTACTATTTTAGTTAATTTTGTTGTAAATACAAGTAAGCCTTATTATATTCATGTTTTAGAAATGGATCTTGATGAATTCGTTTTCAATCCTGATGATGCTAATAACTTGGATGAGTTCGATGTAGCAACAGATAGCCCTTCCACACATGTCAGTAAATCAGACTGTATAACTGGAGAGTCAGCAGAGGCAATTCAAAATGAAAGTATTCCCTCTTTACACTTTGGTGAAGGGTCGCATGACACAGTTGCTCAAAGCGTCAATACTGTTGCACCAACACATGTACAAACGCCTGCATATAAAAATAAAAGAAAAATGAAAGTTTGTCAACTGTGCCCTGCTAAAACCGCTCATTTGAAGCGACATGTTTTAAAAGACCATTTACCATGGTTTCTAGCCTTCCACACTGCTTGCTGGCACAAAACACCAATTACATGTCCCGATACAGACTGTACAGTTGAACGGTGGTTCCACCTCATGAATGGCTTATTTTATTTTTTCTGTAACCTCTAACATTTGGACAACCTGTCAGAACTATTACAATATATTGTTAACAACTGTCTTTTCCCTGCTTATGATAAGTCAAATGTAGAGTTTAGTAATGAGGAAAGAAGTTTAATGAAAAAATATACGGAGTATTCCACTGAACAGTCTGTACAGGAACATCAATTCTCTCTTTCTCCACCAAACTTTATAATCTGTGTAATGCATTGGAGAATTCTTTGCATCCTCATTTTAAATTTAAATCTTGAAGAACAGTTACTAACCCACTTAAAGAATCTCTCCACTGAATTTACTTATACAGGTATAGAAATAATTCATGTAACAACTCTGGAAGATCAAAATTTAAACTTTGTAGATTCTCATTGCCATCTAGATCAACTTTTCAAGAAGAGTAATTGCACAAGTTTAAAACAATTTGAATCTACCTTTAACGGAGAAAGATTTACACTACAATGGGCAATATCCAACTTTGTTTTCCCACAATCCTGGCCATACATTGATTCAATTGTTGCTGGAGATTCCAGAATCTTCATGTCATTAGGAATTCACCCCCATTTGTTGGTTCCCGGTGTAGTTGAGTCCTTTTTCTGTTAAATTGGAAGAGAAGCTGAAAAATGATAAAATAATTGCTTTAGGAGAGGTTGGGTTGGACTACACCACATCTTGTCGTTGTAAGTCAACATGTTGGGACAAAGTACACTGCAGATCCATGAAAATAGCAGCTCAAAAGTCTTTCTTGAATCGAATTCTACCATTAGCTGAAAAATATCAAAAACCATTGATTCTACACTGCCGTGATCATCATACCGGAAACACTGCGGCTGATTTGTTAAAAATATCACAGATCTATATCTCACTTCATTGCCAATCCATCGTCATTGTTTCAGTGGAAACGTTGACGAATTAAATCACTGGCAAAGAGTTCTACCAAATGTGTACTTTGGCTTTACATGTAAAGCTTTTCAGGACACCCTCACTAAAGAGGCTTCAATGAAAGCAAAGTTGGATCGTCTCCTTTTAGAATCAGATGACCCTTATTTACCAACTATCCCTGAAAAGTTTAGCACTCCTTGGAGTGTAATTAAAGCTGCAAAATTGATGGCAGGCTGCAGAAAAATACCCTTGCCTGATTTGCTGGAAATTACTGTCAGCAATGTCAGGATATTATACAGACTTTAAAACATGAATTGTCAGAGTTTTTGTAGATATGTACAGATGTATAAAAGTGTAAAAAATGTTTTTCTCAATTGTTGGAAAGACAGGAACTTTCCCTCAGTAAACAAAATGTTGGAATTATACTGACAGAAGGTTATCAGCTTTCTTGTGAGAATTACACATTAATGTAAAGTTGATAGGAAGGTAATCTGCTTTCTTGTCAACACCCATTTATCCACATTTAGTCTAGTAGGAAGGTAGTTTGCTTTCTTGCTTCCCTCAAACATTCTAAATTTCTATTATTACCATCTCAATACAGTTTTAATCACCACATGACAAACTTTTATGGGCAAAGGAGGAGTGTGGTACGAGTTGCCAGTGCGTGGGTGAGAATGGAGTATTGGTGAATGTCCTCTTCTAGCACCTGCTCTGGACATCGGAAGAACACCTCCATCGATTGCTCTCCCTTGATGCTCCACGAAGACCATTACTCGATTTCAACCAGCTGCAGCAGCAAGACGTCTCCTTCACGGACTCTGTTGGAGATCAGGATCAAGTCATCGAAGGTAATTCATACTTTCCACCTATTTTCGATGTGGCATTACCACAATATTAAAGCGAGGTTTTATAGAAGATGCAGCCATGCTTACGTTTCTGTAAGAATCATTCCATAATGGCTGTACTACGTATTCCATAATCCGACTCTGATTTGTGTGAACAGAAAAAATAAATAAAAGCTCATTAAAAATAGTTTGCTATATCGGTATTTAGTATTGTTTTTAACTTTTGCGAACACCACGGTGATTCAGACTGTAGGCCTGCACACCTATAATTTAATTTTCAGCTCAGATTTACCTTGTTATTTGTATTAAAACTGACCATTTCTATAAGTTGTTTCAATATTTATGTCCGTTTTTTATCGGATTACCGATTCAGTTTTTGTCTTATCGCGCAAACGCCGACCATTTCTTATGAGGCTTGTGCACTGCGAATATTCCACGTGCGATTTGTTTTGTACATAAAAGTCACGTGGGTGTGAGGGCATACGTCATTAAGATGGGAAATGCTGATCTCCTCTATTCAAAGCAATCACATGCATGTTAACCTAGTGACTTTTTCGTCTGTACATAGTGCAGAAAAGACTTTTGTGTATTAACACTCTAACTTACAGACATAAAATATTCTTTAAATTGGGGGTTGCAGTATTATGGAATATTGGTTCGAACAGTTAAACGTGACAAACCGTGCGTATAACATCAAAAATTGCTGATCACCCAAAGCCGTCAGATACAATGCCTGTGCTACGTACAGGCCGGCAGATCTACCAGCCCAAAAATCTAAGTGATAACAATGAGTTGCATGTGCCTGCCCCCCCCCCCCCCCCCGCCCCCCACACACACACACATAGCTTAGAGACCAAAAGTTTTGAAACCAATCACATGGACATCTTTTCAAAGAATAAACACCCAAACAAAAATTCTGAGGCAATTATCTATGGCAGAGAACACCCATGGCCTTCTGGCAGCACCATGTGGACTTCACTGTATGGTGTGCGACGCAAGGTGCGGGCTCTCAGTTAATGACCACCTGAACCAAATCACAGATTTGTTCGTTAGAAGTTTCTGGCTATTACAGTTCTGCTACCAGACACGATTTTGACGAAACGAGAGTTGCCTTTCCCCAGGACCACGCGTGGTCTAGATACAATAACTCATATGAAAGACGCGCTTTCGAAAGGTTATCAAATGGGTCCGATCTGGCGCCTGATACAGACTGGAAAGAAAACAGGGATATAATCACGGTTCGGGCACCCTCTACCAATTAAAGCCTTACTATCGTCTACCGGCAAGCGTTCTACACCCCGCGAGTCGCAGATGCGACCATACAGTCGCATTCACCCAACGCTCTGGGCACGACCATATCCTTGCAGACTTTATCCAACAAGAGCGGGCCGATTTTTCTACCTTTATATTGGCAAAAGGGTTTACGAGGGCGGGGTCGAAAGAATTAATGAGTCTATTAAGATATATGTTTGGGCAATAATCGGGTCCCCGGCTCAGATTCGTTCATCGATTCTCGGAACGGGTACTGCGTTAGACGTCCAAAAGTAGTTTGCCATTTCCCGACCGGTGGACTTGGAGAGCGGCATAAAACGCTATCAGGACGTGTTATCTCACGCCAAATCAAAACCAGATTGTGTATTCGGCCTCGGCCTTTACATGGCGCTTTCCGATATGGAACTAGGCGGTCTCGAGGGGTATAACAATGATATCGTAATTGACATAGATGCCCATAGCTGGGGGTTTAATAATGACGTGAACGCTGTGCCTGCGACACGGAAACAGACAATACCTACGCCGCCTAAACCCCACGATACTCCCACCGCGGTGGTCGCACAAGTTGCCTTGGCTATGGCAGTGAAGAGAACACTGCTAAACTTCACAGGGAGGAAAATCCGCGCTTATTGTGGGTGGTGTGACATGGGGCCTACAGGCAATTTGGATCTTCACAACTCGCTAGCGAGTAAGATATCCAACTATAATCTCATGACAACCAGCTTCGAACAGCATCAGGTAGAAGGCCTTCAACTGCGGGGACCACGGCCTACAGGTCCACAGCAAGTCAGCCAGTCATTTTGGCCAGGAGCGTAAGAAGCCAGAACTCTAAGTTTCCAGTAAGGCCGGGGAAACGGCAGCGGCCTTCCCTGTGAGGTTACCTAGCACTGCAACTGTTTTTTAACCCACTCCTTCAGACCATATCTGGGTGGAGATGATCATCCTGACCGCAGTGAGGATTGATAATTGTGATCCTCTACTTCCGGACCAGCGTTTTCTAATGCATTCGGCAAGCGTCGTGTTTTCGTTGAGAACCCTACTGATTGTTTCTCGGATCCTGTTTATCTGGGATCGAAGAAACTCTTTGTGTGCTGCGACTCCCTCCAGGTGAGATGCCCACTCGTCTTCTAGGTTGCGAATGCGTTCTGTAATGCGAGGTCTGACGGACACATCATGAGCTTCATTGAGCTTTCTTTTTTCCAGGGCAATATGTTTGTCAAGCTAGGTCAGTTTAGCCCAGTTGTTTGTCTGCTCACCACTGATTGTATGCATCGCTCTGTCGAGTCCACGGAACTCTCTGATGCTGTGCACCAACTCTATGGTATTAAGAGGCGGGTCATTCAAGGTTCTTCAAGGGCAGTTTCTTCCACCACGTTTTGAGTGGAATTCGACGCAGCATTAGCCAACTGTCCCAAGTCTTGTAGTTCTACGCTATCGATAGGATCGGTTCGGACCCGACCGGGCAACTGCTTCACGCAACTGATTGTTATTGACCTGCAGTGCTTCAACCGCCTAAGGCTTAAGCGGTGTTTTTTTCCACCAGGCCGCCAGTCCACAAACACCAGCCCTTCCTGGGTATTCTTCATTCCACCGCCACGCTTGCTGGGCGTTTAGAAAGCAGAGGACGCTTTCGTTCGACTGTTTGATCGCGACATCCGGATAGGCCTTCAGTATCAGCCGCACGTTGCCGTCGAGCTCGAACCTGGAATAGTCAGGTGGTAGATGGGGCACCATTCCCGTTGGGTCCGACATTGTCTTGTTGTCTTGTGGAATCGTTGAGGTTAAAGTCTTCCATTGTATTGAAGGATGACTAACACCACAGACTGCAAGAACTCCTTGGGGAAAAGATAGTACGGCAGACGGTTGTGATCACACAATCGTAAAACGAACGGCTCGAATCGGCAGCTTCGTGTCCTCTTACCCAATCTCGGAGACCGTGACGTTATCGTACCAAGGCCCTACACCCTCTAACTTTCACAATCGTTCTGAACTCGACCAATGACAACAGGTCAGTCGCTGAGAATCTTGGCCGTGCCGGGGTGAAGGAAACAACAGTAAAGATCAGCGGAAACGAGGTTATGTTCATCGACGACACAGATGAGTACCACTGCTGCAATATAATGCTGCAAGTTTAGAATTAATTTCGTAGGACATAAGCGTCTTTTAAGTTCTCCAGTACGCAAATAGTTATGTACGTAAGCGACAAAAAGAGATGAATACAATTCATGCCAATCAAACATACGTGTTACACGTTGTTTTTTTTTTCTGTTACCCCATTCTTAGAGTCACACTAAGAAACGACACTACTGCTACCTTGACCCGTGGAAGACAGCCTCCGAGCGCACTATCAGTGCATCGGCACCTCTGCAAACAGAAATGCTCCTAAGCTGCGGGTCAGCGCAGAAGAAAAAGGATGACTCCGTTGCGACAGACATGGCTATGGCACATGCCATTCAACCAGGGCACACTAGGCGACAGGCTCGAGTACGAGCTGACATTCAATGACTACAACCGAGCGGTCCAGGCAACAGTTCACTGAAGGACCTGCGTGAGCAGACCCATTGGGTCCCCCATTTCACTGTAGGGGCCGCGATTCCTATGAGAAGGCACTCCATGCGAGCGATATGATATCAACACGTTAAGAGCGCGGCGTGGTCCGCCAGCTACTCGCCGAAGCTAAACTCGCAATATTGTTGTTAAAGGGACGCGCTGGCTCAGTAGGAAGAGGTGTAGGCTGCAAACCGAGAAGTCCTCGGTTCGAATCCCACCTTTGGCAACCGCGTTGCTTCCTTGGGCAAGACACTTCAACCCCATTGCCCAAGTGGGGGCACGGTGGCGTTGTGTACTAAGGGGCACTGCACGTCGATGGTACACTTGTCTTCAACAAATGCTAACCCTGCTTGTGTGGAGTTAGTATGTTGGGGAGCCTAACAGTTGCTCGCCGTTGCTCGGTGGTTCTATCTGGGTACTCCGCCTTCCTCCACCCATAAAACTGTCCGTCGCGAGGTGACCCTGGCTGTCGAAAGTGTCGTTAAACCCCAATATATAAAAATTAAATAAATAAATAAATAATATCGCTGTTAAAGACTGACCAGCCGACTGCTTATAAGGTACTTAGTTTATGTTCCGAAAGAACAACATGTGGGAAGAAGTATTTCTGTGTGTAACCCCGGTCCTCCCTTTGGTTATCCTAGCGTGGGGTGTGTGCGAATATATAAGAGCCCAAAAGCAGTTGGCTACAGCTGCTAAGGCAATTAATGCAACAGGAACTCTACTTATACACGGTGAGCGTTATTGTTAGTTTGCTGGCAAATACAACAGAGAAACAACAACATGGATTGCGACGATCTTATTGAACAGCTGATGGCAGCGGATGGGCGGCCCTCGACTGACACCCCGACAATGGCGACAAGTCTGATGTATCAAGAGACCAAACAGGAGGAAGTCGCTGACGTTTGTCTATTGGACATGGGACAGCGCCACAAGCAGCGCCGAGAGAAATTGAACGCGGGCGGGCAAACCAGATAGTATCTCGAAAAAGTTTCACAGTTGACCAGATCAACTCCTTGGGCGACGAAGAGAAATCTCTACTCGCGATTCTGGGCGGTCATGATGAAGACTCATGGGCAGGCCGCACTGCAGCTTTAATAGGGATAGCCAGTATGTTTCTTCCGACCACCCCTCTCTCACCAATAAAACTAACCAAACCAAACCTGGTTGCCCTTCTGGAGGCCGTTTGTTGGGCACGCACTGAGCAGTTCTATGTGCGGGCCCTTACCACAGGTATGGTATATTTCATGCCCATTTACAGTAGCCCCAACAACAGCTAAGGATTGCAGATTCGGACACGCATGCCCGCGCACCATAAACTCGCCAGAGCAAGTTGATTTTGTCGGCGCAGACTTTGGAGGAAACAGTGGAAAGAGTGACCGCGTGGGCAGAACGCGGCTTACCAGAAGGACCCCAAAACGGTGGCTGCCAGAACGGCCAAACAGGAAAAACTTTTGGCCGAGCTTTGAGAGACTAAGGTTTCGATATGGGAGCAGTCGGGCGTTATGGACAGAGCTCGAGCGCCATCCTGATTGATGCATGGAACCGGGCCGTGGTAAGCGGTGCACTCGAAACGCCGCCGGGACAGCCACAGCGGACACAGACTGGACCCCGTGGATTGCAGGAGGGCTTGGGTTGGCAGGTGTTGTTTGGTGGCTAGGTCAACGTCGAGGTGTCGTCGTGGCAACTTTCCCCGTGGCCGCAGTGGTTAAAACCAAGCCATGCCCCGTCTCTGTTGCACCAGTGAATTAATCCATCAGTGGACCCCTTCTATATGGAGTGAGCTCTCGTTACATACACAATGTCTACCCTGAGTGCTGATTTAAAGATGCTGGTCAACGCCCTATACCACACAACATTCGTAACAAGGACCATCATGTTCTTTTAATTGGAGGATAAATCATTCCTAGTAAGTTCGGCCCAGACAATCGTTGTGTTAACATGAAGAACATTGGATCATGCCGATGCGTGTAACTGAAATTCACCTGTTGAAGATCATGTAATTACGGGAGAACCCGGAGAAGTACCTTACCTCTAAACCACCTCGGCAGGGAGTTTTCCACCCAGTAATTATTTTCAAGTTTAACAGATTAGTAGAAGGGCTAGCGGTATTTGAAAGATAGCCAGCGGTGCCTTAACTTTTACTCATAAATGTAAATATACGTTGGGTGTGAAATTCACCCCACAGCACACCCCAAAGAAAATAAAAATTCCGCAGCACACCCCAAAGAAAATAAAAATTAAAAAATTCCCAAACCATCTTGTACTCTCAGGAAATAACTTCTAAAATGATGTAATAAATCAAATGAGTGCCTACCATTGTGTCGTCACACATGTTTTGTGGAAGCTCTTCAGTCAGCACGACATTGTGATTTGCAAATTAAAATTACCTGATACTACCTATTTTAAATTGGATGATTTGTTTATGGCGCACGCGTCCATATTGCTTTAGTGGTGCCGTCCTTATGGACATGGATGTTTTTGGGACAGTGTCATTATTTTGTGGCACATTTCGTCAACGGCTTCAGAAACACACAAGGAGTCATCTGGCAAATCATTATGTCATGTTTTGTGTGACTAGTCTCACAACAGAAATTAGTCACTCAAGTAACCAACAGGCATAACAATACACACAATGTACTCTTCGTGAGACCGGTCGGGCGGGCGGGCGGGCGGGCGTGCGGGCGGGCGGACAGGTGGGCGGGTATCGGGCGGGCGGACTTCGGTCTTAGAAAGACAGACAGAAAGACAGACAAAAAGACAGACAGACAGAGACAGAAAAAGATGGGCGTCGCCAGAGGGTGCGAAAAAAAACTTTTTACGTTTTTTTTTCAAGAATGAAGAATCCAAATAAATCCCCGAAAGGCCACCAGACTACTAAATTTAAAAAATGTTCCTGCCCCCGGAACTCTTGGTATGCTCGCCTTCGGCATCTGCCAGGCGTGCCACCAATGAACCTTTTTCATTAAAGTCCAACCACTTTTGAAAATCCTGGCGATGCCCATGAGAAAGAGAGAGAGGGGGGAGCCGGGAGAATTTTAAAAATCTCATTTACTGTGTTAAATGGGCGAGTAGTTAGGCTATAGGCATTGCAAAGTGAAAAGAAAGAAATAAAATGGTTTTAGCGCGCCGAAGGCGCACGGGAACTGTGTGGGACAAGATCCTTTCGACCCTTAGTTACGGTATATTACTTATTTACCATAATTTTGAAATGTCATCATCAACCCCATGTCTGGACGGTGAAAAAGGTGGAAAAGAGGACGGGTGTTGAGCACTCGTTGTTGTTGTTGTTGTTGTTGTTGTTGTTGTTGTTGTTCGGGCAAGTATAATCTGCCACTTGCTATTGTTGTATAGTAGGCCTTCATCGGCAAGTATAGTCTGCCTTGGACTCTATAGGTACTGTGAACGACTTTTGGGGAACATGGAATTCAGAAACGGACCTTGACAAGGTACCACCAACCTGAACATTCCTGGTTCAGGTAACAGGCCTGCTTTTTCCTATTGGGCCGGGACCATGAATGCGATATAGGATATGGTCAAGAAGGCGGGACGCAGGACCAACGCTCGCCTCCCTGGAGGTGGATGCCCACCTCTAGGGATGGAATGAAGGATGTGCAGAATCCATAACGGTATTCAGTTGCCATAGCGGTTATTGTAATCCGTAGCGGTTATTGGGGAAAAGAGAGAGACTGAAAGAAAGTTGAAAAAAAAAACTTAGAGGTAAAGCAGCAAACGGTAGAGAAGAGGAAGAAGTGTAATTGTATGGTTGGCGGTCTCTTCTGGGTATTGTCGTGTCTTTGTCTTTTTGTAATTTTCAGGCAAATATAGTCTGCCACTAGATAAACGTCGGAGCTATCACTGGCAAGTATAGTCTGCCTCAAGCTCTTCTGTTTGTGGTTGCTGGCTGTTCTCGGTGTTGCTGATAGTCGATCTGGATGTAGTGTAGCCGGAGGTGGTTTGCTTCTTTGTATCTGCTCGGGCTCGTTTGTGGTGACTGTTCTGTCTATCTGGCGTGACTGAAAGTAAAGAGGTAGGTATTTGATTAGTGAGTTCCCCTCCCTTTTCCCTTCAGCGTCGGTTCTTGTCTTGTGTTTCTTCAGGCAAGTATAATCTGCCATTTAGTAATACGTTGGAGCTATCACTGGCAAGTATAGTCTACATCAAGCTCTTCTGTTGTTGCTTGCTGGTTGTTCTTCGTGTTGCTGGTAGCCGGTCTGAGTGTTGGGTGGCCGGAGGTGGTTTAATTCTTTGTGTCTGCTTGGGCTCGTTTTTTTGTGGTCTGTTCTGTTTATCTCGCGTTCCTGAAAGTAAAGAGGTAGGTATTTGATTAGTGAGTCCCCCCCTCCCCTCCCCCTTCCCCTCTTTCCCGTCAGCGTCGGTTCTCGTCTTGTGTTTTTTCAGGAAAGTATAGTCTGCTACTTAGTAGTACGTGGGAGCTATCATTGGCAAGTAGAGCCTGCCTCAAGCTTATTCCGATATACTTTGTCTGTTAGCGAGGGTTCGGAGAGCCGGAGTGGTGGATGGTGGCGAGTCAGCAGTCTGTGGCGTGTATATGCCACACCCGAGGGTGTTTACTACTGCTTTCGCGCATCCGGGTATCTTTACTTGCCCTTATATTGGTTGCGATTTGGGGGTTGGGGGTCTGGTTCTTGGTTTTTATTCTTTAGATAGGGGATGCGGAGTGAGCAGCCAGTGACGCTTATATGCCACACCCGAAGATGTTTACTGCTTTCGCACATCTGGTTTGTTGTCATTTCCTAGTGATTTAGATTATCGGCGGTGATTGAGAAAGGGGAGTGCTAGCCCTGAGTATTGATGTTTTAGGAGGGGCGGGATGCGGAGTGAGCAGCCTGTAACGCGTATATGCCACACCCGGGGGTGTTTACTGCTTTTACGCATCCGGGTGGTTAATCTTGCCCTAGTACTTTTAGTTACTGGTTGTGGTTTGTTTAGGGATGGAAGTCTGGCCCTTGAGGTTGAAGCTTAAGTTGAGGGTTGTAGGTGCAAGAACCATGTGACGCTTATATGCCACACCCGGAGGTGTTTACTGCTTTCGCACAACCGTACTGTTGGGAGCGCGGTGGCTCAGTGGTAGAATGTTGGACTTCTCTGCTGGAGGTCGCAATTTCGATCCCCATACGGGACGACCCGCGTTGTATCCATAAGCAAGGCACTATATCCCGGCTGCCTAAATGGGGGCACGATGACGCCCTGTTGTATGGCGTACTGCACGTCGATGGTGCACATCTCTTCAACCGCTGTAACCCAGTTTGAGCAGGGGTTAGAATGTTGAGGAGCTGACAGTTGCTCGTCGATGCTCGGTGGTTCTCTTAGGGTACTCCAGCTTCCTCCACCCGTAAAACTGTCATGGTCACGATTAGCCACTGTGAATAAGTATGTGACCTTAAACACCAATAAATAAATAACCGTACTCTTTACCTATTTTGATAGCTTTGGTTATTGGGTGCGTTTAATGTTTTTTAGAGATTGGGAGAAGCTTGAGGTTAGGGTTAAAATGATTTGGTTCAATGTTTGTTTGTGGGCTTTCTGATTGAGTTATTTGTTTTACCATTGTTGTTTGATGCTTGTGATTTGATCACATTTAGTTTGACCCATTGCCCCCGTGAGCGGTTTTTGATAAGGTATCAAACAGTCCGATCACCAAGGCTAAAACATCAATCAATGTGACTTCGGGTCAGACCGATTAACGCTTTAGCCTTGGTGATCGGTTGGGGGTGTGCTCAGGGAGAGCGGACCGGGCGAGCCAGATTCAGGCTGAATCAGGCCCGTCCTGTCCGGCCGCACCGGGTTTGCCCCCGACCAGGGAGGACCTGGGTTGGTTTGAATTTTGGGGTTTACTTTTTAATGTTTTGGGGTGTTTTGTTCGGATATTAGTTTGCTGTCCTTGAAACGGTCGCGGTTTTTGGCAGCTAGTGTAGCTAGACGGTCTTTGGTGGTTGGGATGCTGGCCTTTTCGTGGAGTAGTTTGATGGGGGTATCGCGCGGGGCATGCAGGGCAACTCTCAGTGCTTGATTTTGGACTGTTTGCAGTTTGGCGAAGTTGGATTTGTATGTATCGGACAGGACAAGGACCATATTCAATTACAGGTCGTATGAAGGTATTGTAGAGCTTGAGTAGGACTGTTCCGTTTGCCCCCCCCCCCCCCCCCCCCCCCCAAGAGGTACCCCGTAATATTTTCAGCAAGTTAATTCGTTTGTTGCTCTGGTGGCGATGTTATTGGTATGTTTGGTAAAGCTCGGTCTCGAGTCGAAGGTGATGCCCAGGAATTTTGCTTCGGTACATTCGGGGAGAGTTTTATCTTTTAGTTTGAGGTCGAACTCGCGATTTTTGGTCCTACGGGTGGAGGTAATTCTCTGGGTCTTATTTACGTTTAGTTTGATTTTTTCCATTTGTGGGAGGTAAGCACCGTCGAGCCCGGCTAGTCATTGGATGGGTGACCGTCTGAGCGATCGATTCGGACTCCCGCGTTGTGTTCTTCGGCAAGGCACTTAACCCCGATTGTCCACGTGGGGGCGCGATGGCGCCGCGTACTAAGGCGTACTGCACGTCGATGGTGCGCATGTCCTCAACCAATCTAACCCTGCCTGTGCTGCAGTGTGGAGTTACGATGTTGGGGAGGTGGCAGCTGCTCCTCGTGGCTCGGTAGTTCTCGCCGGTACTCCGGCTTCCTCCACCTATAAAACTGTTACCGACACGATGTGACCTTGGCTGTTAATGTGTCGTTAAACCTTAATAAATAAATAAATTCTTCATTTGTCGCACCAGTCTTCAAGATCATCTAATGCGCTTTGGAGAGATTTTTGGAGGGGGATTGGGTGACTGTTGGAGTCCCAAAGCCCTTTGTCGTCCGCGAATTGTGCGATTTCGACTCGCTTTGAGGCGATGCTAAGGTTATTGAAGTAGATTATGAACAGGAGGGGTATGAGGACGGACCCCTGGTTTTTTCGAGTAGAGTAGAATGGCGGCGCCTAGATGTTGGTTTTCGATCGCGGTTTTCATGAGTTCCACAAGGCGATAAAAATGTTCCATTCCTTCCTTTCGGTGCCTATAGGCCCGTTGCCAGTCATTGAAGAAGTTGGTTTCTTCGAGGTGACTCCTCAACCGATCGGCAAGGATTCTTTCGAATATCTTGCCGATGGAGCTGAGAGGCTGGCTGGGCGGTAATTGGCTTGTTTTGTGCGATCTTTCTCATGACCCCCATGGCCGATTTCCAACACTTTGGAAAGCAGCCATGGGTGAGGCATGCGTTGAATAGGGTTGCGAGCCTAAAAATAAAAGAGTTTGAGGATGCTGTAGCTGTCTTCGTCTTCCTCGGGGGAGGAAGAACTTTTACATTTCTTGATTACATTAATGATTTCGTCGGCTGTGATAGGCGCGATTATATCATGGTCGTCCCCTTCTTCTGGTTCAGGGTCGAAGTAGGGGTCGCGGTAGACCTGGGGGGTAGAGTTGACAAAGTTATCTATGGTGTATTTGACTGTTTCATTGTGGTTGGGTCCTATGTGAGGTTAGTGGGTCTTACTGCGGAGCTCGGCGAACGCGTCGGCTTTTTCTTTGTCGCTGGCAGCGGATGTGCCATCTTCTTTTATAAGGGGCTTAGGTGGTCTTGTGTAACACTTTTGGCCTGTAAGCACCTTGAAGGTGTTCCAGAATTGTTAGCGTCTTTTGTTACGTTGAGTTTGGATGTGGCACGTTACCAGCTATTTTGTTGTTCAATTTTTAACGCTTCCTTGACCTCGCCGTGAATGCGGTTGTAGCCTTTCTTGAGTTCCACTCGTTTGGTGGTGGTCTTTTTCTGATCTGAGCTAGCGGAGGGCTTTGCACTTTATTTTGCTTAGGGAGGGTGTGCTCTCTGAGATTGTACGTCTCCAGGGGTGTACTTCCTCCAAATGATTCTGCTAGAACGATTATTTCAAGTTAACACATCAAAATATTAGGCTAATAAAAAATCAGGTTTATGCAATAATTGGTAGCTGTTTGATTATGTCACTAATACCCTAGTTTCGTGACTGTCTCATGGCAGGATCATTGCCACTGGTTTTAATTATTGAAGAATCCACTGTAATCACACATCTTCTCGTTACATAAGGGTGCCGCCTTGCTGGTTGTTAAATGTTTTTTGCGCAGTTTCACTGAACTTGAGCTGTTATCTGTGTGGAATTTACACTCGGTGGGTGTTTACAAATCCGTCCACTATCCGTGTGCTGTTTCTGTGTTTGCGCCATTCTACTTGACAACCTAAAGCAAAATATACGTTGTCCACGCATATAAGATCATGTTTGGTTCAATTTATTAGAATGGGTCGATATGCATTGGAGGGAAATTTTGAGAAACAAATTCAATATCCTTCTTCCCTTTGCCATCGTGAAAAAACACCCACGCTTCCTGGCGTATTCTTTCAAACTTTTTTGTTGAATATATAGTTGAAACACACTTTCATTCTGTTCTGTCATTTGAGTACGCTTTCATTAACCATTTTGCAGAGTGAGTGCATCAGAATATAGAATCACCCAAATGGCCGCCCTTCTTCGGTGTTGAGCGAATGCACAAACCACAATACTGCCGTCTGACTGCTCCACGGATAAATAGCCTATTTTTTGTATGGTAACGTTTAAACAGTAGTACTACATCACTGGTGGAGAAGGCTCTGTCTTATATACGCTACTCAAAGTTTGCTAAGCACCAAATATTTGACACATCATTGTGAAATTTGCTTGTGACATATTTGCGATATTTTTGGTGGATATGATTGAGGAATGTATTGAGATGGTCCCCAGTGTTTACATTAGCTCTCTTGCCTTTTCGTGACAGCCATGGAAAGCATGTGCCCCTTGATTTTCATGATGTTTTCGTGTACTGTCTACATGTACATGCATTTGTAGGGTATTAAATCTTCATTTCAACACAAACCCTTGTGAGTTAATGATTGAATATGCAAATGCAAATGTAAGAAGACATTTGTCTGAAACAGAAATGTGGTGGGCTGTATGGATGGTGGAACAAGGGGCGGCTACCCATCGTCAGGTTGGTGAAACCCTTGGTGTGCACCATACGGTGATCACCAGAGCCTGGGCAAGATTTCACCAGTATGGCACAACAGTAAGACGGCATGGTGGTGGCAGAGACAGGGCAACATATGCAGCTGAAGACCGGGTTTTTTTATCATTCAGGTCCGTAGGAACCGCTTTGGCACAGCAACCAAGCTCCGCAGTGACCTTCAGAATGCATCCGGGGTAATTGTTTCGACGCAGACTATCTGGACAAGGTTGCACGAAGGTGGTCTTCGATCGAGAAGACCATGTATTCGCTTTCCGCTGTCCCAGAACCACCGCCTGGCACGATATGAATGAGCCATGGACCACGTTCGGTGGACCAGGGAAGATTGGCGACCTGCCCTTTTAACAGATGAGTGAAGGTACTGCCTAGACCACACAGATGGGCGGTCCAGGGTATGGAGAAGACCAGGAGAGTGATTCCATGCTGCCAACATTGCTGAGCATGACCGCTATGGCGGAGGGTCAATCGTGGTCTGGGGCGGCAGGAATGGACGTACAGAGCTATGTGTCCTTGGACGTGGTACGTTGACTGCACAGCGGTATATTGATGAGATCCTGGATGTCCACGTCAGATTGTATGCATATTCAGTTGGTGATAGATTCATTTTGATGGATGATAATGCCCGTCCTCATGTTGCCCATGCTGTCGGGGAGTACCGAAGGAGGGGATTGAGCGTATGGACTGGCCAGCAAGATCCCCTGACCTCAATCCAATCGAACATGTCTGGAATGAGTCGCAGCTTGCAATTGCAATTTCAGCCCGTCCGGTCCAGCCAAGAAGTGTCCAGGAGCTTGGTGCCATGCTGGTCCAAGAATGGAACAGCATCCCACAAAGGACCACCATGAACCTGATTGGTGGCATGAGATGGCGTTGTCAAAATGTAATTAACAGTAATGGGTCTCATACTCGATATTGGACCCATACCAGTTCGCTCCGTCAACTTTTTGGCAAATTGAAAAATTTCCTCTTTTACCAATAATATCCATTTTCCATGGTTATCATATTCAAAAGCTAAAAAATAATGTCAAACACAAATAAGCTCTTAATTTCTGTACTTAAATAATCAAAGATATAATTAGATAAAAAGTATATACACTTTTCATAACAATATTTCAAATAAAACGTAAAACAGGTAGTTGGATGTACTTGGTGCTTAGCAAACTTTGAGTAGTATAGTTGTAATTGTCTCCCCAAGACCGTTCGATGAATATCAGACCATGACATTAATTGACCGTATTCACTTGCAGCTGCAAGCAACGATAGTTAGCGTTAATTTGACAATTACTGGCAATTGTGAAGTGATAAATACAATCACCAATTAACGCGGAAATAATGGAACAATAGTTAATGTTAATTTGACAATTACTAACAAATGCAGGGTAATACATATTTCTCTATCACCTCTTAAAGGGGAAGATAATGGAACTGATTACACTATATATCTTCATCTAACACAAGAATAGCTACAAGAAAACGTGTTGTCCAAGAACAAGCAGCAAAAAAATGCCCATGAAACACTCTTATTCTGTGCATATATCATGCCCGCCACATTTCTGCTTCAGACAAACGTCTTCTTACATTTGCATTTGCCATGTTCAATCATTAAATCCCAAGTGTTTGTGTTAAAATGAAGACTGAAAACCCTACACATGTCTTGTACGTGTAGACAGTACACGAAAACATCATGAAAATCAAGGGGTACATGTTTTCCATGACTGTCACGAAAAGTTTGCCTGTAAAGAGAGCAAATATAAACATTGGGGACCATCTCAATACATTCCTCAATCATATCCACCAAAAATATCGCAAATACTTAACAAGCAAATTTCACAATGATGTGTCAAATAATTGGTGCTTGGCAAACTTTGAGTAGTATATTAAGGTGAATGTTTGAAGAACACTCTTTTTAAACATGTAACATATTTGGACTCTGGGATTTCCAGACCGCAAGAATTTTAAGTTGTCATCAATTTGTCATGAGGGAACATACTGTATCATCCAACTTGATGACGACTGAGTATTCCCAGTTATCTAAAACTACGCGAGGTCAGTCACATCCACACTGGCATTAACATCCGCCAGACTAGATAGAAATGAATGAAAACTGAAGATTACTGGTTACAATACAGTGTTTTTTTTTACATTGAAGACAGTACAAACCTTTTAATCTCTCTCCACCTCATCAAGCACATTTTCGGAAAAACAACCCTATATCCACTAAGTTCATCACCTCATGAAAAAATATACCAACAACATGTATTGGTCGCCATGGAATTTTTGCCTTCAAAATTAGTGCTTCCTGTACTCTTGTCCAGTTTCGCACTCAATAAAATAGACCTACCTTTATTTGCCCCCACCCAATTTTAATGTTCTCTCACACTTTCCAGAAGACAGTCATCACCAATATTTTATAATTTTTTCAAAACAATCACTTTAATATTTTATTCACACTTACAAGCTCAGTTCACTTTCCACCAGTTGCATAAAGCAGGAAACTTTTATCCTCCATTAAAGGTTGGGTGTCAACCACTAGAGGCGCTGTTTACCACGAAAACACTGTATTGTAACCTAAAGTTTGTCCACTTTTGGTGAAAATGTTTGTTTTTATGATGTTAAATAAAAGATACTATATTATTTTATTAAATTAAATATTTTATCTTGTATCTCATTGTATGTGGTTTGAGATATCCACCCTGAATTCACTCCGCCCCTGTTCCCAAAAGAGAATGAGTTTAAAAGGCCCTCTTCAGATTTTTTTCATGGCTTTCCCTTCTCAGAAAATTGTTGTCCAACAAATTGTAATATAACAATTCCGGTTTTGTACACACATCTCTAAATATCAAGATGACAAGGTGCTTTGAATATTGAATAACTCCGAAGTATAATGTGTGGCAATCATATTAACCCTGTCCTAAAAACCTGCATTTTTGGCTCAAATTGAGGATTTCCTCTGTAAAAAACTACCTATTTGTTATATTTATGGAGAATTTTTCATCCGTAGTTCAAACAAATTCATTTTTTGCAAATTTAGGTGTATCAGCCTGTTAACTGTTGCAAAAAGGATGCCATTAGGGGTGGAGGAATCACCCCTCCCTTAATACATAAAAATGGTCAAGAAAAAGACCCATCATTGATACATGTGCCACCATTTTCATACAAATCACAGTATCTCAACCTGCACTTATGTAATCATCTGTGGAGGGACAGTGAACCCTCCCAATGGTGATTAATCTAACATTTATAGACCTGTCTTTGTCGAGCAGAGATAACAGCTGGAGAAAAGGGCTCTTATTTCTTCACTTCTTTGACTGGTCTTCACATATTACCAAGTCACCTATTGCTACCAAGAAGGCAATGTAGCTACTGCAAGCACTATAAAGTTTGGATAAAGTTGTTGAATGTAGTAATAACAAACACTCTCACAAATTTCTCTCTGTGAATACAGAAAGCAGCAAATTAAGTGACCAGATTCTGTACTGCAAACTGTTGACAAAAGTTCTTTCTGCCATCTGTTCTCCAATGGGGAAATTCAAGAAAGGCCATAAATTTGGATTTACCTCAGCCAATCAACCATCGCGTCTGAATATTAAGAGAAGTGTGTACACTAAGGGAATACATAAAAACTTACGATCAAGGACAGTTAGAGTCTCCTCAGATGCACCAAACAATCAGACACCAGCAACTTCCCGTTCACCAATTCAGACCAGATCGAAAACTCAGTTGTATGATCCCACCAAAACTGTTTCTGTAAATGGAAATAAATGCAGGTAAATTAGCTTACCATCTCAGAACTTCTGACTATTTGCAACAACTACCCGAGGTTAAATGTGGAAGTGAGGGCACTGAATAAAAGGGATGGGGCTGGGTCAGTAGTTTTTCAAGGAAGGAACAGCACTGAAAATTCATCAGATGCAAGCTAATACATTCCACAAAGTGTGATGAGATTTCTTCGCTCTCACTTAGAACCATTAACCATACTTGTTCAATCTCCAATTAAATTTCCAAAACCCCCAATCAGTTTTCTTTGAAGGACCAAAAAAGATTAGGCTGTTGAATATTACTTGAGTGAGCCTATGGGCTCATTCCAGTAAGATTCAACAGCCTATTTTATCGAATATTTTTTAATTTTAATAGGAGGTGGCATGGCCTGTCAGGTAAAATATACATGTTTGGGATGGGGTCTCAGTTAAGGCAGGGGTGGGGCTGGAGGGGGGGAGGAATATTTCTCGGCAAAATGAAGAATGGAATTTGTCTTCAAACCATTCAGTCTGATGTGTCGCTCAAAACTTATTGAAAAACAAAAATCATCAGGGCGCAAAAACCCTAATGTTCTAAATTTACAAAGTGATGGCTTGTATAACAATAGTTTTTACTCTGGAGTAGGAAAAACACCCTTTCAACCGGCAACACAGGTTATATATACTGTTGCTGAAAATGTAACCCCTAATCATGACATTGTTGGTTTGGTAATACACAATAAATTGTGTAGTAAGGGCAAGCATCTAAAGTCGGGTCATAAATGTTATCCTGATAAATGCTTTGCAACCATACCATTTCAAAAAACATAGGCGATGAGCGAACATGGGCAAATGAAGCCCTTTCAAAGCTAAAGGCTGAAAGTGATACAGAGGTGGAACATATAACTACTCATCCTGATAGTGCTGCATTTTTAGCTGCGCAGGATTTATTTGATGAAGATGTGACTCAAACCTGTCTCATTCATCAACTAGATACTGCTCATGTTTCTCGTAATCACAGAAAGTTTTTAAAAAATCATACTGAATTATCGAAGCTTATTCAAGGCCGTACGGTTGCTATAAGAAAAAAAATAAAAATAACCTAGCAAAAGATTTATCTGGAAGGTGCCAAACTGAAATGAAGAAGGCAATAGACATGTACACAAGTGACATTCCAACAATAAAAAACAAAATATCCTACACAGTAGATGCGATAGTAAAATGTTACCAAAACAGGCATTCTCTCTGTAAAAGACATTCATTTGCATGTAATGGTGGAAAAAAGAAAAACTGGATTAATAAATCTTCCTTTCTTGGCAAAGATTTTTTCATTAAAAAAAATAAAAGGAACAGCCGAAATACTAAGGACTTGTGTAAACTATAGGCTAGGTCCTGCAATGGTGGAAAAAACAAAGTTCGGGCTTCAACACTCAAAACATTGAAGCATTTAACAGGGCAGTAAGAACATCACTTCCAAAAAATGTAATTTTTTCAAGAAATGTATTTGGCAGAGCACATTCTGCGGGTCACTCAATGAATCAACGGGCAGGTAACTCTATCCAAAATGTATGCAATCAGCTGGGATGTCAAGTCTCTTCAAACAGTAAAGTTGACAGAGGTTTAAAACAGCTCCAAAGCAAGGAAAAGTTACTTCGGTCTTACAAAAAAACAAAAAAAACTCGAAAGGCTCGAATTAAAAAGAGATCAAAATTGTGTGGACTTTATCACAAATATCAAGAAGAGCTAAAATATAAAAAAGACATGATTTTGCCACCTCGTTTAAACCCCAAAATTAAGGACCATGCTTACAGTGAAGAATCAAAAAGTAAAAGGGTTAAAGTTCGAAGATAAAAATTCTCACCTGCTGAGGAAGATATCAGTGCATTATACATGGTGGTATGTGCAATCCGGAGCAACTACCTTGCATAAAGCAGTGGATCCTCTCCTGATTATGTCCATGTGTCTCAAAAACAGGATGCTGAGGGTTAATACAGGCTTTGACTGCACAGAGATGACTGCACTCCATACCCCCAGCACCCCCATATTGGGGTAATTCCTGTTTTGTCAACCGATGATGCACCAAATATGATATTCTGTGCACCTTTTCCCCGCGGACACTTCCATCTGGCCAATGGACCTGCATATATCCATAGCCAGATGAGGTCTTAGTACCCTTCCACAATATACAGTCCCTCCCACCCTGCCCCAGACTCATATCACTCCCTTCCCTCAATTTCAAAAACATGTGGTGCCAAAACACCTCCATTTTTGCAAGTATGTTGTTTGGGTGAGTTCAAAATCAGGAATTATTAGGTATTTTAGTATTCAGTGCAAATATTGTGAACAACTGCTTTAGATTACAATACAGTGTTTTTTTTTACATTGAAGACAGTACAAACCTTTTAATCTCTCTCCACCTCATCAAGCACATTTTCGGAACAACAACCCTATATCCACTAAGTTTATCACTTCATGGAAAAAATATACCAAAAACATATATTGGTCGCCATGGGATTTTTGCCTTCAAAATTAGTACTTCCTGTACTCCTGTCCAGTTTCGCACTCAATAAAATAGACCTACCTTTACTTGCCCCCACCCAATTTTAATGTTCTCTCACACTTTCCAGAAGACAGTTATCACCAATATTTTATAATTTTTTCAAAACATGCACTTTAATATTTTATTCACACTTACAAGCTCGGTTCACTTTCCACCAATTGCATAAAGCAGGAAACTTTTATCCTCCAGTAAAGGTTGGGTGTCAACCACTAGAGGCGCTGTTTACAACGAAAACACTGTATTGTAACCTACTGTTGGGGAATTGAACTGAAAGGCAGAGGTACAACTTTAGAAGATGGTTACCGGTGCTTCTGACTGACTTGATGACAACTTGTTTTTCGAAGCCATCAGAATTGCACAATAGCTGTGCGAGGTGAGTCACGCTCCACTTTGAACAAAATGAGCCCTTTGCAAGCCGGAAAGAGAAGAGTTCTGAACTTCTCGATAGTTGTCTCCAACTCGCTCACAGAATGCATTGGGCGCGGATACTTAACTACTCCTTACTGTAGATTCCGCCACTCCTGACTGGTGCATCTTAAGAGACTTTTAGTGAAGACTTTGTATAAAGAATAAGTAGTAAATGGGAAAGACTAGTCTGTCATTACTTACCACAGGAGCGGCGGAACCGTGGGTGGGGGGGGGGGGGGGGTAGGGGGCTTCAGCCCCTCTACTTTTTTTGCCAGGCCAAGTTTTTTATGTATGCATATATTTTAACACAACCAATGACTGTTGAAACAAGGGCCGGATCAAGAGCCTCCCCCATATTCTCGCCAGCTATGTTTCTCTCGTACTGGTTCAGTTTCGATGGATTTCGGATCATTTTTTGCAGTGAGTGGCAGCAAACGCTAAAATGTATACAGTCTGTTAAAAAATCGGTTAACTGAAGTAGATCGTAATCTTACAGACATACAAGTACCAATCCACCCCCAGACAAGATAATCCACAAACATTATAACTGCAGTTAACGTCTGGCAAAGCATACAGGTGTGGTCTATTTATCAGCTTTGGATTTCAGTTACGACCAAATAAACATCACCTGTATGCTTTACCGACGTTTTTAACGGCTCACGAAGTGTGAAATCTTTCAAATATATCTCCTGAAAAATCTCAAAATATCCACTCAGATGCATGGAAATGGGGGTTTTGGGACCCTGGAATTTAAATTTTTCATACCGATGACCATCCATCGCCCGATCCAGCCCCCCCCCCCCCTTCCCCCCCCCCCCCCCCCCCACTTTGAAAATCGTTCCGCCGCACCTGTACCAAGTAACTCACAAGACGGGAACGGAAGAAGTCTGAAGCGTACAAGAAACTTACCGAACTCAAAAACGTCTGACAGAACTGAAGTCTACTATCAGGTAACCACTAGATGGTCACCGGGTGTTAGCCTCAACTATGCTATAGTATGCGGGTCGTCGTGCTGAGGTGCAGTGCTCGGTGGCAGTAGTGTGGGCGTGGGGTATAGAAGGCATGCTCTTGCAGCATGTACAGCTGTTCGCGCATGTCACACCACTGGGCGACCGGCTTGGGGGGGGGGGGGGGGGGGTGGCCTTAGTACTTTTCACCAAACATGACAGGAGACACATATTTCCTCTTTATAGTCGCCGAGTCTAGATGCTACGTAAGCCTCGATGCCCTCCAAGCTTATGCAGAGTGGTTTTTTGTATGCAGATGCTGTCTGTAGCTACTCGGACAATCTCCTCGGAGCTGAAACGCCGGGACATTGAGAGGAGATTGATATGAGCATACGCCAGCATGCTGGCCTGCAGGTGAGTTAACTGGGACTGGGAAGCGTCGTAATATGTGAGTATGTGAACAAGGGGAGAGCTCTGCGGCACGCCGATCAGGGTACCTGTCTAGCAGGTGTCTTCTACCAGGAAGTCGAGCCCCCCTTGATCGGTTACGAGTCTTCAGGTTAGTCTCTTGCCATCGGCCTTACTTCCCTGGGTGAACTTCCCGATGACGCCGCAACCCTGGTCTCCGCCCTCAGGAAGCCAGACCTCGTTTTGCTTCTCAAAGGCGATGATGGCCTCGTGGACTTTAAGGCTAACCAAGACGCAAGACTCTACTAGGTAGGCTTGTAAAAATGCCTCCCAACCCAGACTGTGGTAACGGGGTAGATCCCATCTTTGAAAGCATTTGGACCTCGGCGTACCTGTGCCGATTTCTTGGGAAAATTGCCATTGATCGCCATTCTAGTTAGTCGATGAGATGGATGGCCGAATCTCTCGAAATAGGATTGGGACTCGCCTTTTCCCTGAAAGCTAGGGGGTAACATGCTTCCATGTCGATACTAAAGATATTCTCGTATCGTAGACCATAGGGTTCCAGAGACAGCCATGGCCGTGCTCCACACATGCCTTCTGGGTGTCATCTAGGAGGCTAGCTTGTGTTGGCTTCCAGCCATCATAATGCAGACTGCGTAGTTCACACCGAAGGCCCTGTCGCCTAAACGTGTGCAGGCCTCCTGGGGTCTCTTGCGAGTTTCCTGGGACCGAAAGACTCGGCCATCTTGTAGGACGAACTGGTAGACGCAGAGCTGTCTATCCTGGCCACCTTCGAGTAGCTAGACAACGGTTGGCTCTTTTTGGGTGGCCTGTCTGGTGGCTTCCCAGACGTTACCCTCGAATATGTGGGCCTGCCTGGACTGGCGGGATGTGCAGGTCTTTTGACCAGGCGTGGCCGTTGCGACGAACTTCAAGATGATTGCCCGCTTGAGGATCTTATCGAGGTCTGCCAGATCATCCATCATAGCACCAGTCTCGTGGCCTCGCTCTTCCTACTCCAGAATATTTTGTATCCTTTCAGTGGTGAAGCCCTGTCCTCGCAGGATGCCTTCGAAGTGCTCCGCCACTCTTTGGGACACTCAGTCGCCGCGACTCAGCTGGGCCAGGTTTGCAAGATCTGGATCTCTGAGGATATAGAGACCGTACACGACCGCGATGACAGGGTAAGCGTCCTGGTAGAATACTTTGTCGATGCCGGTCAGGGCTCCAGGGCTGGTCTCCTTTGTGACCTCAATAATGTGCTGGCACTTCTTTCTCTCAGCCCTCGCTGGGTCAAATTTGTCTTCTATCACCCAGTCGCTTTCATCTCGCTCACGCAGGCACTTGATTCTCGGGGCGAATACACCCTCTGGCAGTTTTCCTCAGAGCTGTTCCGCTCCCTTGTCCGTCATACGAGCATCGAGGGTCGTGCGGCCGGTCCCGATCTCAATACCATCAACAACCTGCATGCGGCCAGTATCGAGGAGGTTTTCTGTTTCGACCTTCCATGCAGGAAAGACCGCGATGGCACCATCGATTTCAAATTGGCTGGTGTTTGTACCGGAGGAGGAACCTGGGTGTCCAGATCGATGGTATTTCTGCAAGTATCTATTCGATAAGGTCGTCTAGATCGATAAACTTTTGATTATGCTCCACATGTTGGGTATTTCTGCAAGTATCTCTTTGATCAGGTGGTCCATTGTCCCCATTTTGGTATATCCCATGCGGGTCAATCTCTAAATGGGTACCAAGTGTGCACAAACTGAGCCAAGACAAGGGCGAACTGCTGTTTGGTGCGTTTTTCGGTTATAAGTAGCCTCGGTCGAACGTTCTCTCTTCCGCAAGCTCGTCAACGCTGTATTTCGCCCTCATCCCCTTAACTCAAGTCCCACAGGGCACAGGAATTATACTACCCTCCCGGATCCTCATGAAATAGACCTTGCAGCTCTTTCTACGGAGCTCGCTTTCAGAAAACCTTTCTAAAGTCACAAGTGTTATGACCCTCATGTTGTAAAGAGATTACCTCAGGTATATTACTGAAAAGTCACCTCTAAAAGGACGATTGAGGAGCGGTCGTATGAGAGCCCGGCCCGGCAAGTGTGGTGAGCCACCGCTCCGACTCTGCTATTGCAGTCATGGCGATTTTTTCGCCAGCTGTTAAATCTTATGTCCTTCCTGGATTACGGGCTGGGAGGTGCAGCAGAGGGGTGCAGGCTGTCCCTTCGGCTCTGCTAATGCTGTCATGACGGTTTTCGAAATTCCGCCTGTCGTTTAGTCTTATGTGCTTCCTAGAATAGGAGCTGAAAGGTGCAGCAGCAGAAGATCAGAAGGGCCGTCACTTTGGACCTGGCATTGTTCCCTGGAATAGGGGCTGGCAGGTGCAGCAACAAAAGTGCCGCCCCTCCGGCTCTGCTCTTGCTCTCATGACGGTTTTCGAATGTTCCGCCAGTCGTTAACTCTTATGTGCTTCTTGGAATAGGGGCTGGACCGAGAATAGGGGCTGGGAGTTGCAGTATCAGGAGGGGCGGACCCAGGAGCAAGTCTGTTCGCTTCTTACTGCTCGGGACATTTCAGTTGGTCGGAAAAGCGAACCGTAGGTTCGCTTTTTCTATCAATTGAAATACTCCAGCTTATCAAATCTAAATATAGGTAATTTACGATTTCAGGGTTAGACTGGTTCCAGGTCAAAACAGCCTCGATTTCCTTACAGAATTAGACTAGGTGCGTATGAGCTTGCATTTTACATCAAATACTGTTACGTCTACACATTTTATACATACTGGTGTGCTCTTGACTTGCTACATCCCTCTCACTACGAATACCAACTGACAGATGCCTCCCCTTCTCCAAATACAAGATAAAAATACAAATACCTATAACATATTTGGATATAATTCTAATATTACGCATGCTGACGGTCTCTGAGTTGTGGGTGTCAGCACTTGGAACCAAAGTAGTACTCCCCCTCCATTATACACATTAACACAAATACCAGTATGCAGACTGGGCGCGGTGGATCAGTGCTTATCTCGTAGGACTTCAAACCAAAAGGTCCATGGTTTGATCTCTGCCTGGTTCTCACCTTTCCGAAAGTACCTTGACCAGGACGAACGGTTATTTTCAGTGTATAATTTTTATTTCAACTGAGACATGTCTTTGAATAGTTTTCCGAGCACATACAGAATTGCCAACACTTATTTGAAAGATATTCAATTGTGTGTCTATTTCCGCTCCATGGAGAAGCAACGATGGTAATTCTCCAGTATTCACTATTTACTGGTGTTTATTTATATTTATTCATTTAAGGTCACATAAGGTCACATATTTCTGCACAGTGGCTAATCATAACCACAACAAGGAGATAAAGCCAAGTTTAGTTGATCGTTTATACCAATGTTGCCCATTTTAGAGGACTTCCATCCCAAACATTGGTGACTGGGTCCTATTCTACCAATAAAATCGAGTTTGTTTACAATATAGCAAACAAGCACTGCCCCACTTCCCTATATCCCACGGGGAGATTCCCCAGTGGTAGCATGATCTGTGGACCAGTAATTAACTGGGTGAGTGCTAGAAGCCACTATCAGGGCTTTCAAAAAATGAGGATACCAGGGGAAAAGCCAACATTTTCCTTGCTCATTTTTCATATTCAGTCAATTGCAAATAAAATTTTTTGTTTATACTGATTTGTTTTATGAGAAATTATTGAAGAGCGCCTACGGCACTCTTCAATAATTTTTAATAAAACAAATTTAAATGAACAAATTCAGACCACCAAAAAAATGAAGCCCTCAACCAATTAAGGGGAAACGTCCTAATAAATGACTTCAAGTGCGCAGTTTGGAGAGAATCTTTGAATACTTTATTGAACATCCCGACCTGTCCGTTTGTACAGAGGTAATACATCGACGAATAAAGTGGATTAATATTCCACGCCCTGAAATAATCAACCATTTGCCGACATAAACGGTGTACAATTGTCGGTAACAATCTCATTCGGATTTCCCTCCCGACTAAATAGTTTCCAAAAATTCTCCAACAGCAGAAGTTGTGACATTTGATACAAACGCTACCTCTTGTCATTTACTGAATTAATCAACCAGGGTGGTGATATGTTTGCTGTCTAATGGGGTTCGTCCAAATGGACCTGTGATATCCATGCCGAGTTTCTCCCATGCTATAGTGAGTAATTATACTGACTCCAAGGAAAGTGTACCGATAGCAGCAGTTATGTGGGCTATAATCAGTACAATCCCTGATTATGGACTCTATTTGGGTATCCATTTTAGGTCACCAATATAGAGACTGTAGTCTTTGTTTTGTTATGTTATGATTATGCCTTGGTGGCGCAATGGCTCAGTCGGTAGAGATGCAGGGTGCAAGCCGAGAGGTCCTCGGTTCGAATACCACCTGCGGCAACCGCGTTGTGTCCTTGGGCAAGACACTTAATCCCAGTTTCCCACGTAGGGGCACGGTGGCGTTGTGAACCAAGGCGTACTGCACGTCGATGGTGCACTTGTCTTCAACCAATGCTAACCCTGCATGGGTGGAGTTAGTACGTTGGGGAGTCTGACAGTTTCTCGCCGTTGCTCGGTGGTTCTCCGTGGGTACTCCGGATTCCTACATCTGTAAAACTGTCAGACACGAGGTGACCCTGGTTGTCGAAAGTGTCGTTTTTAACCCAGTTCACCCAATAAATTATGCCTTGGTAACTTTCGCGAGCCTATTGTATTAGCCTTTGTTGTCAAACCATCTGGTACGAATACACGATTTTTACCCCTTATAATAATACATTGCGACCCCAAGGAATGAGTCAATATCGGGATCGAATTTTATTTTACTGGGTAAGAGAGTCACAGACGAGTCATTTGGTGATGTAACAGTTATAGAACTGGACACGAGTTACAAGTATCAAGAAAATGTTTCTTGGACGCGATCTCGTTTTCCTTTAAAAATTGAAACAACTTCCTTATTTTCATTGGGAACCGAAACGGTATCCAGTACTGGATTTTTTAATTTATTTATTTATTTATTTATTGGTGATTAAGGTCACATACTTCTGCACGGTGGCTAATCATGACCATGACAGTTTTACGGGTGGGGGAAGCCGGAGGACCCGGAGAGAACCACCGAGCAACGGCGAGCAACTGTCAGCTCCCCAACATACTAACTCCACACAAGCAGGGTTAGCATTGGTTGAAGACAAGTGCACCATCGACGTGCAGTACGCCTTAGTACACCGTGCCCCCACATGGGCAATGGGGGTGAAGTGTCTTGCCCAAGGACACAACGCGGTTGCCGCAGGTGGGATTCGAACCGAGGACCTCCCGGCTTGCAGCCTGCACCTCTACCTACTGAGCCACCGCGCCCTCGGATTTTTTAATATATTGTTAATTATGACATTCCTCGAACCAGCTCTGTACTGGTATCATAGCCTTCATAGGTAAAACATGATAACCATGCTGACGATCTACCTATTCTCATATCGGCCTCCTGTTGCCTTTAAAGCAATGTTTAAATGCTCGATGATCAACGCGAAGCGTAAAACGCCTACCTCAAGGCGCGCCATTTTTCGACAGCCCCCACACACGTTAAGGATTTTTTCTCAACAACTGAATATTTCATTTCCGTATCGTTTGAGGTCTTAGACGGAAACGCAATTGTATTTTGAGTACCGTCGGGCTCCGTTGTGTGAAAATTGTCTGAAAAGTCCGATGTCGCTGGCGTCAGTAGATACAATACTTTGTAACACCGGATGGTTGACTTCATCGTTTAGTAAATTCGTGCCCAAGTATGCTACAGTCACGGATCCAGATAGTAAATAGATTAACATTGGAAAGTACAGATTGCTCACGTGATCAGTGCTGACATGAGTCGCGTGATCAGTGATGTCATCTAAATAAACTTAGAAACCGCACATACAAATGCTTCTGATAAGTAATTAAACATTGGGTTTCTAAATTTATTTGATGGTCACGCAAGTGATCCACAGCAAGGACCTTGAACAACAGAAGTAGGTAATATTTGAGAGTTTACGACCACTTGTACATGTACGTGTACAAACATACGCACACGATGCGACCACCAACGTGGAATTCAGTGTTAAATCACACGCTTGTTCACAAAAACTGTACATGGTCTTGAATCCCCCCCCCCCCCCCCCCCCCCCCCCCCCATGTACAGTCGCGACTCCTAGATCGCGCTTTTAACGTTCAAATACTCGTGGTGAACGCGCGTTTTTAAAAAAGGGGTGAAATTGTACAGTTCACTTTTATCTTGTACGTAATTTTTCGTCGACGTTCCAATCGCAGATCAGACCATCGATCCATCGTCGGCGAACGCGATCAAAAGCAAAAGATTCTGGGTCATCATCAAAATACAGTTTTGGGGACTCTAGACCAGCGGTCCAGAACCCGCAATTGCGTTGGTACAGATGGTCTAGAACCTGCAATTGTTTTGAGGCGGTGGGTTTTTTTTTTTCTCCCATTTATGACATTATTATTAGGGGAATTCCTCCACTATGAGAAATTCCCAAACTCAGCTAATCGAGCGATCGGATCGCTCGATTCTCGTAAACTCGATCTGAACGAAGAGTGTCGTCGGTGTGTTGGAAATTTTCAAACCCAGTCACGTCTTCCTGAAGTAAAAAACTAACACATGTTATCGTAATGAGTGAATGAGGTTCTTTTGTTCAAAAAGAGTCGATTGTGAATATAGACTGTATTATAGACATTGATGTTTTCTGTTAATGGGACGGATAAAAATTGAGTTTTGAGGGTTTTTTGAGAATTCCTCCACTATGAGAAATTCTCAAAAAAAAACCACTCAGCTGATCGAGCGATCGGATCGCTCGATTCTCGTAATAAAACTCGATCTGAACGAAGAGTGTTGTTGTCGTCGGTGTGTGTTGGAAATTTGCAAACCCAGTCACGTCTTCCTGAAGTAAAAAACTAACACATGTTATCGTAATGAGTGAATGAGGTTTTTTGTTCAAAAAGAGTCGATTATGAATATAGTCTGTATTATAGACATTGATGTTTTCTGTTGATGGGACGGATAAAAATTGAGTTTTGAGGGGTTTTTTTTTTCGAAGGGAGTTGATCTGTATTAGATATTTGTGTTTTGCCTTGATTGAGAGATTGACTGTTAAGCGTTCGTTGAAAAAAGTCAAAAACACTTATCGGAATGTTTAAAACGCATTTTCCGCTCAATTAGGTTTTGAGTGGAAAAAATTTTAATATATTCATGATAGCAATCGGAGAGAGATTTGTTAAAATCAGTTTTCCATTGTGTGTTGAAACTGTTTAATAGTCATCAAAAAGGATTCTCTCTTAATTCGACACTCGGTGAATTGATGTGTGAATGAATGAAGATCTTTTGACAAAATGTAAACACTACTGTCAAAATGCGTTAAATCAGAAACCGGTTTGTCATGTACTGTTTAAACGTATTTTTTTAAACTTCAATTAACACAGTCAGTTTGAGATGTGAATATTTTCATATTATTATATTAAGACGGAAAGAGTTTTTTTTTATTACTTAAAACATAAAAATATAATTAAACATTTAATTTTGAAAAATAAATAAAAACAATTAAAACGAAAGATGTTTTTCCAGATGGATCCTAGACGCCGAGATCGAATTTTAGCCGAGTATGAACGTTCTAAGAAGAACATTCAGGCTGCTGAGAGAAGCAGACGTCTCGGTGAGATGGAACTCAGACGCGAAACCACAAAAATATTTAAACCCGTGACGGAGGGTCAAGAGCGAAGCAGGAAGGAGATAGTCGAAGAATTGAGACCCATAAAGGAGAGTTCTTTGAGAATGGGTTCGTTGCCTCCTAGTTTTGGAAATCGGTATTCCGTTCAATCTACACCGGATTACGTTCCCACGGGAATTCAAAGAGATATGAGCGAGAGCGACACCGATACGGCTTCAACTATCACCACTAGTACCATCACATCGTACGATGATGATGGCGGTAAGAGAGATCAGTCGTATGGAATTTATAAGGATTCTGAGGGTAGAACTTTTGTAGGTGATACGGAGGTGGAAATGGATGATGATGAATTGATCGTGGGTTCGAATAAATATAAAGTAACCGATGGTCTGCGGAGATTGCTCCTTTACGACAAGCCTGGAGATTTCACGGAACAGGATTTCGACAGTTACGGCGACATTCTAGTCCAGACTCACGCCATGAAGAGAAATAACGATGCCAGAGAGACGAGACCCAAAGCCAGCAGAGGTTACAAGTGGACGAAAGTCGTGAAACCTATATCGAATGCGCATAAGAAGTTCGTCGAATCGGTGACCGGCAAAGGGGTGAAAACCGCTATTTTTCTTCCGAGCGATGCCGACGCTCTGTCTCAGAGATTGAGTTTGTTGATGGCGAGCAGACGGGCTGGTAACACAGGATTAGGTAATCAGATAGTTGCCGTATCTGACGAATTGTTGAGACAGAAGGTTTTGAATAAAAACCAGTATAAAAGGCTGATGAACGAATTGAAGGATTGATGTGTATATAATAATAAGTAGAGAGAGACAAACAAACAAATAAACAAACAAACAAAAAATAAAACAGTAAATTCTTACACTAGAATAATAAAAGTATTTAAAAACGACAAAACGATTTACCAGTGAAAAAAAACAAAAATATATCATAAAAATAAAATATGTTGGTGATAAAGAACAGGGGATACGTCAGGACTTACGTTCAAGGCAGTTCTGGCATCGTCGATTCTATAATGCGAGCGATCACGGGCGATGCGGGTAGAAAACTCGCATCGACCGCGTTTGAGATCAGTAAGAAGACGGCTTTGGATGCTGGTAAGAAAGCCGCTTCCGAAGCCAGTGGTAGGATAGCTTCTGAGCGAACGTCGGAAGGTTGGAAAGATTTTAAGGATGCCGTGGTGCCCATACAAGATTTAGTCAAAATGACGAGTGGATCCGGATTGAAGAGAACTCGCTACGGTGCGATATAAATAAATAATAATAATAATAATAACATTAAAACAGAGTTTGAAAAACATAAAAAAAAAATTGTGTTTGAAAAGAATCTAAAATAACAAACAAACAAAAATAAAACAAAGATGAACATTAAAGATATGTCTTGGAATGACGCCACGACCAAGAGGTCGAATAACGAGTTCTTTCCCAAGAGCATACGAGGTTTGATAGTGGGAAAATCGAATTGTGGAAAGACCAATCTGTTGATGAATCTGTTGTCCCGACCCGACTGGTTGGATTACGACACATTGTTCGTGTTTGGCAAGAGCTTGTTTCAACCCGAATACAGATTGCTTCGAGAGTGCATGGATTGCAGATTGCCCAAGGATGTCATAGCCAGAATCTTTGACAGTAGGGAGGAATTCGACAAGTGTGGAGCTCCGCTCTCGACCATTTTGGACGGCGCGGCGATGGAGCTGATGAAGAGAAATGCATCTTCGAACGTCGAGTGTCGATTTTATGAGAACGCTAGCGACGTTCCGGATCCTAGAGAACTGAAATCGGAAGATAAGAATCTCATGATTTTCGACGATCTGCTTTTGGAGAGACAGAACCGATGCGAATCGTATTACGTTAGGGGTCGACACAGCAACGTGGAGTGTTTCTACCTGTCGCAGAATTATTTTTGATTGCCCAAACGCTAATTTTCTATGTCTCTTTCGGCAAGATCTCAAGAATCTCAATCACATCTACAGCGATCACGTCGCAAACGACATGAGCGCTGCGGAATTCAGGAGATTCTGCAAGAGGGTTTGGGATGGTGGACTTTACAATTTGGTCGTGATCGATTTGACGAGCGAATTTAATCGCGGAAAATATCGGTGCGGATTCGACGAGTTTTATGTTTCCGATGGTAATAATAATAAGATAGAGCGTGAAAATAAAAATTAGAAAAATAATGAATCTTCAAATAATTAGTTTTGAATAAAAAAAATAGAATTAAAATATAATGTTCGAACATGGAGAATTGTTAGAATGGATAGCCGAGAATACGGCTGCGAAACAATCCATTCAAATCGTGGTGAGTGGCGATTCAACTCAATTCACTACGAAATTCGAACCTTCCATCGAATTGAATAGAGAGAAAAGATACGAGATGGCTTTGGTGAATCTGGAGACTTATTATTCCTTTCCCAACGTCACCGAAAAGAATAACTCGTTCAAGTATTCCGACAGAGTGGATTGGTTGGAGATTCGAATTCCCAAAGGGAGTTACGACATAGACGATTTGAACCATTACATTCAGATGTGAATGAAGACGGATGGAAAGGGAAGCAACAAGATCAGACTCACTCCCAATCCTAATACCTTATAGACGATGTTGGATTTGGAAGATAATTTTCGTGTGGATTTCAACACGGACGATTCTATAGGCAAGATGTTGGGATTCAATCGAAAGATGTATCAAGGCCACGCAGCATCTGAAAATACGGTCGACATTCTCGCTGTCAATAGCATTCTGGTGAACGTGGACGTGATTGCTGGAAGCTACGTGAATGGTAGCGCTCAACCGACGATCTATTCCTTCTTTCCAAACGTGTCGCCGGGTTATAAGATCGTGGAGCGACCTCGAAATTTAGTTTATCTACCAGTGATTTTAGACACGTTGTATAGTCTCAAAACCACGTTGACGGATCAAAATGGTAAACTGTTAGACGAATGCGCTCTCACCACCCGATTTCTTCACAAGTTCGGGTGAGATTATTGGATATATGTAACCTCCATAGGACAACAATAAATCACCGAATTCTCTGTCTTCGGCTACGATGATATTAATCAACAGTTCGCTTTGGTACTCATAAAACAAATCGCGAGCGGCTTCATCCACTTTCAAACACATTTGATATTTGTGGTAGTAGCGCTCTAAGTCCACCATCTCGACCTCATTGAATTCGATGGGATCATGTGGTTGTAATGTATAGATATTAAAACTGGATTTCTCATACCTTTCGTCTCGTTTCAATTTCAATTCGCATCTTTTAGGTGTTGTTGTCATGATCGATTATTTGGTTTTTTATGAATTCTTACAAATAATGTATATTTTAATTTTGTATTAAAAAAATTGAATTTAAAATTTAACTTTTTTTTTTTTTTCTATTATATATAAAGAGTAAAAAAGCAAAACTTTTTTAACAAATTATTTAATACAAAATTCAAAAAAAAAAAAAAAAATATTCTTACAAATGAAGCAAACAGATAAAACAATGGTAAATTTAAATGAGAAAACCATACCTCAGTTAAACGAGATTTGTAAACTATTACAGATTTCAGAAAGCATAGAACTAAATAAAAAAAAATGAAGTCATACAAGAATATTTGCGAAATGCTAGAAAGGCAAACGAAATGTCGATAGCAACGACGTCAAAAGATGCACCGGTTGTGAAAAATAAGAAGACGACTAAACGAAAAGCCATTGAAGAACATCAAGTTTCCATAGAAAAGAAAAGAAAAACTAAAACGAAAACGAGTGATGCACTTCAGATTCAAGACAAACGAGATATATCGAGTGAAATTCAACGAGCAATCGACGAAGAGAAAGGAGAAGAATATGTAACACGACTCGTTGCGGAACTATTCCAATCGAAACCCGTAGAATAGGAGAGTGTGATCAAAGGCATTTTTAAAACTTTCGACGTGATTCCCTCGTTGAAGAAAGTTGATCCGAAATTGTTCATGGAATGGGTGAAGAAAGAAGTATTGGATTTGTTTCGCGAATACATGAACTTGGGATTAAAAATTAAGATGATACTCCATTGCATAATGAATTAAATCGACGTGAAGTCCGGCGAGAGCATCATGAAAAATGCATATTTCAGATCTAACGTCGAACCCGTATTTCGAGGTTCAGATCTATCGGACGTTTTCAAAAAGATGAAAGACAAGATGTTGACGTCTTTCGCGAATTATCAAAATGAAGGTAGTAATTGGACGTTCGGTGAGGTGTTGAAACTCGAAATTCACATGACTAAAAACGAACCGTTGAAAGGATCTTCCTACTTGGAATTACCGTATTTCTTGACTAAGAAACACACTGTGGTCAACGTGAGAAATAAAGATGATCAGTGTTTTAAATGGGCAGTCACCTCCGCTTTATACCCTGTCGAAATACACACCGATAGAGTTTCTCGTTATGAGGAAACTTCTAAAAATCTCGATTGGACCGGAGTGACTTTTCCAACAGAGTTAAAACACATCGAACATTTCGAGGTTCAAAATCCCACCGTAGCGGTGAACGTCCTACGATACGACGACGAAAATCAAAAGATCTATCCTCTCAGACAGACTTCGTATCACGGAAGAGAAAAGACGATTATTTTATTATCGATTTCGAATGGTGACAATCGTCATTATTGTTGGGTTAAACATCCGAGCCGATTACTGTCGAGACAAAATAATAAACATAAAGGAAAGATATCTTTATGTTGCAACTGCATGAACATGTTTCACAGCGAAAACTCATTGGCGAAACATCAGGAATATTGCAACGAAAATCAAGGTGTCGCCGTCGAAATGCCTAAACCCAACACCATCGTGAAGTTTGAAAATCACAATAGAAGGTTAAAAGTACCATTCGTCGTGTACGCTGATTTCGAATGTTTCACCGCGAAAATGAGTTCCTGTCAACCCAACGCTCTTCAAAGTTATGTTGAAAGATATCAAAAACACATACCTTCGGGCTATTGCATTTACGTGAAATGCGCTTTCGACTCGCAACACGACATGGGTCCCTTCACCTACACGAAACAGCGTGAAGACGACGACGTGGCTCAAAGGTTCGTGGAAGAGTTAGAATCGAAAATTCAAATGTTATACGACAAATTCAAAACTCCAGCGAAAATGATCATCACGCGAGAGCAGCAGCACGAAAATAACAGAGCCACCGAATGTCACATATGCAGACAATCGTTCGACGAGAATTCGGAGGAAAATAAGAAGGTCAGAGACCATGATCATTACACAGGTCTGTATCGCGGTCCGGCTCACAGCAAGTGTAATTTAAAATATCGAGACGCTGCTTTCTATCTGGTGATGTTTCACAATCTCTTGGGTTACGACAGTCATCTGTTCGTGAAAAATCTCGGCACCTCACACGAAGAATGAAATTGCATAACGAACAGCAAAGAAAGATACATTTCCTTCACGAAATGGAAGCTCATGGAGAGGAAAAGAGTAATCGACGGAAATACGTTGAAAGAAAAAACGAAATCCATTCATAGATGCATACGTTTCATCGACACTTTTAAATTCATGTCGACCGCTCTGGAAAAATTAGTCGATAACATGAGCAAGGATAAATTTAAAACCACGAGCGAACATTTCGGAGAACGAATAGACGTCATGTTGAGGAAAGGAGTCTATCCTTACGATTACATGAACGATCTAAAGAGATTCGAAGACACCGCACTACCTTCGAATGATGATTTTTATTCGAAATTATACGAATCCGACTTTTCCGACGAGAATTACGAACACGCCAAAAACGTGTGGAAATCATTCGATATGAAAACCATGAGAGATTATCATGATCTCTATCTGAAGACCGACGTTCTGCTCTTGGCAGACGTGTTCGAAAATTTTCGAGACGTCTGTCATCGAAATTACGATCTGGATCCCGCTTGGTATTTCACCGCACACGGTCTGGCGTAGGACGCTCTGTTGAAGACCACCGAAGTCCAATTGGAATTATTATCCGACGTGGACATGTTGCTCATGTTTGAAAGGGCTGTGAGAGGTGGCGTCTTGATGATCTCTCACAGACATTCTGAGGCTAACAATCCCTACATGAAAGAAGGTTTCGATTCGAAACGGTCGACTAAATACATACAGTATTGGGACGCCAATAATCTGTACGGTTGGGCTATGAGTCATCCTTTACCGATTGGAAATTTCGAATGGGTGAAGGAACTGGAAAAGATGCAAAAATGGAGAGACTATCCTTGCATTTTAGAAGTCGATTTGAACTATCCGGAAGAATTACATGATCCACACAACGATTATCCGCTGGCTCCCAAACGAATGGAACCGAACGAAGGAGACGAGGAAAAACTCATTCCCAATTCATTTAACAAATGTAACTACGTCGTCTACAGTGAGAATTTGAAACAGTACGTCGATTACGGGATGAAATTAGTTGACATACATCACATCATTTGATTCGATGAAGAGCCTTGGATGAAAAAATACATCGATCTCAACACGAATCTCAGAACTCGAGCTGAGAACGATTTCGAAAAAGATTTCTTCAAACTCATGAACAACTGCGTGTACGGCAAATCGATGGAAAACATCAGGAAGAGAACCGACGTTCGACTCGTCACGTCTGAGAAAAAACCATAATCGGCGAAAATCTAGTGGCCGTTCACAAGCAAAAGACGCATCTGAAGTTCAACAAACCATATTATCTTGGACCGATCATCTTAGATATCAGCAAGCGATTGATGTACGAGTTTCACTACGATTACGTCAAACGAAAATTTGGTGACAAAGCCAAACTACTGTTCACCGACACAGACAGTTTAGTTTATGAGATAGAGACGAAAGACGTCTACCGAGACATATCTCTGGACGTGGCCGATTGGTTCGACACGAGCAATTATCCCGTCGATCACCCATCCAACATTCAGTCGAACGACAACAAGAAGGTGTTGGGTAAATTTAAGGACGAGAGCGGCGGTAAACAGATCGTCGAATTCGTGGGCTTGAGACCCAAACTCTATGCTTGTCGTCTAGAAGATGATGAAGAGATCAAGAAGTGCAAAGGAGTTAAAGCATGCGTGGTGAAGAAAAACATCTCTTTCCAAGAGTATAAAGATTGTCTGTTAGGAAGTGGTCTGGTGTATAAGACTATGAAATCGATTCGAAGCGAAAATCACGACTTGTATACCGAAATAGTCAACAAGATTTCGCTGACGGCCGACGACGATAAGAGATTCGTGTTAGATGATAAAATAAGCACTTTGGCACTCGGACATTGGACTGTGGATCTAATTAGAGATGATATGAATGTGGATGATTGGATTCCAGATATGATTGTGGATGATAAGATTCCAGATATGATTGTAGATGATAGGATTCCAGAAAATCAAGAGGAATTAGATGGATTCAAAATTATAGAAATCGATAGTGACATCGAGAAAGTTAGTTTAAAAAGAAACAGAAAAAAATAGAAAAAAATAACGTCATTTTTAGTGAATTATAATAAAATAAATAAAAAAAATATATATATATGCATCTATGAATAAGAAAATAAAGATATCTGTAGAAGGTGTTGTCTTACCCAATGAACCCCTATTCAACATCGATCTGTTGAATGCGGCAAAAGATTTGAAAATCAAAGATTTTCTAGGTGTGTTTTCCAGAGATGCCTTGCCGAAGAGAAGACCTCGACAATCGGAATGCGGAATTTTAAATCTAGATGATTTATCGGGTGAAGGCACTCACTGGGTGGCGTGGTTCAAGAACGGGAAGAAGAAGAATTATTATTTTGACAGCCACGGAATCTCGCCGCCAAAAGAAATAAAGAACTATTTCAACAATCGATGGTTAGTTACAACACGGATCAAGTGCAATCACCAGATCAAGTGTTTTGCGGTCACCGGTGTCTCTACGTTCTCAAGAGATGGTCTGAAGGAGATGAATTTCAAGACATTCTCAATGATTTACATTAGAGAGAGATTTTTTTTTATAGTATATATAAAGATAAAAAAATTATTTAAAAAAAATTTTAATCGAATAAAAACGAAAAATAAAATAACATAGTTCATTTTTAATAAACTGCGTTTGAACACATTTTTTCTAAAAAACAAAAAAAAAAATCCCACAACAACATGCCAGTCGATAAATTTGGTAGAAGTGACAACGAAAAAAAAGTCAACCCGAGAAAGAAGAGGAAGACGTTCGAAGTCGACGATGGTTACAACGTTGCCAACTTGGACGAACGTTATGTTTGGAGATACGAACCTCGAGAAGAACCTTTGAACATGAACGATAAGAAGCTCTACAATCTTCCCGAGCCGATAGATCTCGCAGATGCTGCGACTAAAAAATACGTTGACAGGGGGAACGCCGATTTCGAACGAATCCTGCTGGATAATTACGTGGATAAAACCATGACCGACGATCTCGATCTGAAATCCAAACGTTTGGTGAACATCGCGAATCCCGTAGATCCCACCGATGCCGCGACCAAGACATACGCGGACGACTCTCACGCGAGATTCAGCAAACACCTGAGAAAAAAATACGTTACGAAAACGATGCACTCGGAATTGAACACCAATTATAACAAGATAACGAACGTGGCCGCTCCCACGAATCCCAAGGACGTGGCGACCAAACACTACATAGATCTGGAACAGAGAAAGTCTGACAGACGTGAAATGAAATCGGATCTGAATGCGGGATTCCACAAGATATTGAATCTGTCAAAGATCGACGATGCGGATGCGGACTCAACCGCAGACAACAAGGGCTACGTGGATACTGCCATGATACAATCGCAAGAATACCTAGAATCGCAAGTGGACGATCTCTACTTGAACAAAGAATCTGGCGGAACCATGGAGGGTGGCATCAACATGAACGGTCACAATTTATTCGGTCTTGATCATGATCCCAAATTCGATTCCAGCGCTGTCAGCAGAAAGTACGTGGACGACAACTCGGTCTGGAGAAAGGGCGACATCATGGAAGGTAAACTAGACATGGGTGGACACGCGCTCACGAATCTACCGGATCCCGTGAACATGGCGGATGCCTGCACCCTGATTTCAGTGGTGGAGAAAGTCAAATATGCTAGACAATTGATCACCGTGTGGGCCGAAGAGGCCGGCGCCTTAGATGAGGGAAAAGCCAAGTGGTCTTTCGGAAATGGAGGTAGCGGATCGAAACACGGTCAGGTTGGATATCCCATGCCGCTGGGAGGTGAAATCCTTCGAATGAGTCTGGCTTCCTCGGATTTGAATAACAGAGCGGTCGTCAATCTCATGGTGAATGGTGTGGAGAGCGATAAGAGATACAGCGTCGAAAAGACTGAGAATCAACACGCGAATGTTAGCACATTTGGCACGCCTCTCAAAGTGAACGCCGGAGACAGGATTAATTTTGTCATGAAAACCAATAATCCCGAAGCCGCCACTTCCGTGGTGAGTCTACTGATCGAACTAGATCCTTTGAACAAACATTGAACGCGTGGAAAATAATGAATTAAAAAAAAAATAATGTGTGATTATTAAAACACAAAAAAACAAAAAAAAGTAATGAGATATAGAGAGATGTTCAATCTCTCTATATCTCATTACTTTTTTTTTTTTTTTTAATTTTCTATCCATTCATGATTACAATTTATACACTTTGCGAATACGGTTGTTGGTTCATCACCAGATCTAGTTTGTTGAGATTCGATTTTTATTTGACGTTTCTTACATTTGCGACATTTTAAAATTGTACTTTTTATAATTTCTTCGTTACATCTTATGAGATCAAACTCTTCTTTTTCTTTTAAACGATATTCGTTAAAATCACAACTATTCCATCCTTTTTTTGTGTTACGTTCTTCATATTCAATTTGAATCCATTTTTCCAAGTATTTTATTTTAACGTCGTAGTAATCTGAAGTGAACAGATGATTTGTTGTTTTCGTGTCAAAAACATCCATTTTGTTTTCGAGATTTTAGTTTTTAATTAATCTTACATCCACATTTTTAAAGTTTATTAATTTTTTTTTTCACACACTCGTCTCACATCAAATGATCGACATCTTATTTCCGTCCAATTCGAATTGTAATTCTCTGTCCGACAGGACCAGGGTGAAGGCTTTGGTTTTTCTTGGCACGTTCCTTTCGAATTGCATCTTGATCTGAATGTCTAACACGCTACTCTTGAGTCGTTCACTCTGTTTACTGACGTCGAACACGAACATGGGATACATTGACTTGTATTCGCCGGGAGATATGTTGGGATTGCTCATCAATTCATCTAGACCGTGATACTTCTTTCTAAAATCAGCGGCGTCACCGTACAGTCTGGAGAAATCATTCTTGTCGAACAACGCATTGTAATCGATTGCTGGATATCTCGTGGTGTTCAGAAACACTTGCATGTTTCTCAAATGGCAGTGATCGAACAGCGATGCATTCTTTTCCTGAGACCCGTCCCTATCGGTCTGAAACGCAACCACGATGAAATGCGGTCTCTCGGAAGCGGATTTCACCGTCAATCTCCAATCGAAGTGATTCGTGGAGGGAGGAATGCTAGCCGTGTCGCACTGTCTCATTCTAAATCCCACGGGTAATTTACTCTTGGATTCTATGATCTTGTAGAGATGCCCTTTCTCCACGATCGAAGGCTCCACGTGCGGAACGAACCACGATATCTTGTGTAGAGTTATCTTACCCGCATCGGTCGCGGTGAGTTTCACTATTGCATCATTGTTTCCTTTTTGAATCAACGTCAGATTGTGTTTGAATCCGTACATGATCTTGTTGTAATCGTCTGCGAATCCGAAGATGTGTTTCAAAGGTATCCTGAACGAAAACGTTCCTTTAGGTCTGGACGTCTTGATGACGTAGTCGAATATCGTGGCGGCACCTGTGCTAGCAGGGCCTACGGTGTATTTCACCCACAACTGATTAAGTCCTCTGGATTTTGAAAAATCATCAGGATACGTAAAGAGTCCGAACATCGTGGTGGCCTGACCGGGATGAAAAACAGATTCTATCTCTTGTGCGGATAGCATGTATTTTATGTTACTGAATAGATGCATGATGCCATTATTGGCAAGAGTAACCGCGTCGTCGTCAGCGTAGTCGCTCCCATCTTCCTTGGTGAGACGTCCCTGCACCACTATGTAACTCTCACTAGGATGTACGAATAGATCTTGAGTTTTGACGTTGATTCTTATCTCTCCCGTATTGTTCAAACTCGTTCCGGTTACCGGTTCATATTCGTGAACCTCATATTCTTGAATACTTTCATCTTTCACTATGCTTTGTGCTATATCTAGTATATTTGTCATTTTAAAGGATTTTTAGTTTGGTTTTTTTTGTTTATTAATTCACTTGCTTTCTTTATCTAAAAAATAGTTTTTAATTATTTTTTATTATTATTTATTTTTTTTCTCTCTTATATATATATGTGTGTAAACAAGAAAATGTCAACGAGAGTAAATAAAAAAAAAAAATTTGTGTTCTTCATCAAAACTTCGTCTTCTGTAATTGTTGTTCGTAAAACTTTCCGATGATCTCTTCTCCATCCAAAGCTTCGATTTCGTAAGTCACCGGATCGGTGTGAAATATTTTGATGATCACGAAGATTTCCGAGGTCCATCGAGGAGTATAACCCTTTTCGAAGTGCTTCTTATAAGCGTAGATTCTCACTCGATCGCCGACCGCAAATTTCGGCGTTCTAGACTTCTTCCTGATCTTAGATCTCTCGGGATATAGATTCGCGTAGACCCGTTTTTCGTTTCGAGGATTGCTAGCTTCTGCGGGAGTCATCTTGATCGATCTGTGTCACGTGTTGTTGTAATCTTTGACCAGACTGTTCAGAGCGTATATGTATTTCTTGGTCGAATTCGCCGTGAAGTATCTGTGCATCTTCTCCTTCATCGTTCGATTCCAATGTTCCACCACGCTGGCTTTCTCTTCGTTTTCGATCGAGTAGAGGTCTACCAATCGACGAACGTCCTTGTTGTAGAATTCCTTTCCCTTGTCCACCCACAATTTACTCGGTTTTCGAGAAGATGAGTCAAACATGCTCTTCAGAGCCTCGGTGACGCAAGGTCCTGATTTATTCTTCAAAGCTCTGATCCAACCGTATTTGGAAAACACGTCGATGACCGTCAATAGATATTTGATGCCCTCGTTCCACCTCGAAAATGATCTCATGTCGACCAAGTCGGCAGACCAAATGTCATCCAGACCCTTCACGAACACCCTTCTCTTTCGAAATTTACGCACTATGGGTTTGTGTAACTCCTCGGCCAATTCGCTCGTCAATAATCGCTTCTTCTTCTTCGATATGCCTCTCAATCTCCCCAACATGTTTTTGTTGCAGATGTCGTTGCAAGTCTTGGTGTCGGGATGTCCGGCGTAGCACAGATCGTGATCGTACGCAGCTGCGTCCACCCTATTCACGGGTTTGCTCCAAGATTTGGGAGTCAGATCGGCATTGAGTCTCTTGTTCAATTTCGTTCCGGGTCCCGTGAAACTGTGACCGGGCAGATGCATTTTGAAAGGTAGATTGTTGATCATTTTATTCACGATGCCTTTACCTTTGCTTGCGTTCTTTTTTTTTTGATGAATCTAGTCTTTACAGAACCACACATGTCGCAAATTCCGCGAAGCATCCGTCTGTCGTTTTTAGTTCGCACTTCTCTAGAATTACTCATCTCGGTAACTCTCTTACACTTTACGCAATACATTTTTAAGAGTTATTTAAATTAATTTCGTTTTTCTTTTATTTTATATATAAATTTAATATTTTTTTTTTTTTTTAAAATTCTGTTCTTATTATATATATATATATTTTTTTTTTTCAATCGCTGCTCTTGAGTTCTATCATCTTACTTAATTCCTCCCTAGCCTCTTTCCTCCCCTTTTCCATGAAAGAATCCTTCATCTCTTCCTTGATGATCTGACGAGTCTTGATTCTCACGGCTTCTTTCATGGCATCGTATTTCGTTTTCTCGCTCAATATCGCGAAGTATTCTCCGTCTGATATCCTACCGTCTTTCAACACCATCGAGATCATTTTGGATATCGTGTCAATCTTGGAGTCGGCCAAGACGCAAATCTTGTCGTGTTTCCTCGCCTTCAGATATAATATCCTACTCAAAAAGTTTCCGACCGTGCTAAACAATCCGGCAGCAAGGGCCACTCCTTCTACGGTCAACACGATCGGAATGCTGACTGCGGTCGACAACAATCCGATGCCGGCCGCGTGTAAACCCATGGAAATCGTGATGAGTGTCGTGTCGATCGCGTTGACGAATTTCACGAAATGCGAATACTTCTTCTTGAGGGAACGACGAGAATCTCTCTCTCGAGTCAGATACAATTGGATTCTACTGATTTGATCAATGCGATACCTCTCTCCTCTTTCTCTTTCTTCTAGCGACGGCGCCATTGGCAAAACGCCGTTCGGCTTCTCGTCCTCGTCGTCCACTAACGTCGGATACAATTTATTTCTGGTTCTCATTTTGTGTTTTTTTTTTTCTTTCTTTCTAATACTAGATAAAAAAAAATTTATGTGTGTATTTATTTTTTTTTATTTTCTACTCTCCCTTATTTTTATATCAACGAAAAAAAAACTTAGACGTATGCTTCGTTCAGCAATAATTTCTTGATGCATCCCTTGTCTTCTAAAGTCAAACTTCTACGCGCCAATTTCAGTTCTTCCAAATCTGTGGGCCTGTCTCGATTCTTACAGAAGACTAATCTCTTCCAAAACGTGATCACATCGTTGAATTTAATGCGTTCGAACGCCGGTTCGAAATACATGACGACCATATCTTCCCTTTCCATCGTCAGACACGAATGATTCTCGTGATCGAAGTCTAGATGATCCTGACATCCGACGCATCGTTCTAACAAGATGGGACGTAGTTCTTCATTCACGCATATTGCGTATGCTCTCATCAGCATGTTTAAAAGAAACCTCGCTCTAATAGTCTGAGAATCGCTCATGATTTACGTATTTTTTTTTTAATATCTATTCGATTTGATATATTTAATTTTCTAAATAACTATTATTTATATATTTTTTTTTTCTCCCCTATATATATATCAATCAAAAACGTGACAGCAGGCTCACGAATTTCCAACACACACCGACGACAACAACACTCTTCGTTCAGATCGAGTTTTATTACGAGAATCGAGCGATCCGATCACTCGATTAGCTGAGTTTGGGAATGTCTCATAGTGGAGGAATTCCCCTAATAATAATGTCATAAATGGGAGAAAAAAAAACCCACCGCCTCAAAACAATTGCAGGTTCTAGACCATCTGTACCAACGCAATTGCGGGTTCTGGACCGCTGGTCCAGAGTCTCCAAAACTGTTTTTTGAAGATGACCCAGAATCTTTTGCTTTCGATCGCGTTCGCCGACGATGGATCGGTGGTCTGATCTGCGATTGGAACGTCGACGAAAAATTACGTACAAGATAAAGGTGAACTGTACAATTTCACCCTTTTTTAAAAAACGCGCGTTCACCACGAGTATTTGAACGCTAAAAGCGCGAACTAGGAGTCGCGACTGTACATGGGGGGATTCAAGACCATGTACAGTTTTTGTGAACAAGCGTGTGATTTAACACTGAATTCAACGTTGGTGAACGCATCGTGTGCGTATGTTTGTACACGTACATGTACAGGTGGTCGTAAACTCTCAAATATTACCTACTAACAGATATGCTGTTATACCACGCACAACCTTGTCAGCATACTATTTCATTTGTTGGCAATGTGACATAACAAATGACATCACATCTGGTATAACATAACACCATGATTACCTGCAAAGTGCACTATGACGGCCAATGTGCACTCCAGTTAGAGCGTTTTGGTCATATAGCAAACGCATGCAACCGTAGAAGCCAAGATGGCGGCTTCCAGTATATAAAATGGACGACGGAAGCACCTGTTACCCTAAGAACACGCGCTGCGCATGCGCATTAACACTAAGTATCAGTATGGCAATGGCGTCCCAACATGGCAGCTAAGGCGTACTACCATGTCAACCAAGCATGATGTAACTGAGTCACGTGACTAGGACATCGCTTCCTATGTCCCTCACTCGGCTCAGACACGACCGGATACACAATATACTACTCTTATCAAAGACAACAGCTCGCTACGCAAGGACGCTTCAGAAGAAAGTCGAGGAGAAAACTCTTCGTGTCATGCTGAATGTTTGTATCACAAAAAAAATAGTTGTGTATTAATTAAAAGAACGCTAGGTCTTTCGTCTGAGAATGTCTAGTTATTCTTAAAGATATTACACACGTTTGATCATGGCAGTTTTTCGTTCGGACAACAGCGCAGGTGAAACAAAGGGTGTTATCTGCAGTATCGTTTGTATTTAAATATAATACCGTAGTCCCAGTAACCGTTATGGGTTACGTTCAATCTAACTTTGTTCAAATATCAGGTCTTTTTCTCAAAAGTCTAAAAAGGCCAGAAATAAATAACCCCTATAAGTTATATATCAATTTTATTGGAATGAAACATGGATCATGTGGAAACTAATATTTGTCATGAAACTGTTACCATGTGGTAGAAAGCACTGCCTGAAGTCTGCTATGCCATAAGTAAGAGACCAGATTTTGTACAATAAAATACCTTAAATTTACTGAATAGTTGTATTCTGCAATCCTTCTACTACAGAAATCTTTTTCTCATTCTTGCATGGAAAAGAGAGTTAGACTAATTGTAATTTAGAGTGTCTAAATTTCACAATGGCTGCCATTTCCCTTGTGTTTGTTTACCTGTTTTCAAGTTCACCAAGAGTCAAATCCACACAGTTCACAAGAACAAGTATGGAGTCATGGGAGAGTGCATCAATGTAAAATGAGACTTCCTCATTTGGTATTATCTTTGACCATTTCTGGTGTTGCATGAGCAATGACAGCTGCGAAGAGTACCATGTGAATGCACAAGTATGGCCAAAACAATAAAAATGAACTGAATGCAGAATACCTACACCATTCGCCTTCGTTTAGTTAGAAAGCATGGATTCTAATTCATTTGTGTACATGGTTTGGTATGCTTCATTTGTTTTGAAACTATCGCACTTCTGTAGTTGCTATTTGGGGAGGCTTCACTGTTGATTAATTGTCAGATTTAAGAACATCAATAACTGATCTGTTACTACGGAAGCGTGTTCGTGCCAGGTAGTTGAATTTTCGGGGGGGAATTTATCTCATAATTATGAGATACCTAAGTCATAATTATGACTTATTATCTCGTAATTGTGACTTAGCTATCTCGTAATTATGGCATACTAACTCGTATTATTTATTTATTTATTTATTTATTTATTTATTTATTTATTTATTTATTTATTTATTTATTTATTTATTTGTGTTTAAGGTCACATACTGATGCACAATGGCTAATCATGACCGTGACAATTTTACGGGTGGGGGAAGCCGGAGTACCTGGAGAGAACCACCGAGCAACGCCGAGCAGCTGCCAGCTCCCCAACTTCGTAACTCCGCACTGCAGCACAGGCAGGGTTAGATTGGTTGAAGACATGCGCACCATCGACGTGCAATATGCCTTAGTACACGGCCTCATCGTGCCCCCATGTGGACAATCGGGGTTAAGTGTCTTGCCCAAGAACACAACGCGGGAGTCCGAAGCGATCGCTCAGACGGTCACCCATCCGAGGACTAACCTGGCTCGACGTTGCTTATACTAACTCGTAATTATGACATACTATCTCATAATTATGACTTAATAACACGTAATTATGACTTAGCTATCTCGTAATTATGAGATACTTAAGTCATAATTATGACTTATTATCTCGTAATTATGACTTATTAACACGTAATTATGACTTAGCTATCTCATAATTATTACTTAATAAGTCATAATTATGACATAGCTATGTCGTAATTATGACTTAGTTATCTCGAAATTATGACATAGCTATCACGTAATTATGACTTAGTTGGCGGATCAACAGGGCGGGTTCACGCCCAGCACGCTTTGTGTCTGCTATGTCGTACAGAAAAATGATTCTGAAGTTTTTGTGTTGGGAAAGCATATGCTTTCATGTAACCTGTTACGGTAAATGTGACAAACAAACCAGAGAAAGGAGGGTTGCTTCAATATCATTTGGGGAAGTTGTTTTACCACCAGTCGAATATGTTTAATTTCTGAACACAAAGTAAGCGTGCCATAACAACATTTCGGCTCCTATGTCAGCGGGGAGCACTGTTTGACCGAGAGTTGAAATATAAAAACAGAAAATCAAATCTAAAATCTGCTGATTTAGGCAATGTAGGCAATGCAAGCGGGTAAATGCTTATGTCTTGCCCCGAAAATTAAAGCGTCGGACTGTTCGTATACAGACAACACTAAAACAACAAGAACACAATGATAATATGGGCCTGGATATATGCCTGGATGCACTTTTGGGACAGGGGTGGCGCCAAGGGTGGGAGGGTCAAGGGGGTTATAGCCCCCCACCCCCGTCGGGGAATTTGGCCACTTCGTCGGGGAGACCATCTCATGTGGAGGTCCAGCAGATCTGCCGTGAATGACTCTCGGATCACCCTAAAAAGTCAGAATTTTCATAGTGGATTGTTCAGTTGCGCATTGAATAACACTACGAATGTTTGAAAAGTGACTATTTTAGAAAATTGTTGGACAGAAATTCCTTTATTTCAAGAGGTCATGACAATAATTCTGTTTCTCGAAGCGAGGAAATTGAGTTTTTCATTGGCTTATTTGCAGAATTTTTCACACCGGGCCGAACTACTGTCGGAGAGTGTAGCCTCCCTCCCCCTCCACCCGTCGGTAATTTTAGCACCCTGTCGGATATTTTCTGGCGCCACCGCTGGTGTGAGGGTGTGTATGAACCGATAGATCGACGGTTCGACCCTGGACCGCACCATTCGCGTTCTGTCCTTGGGCAAAACACGTGGGAGCACGTTGACGCTGTGTACTTAGAAGCACTGTACGCCGGTTGCGCTTGCCTTCAACTTCTGCTAACCCTACATCGGCCAGAGTATTAAGTTGGAGAGCCTCACAGATGTTCGCCGTTGCTCGGTGGTTCTCTTCGGTTACTCCGGCTTCCTTCACCCCTAAATCTGTCTGACACGATATGGCCCTGGATGTTGATAGTCTCGTTAAAACCCAATAAAAATATAAATAAATCAACAAATGTGTGCGTGTATGACCCGGTGTTGCTTGATAGCTAAGTCATAATTATGAGATAATTAAGTCATAATTATGAGATAACTAAGTCATAATTATGAGATAAGTAAGTCATAATTATGAGATAACTAAGTCATAATTACGTGTTATTAAGTCATACTTACGAGATACCTAAGTCATAATTATGACATAATAAGTCATAATTACGAGATAACTAAGTCATAATTGCGAGATAACTAAGTCATAATTATGAGATAACTAAGTCATAATTATGAGATAAATTCAACTGCATTCCACGTGACACAGAAGTGCGCCGCCATTGGCCTTTAGGTTTGACTGCATCGATAATGTCAGTTTCATTTCAGCGGTAAAGGGTGACCATTTGCGCCACCTTTTCGAAAATGTCAAAAAGCATGCAGTGTTTACACCGCACGCGATAAACTTCCATTTTATGGCTATCGGTTTTACTTTCTCCCTCTGATGTACACAGATAGTTGTAGGCCTAAACCTTGTCAGATGTAGACTACATGTACATAGGCCTACGTGTTCGAATTTATTCTGTTTTCTAACTGGAGAATACATTCAACTCTTCAGGTAGAATATGGGTAACAGTGGCGTAGAAAGGGTGTGTGCTGGGGTGGAGGGGGGAGCTGGTTCGGCTGCAAAGCAATGCACTCCCCCATAAATTATCATGTCAGAAGGTTTTGGGGCTTTTAATGGTAAATGTTTAAAAAATATTCGCGAAATATATTAATGTTATTTTGGCCAAAATGTGTGTTTTAGACTGAATTTTTAACAATCAAGGTGCCATTCAACAAACATTTTGTGCTATATGGAACTCAAACTTCACACCTGAAATTTCTGTGTAGAAATGACAATGCCTGGCTTTATTTTTCTCAACTGGCCTTCTGTCTGTTACTTTCAAAAGACTATGACGGGATAACTTTAATGTTTATCGGCCTATCCATGTTTACAAAATAAAACATTATCTTAAATTTAAAACCGTTATTAACCAGACAACGTTTTGTTTGATGACTATAGAATTAACTCGTTCTGAATACCAAAACGGTACAAATTGGATACCCAATTCTAAAATCTGTCGGGAATTTTTTTGGTCGGTCGGAAACTTTTTGGCTATCACCGCACACACCGGTAAGGTTTTCTACGATGGCCAAGGTTTGTTTTACAGCAAACACGCTTGACTTCACGTCAAACCATTAACAGAAATTTCTTCGGACAGGGCGGGGGGGGGGGGGGGGGATTGGACGTTTCTAGGCAGTTTAAAGCGATCAAACCTAGAACTTACGCAGAAGGCATCTGCTTCTTGACAGAGCGATTTTTTAAGAAAACAATCATGTTATCTAGCTATTGGAGATGATTGTGATTTAAGATTTCGTTAAAACTCACCTTAAGCTCAACTCAGTGACGGTGGAAAGAAAAGAGGGGGGGGGGGGGGTAGCTAACAAATTGTAGAAAATTTTGGGCTTGTTGGAAAATTGTTTAGGCTTTCCTGTAGTAAAATATTGCAAAACTACAAGGAAAATTAAAGTTGTTTCGACCAAAACGTGTGTTTTTACGTTTAACTTTCGATAATTAATCCATTTGAAATACCAAAACGATAGAAGTTTGTTCCTAAGTTTAAATTCTGTCGTGGTATCTTTTTCTTGTGTGGGAATTGAAAGATGGGGTACGGTGGTTGTCCACGCCTAGTCGAGTTTTCTGCAACAGTCATTTAGGAACGAAATGTAATAATCACAATCAGAACCGATTTTCAGGGTTTTTTGGACCGTCGGAAAACATTTGTGTCATTTTTGTGGTAAAAGTTTTGATAATACAAGAAAGTTTAGTTCAGATTACTAGCCTTGGCGATAACGCCTCGAGTCTCGTTGGAATGCTTCAAAATTCGATAGATTTCCGCACAGATTTTCGGCGGAAAGAATTTTCGTTATAAAATCAATCAAACGTAATTCTGATTGATTAGATTTATAAATTTGTTATTTAGAACATCTTTCGAACCCAAGCTGACTGTCAAAATAATTGTTCACATCTTAAACTGCTTTAATTCAACGAAATATGACACTTCGGTAAAATTTCTAACGAAAAAGCATACGTTCCACTCTTATGTCACCCTGTCACGAATCGCAGTATACAAGAAGGCGGAACGGCACGTATTTTTTCAAACGGACGACTTACTGCTCTCGGCTAAAAAAGAGGCGTCCGAAGTTTCTAAAAATTTAATGTTCACCGACACAGAGACAGAAGTGGGAAAAGGTGCAGATCAGTAATGCTTTGCAATAAATAAACAAACATATATGCAGTTTTCAAAACAATTATTCGACTCCGCAAATGAAATAAACGCAATCAGAGACGTCGCGACGAGGAGGTGGTTACCACTCCTCAAATAAATATCCCAGTCGGGGGAACTTTTTGGAATCGACTGATAATCAAATTGGAATCCATAAGACCCGACTTCAACCTAACACATCTATATTTCCCAACTGCATTCAAAATTTTTGATCCGACTGGCTAATATTCTGATTATATAAGTTAATAGGGTCAGACACCAACCAAAATTCTTGTCCGGACTGGCTAATATTCCGATGATATCGAGTCGCGACCCACACGAATACACGCCAACCGTCCTCCAATCTCACCGAACCGTCCTCTGAGCAATTTCACCCGAACCGTCCTCCAGAGAAAAATCGGAGGGGGGAGGGAGGGGGAGGGGGAGGGGGGGATGGAAGCAAGGTAAAGAAATGACGCCTGCTTACGCATATTATTTTTTTTATCATGTGTCGAAAATTACCGGCAGTAATGTTCAATACATATTAACAAAACAATATTTGTAAACAGGCATTATTTCTTTACGGGATGTGGGGGAGGTTGGGACTGGGGGAGAGGTTATTTGCTGTTTACGCATATTATTTTTTTTATCAAGTGTTGAAAATTACCGGCAGTAATTTTCAATACATAATAACAAAATAATATTTCTGAACAGGCATTATTACTTTACGGGAGGTGAGGCTGGAGGCTCGGGGAGAGGCTGTTTTCGCATATTATTTTTTTATCAAGTGTTGGAAATTACGGCAGTAATTTCCAATACCGGTACATAATAACAAAATAATATTTGTGGACAGGCATTATTTCTTTACGGAAGAGGGGGGTGGGGGGGGGGGGCTGTGGGAGAGGCTGTTTACGCATATTATTTTTTATCAAGTATTGAAAATTACCGGCAGTAATGTTCAATACATATTAACAAAACAATATTTGTAAACAGGCATTATTTCTTTACGGGATGTGGGGGAGGTTGGGACTGGGGGAGAGGTTATTTGCTGTCTACGCATATTATTTTTTTATCAAGTGTTGAAAATTACCGGCAGTATTTTTCAATACCTAATAATAAAATAATATTTGTGACCAGGCATTATTACTTTACGGGAGGTGGGGCTCGGGGAGAGGCTGTTTACGCATATTAGTTTTGTATCAAGTGTTGAAAATTACCGGCAATATTTTCAATACCGGTACATAATAACAAAATAATATTTGTGGACAGGCATTATTTCTTTATGGAAGAATGGTAGGTGGGGCTGAGGGGGGGGGGGGGGGGGCTGTGGGAGAGGCTGTTTACGCATATTTTTTTTTATCAAGTATTGAACATTACCGGCAGTAATTTTCCATACCTAATAACAAGATAATATTTGTGATCAGCCATTATTTCTTCACGAGAAGGGCGGGGGGGGGGCATATCTTTCGAGAACGACTAGTTAGTGACACTCCTGTGGGAAAAAATTCCAACAATACGGGAGGAGGGGGCATATATCTGGGTTTTGGAGGGTTTTGGGGGTGGGGGGAGGGGGCTGGCTCTCTAAAGTCTTAAACCGCCTTGAAAGAAAAACATAGAAAATCGTGTCTCAAGTTGGAGAACGCGCATCTAACTATTGCAGTTATACTTGTTGCGTATAAAGGGAAAGCCCTGCTTGCAGTTTGAGAGAAGAAACACCGCCCAATCTGAATATCTCCCCCGTATCGTGATACACATGAATATCCGTCGAAAATGATTTCCCCCACCGCCGCCACCACCAACCCCAACACCGTATCTTGATACACGCACGCACATATGCGTCGAAAATGACCAGCTTCCCACCCCCACCCCCATCCCAACCCACCAACCCCGACACACAACACAATCACACATATTTTTATGTCACTGGCTACAATAGCGAATCTTCCCGCGGAATCCCGCGAAAGTGTTAGAATAGGACCCGACAACCAGCGCCTATGCCTAGGGGCGGTCCTCCGAAGTAAGGAGCATTGGGGAGTATAACTATTAACACCTGGTCAGACTTGCCTTTAAACTTACAGTACCAGTGGAAATAAATCGCAGAATAACCACAAAAAATCTATCCCATTTTCTTTCTGGGTATTTTTCACAACCCTTGAATCATTTCTTGGGAATCTTTCCCTGACCGTTTTCCAAGAAATGCCGTCAGGGGGTGAATTATCAGCAAAGGGAAACTGCAAGGGAAATTTTGTAGTGGTTATCCTACAACTTACTTCAGCTAGTAGGCCTATTGTATGTTGCTTCCGATGAAGTATAGCTACTGATGATGGAAGTGAACTTAAAGCCAAAAATCAGCAAACAAATCCTGGCAATTCACAAGCATCCGCACCTACCCCCCCCCCCCCCCACCCCACTACCCTGATGTTCAATTGGAACACCTTAATCTATAAAACAACCAGATCCATCCAGCGTAATGTGCACCAAAAAGACAGTTTTACAATGGTTTACATGTATTAAGTGTTTATTTTGTGAATTACGCCGAGTGGATTTGGTCGCGTTATTATTTTTTTTATAAAAAAAACCTGATGTAACTCGTCCTTTGAACAAACTAGAAGAGCTCGATCCAATGAGAGGTTACCTGATGCAGTTTATTTTAATGGACAAACTGATAAAAAGTAAAGAATAAAATGAGGTAGTCTTCATTCTTTATTTATTTATTGGTGTTTAAGGTTACTTTTCTGCTGCTATGGCTAATTGAGTAGTCTTCATTAGGTAATATGTTAACGGAAATGACAATGAAGAGAGACTGATAGAAAGATAAATCGCGTGAAGTCTAGGGTCTGTACGACTTATTTATGTCGTTCGATGAGCTGGATGTCTGGAACTATTGTGCTTTTTATTTGATTGCGAAACTGTCGAGCCTGTCAGAAAATATCTGTCCGGTTGTCCCTCGTGGTACTGAATTTATTTACTTATTGGTGCTTAGCGCCACATCAGGATCTAAGGGCATATCGTGATGGTAGCGCGTGGTACTGAATGTGATTTGGAATTAAAAGTGCACTTTCCGAGTCCGAGTTCTATTTTTCAATATTACTGCGATGACCTTGACATAGTCCTCCATGTCATTTGGAAATTATCGACACTTCAGAAACGAATTTCCTCGAATGAAGCATTTCTGTTACTTTCTCATTGTTATCCTCATAGACGATTACCGTATATCTCACCACTTAGTTTCATTTAATTTTCCATTGCGTTTTATGCGTTCAACAAGAGTTTTATTGGATTTTACTTTCAACGGTTTGCAGATTGAATTCTACTATCGACTTTTTCACAATTGTACTGGACTTCGCGTGTGCATACACAATAGCGAAATCTAGTTTACTGGACTAGCCCCTCCTCACCCCCCCCCCCCCCCCCACACACACCCATCGGCGAAAAGCTGTTTATGCCCCTGTTCCGAAAACAAAAGAAAATTTTCGACCGAGCATGGCTGCGGCGAAAACGCAAAAGATAACAAACAATTTCCCTTTTCGTAACTCTGGCTCGGAGAGTTGAATGTATTCTCCAAACAGAAAACACAGAGCAACTTGGAACACACATCCACATCGGACAAGGTTTACAACTACCAGTGTAAATCAGAGGAAGAAAGAAAACCAACACGATAGCCAGGAAATAGAAGTTTATCGCGTATGGTGAAATCAAAATCCAGGCTTTGTAAGGGCTTTATCGACATTTTCGACAAGTTGACGCGAATGGTCACCTTCTGCAGCGAGAACTGAATGAAAATGACATTATTCAAGCAGGTATATCTAAAGACCAGTGGGGATGTATTACCGTGTCTCGTGGAATGCAGTTGGATTTATCTCATCATTATGACTAAGCTATCCAATGGAGTCATTCCGTCACGGACGGAATGGTTTCACGCGCCGAAGGCGCGCAGGGACGGTTTGGGGAACAGGCCCCTTTCGACCCTCAGTGACTGTATATGATCGGTTTTCACATGTCGAGGCGTGTTGAAGGAGGAAAAGGTTCAGGTACTCGGCAGGTGTCTCCGGTAGCGGCGTGATGGCTTCGTTGACTGATGGAGGTTGAACCCTCGGGTGAGGACCAGTGGGGGAGGTTGGGTCCTCTCGCAAAGGTACTACCTCTCCCCGAGGGTGCAGTAGTCTTATTTTCAGGCAAGTATAGTCTGCCACTTCGGAGATGGTTTCGAATGATGGCCATCACTGGCAAGTATAATTTGCCTCAGGCTGTCTCTGTTTTGGTAGGACGTCATTGAAAGAAAACAACAACGACCCCTTTCGGGAACCACCAGAAAGAAGACCCGAACTTCCCTGGTTCGGGGGCAGGCCTGCATTATAATCCTATTGGGTTGGGACAAAAGATGCGCAATACGCTTACAAAAAGGCGCAGAAGCGGGACGCAGGACCAACGCTCGCCTCCCTTGAAGTGATCGACCACTTTTAGGGATGGAGTGGAGGATGTTCAGGAACCATGGGGGTTACAGTTTCCATAACGGTTATAGTGACCATAGCGGTTATTGGGGTGCTGGTCAAAAAGTATCTTCTGTGTACCTGCTTAAAAGAAGAAAGCAGAATTAGTTTTCATTGGAATATGTAAAATATAAAATATACAAGTAGCACATTTTGTTTAATGCAGTCAATGAACAGGCTTATGATCTAATTTTTGGCTGAGTCGGTGAAGGCAGCCCTTTCTGGTAGAAGGCCACAGTTAAGCTGTTAATCTCCCTGTTAGCTCACCTTCTCGTTCCCTATTATTCTCGAGCATGTTTCGTTTTATACAGTTTTTAAACGTGATGTAATTTTAGTTGAGTCGGTGAAGGCAGCCCTTTCTGGTAGAAGGCCACAATTAAGCTGTAAATCTGCCTGTTAGCTCACCTTCCCGTTCCCTAATTCTATCAAGCAGTTTTAATTTTGATTGGAATTTTTGGGTTTTTGTCGGCTTTCGCAAATAGCTCCAAGTTCGGAAATTAGTTCACTGTCGGCTAGCCGGTCATGATTTTTCGAGGCCAGGGTGGCTAGGCGATCGTTGATGGTGGGGATATCGGCCCTGTCGTGGAGTGTTTTGAGGGGTGTGTCCCATGGGGCGCGGAGGGCGACTCTAAGCGCGTGATTTTGAACCTTCTGGAGTTTTCTCATATTAGTTTGATTGAGGTCAGTTAGGATGATTGCCCCGTATTCGAGTACTGGGCGCACAAAGGCTTTGTATAGTTTGAGTAGGGTGGACTGGTTGGCTCCCCGTGAAGTTCCCTTTAGCATTTTCAATAAGTTAATGCGTTTGGTTGCTTTTTTCGCCATGTCGTCGGTGTGTTTGTTAAAGGACAGTTTTTGATCAATGGTGATGCCGAAGAATTTCGCCTCTTTGCATTCTGGGAGGGTGTTATCCATTAGTTTTAGGTCAAAGTCACGTTTGTTTGTCTTGCGAGTAAAGGTGATTCGTTGGGTTTTATTGGCGATCAGCTTAATTCTCCATTTGGCACACCATTGTTCTAGGTCATCGAGAGCGCGTTGCAGGGGTTTTTGGAGCAGATTGGCCGTATTGTTAGAATCCCAGAGGCCCTTATCATCCGCGAATTGGGAGACTTGAACACGATCCTCGGAGAATTTAAGATCATTTACATAGAAGATGTAAAGGAGGAGGCTAAGGACGGATCCTTGGGGGTGCCTGCTTCAAGGGGGGCACTGTCAGACATTTCATTGTTCACTCTGACTTTAATTTCACGATCATTTAGGAAAGTGGATAGTAATCTGAGCAATTTCATGGGGAGTTTCATTTTGGATAATTTGTAGCGCATTCCATTGTGCCAAACAGAGTCAAATGCTTTTTCGACGTCTAACAGGACTGCCGCGCATATTTGCTGATTGTTGATCGCGGTTTTCATTTGAGTGACCAGTCGGTAGACATGCTCGATGCCTTCTTTACGGTTTCTATAGGCACTTTGCCACTTATTGAAAAAATCGTTGTCTTCAAGGTGCCCCCTGAACCGACTGGTAAGAATTCGTTCGAATGTCTTACCAATGCAGCTGAGGAGGCTGATTGGGCGGTAGCTGGCTGGATCAGAAGGGTCCTTGTCAGGTTTTGGTATCATGACACCGATGGCTTTTTTCCAACATTTAGGAAAGTAGCTATGGGTGAGGCATGCGTTGGATTTATCTCATAATTGTGACTTAGTTACCCAAGGGGGATGTACGTCCGTGTCACGTGCAATGCAATTGGATTTATCTCATAATTGTGACTTAGTTACCCAGTGGGGATGTTCGTCCGTATCACGTGGAATGCAGTTGGATTTATCTCATAATTATGACTTAGTTATCTCATAAGTATGACTTAGTTATCTCGTAATTATGACTTAGTTATCTCATAATTATGACTTAGTTATCTCATAATTATGATTTAGCAACCAAGCAACCCAGGGTCATGCACGCACACATTTATTGATTCATTTATCTTTTTATTTGGGTTTTTACGAGACTATCAACAACCAGGGTCATATTGTGTCGGACAGATCTAGGGGTGAACGAAACCGGAGTACTCGTGCCAGGGTCATACACGCACACATTTATTGATTCATTTATCTTTTTATTGGGTTTTAACGAGACCATCAACAGCCAGGGTCATATCGTGTTGGACAGATCTAGGGGTGAACGAAGACGGAGTACCCTACCGAGGGTCATACACGCACACATTTATTGATTCGTTTATCTTTTTATTGGGTTTTAACGAGACTATCAACAGCCAGAGTCATATCGTGTCGGACAGATCTAGGGGTGAACGAAGCCGGAGTACCCGAAGAGAACCACAGAGCAATGGCGAACATCTGTGAGGCTCTCCAACTTACTACCCCGACCAAAGCAGGGTTAGCAGAAGCTGAAGGCAAGCGCACCCGGCATGCAGTGCGTCTAAGTACACAGCGCCACCGTGCGCCCATGTGTTTTGCCCAAGGAAAGAACGCGAATGGTGCGGGTCAGGATGGAACCGTCGACCTATCGGTTCACACACACATATAAAGCGTCCCCCCCCCCCCCTCGCCACCACCACCACCAACCCACCCCCACCACCACACACAAAAGTGGAGAATCACAAGCGGTGATTCGTCATACTCTTCACAACATATTTGAGTCTCCCTTTTATTTTCACTTAATTTTAAATGCAGGTTTTGGGGAATGGGGGAGGGGGTGTGTGAGAACATTGAAGTTGAAGAGCAAAACATTGACCTTGATACGAACTGCATGGATGGAGGCGTACTTCCGTGTCACGTGGAATGCAGTTGGATTTATCTCATAATTATGACTTAGTTATCTCATAATTATGACTTAGTTATCTCGTAATTATGACTTATTATGTCATAATTATGACTTAGCTATCTCGTAATTATGACTTAATAACACGTAATTATGACTTAGTTACCTCGTAATTATGACTTAGTTATCTCGTATATGTCATAATTATGACTTAGCTATCTCGTAATTATGACTTAATAACACGTAATTATGACTTAGTAATCTCGTAAATATGACTTAGTTATCTCGTAATTATGACTTAGTTATCTCGTAATTATGACTTAGTTATCTCATAATTATGACTTAGCTTCTAAGCATCCCAGGGTCATACACGCACACATTTATTGATGTGTTTATCTTTTTATTGGGTTTTAACGAGATTATCAACAGCCAGGGTCATATCGTGTCGGACAGATCTAGGGGTGAACGAAGTCGGAGTACCCGAAGAGAACCATCGAGCAACGTCGAACATCTGCCAGGCTGTTCAACTTCCTACCCCTACCGAAGCAGGGTTAGCAGAAGTTGAAGGCAAGCGCATCCGGCGTGCAGTGCGTCTAAATACACAGCGCCACTGTGCTTCCACATGTTTTGCCCAAGGACAGAACGCGAATGGTACGGGTCAGGATCGAACCGTCGTCCTATCGCACACACCTTCACGCACACATACCCACGCACAAAACCACAAGTGGACAGTCACAAGAGTCGATTCGTAATGTTCTCCACAACATGTTTGAGTATCACTTTTATTTTCACTTAATTTTAAATACATGTTTGGGGGAATGGTAGGGGGTGGGGTAGGAGCTGAGAACATTGAAATTGGAGATCGAAACATTGACCCTGATCCACTTTGCATTCTTGGAAAAGATATTTCATCCCATGTGCCTCCCGGGGGAGATCCCTCCGACCCCACCAAAATGAGAGGGGGATACCCCCTCTCGTACTCTCCACCATCGCTCCTCAGCGCGTCTAGGGTGATGCTGCACATCATACCCTGAGGATAATTAGCCCCCCCCCCCCCCTTCAAGAAATTCTGGGTCCGTATTTTTTTTGGGGGGGGGTGGGAGTGGGGCATGAGGGTCATTAATTCTGAACGTTTGAGAGTTACTCGTCGCTCTTGTGTGGTTCAGTCTAAATTCTCCGCCTTCCCCCACTCTTGAAACTATCTTACACGAAAGACCCCAGCTCTTAGATGTTCATAACTACAAAATTTGTAAATAGTTCCTTCTATTAACATAGCTGATTGAGAAAAAAAACTTTTTTCAAAAAAAGTCTCTAACAGGTTTTGACATAGTTTTTCATTCACAAATGGTGTGGTTACCAGTGATGGGGGGTTAGGGAACAAGCTAGTCTTTAGTATGTATAAATGTTTGGGATTAAACAAGTCTCGTCGAAACATTTTAGGACCACTGCGGTTTGGACGCAAAACCTTGGACAATTTGGTTGAAATATTATTTTTCGTCTTTAATAGAAAAGAAATTGCTAGATTTTCCCCAAAAGGTGTGGCGCCAGAAAACTCCCGACAGGGGGCTAAATCCCCGACAGTGGAGGGTGGGGGGGCTATACTCTCTGACAAGGGGGGGGGGGGGGGTAGAGCTATTGGGCCGATTCTAGCTCGGCCCGGTGTGAAAAAGTCTGAAAATAAGCCAATGAAAAACGCAATTTCCTCCCTTGGAAACAACAGAATTATTTTCGGACCTCTTGAAATAAAGGCATTTCTGCCCAACATTTTTTTTAAAAGTCACTTTCCAAACATTCTTCGTGTTATTCAATGCAAAACTGAACGAACAATCCACTATGAAATTTCCGATTTTTTAGGGTGATCCGAGAGTCACGCACGGCAGATCTGCGGGATCGCCACATGAGATGGTCTCCCTGACGAAATGGTCAAATTCCCCGAATGGGAGGGGGGTATGACCCCCACCCTGGGGGGATAGGACCCCACCCTTGGGGTAGGACCCCACCCTTGGAGCAACCCCTCTCCCAAAAGTGCATCCAGACATATATCCAGGCCCATATTATCATTGTGTTCTTGTTGTTGTTTTAGTGTTGTCTGTATATGAAAACTCCGACTTTTTAATTTTCGGGGCAAGACATAAGTATTTACCCAGTAGCCTGGTCTCCGTTTGCTTTGTCTAAAACAGCAGGTTTTAGATTTGTTTTGCTGTTTTTATATTTCAACTCTCGGTCAAACAGTGCTATCCACTGACATAGGAGCCGAAATGTTGTCATGGCACGCTTACTTTGTGTTCAGAAATTTAAAATAATCGACAGGTGGAAAAACAACTTGCCCACGTGATATTGAAGCAATCCACCTTTCTCTGATTTGTTTGACGCATTTACCATATCAGGTTACATGAAAGCATATGCTTTCCCAACACAAAAACTTCAGATACATTTTTCAGTACGACATGGCAGACACAAAGCGTGCTGTGCGTGAACCCGCCCTGTTGATCCGCCTACTAAGTCATAATTACGTGATAGCTATGTCATAATTACGAGATAACTAAGTCATAATTACGACATAGCTATGTCATAGTTATGACTTATTAACTCATAATTATGAGATAGCTAAGTCATAATTACGTGTTATTAAGTCATAATTTCGGGATAATAAGTCTTAATTATGACCTAGCTATGTCATAATTACGAGATTACTAAGTCATAATTGGGTGTTATTATGTCATAATTACGAGTTAGTATGTCATAATTAGGAGATAGCTAAGTCATAATAACTAGATAATAAGTCATAATTATGACTTAGTTATCTCATAATTATGAGATAAATTCAAAAAAAAATTTCAACTGCCTGGCACGGATACGCTTCCGTAGCTTACCAATACTAGTTTTATAGGCAGTGAATTACAAGCCTGAACAATATTGCAATTATGTTGGTTATTAACTTCACTCATCTAAAAACTTATGAGACGTTGTGGTCGCCTTTCTTGTGATTTTGTCCACCAGGTAGCTTCATGCTATTTCTGTCAACAGATTGTACATTGATTTTGGCAACATTTTGGTGCCAAAAGCGATCAAAATTGATCCACCTTACACACACTGCGAATGGGCGAGGACGAATTTTAAATTTACGATGGTACTAAATTTCACTGTATTTGGTGAACAGAAAAAGAACTTTCTGAAACTTTGGCATTCAGTCCATGACTTTGTTCTTTTTATTCGACTAGCAGACTTCACCAAGCCTTCTTTACGTCACAAATATATTTCGGCTGCAATCAAACTATTTTTTTTTTGTAAATATTAAATTTTGAGGACTGCAATTTATGTTGATGTGAATATGTTTTTATTTTCAAAAATAATTTTCCAGTTTTATGTTTTGCTCATCGACATCCAGCAAATAAAGTAGTCCGAATCAGTGACGTATTAATCCCTTGCTGAAGCTTGAGTTACTTTCTACAGTTTCCGTATTCAACATTGCAACTAAGTTCTGTATCTCTCAATTATTACATTGTCAGTCGAATAGTTGCCTGAATGTATCGTGTATTATATATTACATCGTCTCACAGATTCGAAAACAGCAATGAAATGTTTGCAGATTTCAGATCTTTCGAAATGTTTCCCAACTTGGCCCATGAATCATGTGATCAAAACAAGCATGTCCTCCCAGCACAATCTAAATTTCGTGGTCGTTCATTTTCCTTTGAGAGTTTTCAATGTACCGGCGATGAAATGGTGAATATACTTTCTCTGAGTATGGAGAGTGGAGTCTTTTATTTACAACTCAGGCATTAGAATTACCGATCTATTCCTTCAGTTGTTATTCTCGTCGGTTACTTATGCGGCTGGCAATTTCTTTGTATTCAAAAGCAAAAAAAGTATTATTATTTTTTGGAGAAAGCGAATAAGTTCAAGTTTTATGTACTTTCGTTATTATTTTGGTATATAAAATGTCGCTTAATTCGTATTTAGGACTTTGTTGAAAATTCCCCCAAAATGTCGAAGTTTTTGGTGGACGACCTCTCAACTCGACAAACACAATAGGAACAAGAGAAATAGAATTCACTGTGATCTGTAAATTCGAGTCTGTATAAAAATGGCGAAAGGATTAGAACTAAACTGAAAAGAAAGAGAATTTACGGTGACTTACTTTCGGAAGTACAGATATCTTTAACTGAATCAGAAATGGGGATTTTGTAATCAGCATTAAACGATTTTAATGCCAGTATCAGATAAAAAAAAATCCTAGAAACTACAAATAACATCTGTGCACACCCTTTAATATATTCTATGAAGGAATCAGAAAAATGGATATCGGAGAAATTAGAAATACATTTTTGTGTACTGTATTTGAAGAGTTTCATGCTTAACCCCTCTACCCAACGCAGACGATATCAAAATGTATTATTTTAAATATCATTTTTTTTAATTTTTCAAAACAATTCAACAAGACCATGCCATGTGACCCCTCATTGGAACGAGCTCGACGAGATGAACTTTGGAAATACATTAGGGTGGGAGGGGGTGTCATAAAATGTTACTTCCAGTAATTCTGAAAAAGCACTCAATGACCGCTGGTGTCTTCAGTGACGTTGACCCATATTTTGTAACATCCATTGAATTTTAACCCATTTAGTATTGGCCCTAGGTCCAAAGGCCCATACCTGCTTGAGATATGAGCTTGACACACTTTCAAAATTTTTGGCCGCCCACGTTTGATGATAACAATGTAAATCGGGAATGCATTAAGGGTCATAAAATGTCAATAACCCCTGCGTGACCTGAGTGATCTTGGCCCATATTTTGAACCTCCGTTGAGTTTTGACTCTTTTAGTGTTGGTCCCAAGTCCATTAGTCATACCATGCCTGAGATATGAGCCTGACCCAATTTCAAAATGTTTGGCCCTGCACACTTTTTCAGTGTAAAAATACATGTATGAACTTCGTGAATGCGTGAGAGCGTCAAAAATTCGATTTCCAGCAATTCTGAAAACACACTCAATGACTCATGTGTAACCTCAGTGATCTTGTCCCATATTTTGAACCTCCGTTGAATTTCGGCTCATTTGATGTTGGTCCCAGATCAATGTCATGCTTGGGATATGAGCGTGACCTATTTTCAATTTTTTTCCCGCCCACTTTTTGAAGTGTCGAAATATACACGCTCACTTTTTTGAGTGTAGAAAAAAATATATGAACTTCGGGAATGCATTAGGGGTCATAAAATGTGCTCCATAGGGCACACCATGCTTGGAATGGGGCGTGACCCTCTTCCATTTTTTTTTTGTTCCGTCCAGTTTTTGGAGTGATCGCTCAGTTTTTTAGTACAAAATTACACATACGAACGTCGGGAATGCAATATGCGGTCATAAAATGCGATTTTTGGCAATTCTGAAAAACGGCACGCAATGTCTCCTGGTGACCACAGTGACCTTCACCCATACTTTAAAACTCCATTTGTGTTTCGACTCATTTGGTGTTGATCCTAAGCCCATATGTCATGCCAGGCAGGGACACTCCCTCCAGAATGACCCATCAGCCTAAAAACATTGAATGACCGAGTACTGGTGACTGTCTGTCGATATGCCAAAACACAGCGAGATGGGAGGATTAGTGTTCGATTTATGTTTGGAAAACATAAATTCGATCTCAATTGCGCAGAGGGGGGGGGGAGATTGACAGTCTGCTCTGTGCGAATGCGACCGAGTTTGATGACCTCCTCTGCGCGAATGAGGTCGAGATTCCGATTCCGCATCGATGAAAAGGTCTATTCGTTTCGGCGCCATTATCGGGTTATTGTTTTTACTGTTTTATATTTAAACAAAAACATAGCCGATTTCGAAATCTCCATTGACGCCTCACGAATATTCAAATGACGGTAATTAAAGAATAAAACATAGTTTGGATCAATAAACTCTGCCCAAATGTAAGGAAATACGTGTACTATCGATTGCAGCCGGTAATAAGGGCGAAAGCTTGATATATATTCCTAGTTTTGAGTGCCCAAAAAAATTGATTGGAACTTTTTCTATAGGATTGAATGGTAATAATCTGAACGTACAGGGGTAGCCACTGCGTTCGGATCGCTGAACTACGTCACAACTGAACCAAAATCACAGGTCACCAATTCCCATACATTTGATACGTAGTGCCCCTTGGTTTCGGGACAAAAAAAAAACCCTCCCTCATTGGTTGAAATTTCTAACTGAAATGACAGCCGTACAGCTCATCTTGTTTAACCCTTTACGTATCGCCAAGACAATTTTTTCTCACTATTCTTCGAAACGCGAGAAAAGAACAGTCTTAACCCTTTGAACTCTAGTGGTATCTTCCATGGCAGTTCAATGGCAGCAATTAGAAGAGTCCATATTCATTATTTGGGGCAGACCAATCAATATTTGTAACGTGCAGCCTCGGGGATGCACGTTGAAAATATTGATTGGTCTACCCCACACATTTACTGAACAGCCATCCTATTTAATTACGTTATGACGTATCATGTTGCTAGTCGGAAAAACGGCCGCTAGGGTTCAAAGGGTTAACTCAGCAGAAATAATAAACAAAAACGCAAATAATATTTGCGACTGGGCTGGCGCCTTAGAACTTCAAAGAACGGGAATGGTAAATGAATCCAATTGCAAAGTTATCGACCAACCCAATAATGTCTTTTACTGATAGAAAATGATATTATGTAATGACACAGAACATAATATGCTGTGTTTTTTGTTTTTTTTTTTTTTTTGCGAAATCAGTTACTGACATGATTCCGGCAAAAGGCAGCAACTTATGTAAAGCATAAACATATGGAACTTATAAACCGAGTTTATGGCTAACCTCTAACCTGACAGAAAGAGAGTCCAACACATATCCATCCTTGGCCGATTTATTTTTCCAGCGTCCGTGCTTCTTCCAACATCTATCACTGACGTTGGCATTAGCCGCCTCGGTAGCGCCCGGCCCGCAATGAACGCAAACCAATATCAGTATCACCTGCCAACGCCCAAAATCTGCCATTGAAGTCTCTCTGGCTCTGGAATAACTGAGGCGTTTATTTTTGTAAAAAGTTTACATGAATTACCAGACCTGAAAGCCGACCTGAATAAATGGAATGCAGAGTTATTTTGCAAGTCAGCCAAAGATAAATAACGTTTGAGCATTAAATAAGGGCATGCTATAGAATTTCCATGGGCAATAACTATTTTGCCGCTGCTCTGTACTGATCAGTTTTGCTTTTTTCTATTTTGATACTGAAATAAATGTTATAAAATTGTATATCTGAACACTTGATGGAGCTCAGCTCATCAAATCTCAAAAAGCCAGAAAAAAACCAAATTGCCATAGTCAAGTCTCTAACTACCAATAAATCATTCGAATCACGAAAAAGGTCACATGGCTTGATCAACTTGTCTGAAGAAATTGGTTGTTTTTTAGTTATGCAGTTAAAATTAGAAGTCCTGTCACGAAATGCGCACAAATAGCACGTCGATCTGCGCGTTAATCTACGCGTTGTGACCATAATAAGACTATCAAATTATGTACATATGGCCCGTGCACAAGCAATGTTTCGGCCAATGGACCTCCGGGTAACCCGGAGGTCCATTGGCCGAAACATTGCCTGTGTATGCTCTGAGTAACCAGGAGAACCTGCCATGCTTTGGATGCCATTCGACATGGCAATTGCGCGCAATTCCAACGCGCAATTAAGCCTAGATAAGCGCACAGTTCGTGACAAGACTTCTAGTTTTAACTGTAGGTTTCTTGGCGTGCCGCTTCGCACTTTCAATAATGTTAACAAAACAATTTGAAGTAGGATCAATCGTGTATCTCATGCATCCATCGAATACTGAAAAGATCACAGCAAACAACGTTATGGGAACAACCTGAGTCTAATAAATGAGTGAAATAAAGCGCACAGTGAATTGGTTGAGCGGGAAGAGCACATCCCCCTTTGCTGGAAATAAACTTTTTTTTCAATTCTGAAAAGACGAAAAGTACTTATCTATCGTTGAATTTGCTCTTGAAGATGATAAGTGTTTTGTCATACTCTACGCCAGTTGCATAATATCGTCGTCCACCTCCAATCATGACTGCTTCACCAAAGCTTTGATTTGAGATTCCAAATCTAGACCTGGGGTCAATACTATAAACAACTTACAAGTGTAAATCGGTACATATGTAATTACAAGCAAGAATACACATGTAGGAAAATACCTAGTGTTGCTTTATAGGATTCGACTACTTCTTGATTTGTAACTGGTCTACACGTGTATGCTACAATTGTACCATGCATTCATAGGATTGGTAATTTATCACGTTTGTAGTGCGACTACACTTGTAAGTTTCGATTCTTTTGCATTTGTAATACAATCTTACAAGTGTTTTATAGGATTTTGTAATATTTACATATGTAACTACCATACAAGTGTAATGACTAGCTTATGCTGTGTTATAGGGGAATACGAGGGGAATACAAGGCAGTCAACACGGTGAATGATGGTAATGATTGTGCACTAAATAACAATGAGATCAAACCAGTGTAAGTGAGGAATTCACGTAGCAATCAGGGAGTTGCAAAAACAAGGGACATCGGCTAATTGTAGGGAAATTGAAAGCACAGGTACACACAACGCCCCCATATTAGAATGGGATTTTAATTGAACGATGACCACCCGTGAAGATGTCTGATGATCACGGGTAAGGTCAGTACTGTGGAATAGAAATGTTTCACAGTTAATTAAGGTCGACGTGCATTTTCTAATTACCGGACAAAAACATGCTGACGAAGGATCAAAAAGACGTCCTTATCGATGAAATATCAAAAAACAAGCACATTCTGTTTGGAAAGTTCAGTGGATCTATAACAAAAAAGTCCAAAAAAAAGTCAATATAGAAGGACACATTTCCATTTCAAAAAAAATGGTTGCTGTTGGGGACATATGGCTGATTTTCAAAAACTGCGCGATACAGAATGGCCCAATCTGAGACGTGGCGTAATAAAGCGCTTTCAACAGTGCAACAAGACGGGATCTGCTGGCAGCAAACTGACGTAGCAGGACGAAAATATTCTGGACATCATCAGCAGAAATTCTGCTACTTTACGTGCCACTGACGTGCAAGATACTTTGGTTTCGTTCCAATCCGCATCTCAATCGTCGACTCAAAGCATTGAGGTTCAATCAACGCCCACAGAACAAGGCAGCAATCACTCGCTTAATGAAACGGAAACCACGAATGGTGGTACGTCGCAAGTTGATATTGTTCAAGTAAACGACTCCAGTCTCCCAGGATCCACCGTACAATAACAACAGAAGAAAAAACAGAAAAGAAAAGAAAGGGATTGACAAATTATTTGAGGATGATTTCGTGGGAGAGAAAAAAAATTGAAAATAGACTTAGAGATTCGTGCGTTAAAGCTGGACATCATAGATCGAAGGTTGAGGATCAAACAGTTGAGGAAGCAGCCGAGTAACTAAGAGATCAAAGCAAATGTATGAGTAGTGTTTGTTTGTACGAAGAGCCTCAATAAAAGTATATTGTTTTGGTAATAACGTCGTCTTCCTTCACAGTTCAAAGTGCAACCCACCCATCAACAACAGTTATTCATACATGTTATCACTCCTCAACCATAACTTTTGTGTATGATAAACCGCAGCCGACTGAAATACGGAATGATTCACTTATATTTAGTGTATCGTGAAAATAACATGTTCATAATTCATTCGATATGTGCATTCAGTGCTAAAGTATAAATAACACCCAATTATACCAAAACACTACCTATTGAAGGACTACTATTTTTGTCGACCTTCCGTCATCTCCAAACTTCAAACAGAGATTATGTAGAATTACAGCGCACTGTATGGCTTCTGCTGCTTCTGACATTTGATGTCATGAGGACCCCATCGAGCCTCCAAAAATTCAAAAGCATGATGGAATATTTCCCAGTCATCAGAATCATTACGTCTACTAAGAAAATCAGCTTTTTCATTGAACTCACCTGGAATCCATTTTCTTACCAATTTTATATTCTTTCGCTCACGAGTTTTCCCAATGTCTAGAGCACTTGTCTGCAAATCTAGCTTTCTGCTACCGTTCTGCACTATACTTACTACATTCTCATTATCGGTTCACCATTCTACAGAATGCCTTTCCAGGCAACACGCTAAGGATTTGCATACTCTGTTCAGAGCCTCCAATCTCTCCATGTGGAGCTTCTGTCTAATTCTATTTCAGACCAGGTACCAAATACCTCGTACCCACCGTACCCATCTTGGGATGCATCACTAGATGCCACCTGTGGAAAATCATCTGATCGCACTAGATCAGAACCGTTGCAAAATCTACAATTTTCTTTCCAAAACTTCATTTCGTCAATAGACTCACCACTCAGTAACATTGGAGAATCCCAACCAGCCCGGCTCAAAATACAAGCATAAAAGCCTCGAGTTCGCAATCTAACGACCGATCCCATAGCTCCTTGCATAGAAATTAACTTGCCCACTAATGCTGCAACTTAACGAGCTTTGCTTAGCAGTAAATTATTGACTATTCTGTCATTGAACTACGAGAAAGAGTCTTCGGGACTTTCCATTCTTTTATCACTGATAAAAAGCATTGAACTTTCCAAATCAAAAACATGACTCAGCCAAATTATCTTAGCAGCAGGTTCCCAACAACATTTATCATGGGCGATTAAAAAACCAAACCTCGCGAGATCATCGCGAATTTTTTAACTAATTCTGTCTGCAGCCAGCTTAAACCTTCCGCCACTTAAACCATCATCTAAATACATAACTCGTATTCCCTTTTCTCTCCAGTACCTCACGAGAACCCGCGTTACCTTAGTAAAAAACATGCAGTAGTCGAAACCCCACAAGGTAATACATTAAAAACAAAATATCTAACTTTGCTATTACTTTCCCAGTGGAAACCCAAATATTTCCTGTGGTCTTTGAAAATGTGAATATGGTGATAGGCAGATTTCAGATCAAATTTAAATAAATAATCCCCCTTCTCAAACAATGACCTTGAGACAGAAGCATCCTCTAATTTAAACTTAAATATAAATAATGGTAAATTTATATGCCTACAGTCAAACACAAATCTAGGTTTATCCAATCTATTAAAAGCCACAGTAAGTGGGTAAACCACGTCAGGTACCTCGACCATCTCAGAAATACACCCTCTATTCAATAAACTATTTCCTTTTGTACAATAATTTTATGGCCTGAAGCAGATTTATTATTTCGCAAAGTAACTGGAGACGGCAGTAGTATGTCGCGTATGTTTCACCCCCTATCAGCAGGGCCCCGGGCAGGACCCCGGAAGTGACGTCATGTCACTTGACCTGGTTGCGCCATGTTGTGTTGTCATGGTAACCCGCGTGAGCGTCTATGTTGTGACGTCATCCCCATAGTGATACGTGATGTGAGTGCGCATGCGCAGCGCGTGTTGTTAGGGTGATACGTGTTTCCGTCGTCCATTTTGTATACTGGAGACCGCCATCTTGCTTTCTATGGTAGCACGTGATTGCTATGTTACCCAAGGCATACAATAGGACAGGGGTATGTTCAGAGGGTATGTTCAATTGAATCGGAGTATTTTCTGGAACGACTTCCCTGGATAATTACCACAAACAACCCGACAATCTCTCCAAATCACCGAAATTGACTTTATTTGATACGGATTTCCCATGTTATTGGTTTTATTGACTTAGCACATAGTGCTATAGTACTAAGGGGGTACAAGTGGGTGCGTTCGATTCAACAGGAGTAATGTTCTGGCTTAGAATTCTGCCAGAATCCCTTTTTGGATCCCTATCCCATGATGTTTCCCATTAAAAGACACGTTCCTTTGGCCATTACCCAGAATTCTCTGCTTCTATCTACATATGCAATAGTTTTCCTCTACCTGGCCACGTTCCTTTGTTCTGGAGTATACTCGTAGAAGAGCCTATTAATTGGAACAGCTTTACTTATTATTACTATATATAGCAATTTCTGGACTATTCTTGTTAGTTCTGACCCTATTCCGTGTACTCTTGTTGTTTCATTTATCTAGATCATAACTAACCAATCCGATTGCTTGATTTCCCGTAATCTGTATGCAGAGTTATCTCCCTTGTGTATAACAAAAGCCTATATCCAATGGCCAGATCCCATGGAATCTCATTTTTGGGAAACGCCCGTGGCTATGGAATCTCTTTTTTGTCGTATGAGGCCATGAGGGCTATGTAAAAGCCCTCAATGAGTCCTCATTTATTATCCCTCATACCCTCATTGAATTTTGAGGTTATGAGGACCTTGAAAAATCCCTCAATGAGGTATAATTTACTACGACTCTTAGCCTCATTTCAGTATTTAACAGGTATATCCTATGGAATTCCATTTTGGAAAACGCCTGTGACTGTGGAATCCCGTTTTGTCGTATGAGGCCATGAGGGCTGTGTAAAAGCCCTCAATGAGTCCTCATTTATTATCCCTCATAGCCTCATTGAATTTTAAGGTTATGAGGACCATTAAAAATCCCCCAATGAGGCATAATGTACTACGACTCTTAGCCTCATCTCAGTATTTGAGGATACCCATGGCCAGGTATTGTATTATTCGAGGATACCTATCGAGGATACCTTTAGGATAATCCCTTTTTTATCGTATGAGGCCATGAGGGCTATGTAAAAGCCCTCAATGAGTCCTCATTTATTATCCCCCATAGCCTCATTGTATTTTGAGGTTATGAGGACCATTAAAAATCCCTCAATGAGGTATAATTTACTACGCCTCTTAGCCTCATTTCAGTATTTGAGGATACCTATGGCCTGGTATTGTATTATTCGAGGATGCCTATCGAGGATACCTTTAGGAGAATCCCTTTTTTCTCGTATGAGGCCATGAGGGCTATGTAAAAGCCCTCAATGGGTCCTCATTTATTATCCCTCATAGCCTCATTGAATTTTGAGGTTATGAGGACCATTAAAAATCCCTCAATGAGGTATAATTTACTACGACTCTTAGCCTCATTTCAGTATTTGAGGATACCTATGGCCTGGTATTGTATTATTTGAGGATACCTATTGAGGATACCTATCGAGGATACCTTTTGAAGAATCCCTTTTTTGTCGCATTAGGCTATGTAAAAGCCCTCAATGGGTCTAATGTAGTCTTACCAACCGCTTCCATCTTGTCGCCAAAGATCCAAGGCCATTACAGGTCTGTGGCCTATCTGTCCTATCATTAGCTTCTACAGCAGTCTTGTTCCATTGCGGCCTGTACCAGTACTATTGGCTTCTGTTATTCTGCCCCATATCTCATCCATTAATTCCTAGCTATACCTATCTCAGTCTCGACTATAACATTGATCAAGGTTGAATCAGATTTCCCCTGTATACATATAAGGCATTCCGTTATTGAGATTCCTAGCCGAGTCCGTAAAATTTGGATTCCGTGTTTTAACATCGACACACGAGGGTATTCCCCTTCCCTATTGGAAGAGTTTAGTTTAATGGGTTGTAGTTCATTCAGTTAAAATTTATTAAGTTTAAAAAATCGTTCAGTTCAAAAGGTGTTAATATTTATTTATATTATATATAGTTCATTCAGTTCAAAAGGTGTTTTAATTACATAAAGTTCATTCAAACAGTTCAAAGGGTTAACATTGGGTTATATTTGGGGTTATAGTTCATTCAAACAGTTCAAAGGGGTTTTAATTACATATAGTTCATTCAGTTGAAAACCTTGTTATGGTCAATTCACTTCGATACCTTCATTGGGACAGTTCACTTTGTTCTGTTCCCATCCATCTTGATTGTATTTGATCAGATCTGTTCAGTCTGTCCAACTAGTTCGATCAATCCGACTAGTTTGACATTCTTTCACTTTGCTATGTTCACTTCGATCTTGGGTCTGTTGGATCTGTGCCCTTGTTATTTTGCAGTGACTGGTTGTATCTGTTCAGGTTCTTGTAGTCATTGTTGAATTGGGGGTTATTAATCCTTTTCCATACCCTCAAGTGTCGATGTTAAAACACGGAATCCAAATTTTACGGACTCGGCTTGGAATCTCAATAACGGAATGCCTTATACGTATACAGGGGAAATCTGATTCAACCTTGATCAGTGTTATAGTCGAGACTGAGATAGGTATAGTTAGGAAGTAATGGATGAGATATGGGGCAGAATAACAGAAGCCAATAGTACTGGTACAAGTCCGCAATGGAACAAGACTGCTGTAGAAGCTAATGATAGGACAGATAGGCCATAGACCTGTAATGGCCTTGGATCTTTGGCGACAAGATGGAAGCGGTTGGTAAGACTACATTAGACCCATTGAGGGCTTTTACATAGCCTAATGCGACAAAAAGGGGATTCTCCAAAAGGTATCTTCGATAGGTATCCTCAATGGGTATCCTCAAATAATACAATACCAGGCCATAGGTATCCTCAAATACTGAAATGAGGCTAAGAGTCGTAGTAAATTATACCTCATTGAGGGATTTTTAATGGTCCGCATAACCTCAAAATTCAATGAGGCTATGAGGGATAATAAATGAGGACTCATTGAGGGCTTTTACATAGCCCTCGTGGCCTCATACGACAAAAAAGAGATTCCATAGCCACGGGCGTTTCCCAAAAATGAGATTCCATGGGATATGGCCATTGGATATAGGCTTTTGTTATACACAAGGGAGATAACTCTGCATACAGATTATGGGAAATCAAGCAATCTGATTGGTTAGTTATGATCTAGAAAAATGAAACAACAAGAGTACACGGAATAGGGTCAGAACTAACAAGAATAGACCAGAAATTGCTAAATATAGTAATAATAAGTAAAGCTGTTCCAATTAATAGGCTCTTCTACGCTACTGGAGTATACTCCAGAACAAAGGAACGTGGCCAGGTAGAGGGAAAACTATTGCATATATAGATAGAAGCAGAGAATTCTGGGTAATGGCCAAAGGAACGTGTCTTTTAATGGGAAAAACGTCATGGGATAGGGATCCAAAAAGGGTTTCTGGCAGAATTCTAAGCCAGAACATTACTCCTGTTGAATCGAACGCACCCCCTTGTACCCCCTTAGTACTATAGCACTATGTGCTAAGTCAATAAAACCATAACATGGGAAATCCGTATCAAATAAAGTCAATTTCGGTAATTTGGAGAGATTTCGGGTTGTTTGTGGTAATTATCCAGAGAAGTCGTTCCAGAAAATACTCCGATTCAATCGAACATACCCTCTGAACATACACCTGTCCTATTGTATGCCTTAGGTAACATAGCAACCACGTGCTACCATAGAAACCAAGATGGCGGCCTCCAGTATACAAAATGGACAACGGAAACACGTATCACCCTAACAACACGCGCTGCGCATGCGCACTCACATCACGTATCACTATGGGGATGACGTCACAACATGGCGCGGGTTACCATGACAACACAACATGGCGCCACCAGGTCACGTGACATGATGTCACTTCCGGGGTCCTGCTGATAGGGGGTGAAACATACGAGACATACTACTGACGGCCTGTCTTTAAAAGGCAATTTGTACCCGAATTTGATGACGTCAAGAACATGTTGGCATGCTTCGACTTCCACCCATGAATCAACATTTTGTTCCAGTCTGCCGATTGTGGAATTCGTCTTAATGGTAATTGACTGCCTAATGGTACTCACTGAACAACATAAAAGGGAAGTTTGCAAAATATCTGTGTCCGCTCGATTGACTGTTTGGTGACTCAAGTTAACCTATCAGAGGAAAAACAAATTTTTTCTCATGGGATAAATTGCCAGAAAGTGAAGATACAGCTTTGTTGATCACACGCTTTTTGGCTGCATTAAATTCAGATTTGTTCTGCAAAACACCATGATTGAAATCTGCCCTATTAACCCCACTCGACGCGAGATTTTTATCTGAAGATAAATCATGAAAAAATATTCTTATCTTTTGAGTGTTCTCATTTTGAGACTTCACGCCATGAAGCATTCATTTCTCCAATGCATGGGCTTCCCACAAGCAAAAACAGAGACAGGGACGGCGGGACGGTTTTCTAAGTGTGTGTGTGTGGGGGGGGGGGGGGGGGGGGGGGGGCTGGATCGGCGATGGATGGTCGTCGGTATGAAAATTTTAAATTCCAGGTTCCCAAAACCCCATTTCCCATGCATCTGATTGGATATTTTGAGATTTTTCAGGAGATGTATTTGAAAGATTTCACACTTTAAAAAACGTTGGTAAAGCATACAGGCGAGGTCTATTTATCAGCTTTTGTCGTAACGATCAAAGCTGATAAATAGACCTCACCTGTATGCTTTACCAGACGTTTACAGCAATTATACTGTATGTGGATTATCTTGTCTGGGGTGGATTTGGTACTTGTATGTCTGTGTAAGAAAAAGTGGAATTGTACAATAAGGGACACACACACGGTGTGTGCACAGTGGCCTATATCTATGTATGTATATTATATATATATGTAGGTATGGGTCTGTGTGTACATATCGAGTGTGTGTTTGCCCGCTTCAGTATTGAAAGTGCTAAAATACTCTGAGGTGGCCTTAAATTGTTACATTGATCATTAACTGATAGCGTTATGGATCAGTGGTTCTTACTTCATTGACCACTATTGTGAGAGACATGTAGTTTCTCGTGCTCGGCGGTGTTGACTTCGCACGAAATAATTGCGTCTGCAATATTATATTATTCTGAATCGGAGTCTAGTGGATCAGAACCGTGTGGAGCTTCCTATAGGTGAGTCGAATATTTATTTCTCCGTAGTTGTACCCTGCCGGGGCCGGTCATATTTTATGTAATTTACCGATCCTCGCCGTAAGCCGAAATATGTTATAAAAGGCTATATTAAATTGGTTCTAGGATTATTCACGATTGATCCAGGGCATCTTATTGCTGTTGCGATAGGATGCTATGGCCTAATCGTGATCTTTCGGCTTGGGGCGAGTTTCGGTGGCCCGATGGATTGTACCCCCCCCCCCCCCCCTCTCCTTTTATGGCATTAGCTTGAATGTACAGACGTGAATACTGAGATAACGCTACCCTCAGTGAATATTTAGCAATATTTAGGAGGGTAGGTGGGTCACAAATAATGAAGTAACCCTTCTGCTGGGTGACATGTGAAAGTAAATATTTGGTAGTGCCGTATCTTGGACTCCCCTTCTTTAGTTAAGGGTAGTAGTCATGTAGTCTGGTGTGCATATTTTAAGGCGGCATAAGTGCCAGATTGTAGGGTTTTTCCCCCTCTTTAGTAGGGGACGTAACTATTTTATGAGGAATTATGATCTCACCTTGAAGGGTGAATGAAATGAGTTGGTCTGTACAACTTGAATGTAAATCTGAATGTACTGCTGAATTGTGGGAGGGTAGAGACGATTTGGGGATTTGTGAATAAATTTGCTAATAATTTAGTGGAATTGTTTTTTTTTTGTATTTTTAATTCCTATTCTGTTTCAGAGTCCTAGTCCTAACATATATCTTAACACAAAACACGGTTTAAGGGTGGATTGGAATCATAGGAAGATGTTTGTTCCTTGGTTGACTGTTGTGGCGAGGTTCTCGGTAAGGGCTCACTTATTGTAAGTGAGTCCGGCCCGAGAACAGCGGCACAGCACGGGTGCCAGGGTAGTCTGGAATAATTTTGTAGAGGTTCTAGGTGATTGATTACGCTAACTAATTTTCGGTTTGAAATTGCGAACTTGTAACTAACCCCTCGACAACAAATCTGTGCTATGGCTAGACCTTGTTTGGCTTTGTGGCGTGGCTCTCGGCCGGAACTCACTTCATGTAAGTGAGTTCGGGGCCGAGAGACTCGACACAAAGTGAGAGCAGGGCGGGGTGGGTCGAGTTTCGCTACAGATTTTTGGCGTCGCTGACAGGATAATTTTTGTATTCGATAAGATAAATTTTTATTTTCAACAGAATATAATTTTAACCGATTAAATATGGTTTGGCAGAGTAAATTTGAACCAACGTTTTGGATTGAAGGGTTGTGTGATTGAATCCGAGATATTTATATCCTAGTGACCATAATTTGTTAGGAATGTTGTAGGACTAAAATTGGACTCCTTGTTGTGAATTAATGTAATTGTTGGGGGTGTGGTCCTTACATATATATAAAATGGCTAGTGGAATTAGTAAAGAGCTAGGTGATTATATGTATGCCTCGGAGGCCTTGACCGCTGATATAACCTCCAAAGGTGCTAGATCGAAGAAATTACGTAATATTCCTCCTACTCCTGATCCTACCCCTGATGGGAAGTTTAATAAGGTTGATGAAGTTATGTTGAAATGTCAACAGTTGAGTGACGAATTGCAGAATTCTATTGTTGAGTTAGGTGACCAAACGGAGGATTACGCTGCAATCTTTGATACACCTGGGACGGTTTCGACAGGGGCCTCTGTGCGTCGAACTTCTGCAGGGCGTGCGGTTGATATGATGGGATTGCCCAGGGTGGTTCAACCTAAGAAAATTCCTGGGGAGAATCCGAAAGTATCGAGTTTGCCTAGACATCAGCATGGGGCAAGAGTTATACAGTCTGACGATAGGCATGGTGAGCAAGCTTATCCACGTAAACCGATTGTTACGCCCGATACGTTTAATGGAACCACCAGTGTAGCTGATTGGTTATCCCATTTTGAGAAATGTGTTGGGATTAACCAGTGGTCTGAAGACCGGGCTCGTCAATTTTTAGTGGTATCTTTAAGGGGCGCTGCCTTGCAGTTTTATGAAGATTTGGACCCGGAAATCAAATCCAATTCTCATAGAGTTATGCAGAGTTTGCGCGATCGTTTTGATCCATTTAAGGGGGCTGCAATATATAGGGCCCGATTAAGGTCTAGACGTAGGTCACAGCGAGAGACTTTGCCTGAGTTAGCGGGAAGTATTAGACGCTTGGTGAGAAAGGCGTATCCAGGGGTTCCCCTCGATGTTAGGGATGACTTGAGTAAGGATAGTTTTATTTCCGCGTTGACGGACAATGAAGTTAGGATGCAAGTGTTGAGGTCTAAGCCTGAAACCCTTGATGCGGCAGTGCGTGCTGCTTTAGATGAGGAGTCGTACAAGAAGGTAGAGGTACCTTCTTCAGTTGGTGTAGTTGGGGAATCGGAAATTTCTAGTGAAATTGGTGCATTAACCCAGGCGGTCGAAAGTTTGCAGGAACAATTGAAAGAAATGCAGGTTGAGCAAAATAAATTGCGAGAAGAACTTTTCAGGCAGGATCGTGGTCAGGATGGGGATAGTTTTTATAGAGGTCGTTTGGGCCGAGGTGGTTATGGAAATGGTAGAGGTAGGAATAGAGGTAGAGGTAAAGGTGACTGGTCCCATAGGTCCAATTTAGATAACAATCAGGATTTAAACGGGTAAAGACTGAGGTAGGGGTCGAACCTCAGTCTGTGATAGAAAGGACCCTCCCATCAGAGAGTATCGGTCATAGTTATCTGACTCTTAAGGTCTTGAATGAAAATGTTAAGTTCCTACTGGATACTGGTTCAGCGGTAAGCTTAATCAGTACCAGAGTGTTGCATGAAACTTTAGGTATTGAGCAGTCTCGAGTTAGAGAGGCTCCTCGTAGTGTTTTGGGGGCGAATGGGCAGCCCCTTGATTTAAAGGGGTTGGTGGATTTGCCTGTAACTGTTGGTAAGTATCAATATGTTCAAACATTTTACGTGGTTAATCTGTCCTTTGATGCAATTCTGGGAATTGACTTTATGAATAAAACTAATTCAGTGATTTCTTTGCCGGACAAAACTGTTATGATCCAAGGGGTTAAATTTTCCCTTGAGTTTTTGAAAGAAAATGATAAAATTCACGTATTATTGATTGAGGGATTGACAGTACCTCCCTTTTCTGAAGTTATAGTGCAGGGCCGAGTTGACGGTCCACCGGTTGGACAGAGCCTGTGTGAACCCGACCCAGGGTTCATGAAAGGTCATCACGGATTAATGTTGGGACGAAGTGTTGTTGATGTTAGTCCGCCGGAAGTTCCTGTTAGGCTGATAAATGTTTCTCAGACCCCTCAAAAGTTAAAAGGTGGTGAGTCTGTGGCTGTTCTTGAGAATGTTGACATTTTAGGTGAACAAATTAAGGAGGCTTCCCTTTCGGATGATGGGAAGTTCTCTTTGTTACAAACCTATGACAGAGCGGTTTTGACTGGAAATCAAGCGGAACAGGTCAATGATTTTTTAGAGAAGAACCGCGACGTATTTATACAGTTCGAAGGTGATTTGGGCCGCACTGATCTCATTCGGCATGATATTTGTACGGGTGACCATCTTCCTATTAAACAGCGGGCATATCGGCTCCCTTTTCACAAAAGGCGCGAGGTTGAGCAGCAGATAGATGTTATGCTTAAGCAAGGGGTAATTCAACCTTCCTCTAGTCATTGGGCGGCTCCTATAGTTTTAGTTAAAAAGAAAGACAATAGTTTTCGTTTCTGCGTGGACTACCGTAAATTAAATGCCATTACAAAAAAAGATGCCTATCCTTTGCCCCGTATAGATGAGAGTTTAGAGGGTATGGCGGGGGCACAGTGGTTTTCCACTCTAGATTTGGCTTCTGGATACTGGCAAATGGAGCTAACTCCTGATGCCCGGGAGAAAACGGCTTTTACTACTGGCGTTGGGCTCTATCAATTCACGGTCCTCCCTTTTGGGCTCTGTGGCGCTCCTGGGTCCTTCGAGAGGCTCATGGAGCTAGTTCTCAAAGGGCTACACTGGAAGACTTGTCTCATATATCTTGATGACGTCATCATATATGCGCGGTCGTTCCAGGAGCATATTGAACGATTACAAGAGGTTTTTACTAGAATAAGGTCTGCAGGATTAAAATTGAAACCTTCTAAGTGTGCGTTGTTTAGACGTCAGGTTTCATATTTAGGTCACATTGTTTCCGCGTCGGGTGTGTCAGCTGACCCGGAGAAAATTGCGCGCGTAAAAGATTGGCCTGTTCCGACTTGCTTGAAAGATCTTCGAAGTTTTATCGGGTTATCCGCGTATTATCGAAAATATGTCTCACACTTTTCTACTTTGGCTAGTCCTTTGACCAAATTGACTCGTAAGAATGAAAAATTTGTTTGGGGCGAGGCCCAACAGGAGGCTTTTGAGATATTAAAAGACAAATTGTGTCAAAGTCCAATTTTGGCTTACCCAAATTTTGAGCACGAATTTATTCTTGACACGGATGCGAGTGATTTTGCCTCTGGTTCGGTTTTGTCACAGATTATAGAAGGCAAGGAGCAAGTAATAGCTTATTTCAGTAAAACTCATTCCCAACAAGAGAGAAATTATAGTGTTACTAGGAAGGAGTTACTGGCAGTAATTAAAAGTGTTAAACACTTTAGACATTTCCTCATTGGCAAGCATTTTACGCTGCGAACCGACCATGGGTCCCTGCAGTGGTTGTTTAATTTTAAGGAACCGGTTGGGCAGGTGGCGCGTTGGCTGGAATATCTCAGTGGGTTCGATTTTATGACGGTTCATCGTCGCGGTGAACAACATAAGAACGCAGATGCGCTGAGTAGGATTCCTTCCTGTAACAAACATGATATTAACACTGTTGAGTTTGAGTCTGCAATTCAATTGACTAAGGAAAGTCAGGGGGCTGATCCCCTTATTAAAAAATTTCTCGAAATGAAGAAAACGGGCGAGAAACCTGGACTTGAGAAATTAAAAGGAGAATCCCCGGAGCTTCAGAGGTATGTGAGTCAGTGGGAACAATTTTTAGTGGAAAATGACATTCTTCTTCGAGAGTGGACACAAATAGGGTCCCCCAGCAAATTTTTGTGGGTGGTCCCAAAAGACTTAAGAAGTCAGGTATGTAAGGAGCATCATGACTCTTTAGTGGGTGCACATTTGGGCGTTCATAAGACATATTCTAAAATTCGAGAGCGTTTCTTTTGGATAGGTTTGCGTCGGGATGTAGAACTCTGGGTTCAGTCTTGTCCGAATTGTCAGTGTCGTAAGCCACCGGGCAAGACCAGTCGAGCTCCTATGGTAACAGATAAAGTTTCGGAGCCTATGGAACGAATTGCTTTGGATATTTTGGGGCCATTACCTGAATCCGTTCAGGGTAATATTTACATTTTAGTTATATCAGATTATTTCTCCAAATGGACGGAGGCTTTTGCTATCCCCAATCAAAGGGCAAGTACAGTAGCCGATGTGGTAATTCGAGAGTGGATTAGTCGGTACGGAATGCCGAAATTTATTCATTCAGACCAGGGGTCAAATTTTGAATCTGATTTGTTCAGGAAGTTTGCCGCTATTTTGAAATTAAAAAGACTCGTACCTCTCCCTATATGCCCCAAAGTGATGGCCAAGTTGAGAGGTTTAATAGAACTTTGGCGGCTATGTTAGCTTGCTTTGTAGAGGATAATCATGGCGACTGGGAATACTATCTTCCATTCGCCATGATGGCCTATAGAAGTGCCAAACATGAGACGACTGGGTTTACTCCCTTTAGTGTCATGTTTGGTAGAGAAATTACTTTACCTACAGAGTTAATCGCTGGTAAGATTCCTGATAGGGATTGGGCTCCCTCTCAATATGTTAGCGATTTGGAAAGTCGTCTAGCCCAAATATTTCAATTGGTCTCGTTGAAATGTGAATCCGAGATTAAGAGAAGAAAGAAAATATATGACAAGCGAGTTTTCGGCAAACCTTTTACCGTTGGGGATAGGGTCTGGCTTTATTTACCTAGAGTAAATAAAGGTCAGACCTCAAAATTTGCAAAATTTTGGGTTGGTCCCTACATCATAAAAAGCAAACTCTCGGACGAAAATTACCTTGTGGTTCGCGTCGGAGGAGGTAAACCCCAGGTTGTACATTTCAATCGGTTGAAGAAGTGTTTTTCACGTAATTTAAATTTGGGTGCCCCCATTGCTCCCACACCTGATAGTCCTATCGAGAGTAATGTTGACCGGCCCTCGGTGGGAGATCCTGAGGGGAGAGAGACGTTCGACGGGGAAGCTCCGACTAGTAGGCGTGGTCGTACCCTCCGGCGACCACGTCGACTAGGTTCTCAAAACTTTGTTTTTTTATTAAGTATTTTTTTTCTTTCTCTCTGCCTGACACCACACTTGGTATGTGAGTTAAGTGGCAGTTCTCGGGGGCCTGAATATATATATATTTTGTTGAGCGCAATAAAATGTAAAAATTTGATATTATATTTAGCGCTTATGTATTGGCCTCCGAGGTGGTGCTGCCTTTGAAGTGTATTTAGTGTGGAACCAAATTTTCATGTAGATAATGGATAGATGAGCATTATTGGCTTGTCCATTATTTTTATTGCGTCATTTCCCTGGTGTATTTAAATTGCGTCATTTCCCTGGTGTGGGGAGTTGCCGTATTATATTGGTTCCGAGAAATTGGGTTTTTTTTATTGGCTGTTGGAAATGGCAAATACAAGTGTGGTCGTCAAATTTCTATACCTGTTAAGATTTTTCTTAAACCCGCTGACCGGTTTGTTTTTTTATTTCGGTACGCAGGAGGGTTGGGATGTTAATAATTGGGGGGTTTTCGTGCGCGTGTGTATGGAGGGCGGTGAGAGTTATATGTTAGGGTATGATTCGGAATATAAGAGTTATGGAAGTTAAGGCACCGGTGCCAAGTATAATTGGATTTTTTTTTTTTTTTCGCGAGAGATGTGTCCGTGGTAGAAAATAAATCAATTGACGGGTCGGCTTGGTTGGAGAAATTATCTTTCGGGAAATATTGAAATGGTTGTCCTTTTTAGTTGCTGGGTCCTCATCTTATCTATGTAGAATTATTGTATGAACAAAGATACTGTTCTGTTTGTAAATTTTCTTCTTGTAGCATTATGGCTTTAATAATGGGCCATTCCTTTATAAGAAGACTTGCAGCATGGTCAGGGAAAATACCATGGACGTCTGAGTTCGCTGGAAGCATATGGTGTTCCTGGTGCAACTATCCAACAACTTGAATGGATTTGTGTGGAGAGTGCAGAGACCGTACTTGTGCAGGTTGGCGAAAATGACATTGACTGTGATACTTTTTGTTTTTCACATTTTAAACTTTCTGTCGAAAGACTTTTAAAGAATTTGTTACGCCAAGGCGTTAAAAAAAATTATCATTCTAGGACTGTTTCCTCGTGTGAAGACCAGAGTGTCTGGTATTGTGTACGAACTCCGTAGGGTGGCTGTCACCCAGTTTTACGAAACACTTAGAAGGTCTAATGTATTTTATAAAGCCTTATTTAAGGTGTCACGTTTACATTTTGCACGAGATGGTGTGCATTTGAATAACCTGGGTCAATGTCAATACCTAAAATACCTTGCTTTGGTCTTGGAGGAGCAGTGCTCCGTTGAATAAAGGTTCTACAAATAATCTTACCAATTTCCCGGGGAAATTGTGTGAAAGCTGAATGCTTTAGAATAAATGACATAAAAAGAATTGTATGTGCCTGATAAAGGTCATTACATCCAGAAAGTGAGATGAGTTCCTTGAGAACTTTCAGTTGTAATAGAAAAGATTTAATATTCCTTTGTTTTGGAAAGATAACCTTGAACTAAACTGGGTTCTAGATGGGACCATTATAAATATTGTCATCGTTTTATGCTTGAATGAGCTCAATCTGACGCTTACATCTCCTGTTGCATGACCTCGTCGGCTTCAGGCAGTGCAGACCCTGTACGTGGGTCAGTGCTGGTCGGGGACTCATTTCGGCCTAAAGCTGAACCCCAGTTGGATGGATTTAAGGTGAATTATTTAAATAGTGATTTATTAATTTTTTTAAAACGAAAATACATAGAAATTATGAAGAAAAATTTATGTGTTTTATGAGGAACCAGCGACTACTTTTATTCAGCCAACAACTATTTCAATTCAACTAGCAATTATCTGGCTATTTTTTTTTAAATGGCCAGTATGACAAAATCTACTACCTTTGTTTGCGGAGGGGTGTATATATCTTTCCCCTTTTCCTTTTTCCTCTCCTATCTTTTTCAACAGGGACGTTGAATTTCGGGGTGGGGGTGGTGTAAGAAAAAGTGGAATTGTACAATAAGGGACACACACACGGTGTGTGCACAGTGGCCTATATCTATGTATGTATATTATATATATATGTAGGTATGGGTCTGTGTGTACATATCGAGTGTGTGTTTGCCCGCTTCAGTATTGAAAGTGCTAAAATACTCTGAGGTGGCCTTAAATTGTTACATTGATCATTAACTGATAGCGTTATGGATCAGTGGTTCTTACTTCATTGACCACTATTGTGAGAGACATGTAGTTTCTCGTGCTCGGCGGTGTTGACTTCGCACGAAATAATTGCGTCTGCAATATTATATTATTCTGAATCGGAGTCTAGTGGATCAGAACCGTGTGGAGCTTCCTATAGGTGAGTCGAATATTTATTTCTCCGTAGTTGTACCCTGCCGGGGCCGGTCATATTTTATGTAATTTACCGATCCTCGCCGTAAGCCGAAATATGTTATAAAAGGCTATATTAAATTGGTTCTAGGATTATTCACGATTGATCCAGGGCATCTTATTGCTGTTGCGATAGGATGCTATGGCCTAATCGTGATCTTTCGGCTTGGGGCGAGTTTCGGTGGCCCGATGGATTGTACCCCCCCCCCCCTCTCCTTTTATGGCATTAGCTTGAATGTACAGACGTGAATACTGAGATAACGCTACCCTCAGTGAATATTTAGCAATATTTAGGAGGGTAGGTGGGTCACAAATAATGAAGTAACCCTTCTGCTTGGTGACATGTGAAAGTAAATATTTGGTATTGCCGTATCTTGGACTCCCCTTCTTTAGTTAAGGGTAGTAGTCATGTAGTCTGGTGTGCATATTTTAAGGCGGCATAAGTGTCAGATTGTAGGGTTTTTCCCCCTCTTTAGTAGGGGACGTAACTATTTTATGAGGAATTATGATCTCACCTTGAAGGGTGAATGAAATGAGTTGGTCTGTACAACTTGAATGTAAATCTGAATGTACTGCTGAATTGTGGGAGGGTAGAGACGATTTGGGGATTTGTGAATAAATTTGCTAATAATTTAGTGGAATTGTTTTTTTTTTTGTATTTTTAATTCCTATTCTGTTTCAGAGTCCTAGTCCTAACATATATCTTAACACAAAACACGGTTTAAGGGTGGATTGGAATCATAGGAAGATGTTTGTTCCTTGGTTGACTGTTGTGGCGAGGTTCTCGGTAAGGGCTCACTTATTGTAAGTGAGTCCGGCCCGAGAACAGCGGCACAGCACGGGTGCCAGGGTAGTCTGGAATAATTTTGTAGAGGTTCTAGGTGATTGATTACGCTAACTAATTTTCGGTTTGAAATTGCGAACTTGTAACTAACCCCTCGACAACAAATCTGTGCTATGGCTAGACCTTGTTTGGCTTTGTGGCGTGGCTCTCGGCCGGAACTCACTTCATGTAAGTGAGTTCGGGGCCGAGAGACTCGACACAAAGTGAGAGCAGGGCGGGGTGGGTCGAGTTTCGCTACATCTGTAAGATTACGACCGACTTCTGTTAACCAATTTTAACAGACTGTATACATTTTAGCGTTTGCTGCCTCTTACTGCAAAAAATGATCCGAAATCCATCGAAACTGAACCAGTACGAGAGAAACATAGCTGGCGAAAATGTGGGGAGATTCTTGATCCGCCCCTTGTTTCATCGGTCATTTGTTGTGTTAAGTGTTAAAATATATGCATACAAAAAACATGGCCATGCAAAAAAAGTGGAGGGGCTGAAGCCCCCCCCCCCCCCCCCCCCGGTTCCGCCGCCCCTGAGAGACCAGGTTTTTTGGAGGGAACTGCTGGTGGACGTGAAACTGTATCTGTTTGACATATAGTGGCATATGGGATAAATCTGCGACCTCGAGGTGTCTTCCGTTGTTTGTCTTTTTTTATGTTTCTTGAAAGCTCTGGCTTCTGCTTTTAAAATGCGTCTCTCATCATCCGAGTGATACGCTAACCGATGGGTCTCGTATTCCTGAACAGTTTTCCACTCCAAATTAGACGAATCCGCGAGCTTAAGGAGTTTTTGCCTATGTAGCGCTAAATCAATACCTTCTGTTAATATTTGAGCCGCCTTTTCCTTTTAATCCGATGAACTGCCTTCCAAACAAATAGCTGCTTCTTTCATCTTTTCGATGACTTTACTGTTATGTTTGAACTGTTCTTCATTGCGAGGTCTTTTAAATTTGAACTGGTCACCACTGATACTTTGAATTTTGAAAACTTGTTCCTTTTGATTTTCAGTGACTTTGGATTGAAATTCGTTCAATCTGCCGGTAATCAAGCGATCTAACTGACCAAGCATATCATTTTGTGATCTCTGCCAGGCTTCTGAAACTTTAGAGTTGATTCTTTCTTCCAACTCTAGGGCATGATGGCAAGAAATAAACAATGAAAAATTGAGAAAATCCGCTTCGTGTGAGTGTCTGCCTTGAAATAACACATTGACACATTTCTATATTATCTCCCTTTACGGGACAAAGAAAACCATTCCTCACTGGTTGAAATTTTTAACTGAAATTCCGGCCGTTCAACTCATCTTGTTTAACCTTTTTCGTATCGCCAAGACAATTTTTTCTCGCTATTCTTCGAAACGCGAGAAAAGAACATTCCTATGAAAAAGATTCGAGAGGAAACGAATCTGGCAGCCGATTTCGAATCGAATTTCAACTTACGATTCGAAATTTAATCGAATCTCGAAGCTTCGCAGGATTCCTCCCCTTCCGTCGGTACCGAACAGTAATTCTCAGATCTTCAAACTACAAATCCCAACCTCTCTAAAACTGTATAATAAAATGCACTTCCATAACACGTGTACTGCATCCCACTATCTAGTAAATATTCTGTAGCAATGCTTGGTGCATCCAAGGCTACACAAAATAAATTAATTTGTTCTCGGGCATTTTTTTTTCGAATCAGTGAGAGGGGAGGGTTTTATTTTTAATTTTTATTTTTCTTTAGCAAAAAGTAAGCAAACACGGGGAGGATTTTTGGCTTTTTGCACACAGAAATATAGAAAGTGCATATTTATACAAATAAATTAATTTCTAATTTGAAAAATAAAACATCCCTCTAAAAACAAACTGTAGGTACTGCAGTTCAAAAGCTTCATATTCTTTCGATGCACTTCATATTATCTTTGAAGAAATAGTATTTAATCTGCGGATTTGCCTTGTTACAATTTATGGGGCAGTGCCTATATGCACTCTCCTATAAATTGTAACAAGGCAAACATATTGGGGACGCAACTAAATAAACAAGCATCAATCAAAAAAAGGTAAGAAGTTTCGGATCTCCCTGAGTTTGTGCTAATATTGAAAGACACCGAAAGGCAATAAAAATGTTCAACGATGGGGTTCAAATTCAGATTGCTGAGAATCAAAACACGTTTATTAGCTTAAGGGGTCAAACAAATTTCACTTATGTCATCTGGTTCAATATATTACTGCGTTCGGGAAAGTAGATGCTCACTTCTGAAAACCTCAACTGGTATCTTCTTGGCAAATCACTGACTGAACAACTCAAGTGGAACGTGATATTATTTAATTGAGACTTGATTGTTGGATTTCCACTGACGGTGCAGAATAATCCGTTGTCAATTGGCCAATTAAGCCATCCAAATCGCTCAGGCCAACGCGTGGGTATTGTCAGTTTGCCTTGAATAATCTATCATTCTGAAAAGTTACCTTTCACGGCCAACTCGGGTTAATGACGGTATTTATTTAACCCATCGTGAGGCAGCAAGCTGGTCTGAAACCATCTGCACAGGTGCAAGGACTGGTGAAGTGAACGTTATCGCGCAGCGATTTCGTAAGAATTTGTCGCTGTGGTCAGACAATCTAATATTTAGACAGATCGTGCCTTATTACCTGGAGATTTTTTTCGGGGGGGGGGGGGGGGGGGCAGCTCGTCTTAAATTCCTATACAAGCGGCAGCGTTGGGGAAGCAACTTTTTTTCTGAGCATACGAGAGTGGATTGTAACTAAATCACCCGGGGAGTGGAGTTTGAACTTTTCAGAAAAATCCTACCTTTCACATCATTTTTCCACCACATACCCATACTTTATACCCCAACCCCATACCCATGCATATATCACTATATATACCATCGCATACTATATATGTAGGACGAACACCACTTGTCGAATCTAGCTAGATCGGGGAAAAGTTGCTCCCCCAAAGCTCCGGTGTCTGTGGGAATTTAACACCAGCTGCTCCCCCAAGGCTTTGGGTAATAAGACACGACCTGTCCCTACTATACTACTTAGGTATGCTTCCCTAACATCGCTGTTTTTTTTATTATTAATTTTTATGGAATTTTAGAATAAAAAAGTAGTTTGGATGGACACTAAAGGTTTTTATTCACAATTATGCAAAGAGGTGGTTTATTTAAAATATAATTCACGGAAATTATGTTTTCTGCTGTTGGATGATCAGTGAAGCAAGGTTCAATTGAAACAAAGTATTTGACAGCTTTGGATTTTAAACGGACCCTCGCCGTCGAGGTCATGGTCCCTATCATGACCTGTAAAGTCGTCTTGTTTTATATGTTTTAATTTCCATTGGAAACGATGTTATTGTCCCCATACCCTGCTTTTTTAAGAACGAACCATTTTTTTTTTTTTTTTTTTTTTTTGCTTCTTTAATTTCCGCCGTTTATAAAATATGTGAATATAAACCACAATATTCTTTAATCGTGAGCACATATGTTTAACTTGACAAATTTAACGTCTATAGCTTAATTAACCTTATCTCGAAAATTCGCTCCACAGATAACAGCAAGCTGCTCATCACTGACTATTTATTTATTGGGGTTTCACGACACTTCAGACAGCCATGGTCACCTCCTGGCGAACATCACTGACAATTATCCGGCCATGAAAATCTCCGTTCAATAAAGTTATCTCCCTTGAAATCATTCGACGCGCGAGGAAAGCCAGAAAGAAATTACACAACATCTAAACATGGTGAAAACGCCGTTTTCTTATTTTTAAGTGAGTTTGAACAGACAATAGTAGTGAAATGTTCAAACCAGGCTAATTGGGGAGAAAATTGTAAAAAGCCAACTTCTGTATTTTTATACTACTTTCAGGAAAATGCAGTTAGTTAGTAAAATGATGCGCACATCGACGATACAAATTCGCTAACATCTCGAAATTTAAATTTTTAAATGAAATTCCCATACCGTTGGCTTTAAATTTACTGGAAGCTTCAGGAAATTAAGGGAAGCTAACTTTTCTGTCAATCTCTTCCAATGACGGAACTTGTTTGCCATGCTTACCTATTACATAATATATTTCGAAAAATTCAATACAATGTTTTGAACACCCATTTCAAACACAAACAGACTATGGTCGTCAATCCTTATTTGTGCTTCTTTGGGGGTTTGTTGAATACTTGGAAACTGTACACCAAAACACTGGGGAAACAGCTTCTTCACATTTCGTTAATTAAAATAAACTTACTGTATCTTGTCTGTGGATTTCTGTAACAACGGTTCGAATTCGAGCCGCGTTAACATTTGCACCACTGATCGAGGGTTGTACGGCGTGGGGTAAATCTCCGGACGTGATAACCATTATTTATTCCCAGTCCTTATTCAACATTCGTTATTAACCGATTTCCGTCGGTTGATAACGAATATCGAATAAGGAACTGGGAATAAGTAGCAGTTGTCACGTCCCCGGTGAATCTCCAAAACAATTTTACTGCGATTGCGAGATGTATGTATACGACACACTTTGAATGTTATTTGTGACGACTATTCTTTACTGTTGCTAAGTTATTTCTATTTTGATAACGAATATCGAATAAGGAACATGGAATAAGTAACGGCTGTAACGTGAAAAACCGTTACTTATTCTCCGTTCCGTATGTGACATTCGTTCGATTGATAACGAATGTCGAACAAGGAAATTAGGAACTGGAAATAAGTAACGGTTGTCACGCCGCTGGTAAATCTAGAAAACAGTTTTACTGCGATTGAAAGATGTATGTGTACGACACACGCTGACTCTTATTTGTGACGGCCTATTTACTGTTGCTAAGAGGTTATTGGTTGTTTGATGATTTTACCTGAGGCCCGATATCAGCTCGAGGTAACATGTTATCGACCTGAGACCGAAGATAGAAAGCTGGTAATTTTACTAAGGGCTGATATCATGGATAATATAAAAGCAAACAAGTACGAACATGTTTATTAATTAGATGATGACATTTCAAAGCCACACAAGCGTCATTCCAAATGCAGACTATATCAAGATATTAATTTGGTAGGCGTGCATTCGGCCTACGGGTTACCCACAATGACGAAATAACGCAATACTTTTGCGACATAACATAATACTTTTGCGACATAACGCAATACTTTTGCGACTTAACGAAATACGTTTGCAACATAACGCAACGGTTTGCGAAATAATGGAAATGGTTTGCGAAATGACGTAAAAATATTGCGAAATTACGCAAAGGTATTGAGAAACAACGCAAATGGTTTGTGAAATAACGCAGACGTGTTGCGAAATTGCGCAAAAGTTTCACGAAATAACGCAAACATTTCCCGTTTAAAAAGGTTACTATTCGCATTTGATCGCAATTGGCTTCCGTAGTCCTGTCTTGTTTAGCCGACGAGTTTTTAATGTTCTGACAATTTTTATCGTGATTGTGTTTGTCACAGTTCGGTTCAATCATTGACTTATAAATAGAAACTAACACAGAAACAGACCAGTGAGTGATTAATTTCGTTGGCAACGTGAACGCGCATGTTGTGGTGGAGGTGTCTTGCAAAAGAAGAATCTCAACTAGATTTTATGATTCTGGAGAATCATGGCTTTTCCCGATGAGATTCCTTGATTTTTCATGGCCCCACAGTGTCTGATGAATTGTTTTTAACTGTCTCACTGAAGTTCCTTCATTGATGTTATGAGAAAGGTGAGTATAGTAGTCTCAAATGACTCAGTTTGATAAAAAAAAATGGTTTAGGTAAAAACCATCATTAACGGTGGAGTGGGTTAATATCAATATCGTCGTCCGACAAGTTAATGACCCACAAGAGGAGTTATGTTTGTTTCACACATACCCACTGAGTGCTGGGTCTATTTGAAAATGGTCCATTTTATCACAAATGTATCCAAAATATTGATGTCTGGCAGCTTGTAGAGGGTTAACAAGTGCTAACAGGAATATTTTTCCATGCAACTTGTAATGTCACACTAAGAACTGCAAATGGCCATTTTTCTTTAAAATCTTCCAAGATGTTTTCAGAGAAATCCCTGCGCATACGCTCTTTTCCAATTCGACGTGACGAAATGCGAAATTCATGTCGCTCTTCATGGAAAGTGATGCCACAACTATTCCTGAACAAGGAGTGAAAATTTCATGAAAATCTGCCTAGAATTGGCTGAGATATGGTGTTTTGGAGAGAGGAGGTAATTGTTTGAATCTGGTCCTCCCTTTTCAAGCCAGTTCGAAAAAAGACGTCGGAAATGGGCGCAGAATCCTTCAGTGCCTCCTCGCTGGTGTAAGTCCACTTAAATGTTACAATTGTGTGTGACTGGTGGAGAGTTGACTGTAAATGGAAGTTGCTTCTTTAAGACAGCCACCAGGGATCCCAACACAACCTTTAAACCTACGAGAATCTCAAAAGTTTAAAGTCAAGAGAAATTGGCGGTGATTGGGTTTCTGGCAGGCAGGAAAAGATTGACGAAGATTTGCATATTGGACATTAAAATAGCACTTCTGACATACACGAACGGTGTTCAGACCGCTGGAGGCAGCGACTTGAAATTTTTAGAACTTGTTCTACGAACCCTGGCCGACATTTTGGGACTTGTTTGGAGTGTCCGGACCGCGTGGAAAATACCACGCATCGCTTGGAATGTGAGAGTACTATTCGTCCCGACTCTATCAGTTTAGAATGGACACGGACAGTATTGCAGACGACTGTAGAGCTGCGATTGAGCATAACGTCCCAGGTTTCGGTGCCACATTGCCTAACCAGCTCCAAAAGAGCGGCGGGGGAGGGGTATCCTGACACTATCTTTAAAACTTAGATAATCGTCAGAAGTTGAAGTGAAAAGAAATCGGCGGTGAGTAGGTTTTTTGGCGGGAAACGATTATTGAAAATTTGCCAATTAGACATTAAAATTGCACTTCTCACAAACATGAACCGTGTCTAGACCGCTGAAGGCAGCGACTTCTAATTTTCATAACTTGTTCTACGCACCCTGGCTGACAGTTTGGCATCTGTTGCGAGTGTCGAGGCCGCGTGAAGAACACCACGCATCGCGTGGAAAGTGAGAGTACTATTCGTCCCGACTCTATCAGTTTGGAATGGACTTGGGGACTGTTGTAGACTACTGTAGAGTAGCGATTGAGCATAAAGTCGGAGTTTTTTGTGCCAAATTGCCTAACCGGCTCCAAGGTATTATTTTTCGTCTGTACATCGCCCAGATCGCCTGTAGTTTATACCGTCACCATACGTTGACGTAGCCTTTTGTCATTTTCGCCACTTTCGACCCAGATTTGAGGGTACCTTCCTTCAACCCCATTTTATAGCAAAATCTAGCCATGCTCCCAACAACGCCCTCCCCCCGTCGGCCTGGGTGCTTCTAAAAATAGAAAGGTCAATGGGGAGGGGCCCGTTAGCAAACAAACGGGGGCAGGGCAGGTGTACTTGGTGAACAAACAGTTGTGTGAACATCCCCAGAAGTGAAAACCTTTGCTCAGTGGCTGTAATCAAGATGTTAATTTGGACTCCCATTACGGCCAAGATACTACAGAATGCAAATGGGTGGGTGGCGGGCATCATCACTGGATCTAATGTTGTATTTCATGTTTTCTTTTTTTCTTTATATTCTATTTATTTTTTTTATATATCTCTCTCTCTCTCTCTCTCTCTCTCTCTCTCTCTCTCTCTCTCTCTCTCTCTCTCTTTCTCTCAGTTTAATTTGTGTTTGTCTATAATGTTTATAATATTTAGATTTTGCTAGATTCTGTTATTTATGGAATACGTTCTGCCATATTGTAAATTATTAGTCACTGTACAGGAACGGAGGGGCTTCTAAGTGGTAAGCACTTGTCCTCCAATCCTGATTTGCATTGTCAAATGGCAAATAAAATATGTTTAATCTAATCTAACAGTAGGGGGGGGGGGGGGGCATGTGTCCTAGGTAAAAAAAAACAGCAGGGGGCAGGTGTCCTAGGTAAAATAAACAGCATATGGGGGGGGGGGATGTCCCCGCTAATTAATTTTAATAGGAGGCAGTTGTTCATGGGGCAGGTGTCCTATCCCACTGCCCAGTATTCAAATTTTCTATGGTACTTGGCCTTGACGGAAATAACATTTCAACAAGAAACAACGGGAAACCTATTTGCAATAAAGCTGCAAATATAAACTTGATTTTAGGACCATTCCATGGACATTTTAAAGCCTACTGCGATATCAGCGTTTCTTACTCTCGTCCTTTCACTACACCGCAGTATTTAACCCTGTCGAGTTCTGACGTCATGCAAGTTTGACCGACATGCTTTCAATTCTGTTATTGACAACAACATATTTATAATTTCGTGCTTACTGATCCGAATTTTGAAAACGACACACGCAATCGCGAAAGCGTTTTCTGAAAAACACGATTCTGCAAAAGGTTTTAGTGAAATTTGATTATTTTTTTTATTTTCAATTTCGATGGCTCTTGTCGAAAAGGTGCTAATCACTGATCGTCCCAAACGAGATCAAAGACACGCCGTAGTTTAAAAACAGACAGAGATTCTTCTAAGAATATACATGCGCAATCCTAAAATGCAACTAGACTTTATGATTCTGGAGAATCATGGCTTTTCCCGATGAGATTCCTTGATTTTTCATGCCCCTACAGTGTCTGATGAATTGTTTTTAACTGTCTCACTGAAGTTCTTTCATTGATGTTATGAGAAAGGTGGTTATAGTAGTCTCAAATGACTCAGTTTTATAAAAAAAATTGTTTAGGTAAAAACCATCATTAATGGTAGAGTGGGTTAATATCAATATCGTCGTCCCACAAGTTAATGACCGACAAAAGGAGTTATGTTTGTTTGACACATACCCTTTGAGTGCTCTGTCTATTTGAAAATGGTCAATTTTATCTCAAATGTATCCAAAATATTGATGTCTGGCCAATTGTAGAGGGTTAACATGTGCTAACAGGCATATTTATTCATGCAACTTGCAATTTCAAACCAAAAAGTGCGAATGGCCATTTTTACTTAAAATCTATAAGATGTTTTCAGAGAAATCCATGCGCATGCGCTCTTTTCGAATTCGAAGTGACGAAATGCGAAATTCGTATCGCTCTTCATGGAAAGTGATGCCGCAACTATCCATGAACAACGAGTGAAAATTTCATGGAAATCTGCCTAGAATTGGTTGGGATATAGCGTTTTGAAGAGAGGAGGTAACTGTCTGAATTTGGTCCTTCCTTTTCAAGCCAGTTCGAAAAAAGACGTCGTGAATGGGCGCAGACTCCTTTAGAGCCCCCTCCCCACCCCTCTCTCTCTGTAAATGGAAGTTGCTTCATTAAGACCGCCACCCAGGGATCCCAACACAACCTTTAAACCTAAGAGAATCGTCAGAAGTTTAAAGTGAAAAGAAATTGGCGGTGATTGGGTTTCTGGCAGGCAGGAAAAGATTGACGAAGATTTGCATATTGGACATTAAAATAGCACTTCTGACATACACGAACCGTGTCCAGACCACTGGAGGCAGCGACTTGAAATTTTCAGAACTTGTTCTACGAACCCTGGCCGACATTTTGGGATCTGTTTGGAGCGTCCGAGCCGCCTGGAAAACACCACACATCGCTTGGAAGGAGAGAGTACTATTCGTCCCGACTCTATCAGTTCAGAATGGAAATGGGCAGTGTTGTAGACGACTGTGGAGCTGCGATTGAGCTTAAAGTCCCAGGTTTCGGTGCGGGGGAGGGGGGGGGGGTGTATCCTGACACTATCTTTAAACCATAGATAATCGGAAGAAGTTGCAGTGAAAAGAAATCGGCGGTGAGTAGGTGTTTTGGTAGGAAACGATTAACGAAAATTTGCCAATTTGCCATTAAAATTGCACTTCTCACAAACACGAACCGTGTCCAGACCGCCGAAGGCAGCGACTTCTAATTTTCAGAACTTGTTCTACGCACCCTGGCCGACATTTTGGCATCTGTTGCAAGTGTCGAGACCGCGTGGAGAACACCACGCATCGCGTGGAAAGTGAGAGTACTATTCGTCCCGACTCTATCAGTTTGGAATGGAATTGGGCACTATTGTAGACTACTGTAGAGTAGCGATTGAGCATAAAATCGGAGTTTTTTTGTGCCAAATTACCTAACCGGCTCCAAGGTATGATCTTTCGTCTGTACATCGCCCAGATCGTCTGAAGTTTATACCGTTACCATACGTTGAAGTAGCCTTTTGTCATTTTCGCCACTTTCGACCCAGATTTGAGGGTACCTTCCTTCAGCGAAATCTAGCCATGCTCACAACCACGCCCTCTCCCCGTCGGCCCGGGTGCTTCTAAAGATAGAAAGGTCAATGGGGAGGGGCCCGTTAGCAAACAAACGGGGGCAGGCGTAGTTGGTGAAAAACAGCAGGGGGGGGGGGGGGCACGTGGCCTAGGTAAAAGAAACAATAGGGGGCAGGTGTCCTAGGTAAAAAAACAGCAGGAAGGGGGGGGGGGGGGGCGCAGATGTCCCCGCTAATTAATTTTAATAACAGGCAGGTGTTCATGGGGCAGGCCCACTGCTCGGTGTTCCAAATTTTCTATAGTACTTGGCCTTGACGGAAACAACACTTCAACAAGAAACAACGGGAAACCTATTTGCAGTAAAGCTGCAAATATAAACATGATTTTAGGACCATTCCATGGACAGTTTAAAGCCTACTGCGATATCAGCGTTTATTACTCTCGAACTTTCACTGCATCACTGCAGTATTTCACCCGAGTCGAGTTCTGACGTCATGCAAGTTTGACGGACATGCTTTCAATTTTGTTATTGAAAACAACATATTTATAATTTCGTGATTACTGATCGGAATTTTGAAAACGACACATGCAATCGCGAAAGAGTTTTCTGAAAAACACGATTCTGCAAAAGGTTTTAGTGAAATTTGATTATTTTTTTTATTTTCAATTTCGATGGCTCTTGTCGAAAAGGTGTTAATCACTGATCGTCCCAAACGAGATCAAAGACTGACGCTGTATATTAATAACACACAGAGAATCTTCTAAGAATATACACGCGCAATCCTAAAATGAAATAAATCAAGTCTTTTTCAGGTTTTACGAGAGAAATATGTCCAATTGTATCATTGAATCATGTTTAGGTATATGTGGGCGAGACATTTTCTATACGGACAAAATACAGACTCAATAAAATATTTGCCATTATTTTCCGCAGACGTATTTTTGTCTTTGCTTCTTGGGGAAATCCATGCTGCTAAATACAACGAAGGAGTGTTATCTAATGAGGTCAGAACCGTCAGGTGGTCGGGTCCGACACCGCACCCCGAAGTAGATTTAGTGGGGGTGTCGATTTTACAAGTAATGTAGGCAGCGTACACGGCATGGGCTGTCTGTCTTTAATCCTATAAACAGGGTTAAGGCTTGATTTTTTGAATACCCTTATTTATTTATTTATTTATTTATTGGTGTTTAAGGTCACATACTTATGCACAATGGCTAATCGTGACCGTGACAGTTTTATAGGTGGAGGAAGCCGGAGTACACGGAGAGAACCACCAAGCAACGACGAGCAACTGTCAGCTCCTCGACATTCTAACTCTGTTCAAGCTCCGCTCAAGCAGGGTTACAGAGGGTGAAGACATATGTTCCATCGACGTGCAGTATGCCTTAGTACACGGCGTCATCGTGCCCCCATGTCGGCAACCGGGCTAAAGTGCCTTGCCCAAGGACACAACGTGAGTCGTCCCGGACGGGGATCGGACTCGGGACCTCTAGCATAGAAGTACAACAGTCTACCACTGAGCCACCACGCTCCCTTGAATACCCTTAACACTATCATACATAATCCCTCATGAATTCTGAGTCTGATAAAAGAGGTTATGTTTACCTATTACATACCCATTTGCTGCCCGAAAACAGCCGATTTTATCAAAATTTTTACGTTTAGCAGCCTGTAGCGGGATTAACAAACGACTAGCGGAATATTCTATCTATGCACTTTGTAAGACCTGCCAATGTCCAATTGTTCTTGAAAATCGCCAACAAGCAGTTAGCGAAATCCACAGAAAATGTAAATTTTAAGCTTTTAAGGGGTATCTCTCCTTATCCAGTCTAAAATAGGTTAAGTTTCATTCTTTTAAATACCCTTACTACTTACAAAACTGATCCTCTGTGAATTCTACGCGAGTAAAAGAAGTTATATTTCTCTGTTACATATCCATTGGGTGCTCTTGGTGTCTGAAAACAATCCATTTTATCAACATTTTGATGTTTAGCAGCTCGTGGAGAGTTAACGAATGCTCAACGGAATATTTTGTCCATGTAACTTGTAATGTCACATGAAGACCCGTGAATGGCCATTTTTTCTTGAAATCTACAAGATGTTTTTAAAGAAATCCAGGGAAAACATGAAATTTTAAGTCTTTGATGGGTACCGCTGTTTAACCAGCCCAAAACGGGTTAAGACCAGCACTAAATGGGTTAATGCTTGGTCTGATGAATTCCACTTCCAAAGAAGGAGGTTATGGTTATCTCGCAGGTACACATTGCGTGCAATGGGTGCCCAAGAACAGTCCATTTTCTCAAAATTTCTATGCTTTGCAGCCTCTGGAGAGTTAACAAACGCTTACCGGAATATTTTGTCTATGTAACTTGTAATGTCACTCCAAGACCTGCAAGTGGTCAATTTGTCTTGAATACTTACTAGATTTTTTGGAGAAATCCACAGAAAACTGGAATTTTAAGCTTTTAAGGGGTACATCTTAACCAGGCGAAAATGGGTTAAGACCTCGATTTTTTGAATACCCTTACTACTTACTAAATTTTTCTCTGTCAGTTTTGCATCCGGTAAAAGAAGTTATGTATCTCTGTGGCATTCCCATTTGTTGTTGTTGGTGTCCAAAAACAGACTATTTTTTCAAAATGTTGACATTTAGCAGCCCATGGAGGGTTAACAAATGCTTACTGGAATATTTTATCCATGCAACCGGTAATGTGACTCCAAGACCTATCAATGGCCATTTTCTGTTGAAAACTTACAAGATGTTTGTAACGAAATCCACGCAAAACATAATTTTTTTTTTGCTTTTGATGGGTATCGCTAATAACAACCCCAAAAGGGTTTAATGCTTGGGTTTTTGAATACCCTTATTACTTACAAAAATGGTCCTCAGTGAATTCCACTTCCAACAACGGAGATTATGTGTAACTCTCGGACATACATTGTGTGGTGTGTGTGTCCGAAAACAGCCCATTTCAACAAAATTATGATGCTTGGCATTCTGTAGAGGGTTAATAAACGCTCAACGGAATATTTTGTCCATGCCACTTGTAATGTCACACAAAGACCTGCAAGTAGTCAATTTTTCTTGAAAACCTATGGAATGTATTTAGAGAAATCCACAGAAAATGGAAATTTTTAGATTTTAAGGGGTCTCTCTCTTTAGCCTGCCCCAAATGGGTTAAGACTTCGTTTTTTGAATACCCTTACTACTTACAAAAATGTTTCCCTATAGATTGTGCGCTCGATGAAAGAAATCACTTTTCTTTGTGGCGTACCCATTGGGTGCCGTTGGCGTCCAAAAACAGCCCAGTTTATCACAATTTTGAGTTTTAGTAGCCCGTGGAGGGTTAACAAATGCTCACCGAAGTATTTTGTCCATGCAACTTCTATTGTCACATCAAGGCCTGGGAGTGACAATTTTTTCATGAAAATCTACAAGACTCGTTTAGAGAAATCCACGGAAAACCTGAATTTTTTAGCTTTTTGGGGGTATTGCTGTTTAACCAGCCCAAAACGGGTTAATGCTTGGTTTTCTGAACACCATTATTACTTACAAAAATGATCTCCGGTGAATTCCACTTCAAATAAAGGAAGTTATGTTTATCTATCTTGTATTGTTTGGGTGCTCTGGGGGCCTGAAACCGGCCCATTTCATCAAAATTTCGATGTTTGGCAGCCTGTGGAGGGTTACCATATGCATCGCCTAATATGTCGTGTGTATCAAAGGTCGTGACATGGGCAGGTCTAGAAATGATGAATGTTTAAAAAAAATCCTAAAGACGTGTTTCGAGAAAGTGCCGATAAACCCCAATTTTGGCAGTTTTTTGCCAATTCTGGCGAAATAAGGGTTAAATCGAAAATTCCGCTTCGGTACATTTTTAGATTTTTTGCCCCTCTACGCGTGTGCCAAATTGTGTGAAAATCGGTTCGAAGATGGCTTCTGAATCGTACGGACAAAAATGTGTGGAAAAAAAAAAAAAAAAAAAAACCCAAAAAAAAAAAAAAAAAAAAAATAATAATCCGTACAAAAACAATAGTCTTTTCCAGAGGGAAAAGCCTAATAAATCAAGTGTTTTTTTCACGTTTTATGAGAGAAATATGTCCAATTGTATCATTGAATCATTTTTAGGTATATATGGGTGAGAAATTTTTCTATACGGACAAAATACAGGCTAAATAAAAATATTTGCCATTATTTTCCGCAGACGTATTTTTGTCTTTTGCTTCTTGGGGAAATCCATGCTGCTAAATACAACGAAGGTGTGTTATTTGATGTGGTCAAAACCGTCAGGTGGTCGGGTCCGAAACCGCGCCTCGCAGAAGATTTTAGTGGGGGGTGTCGATTTGTACAAGTAATGTAGGCAGCGTACACGGCATGGGCTGTCTGTCTTTAATCCTATAAACAGGGTTAAGGCTTGGTTTTTGAATACCCTTATTTATTTTATTTATTTATTTATTTATTTATTTATTTATTTATTTATTTGTTTGTTTATTGGTGTTTAAGGTCACATACTTATGCACAATGGCTAATCGTGGCCGTGACAGTTTTATAGGTGGAGGAAGCCGGAGTACACGGAGAGAACCACCAAGCATCGACGAGCAACTGTCAGCTCCTCAACATTCTAACTCTGTTCAAGCTCCGCTCAAGCAGGGTTACAGAGGGTGAAGACATATGTACCATCGACGTGCAGTATGCCTTAGTACACGGCGTCATCGTGCCCCCATGTCGGCAACCGGGCTAAAGTGCCTTGCCCAAGGACACAACGTGAGTCGTCCCGGACGGGGATCGGACTCTGGACCTCTAGCATAGAAGTACAACAGTCTACCACTGAGCCACCACGCTCCCTTGAATACCCTTAATACTATCATACATTATCCCTCATGAATTCTGAATCTGATAAAAGAGGTTATGTTTACCTATTACATACCTATTTGCTGCCCGAAAACAGCCGATTTTATCAAAATGTTGACGTTTAGCAGCCTGTAGCGAGATTAACAAACGACTAGCGGAATATTCTATCTATGCAATTTGTAAGACCTGCCAATGTCCAATTGTTCTTGAAAATCGCCAACAAGCAGTTAGCGAAATCCACAGAAAATGTAAATTTTAAGCTTTTAAGGGGTATCTCTCCTTTTCCAGTCTAAAATAGGTTAAGTTTCATTCTTTTAAATACCCTTACTACTTACAAAACTGATCCTCTGTGAATTCTACGCGCAGTAAAAGAAGTTATATTTCTCTGTTACGTATCCATTGGGTGCTCTTGGTGTCTGAAAACAATCCATTTTATCAACATTGTTTAGCAGCTCGTGGAGAGTTAACGAATGATCAACGGAATATTTTGTCCATGTAACTTGTAATGTCACATGAAGACCCGTGAATGGCCATTTTTTCTTGAAATCTACAAGATGTTTTTTAAGAAATCCAGGGAAAGCATGAAATTTTAAGTCTTTGATGGGTACCGCTGTTTAACCAGCCCAAAACGGGTTAAGACCAGCCCTAAATGGGTTAATGCTTGGTCCGATGAATTCCACTTCCAAAGAAGGAGGTTATGTTTATCTCGCAGGTACACATTGCGTGCAATGGGTGCCCAAGGACAGTCCATTTTCTCAAAATTTCTATGCTTTGCAGCCTCTGGAGAGTTAACTAACGCTTACCGGAATATTTTGTCTATGTAACTTGTAATGTCACTCCAAGACCTGCAAATGTTCAATTTTTCTTGAATACTTACTAGATTTTTTGGAGAAATCCACAGAAAACTGGAATTTTAAGCTTTTAAGGGGTACATCTTAACCAGGCGAAAATGGGTTAAGACCTCGATTTTTTGAATACCCTTACTACTTACTAAATTTTTCTCTGTCAGTTTTGCATCCGGTAAAAGAAGTTATGTATCTCTGTGGCATTCCCATTTGTTGTTGTTGGTGTCCAAAAACAGACTATTTTTTCAAAATCTTGACATTTAGCAGCCGATGGAGGGTTAACAAGTGCTTACTGGAATATTTTATCCATGCAACCGGTAATGTGACTCCAAGACCTATCAATGGCCATTTTCTGTTGAAAACTTACAAGATGTTTGTAACGAAATCCACGGAAAACATGATTTTTTTTTTAGCTTTTGATGGTATCGCTAATAACCACCCCAAAAGGGGTTAACGCTTGGGTTTTTGAATACCCTTATTACTTACAAAAATGGTCCTCAGTGAATTCCACTTCCAACAAAGGAGATTATGTGTAACTCTCGGACATACATTGCGTGCTGTGTGCGTCCGAAAACAGCCCATTTCAACAAAATTATGATGCTTGGCATTCTGTAGAGGGTTAATAAACGCTCAGCGGAATATTTTGTCCATGCCACTTGTAATGTCACACAAAGACCTGCAAGTAGTCAATTTTTCTTGAAAACCTATGGAATGTATTTAGAGAAATCCGCAGAAAATGGGAATTTTTAGATTTTAAGGGGTCTCTCTCTTTAGCCTGCCCAAAATGGGTTAAGACTTCGTTTTTTGAATACCCTTACTACTTACAAAAATGTTTCCCTATAGATTGTGCGCTCGATAAAAGAAATCACTTTTCTTTGTGGCGTACCCGTTGGGTGCCGTTGGCGTCCAAAAACAGCCCATTTTATCACAATTTTGACTTTTAGAAGCCCGTGGAGGGTTAACAAATGCTCACCGAAGTATTTTGTCCATGCAACTTCTATTGTCACATCAAGGCCTGGGAGTGACAATTTTTTCATGAAAATCCACAAGACTCGTTTAGAGAAATCCACGGAAAACCTGAATTTTTTAGCTTTTTGGGGGTATTGCTGTTTAACCAGCCCAAAACGGGTTAATGCTTGGTTTTTTGGACACCATTATTACTTACAAAAATGATTTCCGGTGACTTCCACTTCAAATAAAGGTAGTTATGTTTATCTCTCGTGTATCGTTTGGGTGCTCTGGGGGCCTGAAACCGGCCCATTTCATCAAAATTTCGATGTTTGGCAGCCTGTGGAGGGTTACCATATGCATCGCCTGATATGTCATGTGTATCAAAGGTCGTGGCACTGACAGGTCTATCAATGATGAAAGTTTAAAAAAATCTACAAGACGTGTTTCGAGAAAGTGCCGATAAACCCCAATTTTGACAGTTTTTTGCCAATTGTGACGAAATAAGGGTTAAATCGAAAATTCCGCTTCGGTACATTTTTAGATTTTGTGCCCCTCTATGCGTGTGCAAAATTTTGTGAAAATCGGTCCGAAAATGGCTTCGGAATCGTGCGGACAAAATGTGTGGAAAAAAAAAAAAACCCAACCCCCCCCCCCCCCCCCCCCAAAAAAAAAAAAAATAAAATAATAATAATCCGTAGAAAAACAATAGTCTTTTCCAGAGGGAAAAGCCTAATCATCATCGTTTGTGGACAGAGTTAATATTAATATCAGCGTCTGAGAATCAGCGTCTAATGCAAATAGCCCATTGTATCTCAAATTTATCTAAAATTTCGATATTTGACGGCTTGTGTAGGGTTAATGAAGGCTTGCGAGAATAATTCTTCTCCAGGGTTTATTTGTTCTTGAAAATCTGCAAGAACCACTTGAAGATATCCACAGAAAATGTGAACTTTAAATTCTTAAGCATGTCATGTATATTCCCTGTATCAATTATCTCCTATTAGACCACAGTTGTTATGCATGATTATGTCATTTTTTCGCACCTTGTAGAGCTCACCTATCACCTGTCTGTTAATAGCAGAAGTAAATTTCTCTCCAATTGGTTTTTCCCCGTAGGATTAGTTTTATTTATTACAATGAAGATATCCATACATACAACGACAAACATGATGTTATAGACTACAATAATTACATACGTAAATAGGAAGTGTTGTTTGTACATACGTGCAGATAAAATATACCCTGGGACGGAGAAGGGGAGTACAGCCGTCTTACAAACTAGTATATATCTAGCCCCACTGCCGGGGAAATGTTGGCGCCATGCACCACTACATTTGATAACCGCCGTACAGAGTAGTAAATATACCTGCCCCCCTTCCCATGTTGGGCCCCCACCTTTTATTGTAAGGTTCCTTAGGCACAATATAGCGTCAGTAAGATGGATATATACTGCCACGTCGTCACCCTGGGGCGGAGGAGGGGCAGTGTGTAGCCGTTTTACAGACTAGTATATACCTGGACCCACTGTCGGGGAAATGCTATAGTGTCAACACTACTTGATATTATAAGCAACTGATCCCATTGTAGCTAACGTTATTTACTGCTTTCTTATCATGGAGTGGCCGGGCGCGGTGGCATTGTGGTAGCCGGTTCTCGTCAGATCACCGAACTTAAGCAATGTTGAGCCTGGTTAATCATTGGATGGGTGGCCGTCTGAGCGATCAATTCGGACTCCCATGCTGTGTCCTTGGGCAAGGCACTTAACTCTGATTGTCGATATGGGGGCACGATGCCGCCATGTACTAAGGCGTACTGCACGTCGACGGTACGCATGTCTTCAACCAATCTAACCCTGCCTGTGCTGCAGTTCGGTGTTACGATGTTGCGAAGCTGGCAGCTGCTCGACGTTGCTCGGTGATTCTCTCCAGGTACTGTGGCTTCCTCCACCCGTAGAACTGTCACGGTCATGATTAACCATTGTGCATAAGTATATGCCCTTAAACACCAATAAATAAATAATAAATGATATCATGCAGGGCAGTGTGGAATACGAGGTGAGGTGTACCTTTCAATGTGTGTTTGGTTGGATAAAGAGGCAGGGAGGAGGTGGTAACCTTGGTAATTTTGCTTGGATAAATCGACCGCTGTCGTGGGACACAGTGAGAGTGGAACTTATGGGCGGTTATTCTTGATAATAAATAAATATACACTTACTTTTGAGTTCATACAAGGTGAGTATAGTAGTCTCAAATCAGAATGGCCAATATTTGTCTTGAAAACCTACGAGAGGCTTTTAGAGAAATCCTCGGAAAATATGAATTTTTAACCTTTTGAGGGGTATCGCTCTGCAACCAGCCCTAAACGGATTAATGCTTGGTTTTGTGAATACCTTCATTACTTACAAAAATGATCCTCAGTGAATTTCACGTCCAGTGAGGAAGGTTATGTTTATCACGCAGGTACACATTGGGTGTTATGGGTGCCCCAAAACAGCCCATTTTCTCAAAATGTCTATACTTTGCAGGCTCTGGAGGGTTAATAATTGCTTACCGGAATATTTTGTCCATGCAACTTGTAATGTCACTCAAAGACCTGCAAATGCTCAATTTTTCTTGAAAACGCGCTAGATTTTTTTGAGAAATCCACAGAAAACGGGAATTTTAAGCTTTTGAGGGGTATCTCTCCTTAACCAGTCGACATTGGGTTAAGACCTCGATTTTGGAATATCCTTACTACTTACAAAAATGTTTCTCTATCAGTTTTGCGTCCAGTAAAAGAAGTTACGTTTCTCTGTGGCATTTCCATTTGATGTTGTTAGTGTCCAAAAACAGACTATTTCATCCAAATTTTTGACATTTAGCAGCCCATGGAGGGTTAACAAATACCTACCAGAATAATTTATCCATGCAACTGGTAATGTGATACCAAGACCTATCAACGGCCATTTTCTCTTGAAAACCCTACAAGATGTTTGTAAAGAAATCCAGGGAAAACGATTTTTAAGCTTTCGATGGGTATCCCTGTTAACCTCCCCAATAGGGGTGAACGCTTGGTTTTTTGAATACCCTTATTACTTACAAAAATGATCCTCTGTGCATTCCACTTTCAACAAAGGTGATTATGTTTATCTCTCGTGCATACATTTGGTGCTGTGCGTGTTCGAAAACAGCCCATGTCAACAAAATTACGATGCTTGGCAGCTTGTAGATGGTTAATAAACGCTCACCGGAGTATTTTGTCCCTGCAACTTGTAATGTCACATAAAGACCTACGAATAGTCAATTTTTCTTGAAACCCTACAAGTTACTGTTAGGGAAATTCACAGAAAATGGGGATTTAAAGCTTTTAAGGGATATCTCTCTTAGCCTACCCAAAATGGGTTAAGACTTCGACTTTTGAATACCCTTACTACTTACAAAAATGTTTCTGTATAAATTGTACACTCGATAAAAGGAGGCGCTTTTCTTTGTGGTGTACCCATTGGGTGCTGTTGGTGTGCAAAAACAGCCCATTTTATCGCAATTTTGACTTTCAGCAGCCCAGGGAGGGTTAACTAATGCTGACCGGAATATTTTGTTCATGCGACTTGTAATGTCACACCAAGTCCTGCAAATAGCCGATTTTTCTTGAAAACCTACAAGATGTTGTTAGAGAAATCCACAGAAAATGGGTATTTTTATACTGTACCAATGACCCAGACTTAGCTGGTGCTAACTCTAACAAAACCAGGGCCAAACACAAATTTTGCCCCCCAATCCTCAAAATTTGCATCCAAAACAAAAAGAAATCATGTCCTAAAGGACCTCCATACTACGCCTCTACTGCGCATGCGCAGTGACGCAGACGTCCCGAAATTGGCGCCAATTATCATTCTCTGTTTGGCCCTTCATCAGTCAACATCTCACTGATCTTTGTGCTTGTAAATCTCAGTTTAAATGATGCCAGACACGTAATTTTTGGAGAAAATGTGATTCTAAGGAGGATAGAAGGAGGAGAGGAAAAAGAAGTGACAAAAAATAATCAGGGCTGTACTTAAAATTTTTTGATGAAATTATGTTAAGTTGCCTATTTTCGAGGCATGGGCCTCTTGTTGTCATTCTTGCTAAATGTTGCACTGCTTATTCAGTGTTTCCTCTCCCCTAGCCTTCTAAAGTCCCCCCTTGCAATTCTCCCATGCTTTTGGCAAATTTTTGAGAAATTTCATTTCTAAAATTTCCTGGGAGAGTTGCTTGGTTACAGAATGTTTTCTGTTATTTTCCCCATAGTTACGTTTTCACCCATGGGTGTATAACGTTTGTGTTCTGCATCTTCCATCTGATGTTCTGCAGATTCTCCCCTGGGAGTCTCTGTTTTGCATCAGATAGAGTGTAATTTGATGACTGATTCCGGGCCAGTTTTTTTTCAGTGCCTGGAGTCATGTTTTCTGGTGTTTTTACACTGTTTGTTTACATTGGCAACAGCCTTTTTTGAGGGGGGCTGTTTGCCTTTGCTGTAGTTTATCTCACTATAAGATACATTTATATTATCCGTAAGTGTCTCATTAATTATTTAATATAAATTTAAAATTTTTGACCACACTTTGCCATCGGATCCATCGGGGCTCAACGTTACTTTTCAGCAACTTGGGCTTCGCTGAAAAAATATTTTTTCAAAATTATTTTGATTTGCAATTGTTTTTTCATTTATTAATGGATCATGTTATTATGTATCTTTGTGTCAGGGGTTTTTGCGAGTAACTAGGACTTATTGTTGTTCTTTCACAATGAAGGGACATTGTTCAAATTGTAATAGGAAGAAATCTTCCTCTGACTTTCATGATCATTGTATTAATTGTAGTCAGTGTTCTCGCATTAATCCCTGTCCTATATGTGAATATTGGGATGAGAAACATTGGAAACGTGTGTCACGATATGTTGTTTCTGGAGAAAGGGCTATGCCGGCTCTTTCTCCGCAAGGTCACTCTACTCTCTCAGTTTCTATTTCAGAGGAACCAGAACAGGGTGATGTTTCCATGTTATCTTCTACAAGTGTGCGTCCGTCGTCACAAATGAATTCAGAGCTAGCGGCAAAAGTGCTCATGGAGATTAGACAAATGTCGTCCGCTAGCTCGCCCGGTGTAGCGTCCATTCACCGAATGGTTCGGCAGCCGGGTTCGTCCGATGCGGTCCAGGAGGAAATTTTGGGTGATGCGAGCACTATAAACATAATAGATGCACACCCAGTGACGGCGGATAGTAAGCGAGAACGGAGGAAGCCTTTGAGTCCGGTTCCTAGCTCGTCCAGGTCCAGCCGGGCCGCGAGCGAGAGAGGCCCCTCTCTCGTACAACAACATCTGGGACCAGATGTTGTGGTACATAATGTGTCTTTAGCGGAGCATACGTCCGTCGCTCGGGACGCTCCGTTGTATAAGCAGTCCGCGGAGACTGTTAAGGCTTCCTCTTCTCGTCAGCGCACACGACCGCACCTTGGCTGCGTGACCGCCGATATATTACCAGCTTCGCCGATCAAGGATTCTTCGGCGACCAGGTCACACCATCCGGCAGCCAGGGATTCGAGACCGATGGACTCCGGACGTTCGCATAGGAAAAGTATGCGGGAGCCATCTGATGCGGAGCTGCCCTCGGCGAAGCAGCGAAAGACTGCGCCTCCGCAGGTCTCGACGCCGGACATTCTTGTGCAGATAGCACAGCTTATCGCAGCATCCCAGCAGCCGACAGAAACGGTGTCGGATCGAGAATTATCCGACGGCGCTGGGTCGGTACGCTCCGCCGAAGCATCGGGGGCGGACGACCGGGAACATCATGAGGTCCGACCGGATGGTGAAAGGGATACGGATGACTTGGAGCTATCCCTTTCGGAACAACATAAAGCTGCCGTGGACTTCATCCGGCACTTTCTCCCTCAAGTTGTTCCGTCGGGCCAGACTGCTGCGGTTCCGGACAAGAGAATTATAGCGTCATTGGACTCTGATTTTTTTGAGCGGTTCAGGGACATCGCTCCCAAGTTTCCGTCGCAGTCCAATAATGTTGCAATAACATTTGAATTATTGAACGACGCTATATTTAAACTTGCTTCCAGGACGGGGAAAGCAGGTTTCTTGTCCGCTAATACTCTCAACCTGCCTTTCATTAATGCAAGGAATAAATTCGATACGGCAGGACAGGGTATACCGAGAGTTCCTCTGCGTATGGACGACGAGGCGGAAGACTTAGAGCTATCATTACCGTCGTCGGCTTCTATTCCAACCGCGGTGTTGGAAACAGCTATTGCGTCTAACAGAGCCAATTTAGATGCCTTATCTTACGCAGATCACCTTACTAAGGCGTTATCACTGCGCCTTCAGGGGAAAGAGTTTCAGGATATACAATCCTCTTTAAGACTTCTTTCAAGGGCAGTAGCTTATTCCACGTGTAACTCCGCCCTTTCAGTGGCAAATCTGGAGTTGGTTAGACGTGACGCAGCCCTAGCTATATCCACACTAGTGGATACTAAGGTGAAGAACTCTCTTAGAGTCGCTTCGGTCTCAGGAGAACTTCTCTTTGACGGCAAGCTTTCTGCTATTTATGATAAAATTACAAAGCTGTTGTTCAAATCTGCTCCTAAGAAGTCGGATACAGCAGACACGAATAAGACAGGCACTTCTGGGTCTAATGCGCCCAAGAGAGGTTCCTATAGAGGTTCCGGTGCGTCCTCTTGGTCTTATTCGAGAGACCGTCAGGGTAGCGACTCTCGTTCGGGACGTCCTTCAGGCCGGGACAATCGGTCGGACGCCCCGAGGTCGACGGGGCGAGGTGCGGGCCGTGGAGGACGTGGTTTCTCCTACCGCAGGCCTCGCAGGTCCAGGAGGTGATGGTTTAAACCTCTATCGCGTACCGGTTGGCGGAAGGTTGTCGAGCTTTTCACAAGAATGGGCGTCGATTACGGACGACCCTTGGGTGAGAGGAGTGACTTCGGAAGGTCTAAAGATATCCTTCAAACGAAAGCCTCCATTAACTCGAAGTCCAAAGTGGACTCATCTTCCGTCAAATCCGCAGAAAAGAGACGCTCTGTTATCAGAGGTGCAGTCTCTTTTAATGAAGAACGCGGTAGAGGTCGTAGAAAACCAGGAATCTCCGGGATTCTACAGCCATCTGTTTCTGGTTCCGAAACCAGACGGCTCGTTCCGTCCAGTCATAGATTTGAGCTGGATAAACAAGCTGATCGTCGCTCCGAAGTTTTATATGGAGACGATTCGATCGGTCAGAGCGAGTATTCGGGTGAACGATTATGCAACGAGCATAGATCTCAAAGATGCGTACTTTCACGTCATGGTACATCCGACATTCCGAAAGTACCTACGCTTCGCAGTCATAGGAGTGGTGTATCAATTCCGGGCGATGTGCTTCGGATTGAATCTAGCACCCTGGGCTTTCACTCGGGTAATGAACTCGGTAATGATCTATTTCCGAGCTCATTCGTCTGCGGTAACGTCGGCCGACCTGGACGACATTCTTCAGAGGTACGGCAACGAGTTAACGCTTCAGAACGATGTTCAGAATCTTCTTCTATTGCTCCGACGTCTCGGTTTTATAGTAAACGAGGAGAAGTCGGATCTGGTGCCGTCCAAGTCATTCACTCATCTGGGAATGAGCTTCGAGACGCACAACAATCTCCTTCGTTTGCCGTTAACCAGAGCGAAATTAGTCAGTTGTTACGCTCGCTATTGTCAGCACGCAGACAAAGTCACGGCGAGAGAATTTATGAGACTGATAGGTCTGTGCGGAGCCGCCGCGGATCTCATTCCGATGGGGCGCTTACGCACACGTCCTCTTCAAATTTTCTTGACTCAGAATTGGAGTGTGAAAATTCATTCGCTCGATGTAGACGTTCTCTTGTCAGATCAAGTGAAACAAGAGATTCAGACTTGGGCAAACATTCAGTGGTTAACTCAGGGAGTTCCGCTGCAGTTGCCGGATCCGAGTTTTACCATTATGACGGATGCCAGTCAAACAGGTTGGGGTGCATCATTAATCCCAACGGATTCGAGATGCCAGGGTCTTTGGGATCCGCAATTCCTGTGCAAGCACATAAACATCAAGGAAATGATGTCAATTTGGCTTGCGTTACGTCACTGGATGGACATTATTCACAATGCTCATGTCCAAATCCTATCCGACAATACGACAGTAGTGGCGTATATACGGAATCAGGGAGGCACTCATTCAGTTCCGTTGTTCAATCTAACGGAAAGAATCCTTCTGTTTGCGCTAGAACATCACGTTCTTCTTTCGGTCCGTCACATACCGGGTCGTCTGAATGTGCTAGCAGACTCCCTTTCACGAAAGGGTCGCTTGTTGCCGTCGGAGTGGACTCTCAACAAACAAGTATTCAATCAGATTTGCTACCAATGGGAACGGCCAATGATAGACTTATTTGCGACACATCTCAACAATCAGTTGCAGACGTATGTGTCTCCGTGTCCGGATCCAAGAGCATTTGCAGTAGACGCTCTGTAGATCCCTTGGGACGGAATGATAGGATATGCGTATCCTCCAGCGCCGTTAATTCAACAAGTATTGCTAAAGATAAAACAATCTCAATGCAAGATTCTGTTGGTAGCATCTCTGTCGCCACAGAGACCGTGGATACATCTACTCAGGTGTCTGTTGTGGGACCTACCGCGAAAGCTTCCTCCACGGGAGGATCTTCTTTCGCAGGGGAAATCGCGCCAACTCCATTACAACCCGCAAGGTCTCAACCTTCACGTTTTTCCGTTGTGCGGTCCTTCTTGCATGGCAAACACTCTACAGGACGAGCAGTGGACGCGATTTCTAACTGTAGGAGGACCTCCTCTTCGCTAAACTATGCGGCTAAGTGGAAGGTTTTTCGTCGTTGGTGTAGGGATCATTCTGTAGATATATTCGATCCCTCTATACCAGACATTGGAAACGTTCTAGTATACTTGTTTGACGAAATCAAACTGCAGCCTGTTACTATAAAGGGTTATAGATCTATGTTATCTGATACCTATGCACATCATGATAGTTTACAAATTGGATCTAATGTCTCTTTATCTAAGTTGGTTAGAAACTTTTCGATAAATAGACCCAGAACTCTTAGATTAATTCCTAAGTGGAATTTAGCTTGGGTTCTTCTTAAATTGAAGGAAAAGCCATTTGAACCTCTTGGGACAGTAGATTTCAAATTCTTATCTTATAAGACAGCTTTTCTCTTAGCTTTCTCTTCTGCTAGAAGAGTCAGTGAGCTTCATGCACTGTCGGTGGATGATTCTCACTATCGAAGTGTTGGGAACACTATCACCTTCACTACTAATGTGGGTTTTTTAGCTAAGAATCAGGCTCCTAATAAATATCCGGAACCTATTGTTATTAAGGATCTTCCGTCTTCAGACGGGCGTAGGCCTTTACTCTGTCCTGTTAGAGCGTTACGTATCTATAAACAGAGATCTCAGTTTATCAGAAAGGGACGGAAACGTTTCTTTCTGTCTTTGATGCCTAATAGAAAGGACATTTCGGTCCATTCTATTGCTAGATGGATTCAATTAACTATCCGTACTGCTTATGAAGATTTATCTTCTTCTCAGCAGTCTGTGCTTAAGATTTCTGCTCATGAAGTAAGAGCTCTTTCTACTTCCTGGGCTTATGCTAATAGTGTTGCTATTACAAATTTAATGAAGGCTGCTTATTGGTCTCAGCCATCCACATTTACGAATTTTTATCTCAGAAATATTGAGTCCATTTCTGGAGACCTGCATTGTTTAGGTCCGTTATCTGTTGCTCAGAATGTCGTCCACTAAACAGTTGCAACTATAGTTATGCAGGCTTTCTGTTCCGGCAGTGACTCCGTCCGGCTGCCCTCTTCGCTCTGGGCTATTTGACTCAGGGCAAGGGGAAGGGGGGGGGGGGGGCGGGTGTTCCCTAGGGTCACCTGCTTTATAGTGAAAAGCAAGGGAATGCCTCCTCCAAGTCAGTATTTCTGAGTCGCTTCCGGGATGGTTTTAAAGTGTAATATTAATGTTAAAATTCATTCATGTCTTATTTTTAAAGTGTAGCTCGGTGTGAAGCATTTGTATATGTCAAGTGTCAAACGGGCTTTAATATACAATACTCGGACACTTTTAAATGACTATAAAGAGTCTCAATTCTCTGGACTACTTTATTTATTGGCTTGCTTTAAAAATAATTAGTATAAGGGATATACTGGATGTTAATAGAGAACATGAATGTTATTGTGCTCAATTATTAAGGGTAGTGTATCTTTCTAATTTAATATTAAATAAGAAAGATACATGTAAAGCCTAATACTCCTTAAGGGGTTACCTCTTGACTATATAGTTGAGCTTATTGGATTTCCTCTATGTCCTAGGCCCTCCAGCCTGTTTACTATTCAGCTAAGTCTGGGTCATTGGTACAGTATAAAAATGTTAAAAAATTTATAGTAATTTATATATTTTTTATACTTACCAATGACCCAGACGGGGATGGCCCTCCCTGGAGTTGGGAACTCTTGCCTCCCCGCTGAGTACATAGCGCTGACCAGGCACTGCCAGTAAGAATGATAATTGGCGCCAATTTCGGGACGTCTGCGTCACTGCGCATGCGCAGTAGAGGCGTAGTATGGAGGTCCTTTAGGACATGATTTCTTTTTGTTTTGGATGCAAATTTTGGGGATTGGGGGGCAAAATTTGTGTTTGGCCCTGGTTTTGTTAGAGTTAGCACCAGCTAAGTCTGGGTCATTGGTAAGTATAAAAAATATATAAATTACTATAAATTTTTTAACATTTTAAGATTTTAATGGGTATCTCTCTTTAACCAGCCCAAAATGGGTTAAGACGTCAAATTTTGAATACCCTTACCACTTTCAAAAATATTTTCCGATCAATTTTGCGTCCGATAAATGAAGGCCCCTTTCTCTGTGGTATATCGTTTGGGTGCTGTTGGTGTCTAAAAACAGCCCATTTTATCACAATTTTTACGTTTAGCAGGTCGGGGAGGGTTAACTAATGCTGACCGGAATATTTTATCCATGCAACTTGTAATGTCACACCAAGACCTGAGAGTGACCAATTTTTCTTGAAAATCCACAAGACTCGTTTAGAGAAATCCACGGAAAACATGAAGTTTTGAGCTTTTTTGGGGTATTGCTGTTTAACCAGCCCCAAACTTGGTTTTCTGAACACCCTTATTACTTACAAAAATGATCCTCGGTGAATTCCACTTCCAATAAAGGAAGTTATGTTTACCTCTCGGGTATCGTTTGGGTGTTGCGGGGGTCTGAAACCGGCCCATTTCATCAAAATTTCGATGTTTGGCAGCCTATGGAGGGTTATCATATGCATCGCCTAATATGTCGTGTGTATCAAAGGTTGTGTCATAGGCAGGTCTAGTAATGATGGATGTTTAAAAAAAATCCTAAAGACGTATTTCGAGAAAGTGCCGATAAACCCCAATTTTGGCATTTTTTTGCCAATTCTGGCGAAATAAGGGTTAAATCGAAAATTCCGCTTCATTTTTAGATTTTTTGCCACTCTATGCGTGTGCCAAATTGTGTGAAAATCGGTTCGAAAGTGGCTTCTGAATCGTACGGACAAAAATGTGTGGAAAAAAAACAAAAAACAAAAAACAAAAAAAACAAAAAAAAAAAAACCATAAAAAAAAAAATAATAATCCGTAGAAAAACAATAGTCTTTTCCAGAGGGAAAAGCCTAATAATTATCCGAGTGACTTGTGTCAACAGAGTTAAACCCATATCGTCGAGTTTGGGGAGAATCAGCCGAGGCTGGCTAATGTATCAAGGAAGGCACATATCATAGCGCTCCAGGAAACAGGTATCTAATGATTAGTGAGAGGTTATTACTTGGTAACCCTTTATCTAACAGGAAAGGAACACGACACTTGCAAACAAAATTCATGAACTAATTTTTTTCATTTTTTTTTGCGTCAAAAACACAGCTTATGACATCTCTTTGGAACGTGCTCGTTCCAAAGAGGGGTCATAAGCTATGTTTTGTGGCAAAAAAATGAACATATAATGAAATATGAAGGGTAATTTTTATGAAGAGCGCTGGGCGGTTTTGGCTTTACGTTGGGTAAAGGGTTAATTTCATATCGCCCAAGATATCAGCCCCAATAACTTCACATCCGGCTTCGATCTGCAGTCTCACATCAGACTTCGACCTCTCAGTCACTTCACATCAGCCTTCGACCTTCGGTCTCAGACCGATGTGAAGTTACCTCGGTCTGATATCTCGGCCGATATGAAACTAACCAAGTAACTAAACTGTTTATTGAACCAACATAAAGAATTGCAAGATGTTCTAAGATCTGTTACAGTTTTCTAAAAGTATTATTGCCTCTCCTTCTTTTCATAAAGTCCTAGGTTTCCTCTTCTCCTAGTTCAGATATACGAACGTCACGGATTCCCGACTGGGAAGCCTCGACGTCCGGGTAGCTGAATTATATCTTCTTCCTCGTCGACGACTCCACGACTCTCAGTCATTAAGTTTGCATTGGATTTTCTGTATAAGTCTCTTCTTTCTTCTCTTATCCACATAATCCACACTTATTGTCATCATTAATAAGCCCTTTCCGAAAGTGCATTTTGGCTTTTAATCTATACAAGGTCACAGGTCACGAGGTGTAAACATTTCGAAAAAGCGCGTTGTTAGCAATGGGAGAAAAAGAGCAGGGGAAGTGCTTCGGACCCCATTACTTTCATTAGTGCGAATTCAAAAAAACATCTAACCAAGGTTACCATTTGTTTAAGACTGTGGCAATATTGTATGAGAACTTTCATTATTTCGAATTGAGTTCCTATCGACTTAAACTGTGTTTGAATGCACGCTGTGTCATGACTCTGTGGCCGTCGGTACTGTTTCGACAGCTTTTTGGGATTCCCCAAGCCGAGAAACTGCGTGCAACGAGTGTTTTCTTGTTGCCACTCAAAACAAGTTCTCGCCTCCGTTAAAAAAATCGTCTAGGGTTATCCCTCTAGTTAATTGGAATGATGACATCAGTTCTACGAATTTAAACTTAATATTTCACAAAACTTGTCGTCTTGGCTGACACAAAACTCAACGCGACGAACATGGAAATCAGTATGTTTTCACCCCGCCACCTGTGACCTTGCATAGATTAAAAGCCAAGATGGCAGTTTCGAAAAAGGCTTATTCCCCATCATGCAAACATTCAGCTTCATTTTACTCCATTATGCCTGGTCACGCCAATTTTCCAGATTGCCGCCGATGAATAACATTGAAGGTTTCCGGTGTAAACAAATTGGCTTCGTCTAGTAACCCATCAAGGGACCCGGGCAACTATCGCTTGGTTCATATAGGTCGACATCGGCCTCATATCAGCCGACTTGAAGTCATATCTGCCGAGCTCGATAATGGTTAATTTTGCGAAAGAAAATCACATCTAATAGTCTTTTGGGGGGCCAGTTAAGCCTTTCACATCGTCCTTATAAACATCCCACCAAAACATCATTTGATTCATTTCAGTTTTAAAAACAGTATTTCAATTGTAACCTCTCATTCTCTCAGGTGCCCAAACAGAGACGAAGGAATTGGGTGCAGGGGGAATACAGGGGACGCTAGTCTAGGGGTCAGCGAATATTCGAATGCTATCCACTCGAATGCCGAATCGAATACTGCTCACTATTCGGGAATCGAATCGAATATCGAATCGAATTTATTACAATGGTTACCGGTAGCGTTATCGGAAAAACATCTTGTTTTAGTCCGGAACATAACCATGTTGGTCTGTAATCACTATTTCAAGTGACGGCGACGGCGCATGAAATAGGAAGTACGAGCGACAGATAAGTCCGTCGCCAGAACGGTATGTGGAATTGAGTGAGATGGAATCCGTTTTTAAGATGTGTGCCTATTTTTAAAACACGCTTTCCTACCACCGCTATCCGGTGCATTGCCCTCGAGAGAAATATTGCAAGTATAATCGGAGATATTCAATAGATATGCGGTGCCGATTGCTGAATCGAATTCGAATTGAATACTACCACCGAATCGACAATCATTTCGAATACCGAATATTCGCAGGGCCCTACGCTTGTCCCAACTGTTTCCAAAAATAGTTGAGAGGGAGAGAGAGAGAGAGGGAGAGAGAGAGATTGGGCTAATATTATTTTAGCAAGCCATTCATTGCAATCTAATTGGGAATTAGCTTGAGGGGGATGGGGGGGGGGGGGGTGTGGGGCGCCTTTACTCGTAAATATGTGACCAACGATTCTTAACGTTTGATTTGATTTGGCTCTGCTACTTTTAAAGGTTGAGAAAATTCCACGAGAATAATGTTTCGGGAGGATTGGGAAATTTGTTAAATGTTGAGTCAAATATGTTCATTCTTCCTTATGTAGAGGTGTGTGAGTCGCACACATACTTCTGTGTTCCAATAAGACTAAAATCCTCAGCCTCTGATAGAACGAGAGCTCGCTTATTTGTTTTTCCGTGTTTACGGCTCCAGTGGCGTATGTTAAAGTCTGAAGTCCCGAAGTGAAATATTTGAAAAGATCATAACAATTGGAGGTGATTCAAAGTGCGTACTGCCTGTAAAATCGTATTTTTCGAGGTCAGTGATCGTTGTATGAATATGTACTCACAACCCACTTATAAAAAGGTCGAGGTTTCCCCATCACAGTTGAAATCATGAATTTCTCCATGATTTGAACTGACGTGGAGTAAGTAACTGCGGCCTTTATCCAAGTTATTGATTTGTTGTTGTCCAGTGACGTCGGTGGAAGGCAAGAGGTTTCTTTACTAAATTTGTTATCGTTACGGGGTCGTCCAAAAAAACTTTAGGAACATTTTTTAAATTTTCAACAGGGCCCAAAATACTGATAAAAGAATTAACCAAAGTCATATTATATACTACTCAAAGTCTGCTAAGCACCAAGTACATCCAATTACCTGTTTTACGATTTAGTTGAAATACTGTAATGAAAAGTGTATATATTTTTTATTTAATTATATCTTTAATGATTTAAGTACAGAAATTAAGATTTTATTTGTGTTTGACATTATTTTTTAGCTTTTGAATACGATAACCATGGAAAATGGATATTTTTGGTAAAAGAGGAAATTTTTCAATATGTCAAAAGGTTGACGAAGCGAACTGGTATGGGTTCAATATTGAGTGTGAGTCCCATTACTGTTAATTACACCTTGACAACGCCTTCTTATGCTCCCAATCAGGTTTCTCGTGGTCCTTTGTTCCATTCTTGGACCAGCATGGCACCAAGCTACTGGACACTTCTTCGCTGGACTGGACGGGCTGAAAATGCAAGCTGCAACTCATTCCAGACATGTTTAATTGGATTGAGGTCGGGGGATCTTGCTAGCCAGTCCACACGCTCAATCCCCTCCCTCTGTCGGTACTCCCCGACAGCATGGACAACATGAGGACGGGCATTATCGTCCATCAGAATGAATCTATCACCCACTGCACCTGCATACAATCTGACGTGGACATCCAGGATCTCATCAATATACCGTTGTGCAGTCAATGTTCCACGTTCAAGGAACATAGCACTGTACGTCCATCCCAGCTGATGCCGCCCCAGGCCATAATTGACCCTCCACCATAGCGGTCATGCTCAGCAATGTTGGCTGCATGGAATCGCTCTCCTGGTCTTCTCCATAACCTAGAATGCCTATATGTGTGGTCTAGGCAGAACCGTGACTCATATGTAAAAAGGACAGGTCGCCAAATCTTCTCTGGTCCATCCAACGTGGTCCATGGCCCATTCATATCGTGCCTGGCGGTGGTTCTGGTACAGCGGAATGCGAATACATGGTCGTCTCGATCGGAGACCACCTTCGTGCAACCTTGCCCGGATAGTCTGCGTCGAAACATTTACCCCGGATGCATTCTGAAGGTCACTGCGAAGCTGGGTTGCTGTGGCAAAGCGGTTCCTACGGGCCTGAATGATCAAAAACCGGTCTTTAGCTGCAGATGTTGCCCTGTCTCTGCCACCACCATGGCGTCTTACCGGCGTGCCATACTGCTGAGATCTTTCCCATGCTCTGGTGATCATCGTATGGTGCACACCAAGGGCTTCACCAACCTGACGATGGGTAGCCCCTTGCTCCACCACCCCTACAGCCCGCCACATTTCTGCTTCAGACAAATGTCTTTTTACATTTGCATTTGCAATATTCAATCATTAAAGCACTAGGGTTTGTGTTGAAATGAAGATTAAATACCCTACACATGTCATGTGCATGTAAACAGTACACGAAAACATCATGAAAATCAAGGGGTACATGCTTTCCATGACTGTCACGAAAAGTCTGCCTGTCAAGAGAGCTAATGTAAACACTGGGGACCATCTCAATACATTTCCCAATCATATTCACCAAACATATCGCAAATATGTCACAAGCAAATTTCACAATGATGTGTCAAATATTTGGTGCTTAGCAAACTTTGAGTTGTATATATCAAAATAATGACTCGAGTACAAGAAATGGAATATTTTCACTTTTACACAAAAAAAATATTTTTACGATTTTGACGACAGACAAGTTTCCAATGGCATAAGTAACGCATTGTAAAAAATTACGAATAGACAAGGTTTCCAATAAATGACTTCGAACTCTAGATTCTGTAAAAGCAGATTTTACCACTCGTCTCCGATGTGTTACAAATGCCCTAACGAAAAATACACGAAAAAGAAATAAGCTTCCATTTGAAACCTATGCGGACAAATCGGTCACATGACGGCTTATAAACCTTTTAGGCAAATCGTGAACTTGGGCAAAATATTGTTTTCAAAGATCTGAGAACTGCAGAAACGGCCACGCTCTTTTCAAATCTGCAAGGCGATGGAATTGAGAACCCTCAATACATTACGAGCGAAAGTTACATTGACAATCCCATTAATGCGAGATCAAGTCGAAATTGCAGGACAACATTTCATTTTCTGTATCCAGGGGTGTCATTATTAGAAACGGATCACTAAGCCTCTGTTTCGTAATATTATAATTTGGTTGTTGTCGATACGTAAGCTATTAAACCCAATAAATAGGCTTTAAAACTAGAGAAACAGAATTTACTGCATCCAGTAAATTCAAGTCTGTGTGAAAGGGGTTAAAGTATGAGGAATAAACTCTACAGAAAGAGAATTTATGGAGGCTTATCTTCTGGTGTAAAATATTTTTTAACAAATCAGAAATGGGTTTTTCGTTAACAGTATTTACAGATATTCATACAGGAATCAGAACAATTTTTATAAGAAACCAGAAAAGGCATATATGTGACCAGCATTTAAAGGGTTCGATACACGAATCAGAAATTGACAATTTTGGCTCTGCCCACTAATTTGAGTGATGAAATACATTCATAAACTTTAGAAAAACATTAAGGTGTAAATGCATTTCCCAGTCTTTCTGAATAATATGCACTTGATGACCTCATTCAGGTGGACCATATATTGAATCTCCAGCAATGTTTAACTCGGTGTAGTCCCATGTCCACATCTACATTGAAGAATGAGCGCAACCCACTTTGAAATAATGGCTCCACCAACTTCAGATCTGTCATCTGACATTCAGATCGAACGGGTGAAAAAAACATAGATGAGTGCAAACTGGTTATTGTTAACCAGCATGCCAAAATGCATAGAGATAGGATGGTCCGTATTTGAGTTGTCGCGCTGACAAAGGGTGCACAGACTCTATGTCGGAGATATTGTCATAAAACCTTAAAAAAACCCAAGAGCTCATTTGAAAGCCTGCTCTTAAAAGAGCATCTAGTGACCTAAACAAGACATACATAAAACTAGAACTTCTCTAATAAATTAATTTTAAACAGTCATAGCACTAACACAGTTAACAGAACATTCAACTATGTCAGTATTGCATCTTTTACCGGCATCCTGACAGTATTGTGATAACAAATCTCCAGTGTAGTTTTACAATTACATGTACACTGGAATTCTTCATCATCAAGTTGTTTGTTTTTATATTAACTTGGTTTGGGAATTAATTCTGTACAATGAGATTAAATAAATAGATCATGTTATTGTATTTGACAGTCACAGCTTTCTCCCCACTGCGTTTTGTGCAATTCTTTCATGGAGAAAATATTCATACAGGAATCAGAACAATTTTTCTAAGAAACCCGAAAAGGCATATATGTGCTCACCATTTATAGGGTTCGATCAAGGAATCAAAAATGGACATTACTGCCGCTACCATTTATTTGAATGATGAGATACGTGTATAATCTTCAGAACTGCATTAATTGGTATAAAATGAAATTCCCAATAGGTCGAAAAAGTATGCATTTAATGACCTCTCTTGACCGCATAGAGGTGAACCACATTTTGAACCTCCAGCAAGTTTCAACTCATTTGGTGTAGGTACCATTACTATAGGTCATACTAAACCTGAAGTCTGAGCATAAACTACTTTATAAATATTGGCTCCACCAACTCAGGATCTACCATATTTGTAGATGATGGCAAATGTTCATATTAGCAAGGCAATGATGAAGTGCATGCATGGTACCTCTGGAAAATATATTGCAAGTAAAAAGGTTCAGTAATGTTGGAATGTAAACGTTGAAAGGCCTTGAAGACCCCCAAGAGCCTGTCTGAAGACTTATTGGCATTGACAAAATACCGAGGTCCCATCTATATCCATGTGTTTTTAGAACAACACTGTGAGAATGGAAATGGTTTTCATTATTCTCAAAGATTTTTTCGAAGAGAGGTGCACCATCGAAGTGCAGTACGCTTTAGTACACAGTGCCACCGTTTCCCCATATTAAGATTTTCAGAGGGTTAAAATATTCGCTTTAAATATTCCATTTTAATCCTTTAACCCTTTGCCCAGATGGTAGAGGTGCAGGCTGCAAGCCGAGAGGTCCTCGGTTCGAATCCCACCTGCGGCAACCGCGTTGTGTCCTTGGGCAAGACACTTCACCCCCATTGCCCACGTAGGGGCACGGTGACGCTGTGTACTAAGGCGTACTGTACGTCGATGGTGCACCTGTCTTCAACCAATGCTAACCCTGCTTGTGTGGAGTTGGTATGTTTGGGAGCTGACAGTTGCTCGCCGTTGCTCGGTGGTTCTCTCCGGGTACTCTGGCTTCCTCCACCCGTAAAACTGTCACGGTCATGGTTAGCCATTGTGCAGAAATATGTGACCTTAAAACACCAATAAAAATAAAATAAAAAAACCTTTACCCAACGAATCGGCCGCATCCGTCCGCGTAATATGCAAATTGAGAAGTTGAAAAAATATTAGTTTTAACGAGGGGTCCCATGATATGGTTTTGTTGAAATTGTTTGAAAATTTGAAAAAAATGATATTTGAAATAATAAATTTTGCTATCGTCTCCGTTGGGTAAAGGGTTAAATGGGGGCGCAGTGGCTGAGTTGGCAGAGGTGCAGGCTGCAAGTCGAGCGGTCCTCACTCTGTCCTTGGGCAAGACACTTCACCCCATTGCCCACGTGGGTGCATGGTGGCGATGTGTACCAAAGCGCACTGCACATCGATGGTGCACCTGCATTCAACCATTGCTAACCCTGCTTGTGTGGAGTTAGTATGTGGGGAATCTGATAGTTGCTCGCTGTTGCCCGGAGGTCCTCCTCCACAGGTACTCTGGCTTCCTCCGCCCGTAAAACTGTCCTGGTCATGGTAAACCACTGTGCAGAAATATGTGACATTAAACACCAATAAATAAATAATCCTTTAAAAATGAGCTCATTCCAATGAAGGTTCATAAGCTATGTTTTTCAAGCAAAAATGAAAAAGTAATTAAAACTGAATAGACATTTCTGTGTATAAAGCTGACCGTTTTTTGCCATTATGTTGGCTAAAGGGTTAAGAATCCCTTAGTTTGGAAAGCACACTGAAAAGGTGTCCCATTCCACATAGAATTAAATGTTTCAGAAAAGAGAGCGAAAAAACATTCTGTAGCCACGAGTTATATTAAAGATATTTTTTTACTCACATCGAAGTATTAAGAGGGTTAATATCTGACCATTCAAATATTCCATTTTATTACTTTTGTAACTGTGATAGGTGTTTCGAGAAAGCCACACACCACTCCATCCCAAAACCTCTCAATCCTGAGTTATGATTGAGAATAAATAGATTTTAAAAAAAAATGCTTTGAAAAGTGAAGGTTTCTTTCTCTCTTCAATGACTGAGACTGAAGTTTTGTAACATGATACAACATAAATATACAGTGCTGTTCAATGTAACAAAGAATTCTATCTCAGCGTTCTCTCTGGAGATTTCTGTTTTAGATAATGGTTACTGCTTCAGCTAACTCATTTCCCAGTAAATGTTGTAAACATATTTTTAACATCTAGAGCCCAAAGGCCCCACATGCCTCCAAATCATAGATGACCAAATACCAATGGCAGGCAGTCTATCAGTATACCAAAAACATTGAGATAGGATTGATTGTATTTGGGTTATCATGTTGACAAACAGTGCATAGAAGACATTTTATGAATGTTATTAATTTATTGGGGTTTAACGACACTTCAACAGCTAGGCCCGTCTCGTGTTGTACAGTTTTTACGGATGGAGGAAACCAGAGAACACAGAGAACCACCAAACAACAACAACAAGCAACTGTCTGGATCCTCAACATGCTGAGTCCACACAAGCAGGGTTAGTGCAAGTGCATCATCGGCATGCAGTATGTCTTAGTACACAACATCACTATGCCATTATGTGGGCAATGGGGGTGATGTGTTTTTGCCCAAGGACACAAGGCAGTTGCCGCAGATAGGATTCAAACTGAGAACCTCTCGGCTTGCAGCCTGCACCTCTAACTGCTTAGCCACCGTGCCCCTCTATGAATGTAATGGGAATACTTTAGAGGCTTATTTTGGGGATAAAATAAAAGAAATAAGAAATAGGTTTTCAATGACAGTATTTATAGATATTCATTCAAAAATCAGTTAATTTTTTCCAAGAAACCAGATAAGGTATATATCTTCACAGTATTCAAAGGGACCAATCAAGGGAATGCACAAGGAGGTTCAAAAATATGATTTCCAGCAATTCTGGTAATAGCCCTCATGACTCCTGTTCGACCTTGGCCAAATTTTGAAACTCCATCGAGTGTCGACTCGTTTGGTATTGGTCCCAGGTCCATACCTCGTACCATGCTTGAAATATGAGCATGACCCACTTTCACAAATTTTGGCCACACCAACTTTTTATGTAAAAATGGATGTATGGACTTCAGAAATGCTTTAGAGAGTCAAAAAATGCGATTTCCAGCAATTCTGAAAAAATGCACTCAATGACCACAAGTGACCTCCGTAACCTTGACCCACATTTTTGAACCTCCATCAAGTGTCAACTTATTTAGTGTTGGCTCCAGGTCCATGCATCACACCATGCTTGAGATATGAGAGTGACCCACTTTTAAAAAATTTGGCCACGCCCACTTTTTTCATGAAAAAATGCACATCTGAATTTTGGGGAAGCATTCGGAGGTAAAAAAAAGTGATATCCAGCAATTATGAAAAATGTACTCATTGACCCCTGAGTGACCTCGGTGACCTTGACCCATATTTTGAATCGCCATCGAGTGTCGACTCATTTGGTGTTGGTCCCAGGTCCATACGTCATACCATGCTTGAGATATGAGCGTGACCCACTTTCAAAAATTTTGGCCACGTCCACTTTTTTTACGTGAAAATGCATGTGTGTATGTCAGAAATGCTTTAGGGTGTCAAAAAATGTGATTTCTAGCAATTATAAAAAATGCACTCAATGACCCCTAGGTGACCTCCATGACCTTGACCCATATTCTGAATCTCCATCGAGTGTCGACTCATTTGGTGTTGATGCCAGGTCTATATGATACATCATACCATGCTTGAGATATGAGCGTAACCCACATTCAAAGATTTTGGCCACGCCGACATTTTTCATGAAAAAATGCACATCTGAATTTTGGGGAAGCATTTGGAGGTCGAAAAATGTGATTTCTAGCAATTATGAAAAATGCACTCATTGACCCCTGACTGACCTCGGTGACCTTGACCCATATTTTGAATCTCCATCGAGTGTCGACTCATTTGGTGTTGGTCCCAGGTACATACGTCATACCATGCTTGAGATATGAGCATGACCCACTTTCAAAAATTTTGGCCACGCCCACTTTTTTTACGTCAAAATGCATGTGTGCATGTCAGGAATGTTATAGGGGGTCAAAAAATGTGATTTCTAGCAATTATGAAAAATGCACTTAATGACCCCTATGTGACCTCCGTGACCTTGACCCATATTTTGAATCTCCATCGAGTGTCTACTCATTTGGTGTTGGTCCCAGGTCCATTCGTCATACCATGCTTGAGATATGAACGTGACCCACTTTCAAAAATTTTGGCCACGCCCACTTTTTTACGTCAAAATGCATTTGTGTATGTCAGGAATGCTTTAGGGTGTCAAAAAATGTGATTTCTAGCAATCACAAAAAATGCACTCAATGACCCCTAGGTGACCTCCATGACCTTGACCCATATTCTGAATCTCCATCGAGTGTCGACTCATTTGGTGTTGATCCCAGGTCCATATGATACGTCATACCATGCTTGAGATATGAGCGTGACCCACATTCAAAAATTTTGGCCACGCCCACATTTTTCATGAAAAAATGCACATCTGAATTTTGGGGAAGCATTTGGAGGTCAAAAAATGTGATTTCTAGCAATTATGAAAAATGCACTCATTGACCCCTGACTGACCTCGGTGACCTTGACCCATATTTTGAATCTCCATCGAGTGTCGACTCATTTGGTGTTGGTCCCACGTCCATACATCATACCATGCTTGAGATATGAGCGTGACCCACTTTCAAAAATTTTGGCCATGCCCACTTTTTTTACGTCAAAATGCATGTGTGCATGTCAGGAATGTTATAGGGTCAAAAAATGTGATTTCTAGCAATTATGAAAAATGCACTTAATGACCCCTAGGTGACCTCCGTGACCTTGACCCATATTTTGAATCTCCATCGAGTGTCTACTCATTTGGTGTTGGTCCCAGGTCTATACGTCATACCATGCTTGAGATATGAACGTGACCCACTTTCAAAAATTTTGGCCACGCCCACTTTTTTACGTCAAAATGCATGTGTTTATGTCAGGAATGCTTTAGGCGGTCAAAAAATGTGATTTCTAGCAATTACGAAAAAATGCACTTAATGACCCCTAGGTGACCTTGACCCATATTTTGAATCTCCATCGAGTGCCGACTCATTTGGTGTTGGTCCCAGGTCCATACGTCATACCATGCTTGAGATATGAGCGTGACCCACTTTCAAAAATTTTGGCCACGCCCACTTTTTTTTACGTCAAAATGCATGTGTGTATGTCAGGAATGCTTTAGGGGGTCAAAAAATGTGATTTCTAGCAATTATGAAAAATGCACTTAATGACCCCTAGGTAACCTCCGTGACCTTGACCCATATTTTGAAACTCCATCGAGTGTCGACTCATTTGGTGTTGGTCCCAGGTCCATGCGTCATACCATGCTTGAGATATGAGCGTGACCCACTTTCAAAAATTTTGACCACGCCCACTTTTTTTTACGTCACAATGCATGTGTGTATGTCAGGAATGCTTTAGGGGGTCAAAAAATGTGATTTCTAGCAATTATGAAAAATGCACTCAATGACCCCTGGGTGACCTCCGTGACCATGACCCATATTTTGAATCTCCATCGAGTGTCGACTCATTTGGTGTTGGTCCCAGGTCCATACGTCATTGCATGCTTGAGATATGAGCATGACCCACTTTCAAAAATTTTGGCCACGCCCACTTTTTTTACGCCAAAATGCATGTGTGTATGTCAGGAATGCTTTAGGGGGTCAAAAAATGTGATTTCTAGCAATTATGGAAAATGCACTTAATGACCCCTAGGTGACCTCCGTGACCTTGACCCATATTTTGAATCCTCATCGAGTGTCGACTCATTTGGTGTTGGTCTCAGGTCCATACATCATACCATGCTTGAGATATGAGCGTGACCCACTTTCAAAAATGTTGGTCACACCCACTTTTTTTACGTCAAAATGCATGTGTGTATGTCAGGAATGCTTTAGGGTGTCAAAAAATGTGATTTCTAGCAATTATGAAAAATGCACTTAATGACCCCTAGGTGACCTCTATGACCTTGACCCATATTCCGAATCTCCATCGAGTGTCGACTCATTTGGTGTTTGTCCCAGGTCCATATGTCATACCATGCTTGAGATATGAGCGTGACCCACTTTCAAAAATTATGGCCACGCCCACTTTTTTTACGTCACAATGCATGTGTGTATGTCAGGAATGCTTTAGGGGGGTCAAAAAATGTGATTTCTAGCAATTATGAAAAATGCACTTAATGACCCCTAGGTGACCTCCGTGACCATGACCCATATTTTGAATCTCCATCGAGTGTCGACTCATTTGGTGTTGGTCCCAGGTCCATACGTCATACCATGCTTGAGATATGAGCGTGACCCACTTTCAAAAATTTTGGCCATGCCCACTTTTTTTTACGTCAAAATGCATGTGTGTACGTCAGGAATACTTTAGGGGGTCAAAAAATGTGATTTCCAGCAATTCTGAAAAATGCACTCAATGACCCCTAGATGACCTCCATGACCTTGACCCATATTTTTAACGTCCATTGAATGTCGACTCATTTGGTGTTGGTCCCAGGTCTGTAGGTCATACCACGCCTGAGATATGGGCGTGACCCACTTTCAAAACACCCCTACAGACACCCCTGATACCCCAGGAATCTGAAAAACATAGGTTGCCGAGAACTTCTGGCTGTCTATCAGCATGCCAAAAATCAAAGAGATAGGGCTATTCGTTTTCGAGTTATCTTGCGGACAAAATAGTGATGAGAAGACAGAAGACAGAAGAAGAAGAAGAAGAAGAAAAAAAAAAAAAAAAAAAAGAAGAAAAAAAAAAAAGAAAAAGAAACCGTGCAAAAACAATAGTCTGTGTGTTTCACACAGACTAACAAGAAATGTATCCACACCAACATTAATTGTAATCGTCATACGTGTGCTTGTACGAAAGTATCATTTGATTTGAATGTCGAACGATATTTATCACAACTTCCTGTGTCCATTTCCATGTTGTCGGGTACCTAAATGATTTCAGTATAAGAGAACAACAACACTTTTAGCTGTCCGTCTTCAGTGAAATTTGGGAAAATCGTAACTTTACCTTCTTTGCCACGCAATTATATTCAGTGTCAAATATGTCTACACCGATCTTATTGTTAAGCCCTGTAATATGAAATTGGTTCCCCCAAACTTACAGGCCTTTCAACATTGAATCCCCAAATAACAACAATTTCTTGTGGCGAGAACCATAAGATTACCGACATGAGGCCTGAATGCTTACGAAATTACAGATAAATGAAATCGTTAACCGAAATAATCGTGGTTTTGTTCACGCCTTTGTTTGACTGCCTGTCAAATTGGATTCAAACAACAAATAAACTATTATTGTTGCAAAAGCGGTCGCTTTTAATAAAAGTCCACCTTCTTAAACACGTACTACAGGAGGGCGATTTTTTAAAAATAAATTATGCAAAGTAACGAATAGAATGAACAATCACACACCTGAACAACATCAGTTGGTCGATATAATTTTTATGAATGCGTGAGTGTTAATACTGAAGGTTGTTCCAATCTCTGTTGCCTTAGTTCACTTTATTTGTGCATGTAAATGACAGTTGTCATTACTAACATCAGAAATGACCCACAATGGCCACATGATACCAAATAAATAAATTAGGGCAGTTTTTTCTCCAGTTTATCAATGAAATCATTTGTGACCATTTGCCAAGAATATTAAACCATCTTCAGCAGAATTATGAGGTATAATTACAACAAGATGTTTACATTGCACGGTGTTCCTTTTTTATTCACGAATCACGTGTGCCCCCATACCTGTTGCTCTTTACCGTATGGAGTTGATCTCTCCCGCTGAACTTTCTTCATCAAAACAAAAACAACAAAACAAAATGGCAGCATTTGGAATTGCAGGTACCATGGATTGGAATTTGTATTACTGCTCATTCTTCTCGTGTATGACAAAACGATTTCTCAGAGTCTGTACTAGAAGAACTGCAAAATACAACCATTCAGTTATTTTAAGGTGGCTTATTGTCAAAAGACAGTTTGGTATCATACTTATGCCTTAGAAGACTTATTATGTCCGAGGTGGCATTACAGTTTGTTTTGTTCTTCCAAGTTCCCAGTTGTAATAGTAGCAACCACACAGCTGATAGTGTAAGCACACTCCTAGATCCACCCCGGAATTGGAAGACTGGGTGTCACGGCTAGACGGGAGATGGTAGGACTAGATTGCAAGAGAATACCGCTTACAGAACCCCTGTTACACAATTCCTAACTAGGATACGCCTGTGGTTATAGAATTACCCTTTTTCTGTGATAAGTCGAACGAGGAGTCACTCTTTTGATCAGTTGCTAGATAGCTTATTTGCTGCTCTAGAAAATTCGAGTCTACCGGGCAATGCCTGTTCTAGTCACTGCTCGATTGGCTCTTGGACTTATTCAAATGCACCATACAGGTCCTGTGTCAAATAATTTTGTTACAGAGTGCTGAGAATCGAGAGATTTGATCGAATCTACTAAGACTTGGTTGGGGACAGAGGTTGAGGGCAGAGAGAGCTACGACTAAATAAAATTCTGGGGTGAGCGTAGCAATACTAGAGCTATGGTATCTGTCGTAAATCTCCTGTTTCCGCCTCGAGATACATGCAGACATGTCTTTGTAAACTGAATAAAGTTCCACTGAGACCTTTCCAGAAAGATGTGTTAGACCATGGAATCCTATACATCGAATAGGATTTCTCTCTTTTTTTGCATCACTAGTTTCTCCTGAATTCGCATCAGGAAAAGCCCAGTCATGCCATTGTTTCCTGAAAAGTTGAGTGTTTTCTCAGGAAACAATGGTGTTCTGGTATCTCAAGCAGAGCTTGTTTCTAAATATTGTCGATATTCCCTTGACTGAATAACTTTCATATGGAAAAGTGACACATATATATTACGTCGCCTAAATGACTCCCATAGTAATAGTAAAAGTCGAAGAAGTTATTGAAATTAACACTTCTTGAGGCAAATCACAAAATGAAACGCAACACAGTATGCAGACTATATAACCATCACAGTTGGGCTTGAGAATAATTCAGAGACTCAAGATATGGATTGGAAAGCAAATGTAACTTCTAAGGCCTTCAAATACGCCTGATTTGCTATGTTTTCTTGTGAAGAACCGTCCAAATTATGAGTACACGAGCTATAAGTTGCAGTTTGTTTAATGATCCTGGGACCGAAATCGGAGTATTTATTACAGTCACTCCAGGCTCTCAAGATATAGATTTTATTGAAGTATGATCCTAAAATCGGATTTTTTTATTATTTAACATTCCTATGTTAACCCCTGACCCAGTGTAACGCCAAAAACAAGCCAGCAATATTCACCATTCCATTTTCATTATTTTTACATTTTTTGTTTTAAAAACATAACTTACGACTCCTCTTTGGAACGAGCTCATTGAGCTTATTCATTCCAAAAATGGGTCATAAGCTATGTTTTTCATGCAAAAAATAAAAAAATAATTATTCAATTGCATGTGATGTCTGCTTTTGGTGTCAGGTAAAGGTTTAACTCCGGATATGTTCAACTTATTAGATCCTACCATAGCAGGCGAAGGGACCGCGTCGAGAATGAGGTAGCAACAAAACATGAAGAGTAATTATTGGAGTGTCGTTCGAGAAGTGCCCCCCCCCCCCCCACACACACACACACATACACACACACACACACACACACACCACCACCACCACCACCAAGCTGGCCTTGAGAGCATGGAGGATTAGAGCCTCCCCGATTTTGATCGAGAAATGTGCATTTCAGGCGAGGGCCTTTTCATCGGTACACGGACTGTACTTTGAAGGCGAGGGATTCCTCTAACGAAAGTGGAAGATAAAGTCGATAGGTATCTCACTATGTGCGGACAAGCCACGCTAGTAACTAGCACTCTCTTCAGAAGATGATTTTCTTGAAATCAGAAAGCGCAGTTGGATGAGTTTTTGAGAGTGGACAGTGCCCCCAGCCCTCGATAAAATGCGGAGTGTTTTGTACGCGAGAATCGCCCTCTTTGTCGAAAATTTCAGCCGCCACCCTAAGACCGATAGCGGCTTCTCCCACCCATATACCCCCCCCCCCCACACACACACACACACACACACACACACACACACGCTCGCGCATATATACTCGGCAAGAGCGGTGGGCTTGAGACCCAAACTGTATGCTTATCGTCTAGAAGATGATGAAGAGATCAAGAAGTGCAAAGGAGTTAAAGCGTGCGTGGTGAAGAAAAACATCTCTTTCCAAGAGTATGAAGATTGTCTGTTAGGAAGTGGTCCGGTGTATAAGACTATGAAATCGATTCGAAGCGAAAATCACGACTTGTATACCGAAATAGCCAACAAGATTTCGCTGACGGCCGACGACGACAAGAGATTCGTGTTAGACGATAAAATAAGCACTTTGGCACTCGGACATTGGACTGTGGTTCTAATTAGAGACGATATGAATGTGGATGATTGGATTCCAGATATGATTGTGGATGATAAGATTCCAGATACGATTGTGGATGATAGGATTCTAGAAAATCAAGAAGAATTAGATGAACACAAAATTATGGAAATCGATAGTGACATCGAGAAAGTTAGTTTAAAAAGAAAAAGAAAAAAAAAATAGAAAAAAAATAACGTCATTTTTAGTGAATTATAATAAAATAAATAAAAAAAATATATATACGCATCTATGAATAAGAAAATAAAGATATCCGTAGAAGGTGTCATCTTACCCAACAAACCCCTATCCAACATCGATCTGTTGAATGTGGCAAAAGATTTGAAAATCGAAGATCTTCTAGGTGTGTTTTCCAGAGATGCCTTGCCGAAGAGAGGACCTCGACAATCGGAATGCGGAATTTTAAATCTAGATGATTTATCGGGTGAAGGCACTCACTGGGTGGCACGGTTCAAGAACGGGAAGAAGAAGAATTATTATTTCGACAGCTACGGAATCTCGCCGCCGAAAGAAATAAAGAACTATTTCAACAAATCGATGCTTCGTTACAACACGGAACGAGTGTAATCACCAGATGAAGTGTTTTGCGGTCACCTGTGTCTCTACGTTCTCAAGAGATGGTCTGAAGGAGATGAATTTCAAGACATTCTCAATGACTTACATTAGAGAGAGATTTTTTGTTTATAGAAAATATAAAGATAAAAAATTATTTTAAAAAATTTTTTAATCGAATAAAAAACGAAAAATAAAATAACATAGTTCATTTTTTAATAAACTGCGTTTTGAACACATTTTTTTCTAAAAACAAAAAAAAAAATCCTTACAACAACATGCCAGTCGATAAATTTGGTAGAAGTGATGACGAAAAAGTCAACCCGAGAAAGAAGAGGAAGACATTCGAAGTCGATGATGGTTACGACGTTGCCAACTTGGACGAGCGTTATGTTCGGAGATAATCTCGACAAGAACCTTTGAACATAAACGATAAGAAGCTCTACAATCTTCCCGAGCCGATAGATCTCGCAGATGCTGCGACTAAAAAATACGTCGACAGGGGGAACGCCGATTTCGAATGAATCCTGCTGGATAATTACGTGGATAAAACCATGACCGACGATCTGGATCTGAAATCCAAACGTTTGGTGAATGTCGCGAATCCTGTAGATCCCACCGATGCTGCGACCAAGAAATACGCAGACGACTCTCACGCGAGATTCAGCAAACACCTGAGAAAAAAATACGTTACGAAAACGATGCACTCGGAATTGAACGCCAATTCTTACAAGATAACGAACGTGGTCGCTCCCACAAATCCCAAGGACGTGGCGACCAAACACTACGTAGATCTGGAACAGAGAAAGTCTGACGGACGAGAAATGAAATCGGATCTGAATGTGGGATTCCACAAGATATTGAATCTGTCGAAGATTGACAACACGGATGCGGACTCAACCGCGGTCAACAAGGGCTACGTAGATTCTTCCATGATACAATCGCAAGAATACCTAGAATCGCAAGTGGACGATCTCTACCTGAACAAAGAATCTGGCAGAACCATGGAGGGTGGCATCAACATGAACGGTCACAATTTATTCGGTCTCAATCACGATCCCGAATTTGATTCCAGCGCGGTAAGCAGGAAGTACGTGGACGACAACTCGGTCTGGAGAAACGGCTACATCATGGAAGGTAAACGAGACATGGGTGGACACGCGCTCACGAATCTACCAGAACCCGTGCACATGACGGACGCCTGCACCCTGATTTCGGTGGTGGAGAAAGTCAAATATGCCAGACAATTGATCACCGTGTGGGCCGAAGAGGCTGGCGCCTTAGATGAGGGAAAAGCCGAGTGGTCTTTCGGAAATGGAGGTAGCGGATCGAAACACGGTCAGGTGGGATATCCCATGCCATTGGGAGGTGAAATCCTTCGAATGAGTCTGGCTTCCTCGGATTTGAATAACAGAGCGGTCGTCAATCTCATGGTGAAAGGTGTGGAGAGCGATAAGAGATACAGCGTCAAAAAGACTGAGAATCAACACGCGAATGTTAGCATGTTCGGCATGCCTCTCAAAGTGAACGCCGGAGACAGGATTAATTTCGTCACGAAAACCAATAATCTCGAAGCCGCCACTTCCGTGGTGAGTCTACTGATCGAACTAGATCCTTTGAACAAACAGTGAACGCGTGGAAAATAATGAATTAAAAAAAAATAATGTGTGATTATTAAAAACAAAAAAAAAACAAAAAAAAGTAATGAGATATAGAGAGATGTTCTCTATATCTCATTACTTTTTTTTTTTTTTTTAATTTTCTATCCATTTATGATTACAATTTATACACTTTGCGAATAAGGCTGTTGGTTCATCACCAGATCTAGTTTGTTGAGATTCGATTTTTATTTGATGTTTCTTACATTTGCGACATTTTAAAATTGTATTTTTTATAATTTCTTTGTTAGATCTTATGAGATCAAACTCTTCTTTTTCTTTTAAACGATATTCGTCAAAATCACAACTATTCCATCCTTTTTTTGTGTTACGTTCATCATATTCAATTTGAATCCATTTTTCCAAGTATTTCATTTTAATGTCGTAGTAATCTGAAGTGAACAGATGATTTGTTGTTTTCGTGTCAGAAACATTCATTTTGTTTTTGAGATTTTGGTTTTTTAATTAATCTTACATCCACATTTTTAACGTTTATTAATTTTTTTTCACACACTCGTCTCTCATCGAATGATCGACATCTTATTTCCGTCCGATTCAAAATGTAATTCTCTGTCTGACAGGACCAGGGCGAAGGCTTCGGTTTTTCTCGGCACATTCCTATTGTATTGCATCTTGATCTGAATGTCTAACACGCTACTCTTGAGACGTTCACTCTGTTTACTGACGTCGAACACGAACATGGGATACATCGACTTGTATTCGCCAGGAGATATGTTGGGGTTGCTCATCTATTCGTCTAGACCATGATACTTCTTTCTAAAATCAGCGGCATCACCGTAAAGTCTGCAGAAATCGTTCTTGTCGAACGACGCGTTGTAATCGATTGCTGGATATCTCGTGGCGTTCAGAAACACTTGCATGTTTCTCAAATGGCAGTGATCGAACAGTGACGCATTCTTTTCCTGAGACCCGTCCCTATCGGTCTGAAACGCAACCACGATGAAACACGGTCTCTCGGAAGCGGATTTCACCGTCAATCTCCAATTGAAGTGATTCGTGGAGGGAAGAATGCTAGCTGTGTCGCACTGTCTCATTCTAAATCCCACGGGTAGTATACTCTTGGATTGTATGATCTTGTAGAGATGCGTTTTCTCATCGATCGAAGGCTCCACATGCGGAACGAACCACGATATCTTGTGTAGAGTTATCTTACCCGCATCGGTCGCGGTGAGTTTCACTATTGCTTCGTCGTTTCCTTTTCAAATCAACGTCAGATTGTGTTTGAATCCGTACATGATCTTGTTGTAATCGTCCGCGAATCTGAAGATGTGTTTCAAAGGTATCCTGAATGAAAACGTTCCATTAGGTCTGGACGTCTTGACGACGTAGTCGAATATCGTGGCAGCGCCTGCACTAGCAGGGCCTACGGTGTCTTTCACCCACAACTGATTAAGTCCTCTGGATTTCGAAAAATCATCAGGATACGTCAAGAGTCCGAACATCGTGGTGGCCTGACCGGGATGAAAAACAGATTCTATCTCTTGTCCAGATGGCATGTATTTTATGTTACTGAATAGATGCATGATGCCATTATTGGCAAGAGTAACCATGTCGTCGTCGGCGTAGTCGCTCCCATCTTCCTTGGTGAGACGTCCCTGCACCACTATGTAACTCTCGCCAGGATGTACGAATAGATCTTGAGTTTCGACGTTGATTCTTATCTCTCCCGCATTGTTCAAACTCGTTCCGGTTTCCGGTTCATATTCGTGAACCTCATATTCTTGAATACTTTCTTTCATCTTTCACTATGCTTTGTGCTATATCTAGTATATTTGTCATTTTAAAGGATTTTTAGTTTGTTTTTTTTTGTTTATTAATTCACTTGCTTTCTTTATCTAAAAAAATAGTTTTTAATTATTTTTTATTATTATTTTTTTTTCTCTCTTATATATATATGTGTGTAAACAAGAAAATGTCAAAGAGAGTAAATAAAAAAAAAATTTTGTGTTCTTCATCAAAACTTCGTCTTCTGTAATTGTTGTTCGTAAAACTTTCCAATGATCTCTTCTCCATCCAAAGCTTCGATTTCGTAAGTCACCGGATCGGTGTGAAATATTTTGATGATCACGAAGATTTCCGAGGTCCATCGAGGAGTATAACCCTTTTTGAAGTGCTTCTTATAAGTGTTGATTCTCACTCGATCGCCGACCGCAAATTTCGACATTCTAGACTTCTTCCTGATCTTAGATCTCTCAGGATATAGATTTGCATAGACCCGTTTTTCGTTTCGAGGATCGCTAGCTTCCGCGGGAGTTATCTTGATCAATCTGTGTCGGGTGTTGTTGTAATCTTTGACCAGACCGTTCAGAGCGTATATGTATTTCTTGGTCGAATTTGCCGTGAAGTATCTGTGCATCTTCTCCTTCATCGTTCAATTCCAACGTTCCACCACGCTGGCTTTCTCTTCGTTTTCGATCGAGTAGAGGTCTACCAATCGACGAACGTCCTTGTTCTAGAATTCCTTTCCCTTGTCCACCCACAATTTACTCAGTTTTCGAGAAGACGAGTCGAACACGCTCTTCAGAGCCTCGGCGACGCAAGGTCCCGATTTATTCTTCAAAGCTCAGATCCAACCGTATTTGAAAAACATGTCGATGACCCTCAATAGATATTTGACGCCCTCGTTCCACCTCGAAAACGATCTCATGTCGACCAAGTCGGCAGACCAAATGTCATCCAGACCCTTCACGAACACCCTTCTCTTTCGAAATTTACGCACTATGGGTTTGTGTAACTCCTCGGCCAATTCGCTCGTCAATAATCGTTTCTTCTTCTTCTTTTCAGATGCGCTTTTTTTTTTTGAACACCCCATCCGAATCGACGTTTTGCACGGATCAGATTGCCGACAAGCGAACGTTCCATCTTCTCTCTCCTGGTCGGATTCGATATGCCTCTCAATCTCCCCAACATGTTTTTGTCGCAGACGTCGTTGCGAGTCTTGGTGTCGGGATGTCCGGTGTAGCACAGATCATGATCGTACGTGGCTGCGTCCACCCTATTCACGGGTTTGCTCCAAGATTTGTGTGTCAGATCGGCGTTGAGTCTCTTGTTCAATTTCGTTCCGGGTCCCGTGAAACTGTGACTGGGCAGATGCATTTCGAAAGGTAGATTGTTGATCATTTTATTCACGACGCCTTTATCTTTGCACGTGTTCTTTTGTTTGACGAATCGAGTCTTGATAGAACAACACACGTCGCAAATTCCGCGAAGCATCCGTCTGTCATTTTTAGTTCGCACTTCTCTAGAATTACTCATCTCGGTAACTCTCTTACACTTTACGCAATACATTTTTTAAGAGTTATTTAAATTAATTTCGTTTTTTTTAATTTATATATAAATTTAATATTTTTTTTTTTTTTTTTTTTAAATTCTGTTCTTATTATATATATATTTTTTTTTTTTTTCAATCGCTGCTCTTGAGTTCTATCATCTTACTGAATTCCTCCCTGGCCTCTTTCCTCCCCTTTTCCACGAGAGAATCCTTCATCTCTTCCTTGATGATCTGATGAGTCTTGATTCTCATGGCTTCTTTCATGGCATCGTATTTCGTTTTCTCACTCAATATCGCGAAGTAGTCTCCATCCGATATCCTACCATCTTTCAATGCCATAGAGATCATTTCGGATATCGTGTCGATCTTGGAGTCGGCCAAGACGTGAATCTTGTCGTGTTTCCTAGCCTTCAGATATAATTTCCTACTCAAAAAGTTTCCGACCGTGCTAAACAATCTGGCGGCAAGAGCCACTCCTTCCACGGTCAACACGATCGGAATGGCGACCAAGGTCGACAACAATCCGATGCCGGCCGCGTGTAAACCCATGGAAATCGTGATGAGTGTCGTGTCGATCGCGTTGACGAATTTCACGAAACGCGAATACTTCTTCTTGAGGGAACGATGAGAATCTCTCTCTCGAGTCAGATACTCTTGGATTCTATTGATTTGATCGATGCGATACCTCTCTCCTCTTTCTCTTTCTTCTAGCAACGGCACCGTCGGCAAAACGCCGTTCGGCTTCTCGTCCTCATCGTCCACTAACATCGGATACAATTTATTTCTGGTTCTCATTTTTGTGTTTTTTTTTTTCTTTCTAATATTAGATAAAAAATTTATGTGTGTATTTTTTTTATTTTCTACTCTCCCTTATTTTTTATATCAAGGAAAAAAAACTTAGACGTATGCTTCGTTCAGCAATAATTTCTTGATGCATCCCTTGTCTTCTAAAGTCAAACTTCTACGCGCCAATTTCAGTTCTTCCGAATCTGAGGGCCTGTCTCGATTCTTACAGAAGACTAATCTCTTCCAAAACGTGATCACATCGTTCAATTTAACGCGTTCGAACGCCGGTTCGAAATACATGACGACCATATCTTCCCTTTCCATCGTCAAACACGAATGATCCTCGTGATCGAAGTCTAGATGATCCCGACATCCAACGCATCATTCTAACAAGATGGGACGTAGTTGTTCGTTCACGCAGATTGCGTATGCTCTCATCAGCATGTTTAAAAGAAACCTCGCTCTAATAGTCTGAGAATTGCTCATGATTTACATATTTTTTTTTTTTTTATTATCTATTTGATTTGATATATTTATTTTTCTAAATAACTATTTATTTATATTTTTTTTTCTCCCCTATATATATATATATATCAATCAAAAACATGACAGCTGGCTCGCGAATTTCCAACCACACCGACGACAACGACACTCTTCGTTCAGATCGAGTTTTATTACGAGAATCGAGCGATCCGATTGCTCGATCAGCTGAGTTTTTTTGAGAATTTCTCATAGTGGAGGAATTCCCCTAATAATGTCATAAATGGGAAAACCCACCGCCTCAAAAAACAACAATTGCGGTTCTAAATCATCTGTACCAACGCAATTGCCGATTCTGAATCGCTGATTTAGAACCGCAATTGTTGTTTTTTGATGATGAGCCAGAATCTTATGCTTTCGCTCGCGTTCACCGACGATGGATCGGTGGTCTGATCTACGATTCGAACGTCGACGAAAAATTACGTACAAGATACAACTGAAGATATACGATTTCACCCCTTTTTTAAAAACGCGCGTTCACCACGAGTATTTGAACGTTAAAAGCGCGATCTAGAAGTCGCGACTGTACATGATGCGATTCAAGATCATGTACAGTTTTTATGAACAAGCGTGTGATTTAACACTGAATTCCACGTTGGTGAACGCATCGTGTTCGTATCTTGTACACGTGCATGTACAAGTGATAGTATATCGGCCTTTATTACCTACTGTCGTCAATCCTTATTTGTGCTTCTTTGGGGTTTGTTGAATACTTAGAAACTGTACACCAAAACACTGGGGAAACAGCTTCTTCACATTTCGTTAATTAAAATAAACTTACTGTATCTTGTCTGTGGATTTCTGTAACAACTGTTCGAATTCGAGCCGCGTTAACATTTGCACCACTGATCGGGGGTTGTACGGCGTGGGGTAAATCTCCGGACGTGATAACCATTATTTATTCCAAGTTCTTATTCAACATTCGTTATTAACCGATTTCCGTCGGTTGATAACGAATATCGAATAAGGAACTGGGAATAAGTAGCAGTTGTCACGTCCCCGGTAAATCTCCAAAACAGTTTTACTGCGATTGCGAGATGTATGTATACGACACACTTTGAATGTTATTTGTGACGACTATTCTTTACTGTTGCTAAGTTATTTCTAGTTTGATAACGAATATCGAATAAGGAACATGGAATAAGTAACGGCTGTAACGTGAAACACCGTTACTTATTCTCCGTTCCTATTTATTGGTTGTCACGCTCCTGGTAAATCTAGAAAACAGTTTTACTGCGATTGCCAGATGTATGTGAACGACACACGCTGACTGTTTTTTTGTGATGACCTATTTACTGTTGCTAGGAGGTTATTGGTTGTTTGATGATTTTACCTGAGGCCTGATATCAGCTCGAGGTAACATGTTATCGACCTGGGACCGAAGATAGAAAGCTGGTAATTTTACTAAGGGCTGATATCATGGATAATATAAAAGCAAACAAGTACGAACATGTTTATTAATTAGATGATGACATTTCAAAGCCACACAAGCGTCATTCCAAATGCAGACTATATCAAGATATTAATTTCGTAGGCGTGCATTCGGCCTACGGGTTACCCACAATGACGAAATAACGCAATACTTTTGCGACATAACATAATACTTTTGCGACATAACGCAATACTTTTGCGACTTAACGAAATACGTTTGCAACATAACGCTACGGTTTGCGAAATAATGGAAATGGTTTGCGAAATGACGTAAAAGTATTGCGAAATTACGCAAAGGTATTGAGAAATAACGCAAATGGTTTGTGAAATAACGCAGACGTGTTGCGAAATTACGCAAAAGTTTCACGAAATAACGCAAACATTTCCCGTTTAAAAAGGTTACTATTCGCATTTGATCGCAATTGGCTTCCGTAATCTTGTCCTGTTTAGCCGATGAGTTTTTAATGTTCTGACAATTTTTATCGTGATTGTGTTTGTCACAGTTCGGTTCAATCATTAAGTTATAAATACAAACTAACACAGAAACAGACCAGTGCGTGATTAATTTCGTTGGCAACGTGAACGCGCATGTTGTGGTGGAGGTGTCTTGCAAAAGAAGAATCTCAATAATTATCCGAGTGACTTGTGTCAACAGAGTTAAACCCATATCGTCGAGTTTGGGGAAAATCAGCCGAGGCTGGGTAATGCATCAAGGAAGGCACATATCATAGTGCTCCAGGAAACAGGTATCTAATTATTAGTGAGAGGTTATTACTTGGTAACCCTTTATCTAACACGAAAGGAACACGACACTTGCAAACAAAATTCATGAACTAATTTTTTTCATTTTTTTTTTGCGTCAAAAACACAGCTTTTGACCTCTCTTTGGAACGTGCTCGTTCCAAAGAGGGGTCATAAGCTATGTTTTGTGGCAAAAAATGAACATATAATGAAATATGAAGGGTAATTTTTATGAAGAGCGCTGGGCGGTTTTGGCTTTACGTTGGGTAAAGGGTTAATTTCATATCGCCCAAGATATCAGCCCCAATAACTTCACATCTGGCTTCGATCTTCAGTCTCACATTAGACTTCGACCTCTCAGTCACTTCACATCAGCATTCGACCTTCGGTCTCAGACCGATGTGAAGTTACCTCGGTCTGATATCTCGGCCGATATGAAACTAACCAAGTAATTAAACTGTTTATTGAACCAACATAAAGAATTGCAAGATGTTCTAAGATCTGTTACAGTTTTCTAAAAGTATTATTGCCTCTCCTTCTTTTCATAAAGTCCTAGGTTTCCTCTTCTCCTAGTTCAGATATACGAACGTCACGGATTCCCGACTGTGGAAGCCTCGACGTCCGGGTAGCTGAATTATATCTTCTCCCACGTCGACGACTTCACGACTCTCAGTCATTAAGTTTGCATTGGATTTTCTGTATAGTCTCTTCTTTCTTCTCTTATCCACATAATCCATACTTATTGCCGTCATTAATAAGCCCTTTCCGAAAGTGCCATTTTGGCTTTTAATCTATACAAGGTCACAGGTCACGAGGTGTAAACATTTCGAAAAAGCGCGTTGTTAGCAATGGGAGAAAAAGAGCAGGGGAAGTGCTTCGGACCCCATTACTTTCATTAGTGCGAATTCAGAAAACCATCTAACCAAGGTTACCATTTGTTTAAGACTGTGGCAATATTATTTCGAATTGAGTTCCTATCGACTTAAACTGTGTTTGAATGCACGCTGTGTCATGACTCTGTGGCCATCGGTACTGTTTCGACAGCTTTTTGGGATTCCCCAGGCCGAGAAACTGCGTGCAACGAGTGTTTTCTTGTTGCCACTCAAAACAAGTTCTCGCCTCCGTTAAAAAAATCGTCTAGGGTTATCCCTCTAGTTAACTGGAATGATGACATCAGTTCTACGAATTTAAACTTAATATTTCACAAAACTTGTCGTCTTGGCTGACACAAAACTCAACGCGACGAACATGGAAATCAGTATGTTTTCACCCCGCCACCTGTGACCTTGCATAGATTAAAAGCCAAGATGGCAGTTTCGAAAAAGGCTTATTCCCCATCATACAAACATTCAGCTTCATTTTACTCCATTATGCCTGGTCACGCCAATTTTCCAGATTGCCGCCGATGAATAACATTGAAGGTTTCCGGTGTAAACAAATTGGCTTCGTCTAGTAACCCATCAAGGGACCCGGGCAACAATCGCTTGGTTCATATAGGTCGACATCGGCCTCATATCAGCCGACTTGAAGTCATATCTGCCGAGCTCGATAATGGTTAATTTTGCGAAAGAAAATCACATCTAATAGTCTTTTTGGGGGCCAGTTAAGCCTTTCACATCGTTCTTATAAACATCCCACCAAAACATCATTTGATTCATTTCAGTTTTAAAAACAGTATTTCAATTGTAACCTCTCATTCTCTCAGGTGCCCAAACAGAGACGAAGGAATTAGGAGCAGGGGGAATACAGGGGGCGCTAGTCTAGGGGTCAGCGAATATTCGAATGCTATCCACTCGAATGCCGAATCGAATACTGCTCACTATTCGCGAATCGAATCGAATCGAATATCGAATCGAATTTATTACAATGGTTACCGGTAGCGTTATCGGAAAAACATCTTGTTTAGTCCGGAACATAACCATGTTGGTCTGTAATCACTATTTCAAGTGACGGCGACGGCGCATGAAATAGGAAGTACGAGCGACAGATAAGTCCGTCGCCAGAACGGTATGTGGAATTGAGTGAGATGGAATCCGTTTTTAAGCTGATGTGTGCCTATTTTTAAAACACGCTTTCCTACCACCGCTATCCGGTGCATTGCCCTCGAGAGAAATATTGCAAGTATAATCGGAGATATTCAATAGATATGCGGCACCGATTGCTGAATCGAATTCGAATTGAATACTACCACCGAATCGACAATCATTTCGAATACCGAATATTCGCAGGGCCCTACGCTTGTCCCAACTGTTTCCAAAAATAGTTGAGAGGGAGAGAGAGAGAGGGAGAGAGAGAGATTGGGCTAATATTATTTTAGCCAGCCCTTCATTGCAATCTAATTGGGAATTAGCTTGAGGGGGATGGGGGGTGTGGGGCGCCTTTACTCGTAAATATGTGACCAACGATTCTTAACGTTTGATTTGATTTGGCTCTGCTACTTTTAAAGGTTGAGAAAATTCCACGAGAATAATGTTTCGGGAGGATTGGGAAATTTGTTAAATGTTGAGTCAAATATGTTCATTCTTCCTTATGTAGACGTGTGTGAGTCGCACACATACTTCTGTGTTACAATAAGACTAAAATCCTCAGCCTCTGATAGAACGAGAGCTCGCTTATTTGTTTTTCTGTGTTTACGGCTCCAGTGGCGTATGTTAAAGTCTGAAGTCCCGAAGTGAAATATTTGAAAAGATCGTAACAATTGGAGGTGATTCAAAGTGCGTACTGCCTGTAAAATCGTATTTTTCGAGGTCAGTGATCGTTGTATGAATATGTACTCACAACCCACTTATAAAAAGGTCGAGGTTTCCCCATCACAGTTGAAATCATGAATTTCTTCATGATTTGAACTGACGTGGAGTAAGTAACTGCGGCCTTTATCCAAGTTATTGATTTGTTGTTGTCCAGTGACGTCGGTGGAAGGCAAGAGGTTTCTTTACTAAATTTGTTATCGTTACGGGGTCGTCCAAAAAAACTTTAGGAACATTTTTTAAATTTTCAACAGTGCCCAAAATACTGATAAAAGAATTAACCAAAGTCATATTATATACTACTCAAAGTCTGCTAAGCACCAAGTACATCCAACTACCTGTTTTACGATTTAGTTGAAATACTGTAATGAAAAGTGTATATATTTTTTATTTAATTATATCTTTAATGATTTAAGTACAGAAATTAAGATTTTATTTGTGTTTGACATTATTTTTTAGCTTTTGAATACGATAACCATGGAAAATGGATATTTTTGGTAAAAGAGGAAATTTTTCAATATGTCAAAAGGTTGACGTAGCGAACTGGTATGGGTTCAATATCGAGTGTGAGTCCCATTACTGTTAATTACACCTTGACAACGCCTTCTTATGCTCCAAATCAGGTTTCTGGTGGTCCTTTGTTCCATTCTTGGACCAGCATGGCACCAAGCTCCTGGACACTTCTTCGCTGGACTGGACGGGCTGAAAATGCAAGCTGCAACTCATTCCAGACATGTTTAATTGGATTGAGGTCAGGGGATCTTCCTAGCCAGTCCATACGCTCAATCCCCTCCCTCTGTCGGTTCTCCCCGACAGCATGGACAACATGAGGACGGGCATTATCGTCCATCAGAATGAATCTATCACCCACTGCACCTGCATACAATCTGACGTGGACATCCAGGATCTCATCAATATACCGTTGTGCAGTCAATGTTCCACATTCAAGGAACAGAGCACTGTACGTCCATCCCAACTGATGCCGCCCCAGGCCATAATTGACCCTCCACCATAGCGGTCATGCTCAGCAATGTTGGCTGCATGGAATCGCTCTCCTGGTCTTCTCCATAACCTAGAATGCCTATATGTGTGGTCTAGGCAGAACCGTGACTCATATGTAAAAAGGACAGGTCGCCAAATCTTCTCTGGTCCATCCAACGTGGTCCATGGCCCATTCATATCGTGCCTGGCGGTGGTTCTGGTACAGCGGAATGCGAATACATGGTCGTCTCGATCGGAGACCACCTTCGTGCAACCTTGCCCGGATAGTCTGCGTCGAAACATTTACCCCGGATGCATTCTGAAGGTCACTGCGAAGCTGGGTTGCTGTGGCAAAGCGGTTCCTACGGGCCTGAATTATCAAAAACCGGTCTTTAGCTGCAGATGTTGCCCTGTCTCTGCCACCACCATGGCGTCTTGCCGGCGTGCCATACTGCTGAGATCTTTCCCATGCTCTGGTGATCATCGTACGGTGCACACCAAGGGCTTCACCAACCTGACGATGGGTAGCCCCTTGCTCCACCATCCCTACAGCCCGCCACATTTCTGCTTCAGACAAATGTCTTTTTACATTTGCATTTGCAATATTCAATCATTAAAGCACTAGGGTTTGTGTTGAAATGAAGATTAAATACCCTACACATGTCATGTGCATGTAAACAATACACGAAAACATCATGAAAATCAAGGGGTACATGCTTTCCATGACTGTCACGAAAAGTCTGCCTGTCAAGAGAGCTAATGTAAACACTGGGGACCATCTCAATACATTTCCCAATCATATTCACCAAACATATCGCAAATATGTCACAAGCAAATTTCACAATGATGTGTCAAATATTTGGTGCTTAGCAAACTTTGAGTTGTATATATCAAAATAATGACTCGAGTACAAGAAATGGAATATTTTCACTTTTACACAAAAAAAATATTTTTACGATTTTGTCGACAGACAAGTTTCCAATGGCATAAGTAACGCATTGTAAAAAATTACGAATAGACAAGGTTTCCAATAAATGACTTCGAACTCTAGATTCTGTAAAAGCACATTTTACCACTCGTCTCCGATGTGTTACAAATGCCCTAACGAAAAATACACGAAAAAGAAATAAGCTTCCATTTGAAACCTATGCGGACAAATCGGTCACATGACGGCTTATAAACCTTTTAGGCAAATCGTGAACTTGGGCAAAATATTGTTTTCAAAGATCTGAGAACTGCAGAAACGGCCACGCTCTTTTCAAATCTGCAAGGCGATGGAATTGAGAACCCTCAATACATTACGAGCGAAAGTTACATTGACAATCCCATTGATGCGAGATCAAGTCGAAATTGCAGGACAACATTTCATTTTCTGTATCCAGGGGTGTCATTATTAGAAACGGATCACTAAGCCTCTGTTTCGTAATATTATAATTTGGTTGTTGTCGATACGTAAGCTATTAAACCCAATAAATAGGCTTTAAAACAAGAAATGTATCCACACCAACATTAATTGTAATCGTCATACGTGTGCTTGTGCGAAAGTATCATTTGATTTGAATGTCGAACGATATTTATCACAACTTCCTGTGTCCATTTCCATGTTGTCGGGTACCCAAATGATTTCAGTATAAGAGAACAACAACACTTTTAGCTGTCCGTCTTCAGTGAAATTTGGGAAAATAGTAACTTTACCTTCTTTGCCACGCAATTATATTCAGTGTCAAATATGTCTACACCGATCTTATTGTTAAGCCTTGTAATATGAAATTGGTTCCCCCAAACTTACAGGCCTTTCAACATTGAATCCCCAAATAACAACAATTTCTCGTGGCGAGAACCATAAGATTACCGACATGAGGCCTGAATGCTTACGAAATTACAGATAAATGAAATCGTTAACCGAAATAATCGTGGTTTTGATCACGCCTTTCTTTGACTGCCTGTCAAATTGGATTCAAACAACAAATAAGCTATTATTGTTGCAAAAGCGGTCGGTTTTAATAAAAGTCCACCTTCTTAAACACGTACTACAGGAGGACGATTTTTTAAGAATAAATTATGCAAAGTAGAATGAACAATCACACACCTGAACAACATCAGTTGGGCGATATAATTTTTATGAATGCGTGAGTGTTAATACTGAAGGTTGTTCCAATCTCTGTTGCCTTAGTTCACTTTATGTAAATGACAGTTGTCATTACTAACATCAGAAATGACCCACAATGGCCACATGATACCAAATAAATAAATTAGGGCAGTTTTTTCTCCAGTTTATCAATGAAATCATTTGTGACCATTTGCCAAGAATATTAAACCATCTTCAGCAGAATTATGAGGTATAATTACAACAAGATGTTTACATTGCACGGTGTTCCTTTTTTATTCATGAAATCACGTGTGCCCCCATACCTGTTGCTCTGAACCGTATGGAGTTGATCTCTCCCGCTGAACTTTCTTCATCAAAACAAAAACAACAAAACAAAATGGTAGCATTTGGAATTGCAGGTACCATGGAGTGGAATTTGTATTACTGCTCATTCTTCTCGTGTATGACAAAACGATTTCTCAGAGTCTGTACTAGAAGAACTGCAAAATACAACCATTCAGTTATTTTAAGGTGGCTTATTGTCAAAAGACAGTTTGGTATCATACTTATGCCTTAGAAGACTTATTATGTCCGAGGTGGCATTACAGTTTGTTTTGTTCTTCCAAATTCCCACTTGTAATAGTAGCAACCACACAGCTGATAGTGTAAGCACACTCCTAGATCCACTCCGGAATTGGAAGACTGGGTGTTGCGGCTAGACGGGAGATGGTAGGACTAGATTGCAAGAGAATACCGCTTACAGAACCCCTGTTACACAATTCCTAACTAGGATACGCCTGTGGTTATAGAATTACCCTTTTTCTGTGATAAGTCGAACGAGGAGTCACTCTTTTGATCAGTTGCTAGATAGCTTATTTGCTGCTCTAGAAAATTCGAGTCTACCGGGCAATGCCTGTTCTAGTCACTGCTCGATTGGCTCTTGGACTTATTCAAATGCACCATACAGGTCCTGTGTCAAATAATTTTGTTACAGAGTGCTGAGAATCGAGAGATTTGATCGAATCTACTAAGACTTGGTTGGGGACAGAGGTTGAGGGCAGAGAGAGCTACGACTAAATAAAATTCTGGGGTGAGCGCAGCAATACTAGAGCTATGGTATCTGTCGTAAATCTCCTGTTTCGGCCTCGAGATACATGCAGACATGTCTTTGTAAACTGAATAAAGTTCCACTGAGACCTTACCAGAAAGATGTGTTAGACCATGGAATCCTATACATCGAATAGGATTTCTCTCTTTTTTTGCATCACTAGTTTCTCCTGAATTCGCATCAGGAAAAGCCCAGTCATGCCATTGTTTCCTGAAAAGTTGAGTGTTTTCTCAGGAAACAATGGTGTTCCGGTATCTCAAGCAGAGCTTGTTTCTAAAGATTGTCGATATTCCCTTGACTGAATAACTTTCATACGGAAAAGCGACACATATATATTACGTCGCCTAAATGACTCTCATAGTAATAGTAAAAGTCGAAGAAGTTATTGAAATTAACACTTCTTGAGGCAAATTACAAAATGAAACGCAGTACAGTACGCAGACGATATAACCATCACAGTTGGGCTTGAGAATAATTCAGAGACTCAAGATATGGATTGGAAAGCAAATGTAACTTCTAAGGCCGACTTGACTTTAATTTGCCAACCCCTTGCGAACTTCAAATACGCCTGATTTGCCATGTTTTCTTGTGAAGAACCGTCCAAATTATGAGTACACGAGCTATAAGTTGCAGTTTGTTTAATGATCCTGGGACCGAAATCGGAGTATTTATTACAGTCACTCCAGGCTCTCAAGATATAGATTTTATTGAAGTATGATCCTAAAATCGGATTTTTTTTTATTTAACATTCCTATGTTAACCCCTGACCCAGTGTAACGCCAAAAACAAGCCAGCAATATTCACCATTCCATTTTCATTATTTTTACATTTTTTGTTTTAAAAACATAACTTACGACTCCTCTTTGGAACGAGCTCATTGAGCTTATTCATTCCAAAAATGGGTCATAAGCTATGTTTTTCATGCAAAAAATAAAAAAAATAATTATTCAATTATTTTGCTTGCATGTGATGTCTGCTTTTGGTGTCAGGTAAAGGTTTAACTCCGGATATGTTCAACTTAGATCCTACCATAGCAGGCGAAGGGACCGCGTCGAGAATGAGGTAGCAACAACACATGAAGAGTAATTATTGGAGTGTCGTTCGAGAAGTGCCCCCCGCCCCCCCCCACACAAACACACACACATACACACACACACACACACACCACCACCACCACCACCAAGCTGGCCTTGAGAGCATGGAGGATTAGAGCCTCCCCGATTTTGATCGAGAAATGTGCATTTCAGGCGAGGGCCTTTTCATCGGTACACGGACTGTGCTTTGAAGGCGAGGGATTCCTCTAACGAAAGTGGAAGATAAAGTCGATAGGTATCTCACTATGTGCGGACAAGCCACGCTAGTAACTAGCACTCTCTTCAGAAGATGATTTTCTTGAAATCAGAAAGCGCAGTTGGATGAGTTTTTGAGAGTGGACAGTGCCCCCAGCCCTCGATAAAATGCGGAGTGTTTTGTACGCGAGAATCGCCCTCTTTGTCGAAAATTTCAGCCGCCACCCTAAGACCGATAGCGGCTTCTCCCACCCATATAACACCCCCCCCCCCCCCACACACACACACACACGCGCGCGCATATATACTCGGCAAGAGCGGTTGTGTCTTTGAAGGTAACGTAAACGCACCCCCTCCCCCATTCGATAAGAACAGTTGTTGTGAATAGCAAGATGCACCCCCTCCCCTCCTCATTATAACACGATGTTTTGCAGACGAGAGCCCCCACCCCCCATCAAAAACGGACGGCGTGGTTGATGTTAACGTTATCGGGAGAGTGACCGGCAATTTGAGCCCCCTCACTGGTAAAAGCGGACGTGCATCTCACGACGAGGCCCACTGAATAAAAACCCTCCAAACCATTGCGGGTGAGGCGTCTCGTCAAAAAAGGTCGAAAGTAGCCGGCCTAACTCTGATAAGACCCCCCCCCCCCCCCCGAAAAAATGGACACTTTATTTCGGGCATGGGACCTCACGGTAAAAAGAGCACTGCACGTTGCAGAACGAGGACCCCCTCCCCTTTCATAAAACGTGGACGGTGCAGTGGACACTAGGCCTCCCATCCGATAAAGGGCGGACAGTTGAATGCATGCACCCCCCCCCCCCCCTCCCTTCCACTCGTCAAGTAGCGAACTGTCCGACGGTGTCTTACTGGACGAGGTTCTGTTAAGTAAAAAGCTCAGGGCCCATTACAAAATTACACTCTAAATTCATTTGGGTAAAAAATTAACCCAAAATCAACAGGGCTGAATGAATTCGACTCGTTTCTGTACGACCCTCACCTGTCCTAGATGTAACGTGGACAGTGCTAAATAACCGACCTGTAACCGACCAGACTTTTTTGGTTTATAGTAAATTTATCTATTTGTTAAAGTAAAATGTATATATTCGCCCAGAATCATTATAACTGCAATAAGTGAGGTATGTGTATGCGTTGGCAGAGGGGTTATCTGTCAGTTTATACGCCTGTACTGGCTGTCGGTGTAGATGGGAAGACACGCTCTCGTCACTGTGTGGGGTATCCTCGACACGGTATGGGGCATGATGGCCAGATGGAATCTACTCGCCGACCAGTCTGCCAACTTAATCCCAAATCTGTGTGTGGTCAGGTTCTCCAGCAGGTACTTCCACAGCCGACAACTTACCAGCTATATTGTTGGAAAATTTTTCGAACTTCACCCATTTTTAAGCATATTTTTTATGATACCACCTACAATTGGAATTTCTGAAGGGAAGTTAGCTTTCGTTTGCTAAAATGCATAAAACATATTTCCAATTTTTATTTGCCATTTTACATTGGCCTAGCATCACATCCCACCTATTTTTGCTCTTGTGGAACGTAAGTTCATACTGATTTTTGAAACTTTGTCACTCACCCACACATGTAAACGCGACTTTGTTTTGCCGCTGATCGAAGCTGGAGAAAACCACCGAGCTACGGCGAGTAACTATTAGACTCTAACTTTTGAAGCCGGTAGAAACGGAGTTGATTGTGTCAGAAGACAAGTATTCTACCGCGAACTGTTGTGCTGTGTTCAGTAGTACACAATGACACCAAGAGCCTTGTCAAAGGACACATTGAAATTAGCGTTAGCTCTTCAAACCAGAATGCCTCGCTGGTAGCTTTCGGTATTTGCCATATGAACATACAAAGCTTGAAACCCAAAATAGACATGCTACAGTGTGAAATGCATGTTTACGATATATGCGCATTTACCGAAACCTGGCTAAAATCATCTGATGAAAATTCTGATCTTCGGCTCGGCAGCTTCCAAGAAGTAATAAGAAAAGATCGCCCAACTAGGGGAGGGGGTATAGCAATATATATCAAAACCGGTATCCCATTTAAGCTAAGGCCGGATCTGGAGGTATTTTCACTTGAATGTACATGGGTTGAAGTCCACACTATCGCCAGATCGTTTCTATTCGGCGTCTTTTATCGACCACCTAATAGTGGTAATGAATCTTGGGACATGATTTCCACATCTATTGAGAGAGCAAAGGACTCCGGAATAGCAGATATAATAGTTACGGGGGATTTTAATGATAACTTACTCCCACCGAAAAGGGGAAGATTTAGTGAAATTGTAGACTACTTCAATCTTAGACAAGTGGTAAGTGAGCCTACTTACTTCACAGAGACATCAGAAACGTTATTAGACCTTATTGCCGTTAGTGAGTCAGTAAATGTGTTATCTTCCGAGATAACTGATCCCTTCATTCCCGATCAGATAAGATACCACTGCCCAGTTAAGATCGAAGTAGATTTTAGAAAAATAGGATTTAAATGTTTTAAATGCAAAATCTGGTTATATGATGAGGGCAACTTCGAAGAACTAAATAATTCATTGGAAAGGACTCAGTGGGATATTATTTTGTCTGATGCAAATTTGGATACAATGGTCGAAAACTTTTGTTCTAAAGTTCTTGATCTTGCATCTGCGCATATTCCAACCAAGGTTATCACTGTTAGAAGAATGGAACCAAAGTGGATGCATAATGAAATTAGGCTGCTTATACGTCAGAGAAAACGTCTTTACCGTTTGGCCAAATCTAGCAATAGACCCGAAACTTGGGAAAAATATCGGGTAAAACGAAATAAAGTAGTTTCTGCTATACGAGACTCAAAAACTAAATATCATAACAAAATTCAGTCGACACTAAACAATAGGACTACCAGCCCATCTTTTTGGTGGAAGACATTAAAACTGCTTCTGGGGAATAAAGTGGCCGAAGTCCCTGACCTGTCTCATGATAATAGACTTATCTCGAGAAATGCAGATAAGGCAGAAGCCCTAAATGATTATTTTTGTAGTATTGCTACACTTGATGACACGCATGCAAGACTTCCTACATTACCCTCCCAGGATTGCCCAACCATCAGCAACCTACAATTGAGTGAAAAAGAAATAAGTGAAGCGCTCGGATCTTTAAAAATATCAAAGGCATCGGGTCCGGATCTAATGAGTCCGCGTCTCTTGAAGGAGTGTATACTCTCTTTGAGAAAACCACTCACCACGATATTCAACACTTTGCTTAAAACTTCTTACTACCCTTTGCAATGGAAAAGGGCTAACGTAGTCCCAGTACTGAAAAAAGATCCTCCAAATTTGGTATCCAACTATCGCCCGATATCATTACTGAGCTGCCTAGGGAAAGTTCTCGAAGGGTGTGTTTTTAAACGAATGTGGCAGTTCTTAGAACGAAACAATATACTTAGTACTTTCCAGTCAGGCTTCACACCGCACGATTCGACAATACTTCAACTCACGGACATTTATGATGAGTTTAGTCGCGCATTTCCAGTCAGGCTTCACACCGCACGATTCGACAGTACTTCAACTCACGGACATTTATGATGAGTTTAGTCGCGCATTAGATGAAGGCAAAGACGTGAGGGTTGTTTTCTGTGATGTTAGCAAGGCTTTCGATAAAGTGTGGCATAAAGGTTTGATCTATAAACTGAACAAAATTGGTATCACCGGTGATCTCCTTGAATTTTTCAAATCTTACCTCAGTGACCGAGTACAAAGAGTGGTTGTGAACTCCGGCACTTCATCGTGGAAACCGATTACGTCAGGTGTTCCCCAGGGCTCAATTCTTGGGCCCCCTTCTCTTCTTAATATATATAAATGATATCGCTTTGGATTTGACAAGTAGTATTCCACTATTTGCGGATGATACAACATTGTATCTAATAGATGACAATCCTAACAGGGCTTCCCAAGTTTTAAATAGCGATTTGGCGAAAATCGAACAGTGGGCCCAAACTTGGTTAGTTCAATTTAACCCCCCAAAAAACCGAATGGATGATCATATCTCGAAAGAAAGACCACGCTGGATATACCGATTTAGTAATGGCCAGCACTGCCATTAAAGAAGTCACTGAACACAAACATCTTGGTGTTATCTTAAATTCACGGTGTACCTGGGAAAACCATATTGAGCATATTTGCTCAAAGGCCTGGTCACGGTTAGATCAAATCAGGAAAAATAAATTCAATTTAGATCGCAAAACTCTGGAGAAAATTTATTTCGCTTTCATCCGACCTTTGCTTGAATATGCTGATACGGTCTGGGACAACTGTACTGAACTTGATTCGATGAAGCTTGAAAGCATTCAAATAGCCGCTGCGCGCATTGTGTCTGGTGCAACCCTTAGCGCCAGCAAAACTGTGTTATATGTGGAAACTGGATGGGATACCCTTAGAACAAGACGGGAGAAGCATAAACTGATACAGTACTTCAAAATGTTTCATAATTTGGTTCCCCCTCACATATCTAACAGAATCCCTCCTCCTATCTCGACCAATCAAGCCCACGATCTCCGAGGTGCAAACAATCGTCGCGTACCCCTTTGTAGAACCAAAAATTATCAAACATCCTTCATTCCTTCGACAACAAAATTATGGAACGAGTTACCTCTCAACATCAGAGATAATCATTCTTTGGTTGAGTTTAAAAATTATCTTAATCGAAATGTTAATCGCCCACCTAAATTCTTCTTTAATTCAATTTCTCGCAAGGCACAAATTTACCACTGCAGGTTGCGCTTACAATGTAGTAATCTGAAGGAGCATCTCTTTGACAACCACCTGTCTGATAGTCCGTACTACTCCTGTGGTGAGCGCGAGTCCACCGAACACTTCTTGTTAAACCTTCCCATATACAACGAGGTACGAAGAGTGACACTTGAACAACTTCCCTATCTTATCGACTGTAATACGTTGTTGTACGGCTCTGAATTTTACAGCGAAGTGGACAATAAAACCATCTTTGAAATAGTTCATAAATTTATTCTTGATTCAGCAAGATTCACCTAATATCAAGTCTGATGATTAGAAACTAGTTATAGAACTGGTACCGAGATGTTTTACTAATAAAGATCCTCATCTCTTGCCGCACGTAACATTGATGCACACGGGTACCGGGGCGTCAGGACGAACTACAAGGACAATAACAAAAATATCTACATACTTTAGGACTATTTTTCTAGCCTCAACAACTCTCTTCTTATTTATAGTACGTGAATCTGTTACGCAACAGCCAAGAGGAGCATTTTTCTGTTGCAGGTTATAGTAGGATGTTTATAATTCTCCGGTAATAGTGCGCGAATCTCTCTTATTCCTTGAATCGTAACCGGTTATTAAACGTTGTTCCTCTAAAATGTTAGGTCTCGAAACATAACTGCTTTGGTGGGTAATGGATTTGAAGTTGATTACCTACCTTTCTTCCTCGACTGTCTATTACTGTGTTTATTGTAATACCTCTCTGGAGTAATTGTACATTTATTCCAAACTTCTTGAGTCTTTATTATCACATTATTCATGCTTCTACTTGAAGGTTTCTCTCCCTTACCTTATTAGTGGACTTAAAAGATACTTTAAATTTAAAGAGCATGTGTTCTGTACCCAAAGCAGATAGATTTGTATTGTCTGACTTAGATTCAGAGTAACGTCGAGGCCTCCATTGAGCGTAGGACATCAGTACTATATCTTGTCTCAATCTAAATATTCCTTCCTATACCTAACCTTATATACAATCTAGTAAATTTACTTCCAATCAACATCGAGATGTTTCTCTATAACCCATCGAATGAAATATTTCTCACAATTGTATGAAGCTATTGGCAACAGATTGGGTTATAAAAATATTACATACGTAGTTGCCACCTCGATTGTCATAGTATTTGTACTTTGGTGGAAACGACCTTGATAAGCTTGCAGCTTCCTGACGAATCCACATATATGTTTTGTTGTATGTAGTATCTATGTATATTGGAAATAAATATTGTTTAAACTAAAGGACACATTGCAGACGATGAATTATGACCATGATCGAAAACGACGCCGTGATTCTTCAATTTGATCAATGAACCACTGTGCTTCGCAAGTATTCTACCGCGTGCTGTACTGTGTTCAGTAGCACACAATGACACCAAGAGCCTTGTCTGAGGACACATTGCAGATGATGAAACGGGGATTATCACCGTCTCGGCCTACTTTTCATCAGAACGAGCCAAAATCCTAATAATAATCATCATAAATTCACCATCCCCGACAGAAAGGAGGTCGAAGACGAGTTGGAAGTCAACCGACCTGAACATGGATCACCTTCCGGTTCTGATCAATCCAGCCACCCATCCATCAAATCCACTTTTTAGGTACCCGAGGAGTTGGAGGACAACAGACCACCATACGACTTCCAGAACATGTCCTGGGATGAAATTACCAATCTTGCAGACGACTGCCTGAGAACGGAATACGGCACAGTAAAAATCAACTCCATCGGCACAATGGAACAATATCAAGACAACTGAAGATCACATATGCCAGAAACCAGCACATGACTCTCAACTGTTTCACTAACAATTAAGATACCTTAAAAAAACGAAACCAGGATTTCAACCGCTGATCGTCCTCCAAATTCCTCATACTTTTCCCTCCTTCTCTACGCCCATGTACCATAAAATTAGGCAGCTGTGGAGGGTCGCAAGGAGCTTGCCCAACACTGTCCCCACGTGCCTTCGGCGCACAAAAATCATTTGATCATACCGTCCCCTGAATTCCAAAGTGTTCTTTGTGTCAGTTGGCACAGAGAACACATTGGAACTCAGGGGACGATATATCGAATTTTGAATGTGAAGCTCCACATAGAGACTTCGTGAGCTCAATTCAGCAGACCCAATTTGCCTTTTTCGTTGTAACATAACACTGTTGCGTGACTGCAGTTCGCAATTACCGGGATATTGATTTTCTATTGATAATTCGGATATTAAGTTTGTCACACGCACATACGAACAAATCTTTATTTACATCTGAATAGCTGCAATCCACTTCGACTTTACGGGAATACGGGCTTATTGTAGTTTTACGAAAATATTTCGAGAATCTGATTCCCTGTCCAAAAAGAAGTCTGCGACGTTAGCTGAACTCGGTTTGCATGTATCGCGATCAACGATATTTGACTGCTATCGCCGATAAGTGTATCGTCAGGCGAAGTATCATGATCTACCTGTGCATCAGTGTTTCTGTACACCTCTAGCCCCTTGTCCAAACGTGGCCTGAAATGCCATATTTTAATTTTTTGATTTGGTTCGTCCTTAAAAGGTTTTATTGAAATCTGGGCATCAAAGAAGTCCTTTCTTATTTCAAATCCCCTGAACACTGGGTGTGTATAGCCAGAGTCTGGCTCGGCATGTTTTTATTCCAAAGGGCCCCCAATCGGGACAACACAAGCCAGTAAGGCTTTCAAAAGCATCACATGCTCTCAACATATGGGTTTTATTGAAATATGGCCAAACACAGGGCTTTTCTTATTTGACATTCTCATCCCCTGTGAACGCAGGATGATTCCGACCCAACATTCTTTTCATCGAAGCAATCCTCAATCATGAAAATAAATGTCACTTATAACTTTTAAGAAAACCTCAGACTTTCGATATGGGTTTTGATAGAATCCGGGCAAAAGGCGGATTTTTCCTCTTTTATCCCATGTGAACTCTAGATATGTTAAACCAGGGTCCGACCCGGCCTAGTTACCATGGATACCAGCTGAAATTATAATTTCCTGAATGGTTTGTTTCCTTTCAGACCACTCCAGTACGCTGGGGAGCTGACAGTCGCTCCCTCTTGCTCGGTGGTTCTCTCCATGTACTCCGACTTCGTCTACTCATAAAACTGTCGTGGTTATGATTGGCCATTGTGCAGAAATATGTGACCTTAAACACCAATAAATACATACATCGCTCCCAGTTTTCCAAGATATCGGTTTTATTGAAATCCTCGTCGAAAAGTGGACATTTATTTTTATTTAACCCGCCTTCACCCACCCCCCCCCCCCCCCCCCCCCCCCCCCCCCCGTGTACTTCGGATGTGCTTAACCAGGGTCCGATCAGGCCTCGTCTTCATGCAGGCACCCAAGATATGGATTTATTGAATGCGCGGCCTAAAATCACACTTTTTTATTTCACATTATCATGTGAACTACGGATATAAATGAGCCCAACACAAGAAAACAGTAGTCACTATTGAACTCTGAGCCCTCCCGGACTCTCAAGAAGTAGGCTTTATTGAATTTTGCCTAAAAAGTGGAATTTTTCAAATTTTTCCATCCCCTTGTGAACTTCCGAATTGTTCAACAGGTGTCCAACCCGACCTGCTTTTCCTGTTAACTAGTTCAAATTCAAATTCGTGAATACACGAGTCATTAATTGCCATTGAAACCACCACAGACTGCCATGTCATGGGGGTCTCAATGCAATTTTGGCCCAAAAGCTAACGTCTTATTTGCCAGCCTTCGTGGACATTTAATGTGCTCAACTGTGGGCGGGACCTAAAAGCCGACTTCTCTTATTTGTCATCCCATGAGATCCGGATGTGTCTAACTAGGATCCACCCGCCCTGGATTTCCTTCGAACTAACCCAAATCATAAGAGTATCACGGTGCAAGCAACGTGACAAGAGTTCGTTTTTGAGAGTTCGTTTTTGTAAATATCTTTTATTTTTTTTAAACTGGTTTACTGTGTGAATGATTATGTTATACGTGTGCAAGAGGAAACAAAGAGTGTCATTAATATGAAAAGAAAGGGGTTGGTAAAGAATTTGTTGACTGGAAGACTTGGGGTGTGTTTAACGGTGAACGATATAATGCAAACAATAGATAATTAACAATAACCTACCAGCTACAGCTCTCAATACCGTGTCGCTGCTTAGCATTAAAGTTAATTCTGCCTTATTTTATTCAGAGCTTATTAGTATCTTATTCTTATTCGATTATTATTCACGGTTACTAGCGAAGCTGATTATCCGCTGCTTGTTGACTGGGAGGGATGTTGTTTTGGTCGCAGACTATAAAAGGTGACTTTTGCCCTAATGTTGCACTTGTATCATTACGACAAAAGTCTCAATATTAAACAGTGTGCGATCAAAGTTAACATCTGGTTTTCACTCAACAGGTAAGCTTTACTATATTTTTTTCGGTGTAATTAATTTTATTATTTAATTTTAAAAATATTTGCGAGCCGGACTGAAGTTGCTTTTAATCAATTCTGAACGTTCATTCGTATTTTCCGATGGACGTACGGGCTGGGCTCGTACGTCGATTGAAAAATACGGAGCGGAGGTTAAAACCCTTCGGATAAAGGTAGACAGGAAAAGGTTAATAGAATTGAGTAAAATTATTGTCATTGTTTAAAATTTCATTGATTGCTATTCGGAAATCAGCTGAAATAATTTATAGTGACTAGCGTGCGCAAGTGTGTGTTTGCCGACCAATACACTGCAGTGTTGGTTGGCGGACATACCTCGGACAAGCAGCCACATAAATTACACCTCCTGTAGTTTATTATTTTTTTACAAATACCGACTTGATCGTTCACTGGCTTTCCAGAGTTTTGGGGAAGGTTATTTATCATGTGTGTATAGAATTATTTAAGGGACAATTTCGAGATATGATTTTCGTATTCACAAATGTTTTGGCATATTATAAAAAGAAACTGGCAGTATGGATGCGGTTCTCACTGTTATTTCTCAGTTGGCATATTCACTTATGCTGACTGAGAAATAACACCGAGGCTGGCTTTTTGGTGCAACACTGTTTCAGATAAACACGTTGATTGAAGCAAACCGGCCTGTTCTTTCATAATCAACACCCATCAGCGTGTTGATTATGCAAGAACAGTAGGGTTTGTTAGGATGTTTTTATTTGTGATTTAAAAGAAATTAACTTAGGGTTTGTTAGGATGTTTTTATTTGTGATTAAAAAGAAATTAACTTAAGGTTTGTTAGGGTGTTTTCATTTGTGATTTAAAAGAAATTAACTTAGGGTTTGTTAGGGTGTTTTCATTTGTGATTTAAAAGAAATTAACTTAGGGTTTGTTAGAATATTTTCACTGGTGAATTTAAAAATTAACGTGAAAAGCACGAAATTATATTTATGGGTTTTTTTTATGTACTTATATCATTACGACAAAAGTCTCAATATTAAACAGTGTGCGATCAAAGTTAACATCTGGTTTTCACTCAACAGGGCCCATGTACTCAATGATCCAACCTCGATCGCCATAGCGAGTAGAATTCCCCAAAAGCAGAAATCGGACAGGTTACACAGCCTGGTCAAAACTGGTGGAGAATCCGGGCATTAAAGAGTTATCCCGCCGCGTAGCCGCCATTCAGAAGCAGAACGTACAAATTTCTGATTTTTTTTTGGTCACGGAATTAAGACATTAACTTCATTTATGCATTCCACGGATAATCGAATTTCCAATTCTGTTAAACTAATTCGAAATAATTTTCTAGCAATTAAACAAGTCTATCAATCCCTAGAAAAATCAATTCAACGCTTAAAAAGTTTAGAGGACCGATTGCATGCATTTTTACTGGACCAAACTAGCGCTTCGTTTTCCTTGCAATTAAGATTTGAGGAAATGTACGCGGGAATCATATCTTTGTTGCAAGGTAAGCTCTCACCCACCATTATACCACCATTCGCTTTGGAGACAGTCCTGAAAAACATATCACAAACACTACGTAAGCACAATTCACCTTTTCAACTACAATCATGTGACATAACAGCCTTCTATTCGATTGCAACTTATGCTTTATTGAGATACAATAACGACATTTATATTAATATACACATTCCCATATCAACCGACTCATCTTTCCCTTCTCACTATACCAAATTTTAAGCTACCCTAGTAGGTAATAAAGGCCGATTCTAGGCCACATGTACAAGATTTCGTACATGTACACGTACATCGATGTACACCTCCATAGGATTTAGTGTTAAAATCGTGTACAGGTACACGATTTGTCGTTTTTTATGGTGGCCTAGAATCGGCTTTGCCGATTCAACACCATTGGATTCTATATACAGAGTGAAAAAATGTATGAAATTTTAAGGAAAAAGAGGTGTATCGTCTGGCCCAGAATCGGCAAATGGGTTTCCCCCATAGGATTCAGTGTTAAAAATCGCGAGCAAAAGCGTGTTGCCGTTTCTGGGCCAGCGTCGAAAAAGTGGTCTGCCGATTCTGGGCCATCCCTCTCTGTACACGATTTTAACACCGAATCCCTATGGAGGCGTACACGGAAATCCCTTTGCAGATTTTACATCAGAAATCGACTCGTGTACGGTACACGGAAAAGAGGTGGCCCTGAACTGGCAAACCCTCTGCCACGATGAGAGTAAAAACTGACACTCATGTTTTTTGTTGAGGTGTGAATGAAGGTTTTCATTCAAAAGAGTGGACTATAAATATGAGTGTCAGTTTTTGTGTTTCTGGCGTGAATGAAAGGTTTTCGTTCAAAAGAGTCGCGTGAATGAAAGACATTCGTTCAAAAGAGTCGACTATAAAATATGATCTGTAAAAATAGACATTCATGTTTTGTTTCAATGCAACGAAAAAAAATTGAGTTTAGAAAAATTAGAAAAAAAATCAGAGGTAAAAAAATCGTTTGTTCGCATTTTGTCACTGTTAATTTGTGAAGTAAATCTTAATAAAATACTTTACGGAATGTTCGATCAAATTGACACTTATGTTTTTGTTGTGGTGTGAATGAAGGTTTTCGTTTTTAATGGATCGTTTTAATAATGGGTAATAAAACGCATTTTTCCACTCAATTAGGTTTGAGTGGTAAATTTTTAATATATTCATGATAATGTTCGGAGATGTGAATGAAATCCTTTTAACGTTAATTAGAAAACCGGTTTCTTTTGTGTGCTAAATGTTTTTAAACTGTCTTCAAAGTTGTCTCGCAATTGGACATTGAGTGAATGGTTTGATATGAATGAAAATCCTTTTGACAAACGTAAATTACTCTCAAATGCATTAAATCAGAAACCGGTTTGTCATGTGCTTAAACTTTTTCAAACTTTTCAAGTTTTCCCAATTCAATCAAAACTGAGTTGAGATATGAATTTTTTAGTTATTATATTAAAGACAGAAGATTTTTATTAACTTAAAACATAAAAAAAAATAATCATACATTTAATTTTGAAAATAATAAAATAACTCACATTAGCATACTCAAAGGAACATTAACAATTAAAAACGAAAAATGTTTTTACAGATGGATTCTAGACGCCGAGATCAAATTTTAGGCGAATATGAACGTGCTAAGAAGGGCATTCAATCGGCTGACAGAAGCAGACGTCTCGGAGAGATGGATCTCAGACGGGAGACCACAAAAATATTTAAACCCGTGACGGAGGTTCAAGAGCGAAGCAAGAAGGAGATAGTCGAAGAATTGAGACCCATAAAAGAGAGTTCTTTGAGAATGGGTTCGTTGCCCGGTAGTTTTGGAAATCGATATTCCTTTCAATCTACACCGGATTACGTTCCCACAGGAATTCAAACAGACGTGAGCGACGATGCAACTTCAATTATCACTACTGATAGCATCGCGTCATCTGAGGATGTTGGTAAGAGAGATCTGTTGTATGGATTTTATAAGGATTCGGACGGTAGAACTTTTGTTGGTGACACAGAAGTGGAAATAGATGATGATGAATTAACCGTTGCCTCAAATAGGTACGAATTAACTTCCGGACTGCGCAAATTGCTCCTTTACGACAAGCCTAGTGATTACACGGAACAGGATTTCGACAATTACGGCGACATTCTGGTTCAGGCCCACGCCATGCTGAGAAATAACGATGCCAGAGAGATGAGACCCAAAGCCAACAGAGGTTACAAGTGGACGAAAATAGTGAAACCCATATGGGATATGAATAAGAAGTTCGTCGAATCGGTGACTGGTAAAGGGGTGAAAACCACGATTCTGACGCTCTGTCTCAGAGATTGAGATTGTTGATGGCGAGTAGACGTGCTGGTAACACAGGGTTAGATAATGAAATAGTTACTATATCTGACGAATTGTTAAGACAGAAGGTTTTGAATAAAAACCATTATAAAAGGCTGATGAACGAATTGAAGGATTGATGTATATATAATAAGTAGAGAGAAACAAACAAACAAACAAAAATATATAAAATAAAAACAGTAAATTTTTACACTAGAAGATTTATCAGTGAAAAAACAAAATATATTATAAAAATAAAAATATGTTGGTGATAAAGAACAGGGGATACGTCAGAACTTATGTTCAAGGCTGTTCTGGCATCGTTGATTCTATAATACGAGCATTCACGAGCGATGCGGGTAGAAAACTCGCATCGACCACGTTTGAGGTCGGTAAGAAGACGGCTTTGGATGCTGGTAAGAAAGCCGCTTCCGAAGCCAGTGGTAGGATAACTTCTGTGGCTGGCAAGAGGGCAGCCGACATGTTGATCGACAAGTTGATCAGACTGCCGGCGAAGCGAGCTGCATTAGAGCGAACGCCAAAAAGTTGGAAAGATTTTAAGGATCCTGTGGTACCCATACAGGATTTAGCCAAAATGACGAGTGGATCGGGATTGAAGAGAACTCGCGATGGTGTAATATAAATAAATAATAATATTAAAAACTGAGTTTGAAAAACATAAAAAATTGTGTTTGAAAAAATCTAAAATAACAAACAAAAAAATAAAACAAAGATGAACATTAAAGATATGTCTTGGAACGACGCCACGACCAAGAGGTCGAATAACGAGTTCTTTCACAAAAGCATAAGAGGCTTGATAGTGGGAAAATCGAATTGTGGAAAGACCAATCTGTTGATGAATCTGTTGTCCCGACCCGACTGGTTGGATTATGACAGATTGTTCGTGTTTGGCAAGAGCTTGTTTCAACCCGAATACAGATTGCTTCGAGAGTGCATGGATCCTAGATTGCCCAAGGACGTCATAGCCAGAATCTTTGACAGTAGGGAGGAATTCGACAAAAGTGAAGCTCCTCTTTCGATCATTTTGGATGGTGCGGCGATGGAACTGATGAAGAGAAATGCATCTTCAAACCTCGAGTGTCGATTTTATGAGAACGCTAGCGACGTTCCGGATCCTAGAGAATTGAAATCGGAAGATAAGAATCTCATGATTTTCGACGATCTGCTTTTGGAGAGACAGAACCGATGCAAATCGTATTACATTAGGGGTCGACACAGCAACATGAACTGTTTCTACCTGTCGCAGAATTATTTTCGATTGCCCAAACAGACAATAAGAGAGAACGCTAATTTTCTATGTCTCTTTTGCCAAGATCTCAAGAATCTCAATCACATCTACAGCGATCACATCGCAAACGACATGAGCGTGGCGGAATTCAGGAGATTCTGCAAGAGGGTTTGGGATGGAGGACTTTACAATTTCGTCGTGATCGATTTGACAAGCAAATTTAATCGCAGAAAATATCGGTGCAGATTCGACAAGTTTTATGTTTCTGATGATAAGATAGAGCGTGAAAATAAAAAAAAAATTTTAGAAAATAATAAATCTTCAAATAATTAGTTTTGAAAAAATAAAAAAAATAAAGTAAAATATAATGTTCGCACAAGGAGAATTGTTAGAACGGATAGCTGAGAATATGGCTGCAAAACAATTCAGTCAAATCGTGGTGAGTGGCGATTCGACTCGATTCACTACGAAATTCGAACCATCCATCGAATTGAATAGAGAGAAAAGATACGAGATGGCATTGGTGAATCTGGAGACTTATTATTCCTTTCCCAACATCACCGAAAAGAATAACTCGTTCAAGTATTCCGACGGAGTGGATTGGTTGGAGATTTGAATTCCCAAAGGAAGTTACGACATAGACGATTTGAATAATTACATTCAGACGCGAATGAAGACAGATGGAAAGGGAAGCAACAAGATCAGACCCGCTCCCAATCCTAATACCTTACAGACCATGTTGGATTTGGAAGATAATTTTCGAGTGGATTTCAACACGGACGATTCTATAGGCAAGATGCTGGGATTCGATCGAAAGATGTATCGAGGCCATGCGGCATCTGAAAATACAGTTGACATTCTTGCAGTTAATAGCATTCTGGTGAATGTGGATGTGATTGCTGGAAGCTACGTGAATGGTAGCGCTCAACCGACGATCTATTCCTTCTTTCCAAATGTGTCGCCGGGTTATAAGATCGTGGAGCGACCTCGAAATTTAGTTTATCTACCAGTGATTTTAGACATGTTGTATAGTCTCAAAACCACGTTGACGGATCAAAATGGTGAACTGTTAGATCTTCGCGGAGAGAGGGTGACGATATGATTTCACATAAGAGAAATATAAAAGCAAAAAAAAAAATATTGTGTATAATATATATAAATAACAAAAATAAAATAAACGCAATATTAATTTTACAAAAATTATTTAATATAAATAATTATCATTAAAACAAGAAAACAAAATTGAAGAAAATATAATTTAAAAAAAAGAATTATGACAGAATACGTGACTAAAAACGTGAACATATCCGCAGGACAGAGGAAGAAACTTGAGAGAGTGTTAAGAACTCAAGGCGAGGCGGTGAGATTCAAATTCACTCACGAAGATCTGATGAGAGGCGGTGAGGATTCGATCGCCTGGACCAAAAGTCAAATCAAAAGGATGGAGAAAGCAATTCGTGATGGAAGAGGGTTGACGGCGAGATTGAGTCCCACTCAATTGAGATACAATTTGAGAATGGAAGGTGGTTTCATACCGCTACTGGCAGTAATCGCCGCAAAAGCATTACCTTTCGCCGCAAAGGCCCTACCCTTTCTCGGAAAGACTCTCGGCATGGGAGCTCTCACGGGACTCACGAGTTCGGCAGTTGAGAAATTAATGGGTGGCAGCGGACTGTTTTTGAAGAAGGGAGGAGCCTGTGTCGTGTCCACGTAGATGACAGCGGTAAAGGATTGTATCTAGAACCCGTTAGAGGTGGCAACTCTTTGAGTGGAAACGGTCTCTATCTGAAGAGTGGACGGAATGTTAAGCGACTCGGCAAGGGTTTGTTGCTTGGTGAGAATTCACTGTTTAAGAATATACCGATTTTGAATATGTTATTATAATGTAAAAAAAAATTATATAAATCACAGAAAGTGTAAAGTAATATATAAAATGGATAAAAAGGTGGAGAAACAATTAGACGATAATGATGAATATCGCGAGATAGAGTGCGAAAAAGATGTGGAAAAACTATTAGACGCTAATGATGGATATCTTAGGAAAGAAATAATAAAAGAGTTAAATAAAGATCGGGATATGCCGTTGAAATTTAAAAGAATGAGACGTTTTCCACTGTCCCCACTATCTTCTGAAGAGAATGGTAATGATGCGAGTGTTACCAAGAGATGCACACCATTCGTTCATAATTATGATTCAGATAAACAAATGTGTTGTTATAAAAAACGTAGCATATCACAAGAAAAAGAAAAGAAAAGAAGAATCGATGCTGAAATTTAAGAAAAAAGGAAATGTTATTATATTATATGGGTAATAGTGAAGAAGGAAAACAAAAAAAAAAAGTAATGAGATCTAAAGATGATCTCATTACTTTTTTTTTTTCCTTCTTCTTCGCTAAAAAAATAAATCTGTCTGTTGTTTATATTTCCAAGTCCGTTATTAGCATGTTGACACTCGTGTATTCTCCTTTTTTGAAAATGTGTTGAATGTTTATCTTTACTCTTTTGAGTTTTTTTACATCGGTGAATGCACTCTCACCACCCGATTTGTCCACGAGTTCGAGTGAGATTTTTGGATATATGTAACTTCCATAGAACAACGACAAATCATCCTTGTCGAATTCTTTATCTTTAGCGATGATGATTTTCTGCAGATCGCTTTGGTACTCATAAAACATGGCTTCATCCAATTTTAAAGACATCTTATATTTGTTGTATCTATACTCTTAAGTCCTTCATCCCGACCTCGTTCATTTCGATGGGATCGTGTTGTTGTAATCTATAGATTCTATAATCGAATTTCTTACACGTTTCAACTCGTTTCAATTTCAATTCGCATCATTTAGGTGTTGCTGTCATGATCGATTATTTAGTTTTTTTGTTTTATGAATTCTTGCGATAATGTATATTTGAAATTTTGTATTTTTAATAATTTGTTTAAAAAGTTTTGTTTTTTTTTTACTCTTTATATATATATATAAAAAAAAGTTTTTAATTTTTAATTTTCTTTAATGTGAAAATTTTTTTGTAAAAGTTTTTTCTTTTGTTTTTTTTGTTTTATGAATTCTTGCAAATAATGTATATTTTAAATTTTGTATTTCAATAATTTGTTTAAAAAGTTTTGTTTTGTTTTTTTTACTCTTTATATATATATAAAAAAGTTTTTAATTTTTAATTTTCTTTAATGTGAAAATTTTTTTTGTAAAAGTTTTTTTCTTTTGTTTTTTTTTGTTTTATGAATTCTTGCAAATAATGTATATTTTAAATTTTGTATTTCAATAATTTGTTTAAAAAAATTTTTTTTTTTTTTTTACTCTTTATATATATATATAAAAAAGTTTTTAATTTTTAATTTTCTTTAATGTGAAAATTATTTGTAAAAGTTTTTTTCTCTTTATATATATAAATAAAAAGTTGAATTTTAACATCCTTTTTTCTCGTATTAATTCAATTTTTTTCACGTTAAGAACATAAAATTGTTTAATTTTTTTTAAAGGAATTAAAACATATATAAATAATTTTAAAACTGTTTAACTAAATTATCATTAAATACAAAATTCGAAAAAAAATATTCTTACAAACCCAATTTTGAGGTAAAAACAATGATCAAGTCTGAACATCCGAATTATAGTTTAGAACGTGCAAGACTTCAAATGTTTAAAAATTGGCCTTCACATCTTGCTCAAAAACCCGAAGATTTAGCTGCTGCAGGTTTCATTTATGTGGGTAAAAGTGATAGAGTTAAATGTTTTTGTTGCAACATACCTTTAATGAATTGGGAACCTAATGACAAACCTTTGGTAGAACACATAAATAATACCAAAGGTCGTTGCGATTATTTGAAGAAGATCCAGACATTAGGATTGATTAAAATTGAAAACGAAGGATGGGAAAGAAATAAAAATGAGAGTTTATTAAGGGGTATTTTACAATCTGGATACACGAAGGAACAATTGTATAATACATTGAATTATGCAAACAAGACGTTATCTCAATTCTTGACTTTAGAAGATTTGATTTGATTCATGAAAGAAGCAGACGAGTTATCATCATCTGTTGAGAAGGAGTCGGGTGATATGAACACATGTCTGCTTTGCAAAAACAAATCCACAAATGTTTTGTTTCTACCATGTGCACATTTGTGTTATTGTAAGGAATGTTATTCTAAAGACAAGAAAACGTGTTCATTTTGCGAACAAGAAATAAAAGCGATTGTAAATTGTTTTGAATAAAAAACATTAAAGAAAAAATTGAAATTAAAAAAAAAAAATCTTTTTCACATTAAATAAAAAAAATTGAAATTAAAAAACTTTTTTTATATATATATAAAGAGTAAAAAAACAAAACTTTTTAACAAATTATTTTAATAGAAATTCAAAAAAAAAATATTCTTACAAATAGAGCAAATAGATAAAAAAAATGGAAAATTTAAATGAGAAAACCGTACCTCAGTTAAACGAGGTTTGTAAACTATTAAAAATTCCACATTTCAGAAATCATAGAACTAAATCAAAAAAAATTAAAGTCATACAGAAATATTTGCAAAACGATGGAAAGGCAAACGAAATGTCGATAGCAACGACGTCAAAAAATGCATCGGTTGTGAAAAATGAGAAGAAGAAGAAAAAGATAGTAAAAGGAATCGAAATGCCGACGTCGAAAAAACCCAAAAACGTTTTGATTGTGAAAAATAAGAAGACAACTAAACGAAAAGCCATTGAAGAACTTCAAGTTTCAAAAGAAAAGAAAAGAAAAACGAAAACGAAAACGAGTGATGCACTTCAGATTCTAGACAAACGAGATATATCAAGCGAAATTCGACAAGTAATGAACGAAGGGAAAGGAGAAGAATATCTACCACGACTCGCCACGGAACTATTCCAATTGAAGCCCATAGAATGGGAGAGTGCGATCAAAGGCATTTTTAAAACTTTTGATGTGGTTCCCTCATTGAAGAAAATTAATCCGAAATTGTTCGTGGAACAGGTGAAGAAAAAAGTATTGGATTTGTTTCATGAACACATGAACGTGGGAGTAAAAATTAAGATGATACTCCATTGCGTGATGAATAAAATCGACATGAAGTCCGGTGAGAGCATTGTGAAAAATGCATATTTCAGATCTAACGTCGAACCCGTATTTCGAGGTTCAGATTTATCAGACGTTTTTGAAAAGATGAAAGACAAGATGTTGATGTCTCTCATGAATTATCAACATGAAGGTAGTAATTGGACGTTCGATGAGGTGTTGAAACTCGAAATTCATATAACTAAAAACGATTCGTTGAAAAGGATCTTCCTACATGGAATTACCATATTTCTTGGCTAAAAAAAAATCTGTGGTCAACGTGAGAAATAAAGATGATCAGTGTTTTAAATGGGCAGTCACCTCTGCTTTATACCCTGTCAAAATGCACTCCTATAGAGTTTCTTGTTACGAGGAGACTTCTAAAAATCTCGATTGGACCGGAGTGACTTTTCTAACAGAGTTAAAACACATCAAACGTTTCGAGGCTCAAAATCCCACCATAGCGGTGAACGTCTTGGGATACGACGATGAAAAATGAAAATCTATCCTCTCAGACAGACTTTGTATCTCGAAAGAGAAAAGACGATTATTTTATTATTGATTTCGAATGGTGACAATCGTCATTATTGTTGGGTTAAACATCCGAGCCGATTACTGTCGAGACAAAATAATAAACATGAACATAAGGTATGTTTATGTTGCAACTGCATGAACGCGTTTCACAGCGAAAAATCGTTAGCGAAACATCAGAAATATTGCAACGAAAATCAAGGTATCACCGTCGAAATGCCCAAACCCAACACCATCATGAAGTTTGAAAATCACAATAGAAGGTTAAAAGTACCATTTGTCGTGTACGCCGATTTCAAATGTTTCACTGCAAAAATGAGTTCCTGTCAACCCAACGCTCTTCAAAGTAACGTCGAAAGTTATCAAAAACACATACCTTTGGGCTATTGCATTTACGTGAAATGCACTTTTGACTCACAACACGACATGGGTCCCTTCACCTACACGAAACAGTGCGAAGATGACGACGTGGCTCAAAGGTTCGTGGAAGAGTTAGAATCGAAAATTCAAATGTTATACGACAAATTCAAAACTCTGGCGAAAATGATCATCATGCGAGAGCAGCAGGACGAAAATAACAGAGCCACCAAATGTCACATATGCAGACAATTGTTCAACGAGAATTTGGAGGAAAATAAGAAGGTCAGAGACCATGATCATCACACAGGTCTGTATCGCAGTCCGGCTCACAGCAAGTGTAATTTAAAATATCGAGATGCCGTTTTCTATCCGGTGATATTTCACAATCTCTCGGGTTACGACAGTCATCTGTTCATGAAAAATCTCGGCACTTCCCATGAAGAATTAAATTGCATCGCAAACAGCAAAGAAAGATACATTTCCTTCACGAAATGGAAGCTCATGGAGAAAAAAAGGGTAATCGATGGAGAGACGTTGGAAGAAAAAATGAAATTCATTCGTAGAAGTATACGTTTCATCGACAGTTTTAAATTCATGTCGACCGCTCTGGAAAAATTAGTCGATAACATGAGTAAGGATAAATTTAAAATCACGAGCGAACATTTCGGAGAATGAGTAGTAGATGGCATGTTGAGGAAAGGAGTCTATCCTTATGATTACATGAACAATCTAAAGAGATTAGAAGACACCGCACTACCTTCGAAAGAAGATTTTTATTCGAAATTATACGAATCCGACCTTTCCGACGAGAATTACGAACACGCCATAAACGAGTGGAAATCATTTGATATGAAAACCATGAGAGATTATCACAATCTCTATCTGAAGACTGATGTTCTGCTCTTGGCAGACGTGTTCGAAAATTTTCGAAAAGTTTGTCGTCGAAATTACGATCTGGATCCCACTTGGTATTTCACCGCACCTGGTCTGGCATGGGATGCTCTGTTGAAGACCACCGAAGTCCAATTGGAATTATTATCCGACGTGAACATGTTGCTCATGTTCGAAAGGGCTGCGAGAGGTGGCGTCTCGATGATCTCCCACAGATATTCTGAAGCTAACAATCCCTACATGAATGAAGGTTTCGATTCAAAACGATCGAATAAATACATACAGTATTGGGACGCTAATAAGCTGTACAGTTGGGCTATGTGTCATATTTTACCGATTGGAAATTTCGAATGGGTGACAGAACCGGAAGAGATGCAAAAATGGAGAGACTATCCTTGCATTTTAGAAGTCAATTTGAACTATCCGGAAGAATTACACAATCTACACAACGATTATCTGCTGGCTCCCGAACGAATGGAACCGAATGAAGGAGACGAGGATAATCTCATTCCCAATTTATTTAACAAATGTAACTACGTCATCTACAGTGAGAATTTGAAACAATAAGTCGATTACGGGATGAAATTAGTCGACATACATCACATCATTCGATTCGATGAAGAGCCTTGGATGAAAAAATACATCGATCTCAACACGAATCTCAGAATTCGAGCCAAGAACGATTTCGAAAAAGATTTCTTCAAACTCATGAACAACTGCGTGTACGGTAAATCGATGGAAAACATCAGGAAGAGAACCGACGTTCGATTCGTCACGTCTGAGAAAAGAGCTAAAAAATTAGTGGCGAAACCTAATTGCAAACACCAAACCATATTCGACGAAAATCTGGTGGCCGTTCACATGCAAAAGACGCACCTGAAATTCGACAAACCGTATTATCATGGACTGATCATCTTAGATATCAGCAAGCGAGTGATGTATGAGTTTCACTACGATTACGTCAAACGAAAATTTGGTGATAAAGCCAAACTACTGTTCAGCGACATGGACAGTTTAGTTTACAAGATAGAGACGAAAGACGTCTACCGAGATATATCTCCAGATGTGACCGCGTGGTTCGACACGAGCAATTATCCTGTCGATCACCTGTCCAACATTCAATCAAACAACAACAAGAAGGTGTTGGGTAAATTTAAGGACGAGAGTGGCGGAAAACAAATCGTCAAATTCGTAGGCTTGAGACCCAAACTGTATGCTTATCGTCTAGAAGATGAAGAGATCAAGAAGTGCAAAGGGGTTAAAGCGTGTGTGGTGAAGAAAAACATCTCTTTCCAAGAGTTTAAAGATTGTCTGTTAGGAGGTGGTTCGGTGTATAAGACTATGAAATCGATTCGATGTGAAAATCACGACTTGTATACCGAAATAATCAACAAGATTTTGCTGATGGCCGACGACGATAAGAGATTCGTGTTAGATGATGAAATAAGCACTTTGGCACTCGGACATTGGACTTTGGATCTAATTAGAGATGATATGAATGTGGATGATAAGATTCCAGATAAGATTGTGGATGATAGGATTCCAGATATGAGTAAGGATGATAGGATTCCAGAAAATCAAGAGGAATTAGACGGATTCGAAATTATAGAAATTGATAGAGACATCGAGAGAGTTAGTTTAAAAAGAAAAAGAAAAAAAAAAGAAAAAAATAACATCATTTTAGTGAATTATAATAAAATAAATAAATAAAAAAATATATACGCATTTATGAATAAGAAAATAGAGATATCCGTAGAAGGTGTCGTCTTACCTAACGAACCCCTATCCAACATCGATCTGTCAAATGCGGCGAAGGATTTGAAAATCAAAGATTTTCTAGGTGTGTTTTCCAGAGATGCCTTGCCAAAGAGAAGACCTCGACAATCGGAATGCAGAATTTTAAATCTAGATGATTTATCAGGTGAAGGCACTCACTGGGTGGCGTGGTTCAAGAACGGGAAGAATTATTATTTCGACAGCTACAGAATCTCGCCGCCGAAAGAAATAAAGAACTATTTCAACAAATCAATGGTTCGTTACAACACGGAACGAGTGCAATCACCAGATCAAGTGTTTTGCGGTCACCTCTGTCTCTACGTTCTCAAGAGATGGTATGAAGGAGATCGGTTTCAAGACATTCTCAATGATTTACATTAGAGAGAGATTTTTTTATAGTATATATAAAGATAAAAATTATTTTTAAAAATTTCAATCGAATAAAAACGAAAAATAAAAATAAAATAATTCATTTTTAATAAACTGCGTTTTGAAATATATTTTTTAAAAAAAAAACAAAAAATCTCAAAACAACATGCCAGTCGATAAATTTGGTAGAAGTGACAACGAAAAAGTCAACCTAAGAAAGAAGAGGAAGAAGTTCGAAGTCGACGATGGTTACGACATTGCCAACTTGGACAAACGTTACATTTGGAGATACGAACCTCAAGAGGAACCTTTGAACGTGAACGATAAGAAGCTCTACAATCTTCCCGAGCTGATAGATCTCACAGATGCTGCGACTAAAAAATACGTCGATGGGGGAACGCTGATTTCGAACAAATCATGCTAGATAATTACGTGGATAAAACCATGACCGACGATCTCGGTCTGAAATCCAAACGTTTGGTGAACGTCGCAAATCCCATAGATCCCACGGATGCTGTGACCAAGAAATATGCAGACGACTCTCACACGAGATTCAGCAAACACCTGAGAAATAGATACGTTCAGAAAACGATGCACTCGGAATTGAACACCAATTCTAACAAGATAATGAACGTGGCCACTCCCACGAATCCCAAGGACGTGGCGACCAAACACTACATAGATCTGGAACAGAGAAAGTCTGACAGACGAGAAATGAAATTGGATCTGAATGCGGGATTCAACAGGATATTGAATCTGTTGAAGGTCGGCGACATGGATGCGGACTCAACCTCAACGTAAACAAGGGCTATGTAGATTCTGCCGTGATACAATCACAAGAATGCCTAGAATCGCAAGTGGACGATCTCTACCTGAACAAACAATCTGGCGGAACCATGGACGGTGGTATCAACATGAACGGTGAGAATTTATTCGGACTCAGTCACGATCCCGAATTCGATTCCAGTGCAGTCAGCAGGAAGTACGTGGATGACAACTCTGTCTGGAGGAAGGGTGACATCATGGAAGGTAAACTAGACATGGGTGGACACGCGCTCACGAATCTACCAGATCCCGTGAACATGACGGATGCCTGCACCCTGATTTCAGTGGTGGAGAAAGTCAAATATGCTAGACAATTGATCACCGTGTGGGCCAAGGAGGCCGGCACCTTAGATGAGGGAAAAGCTGAGTGGTCTTTCGGAAATGGAGGTAGCAGATCGAAACATGGTCAGGTGGGATACCCCATGCCGCTGGGAGGTGAAATCCTTTGAATGAGTCTGGCTTCCTCGGATTTGAATAACAGAGCGGTCGTCAATCTCATGGTGAATGAAGCAGAGAGCGATAAGAGATACAGCGTCGAAAAGACTGAGAATCAACACGCGAATGTTAGCACGTTCGGCATGCCTCTCAAAGTGAATGCTTGAGACAGGATTAATTTCATTATGAAAACCAATAATCCCAAAGCCACCACTTCCGTGGTGAGTCTACTGACCAAACTAGTTCCTTTGAACAAACAGAGAATGCGTGGAAAATAATGAATTAAAAAAAATAATGTGTGATTTATTAAAAACAAAAAAAAAAGTAATGAGATTTAGAAAGATGTTCAATCTCTCTAGATCACATTACTTTATTTATTTTTTTTTTTGTTTTTTTTTTTGTTTTTAATAATTACTCATTACTTTTTTTATTTTTTTTTTTTGTTTTTTATTTTTTTTCACACTCATCTCTCATCGAATGATCGACATCTTATTTCCATCCATTTCAAATTGTAATTCTCTGTCCGACAGGACCAGGGCAAAGGCTTCGCGTTTTCTCGGCACGTTCCTATCGAATTCCATCTTGATTTGAATGTCTAAGACGCTACTCTTGAGTCGTTCACTCTGTTTACTGACGTCGAATATGAACATGGGATACATCGACTTGTATTCGCCGGGAGATATGTTAGGATTGCTCATCAATTCGTCTAGACCATGATACTTCTTTCTAAAATCAGCAACGTCGCTGTACAGTCTGCAGAAATCGTTCTTGTCGAACGACGCGTTGTAATCGATTGCTGGATATCTCGTGGCATTCAGAAACACTTGCATGTTTCTCAAATGGCAGTGATCGAACAGCGACGCATTCTTTTCCTGAGACCCGTCCCTATCGGCCTGAAACACAACCACGATGAAACGTGGTCTCTCAGAAGCGGATTTCACTCTCAATCTCCAATCGAAGTGATTCGTGGAGAGAGGAATGCTAGCCGTGTCGCACTGTCTCATTCTAAATCCCACGGGTAATTTACTCTTGGATTCTATGATCTTGTAGAGACGTGCTTTTTCCATGATTGAAGGATCCACGTGCGGAACGAACCACGATATCTTGTGTTGAGTTATCTTACCTGCATTGGTCGCAGTGAGTCTCACTATTGCGTCATCGTCTCCTTTTCGAATCAACATCAGATTGTGTTTGAATCCCTACATGATCTTGTTGTAATCGTCTGCAAATCCGAAGATGTGTTTCAAAGGTATCCTGAATGAAAACGTTCCTTTAGGTCTGGACGTCTTGACGACGTAGTCGAATATCGCAGCGGCGCCGGCGCTAGCAGGGCCGACGGTGTCTTTCACCCACAACTGATTAAGTCCTCTGGATTTCGAAAAATCATCAGGATACATCAAGAGTCCAAACATCGTGGTGGCCTGACTGGGATGAAACACAGATTCTATCTCTTGTCCGGATAGCATGTATTTTATATTACTGAATAGATGCATGATGCCATTATTGGCTAGAGTAACCGTGCTGTCGTCGGCGTAGTCGCTCCCATCTTCCTTGGTGAGACGTCCCTGCACCACTATGTAACTCTTGCTAGGATGTATGAATAGATCTTGAGTTTCAACATTGATTCTTATCTCTCCCGCATTGTTCAAACTCGTTCCGGTTACCGGTTCATATTCGTGAACCTCATATTCTTGAATACTTTCATCTTTCACTATGCTTTGTGCTATATCTAGTATATTTGTCATTTTTAAAGGATTTTTTGTTTTTTTGTTTATTAATTAGCTTGCTTTTTTTTTTATCTAAAAAATAGTTTTTAATTATTTTTTTTTATTATTATTATTTTCTCTCCTATATATATATGTGTGAACAAGAAAATGTTAAAGAGAGTAAATAAAAGAAATTTGTTTTCTTATCAAAACTTTGTCTTCTGTAATTGCTGTTCGTAAAACTTTCCAATGATCTCTTCTCCATCCAAAGCTTCGATTTCGTAAGTCACCGGATCAGTGTGAAATATTTTGATTATCACGAAGATTTCCGAGGTCCATCGAGGAGTATAACCCTTTTCGAAGTGCTTCTTATAAGCATAGATTCTCACTCGATCACCGACCGCAAATTTCGGCGTTCTAGACTTCTTCCTAATCTTAGATCTTTCAGGATATAGATTCGCGTAGACCCGTTTTTCATTTTGAGGATCGCTAGCTTCCACAGGAGTCATCTTGATCGATCTGTGCCACGTGTTGTTGTAATTTTTGACCAGACCGTTCAGAGCGTATATGTATTTCTTGGTCTAATTCGCCGTGAAGTATCTGTGCATCTTTTCCTTCATCGTTCAATTCCAACGTTCCACCACGCTGGCTTTCTCTTCGTTTTCGATCGAGTAGAGGTCGACCAATCGATGAACATGCTTGTTGTAGAATTCCTTTCCCTTATCCACCTACAATTTACTCGGTTTTCGAGAAGACGAGTCGAACACGCTCTTCAGAGCCTCGGCGACGCAAGGTCCCGATTTATTCTTCAAAGCTCTGATCCAACCGTATTTGGAAAACACGTCGATGATCGTCAATAGATATTTGACACCCTCGTTCCACCTCGAAAACGATCTCATGTCGACCAAGTCGGCAGACCAAATATCATCCAAACCCTTCACGAACACCCTTCTCTTTCGAAATTTATGCACGATGGGTTTGTGTAACTCCTCGGCCAATTCGCTCATCAATAATCATTTCTTCTTCTTTTCCGATGCGCCTTTCTTTTTTAATGCCCCATCCGAATCGACGTTTCGCACCGATCAGATTGCCGACCAGCGAACGTTCTATCTTCTCACTCCTGGTCGGATTCGATATGCCTCTCAATTTCCCCAACATGTTTTTATCGCAGACGTCATTGCGTGTCTTGGTGTCAGGATGTCCGGCGTAGCACAGATCATGATCATACGCGGCCGCGCCCACCCTATTCACAGGTTTGCTCCAAGATTTAGGAGTCAGATTGGCGTTGAGTCTCTTGTTCAATTTCGTTCCAGGTCCCGTGAAACTGTGACCAGGCAGATGCATTTCGAAAGGTACATTATTGATCATTTTATTCACGATGCCTTTACCTTTGAACGTGTTCTTTTTTTTGACGAATCGAGTCTTGATAGAACCACACATGGCGCAAATTCCACGAAGCATCTGTCTGCCGTTTTTAGTTCGTACTTCTCTAGAATTACTTGTCTCGGTAACTCTCTTACACCTTATGCAATACATTTTTAAGAGTTATTTAAATTAATTTCATTTTTATTTTATATATAAATTTAATATTTCTTTTTTAAAAAATTCTGTTCTTATTATATATATTTTTTTTTTCAATCGCTGCTCTTGAGTTCTATCATCTTACTGAATTCCTCTCTGGCCTCTTTCCTCCCCTTTTCCACGAGAGAATCCTTCATCTCTTCCTTGATGATCTGACGAGTCTTGATTCTCACGGCTTCTTTCATGGCATCGTATTTCGTTTTCTCGCCCAATATCACAAAGTATTCTCCGTCCAATATTCTACCGTCTTTCAATGCCATCGAGATCATTTCGGATATCGTGTCGATCTTGGAGTCGGCCAAGACGCGAATCTTGTCGTGTTTCCTCGCCTTCAGATATAATTTCCTACTCAAAAAGTTTCCAAGCATGCTAAACAATCCGGCGGCGAGAGCCACTCCTTCTACGGTCAACATGATCGGAATGCCAACCGCGGTCGACTACAATCCGATGCTGGCCACGTGTAAACCCATGGAAATCGTGATGAGTGTCGTGTCGATCGCATTGACGAATTTCACGAAACGCGAATACTTCTTCTTGGGAGAATGGCGAGAATCTCTCTCTCGAGTTAGATACTCTTGGATTCTACTGATTTGATCGCTGTGATACCTCTCTCCTCTTTCTTTTTCTTCTAGCGACAGTGCCGTCGGCAAAACGCCATTCAGCTTCTCATCCTCGTCATCATCTAACGTCGGATACAATTTATTGCTGGTTCTCATTTTTGTGTTGTTTCATCCTCGTCGTCATCTAACGTCAGATACAATTTATTTCTGGTTCTCATTTTTGTTTTTTTTTTTCTTTCTAATATTAGATAAAAAATTTATGTGTGTATTTATTTTTATTTTCTATTCTCCCTTATTTTTATATCAATGAAAAAACTTAGACGTATGCTTCATTGAACAATAATTTCATGACACATCCCTTGTCTTCTAAAGTCAGACTTTTACGCGCCAATTTCAGTTCTTCCGAAACTGTGGGCTTGCTTTGATCCTTACAGAAGAGTAATCTCTTCCAAAACGCGATCACTTCGTCGATTTGAACGCGTTCGAACGCCGGTTCGAAATACTTGACGACCATATCTTCCCTTTCCATCGTCAGACATGAATGATTCTCGTGATCGAAGTCTAGGTGATCCCGACATCCGACGCATCGTTCTAACAAGAGGCGACCTAGTTGTTCGTTCACACAGAATGCGTAGGCTCTCATCAGCATTTTTGAAAGAAACCTTGCTCTAATAGTCTGGGAAGCGCTCATGATTTACGTATTTTTTTTTTTATTATCTATTCGATTTGATATATTTATTTTTTAAATAACTATTTATTTATATATTTTTCTCTCCTATATATATATCAATCACTTTTTTTATTTCCTCGGGAAACGTGGCAGTGGGTTTGCCGGTTCAGGGCCACCTCTTTTCCGTGTACCGTACACGAGTCGATTTCTGATGTAAAATCCGCAAATGGATTTCCGTGTATGCCTCCATAGGGATTCGGTGTTAAAATCGTGTATAGACAGGGATGGCCCAGAATCGGCAGACCACTTTTTCGACGCTGGCCCAGAAACGGCAACACGCTTTTGCTCGTGATTTTTAACACTGAATCCTATGGGAGAAACCCATTTGCCGATTCTGGGCCAGACGATACACCTCTTTTTCCTTAAAATTTCATACATTTTTTCACTCTGTATATAGAATTCAATGGTGTTGAATCGGCAAAGCCGATTCTAGGCCACCATAAAAAACGACAAATCGTGTACCTGTACACGATTTTAACACTAAATCCTATGGAGGTGTACATCGATGTACGTGTACATGTACGAAACCTTGTACATGTGGCCTAGAATCGGCCTTTATTACCTACTTACCCTGTACCAGTAAACACTACATCATTGCACGCAACACAAATTCTTAATCTCCCAGCTTATCTGGCAGTAAGTGGTGACGAACAGTATTATAGAGAAATTAACCCTGCAGAATTAACTAACTGCCAAATAAATCACAATCACTTTTATTGCTCTTTCCGTCCTGTTGTTCATTCTTTTCTCCAGCCAACATGCGCTGCATCTCTATACTTAGCAAACACCAAGACAATTAACGAAACATGCGACTTTCGGTTCAGACACAACGCAATAAACCCATCCATTACACAACAAACACATTTGGAATTCTTGATATCAAGCATTTCACACATCAACATTTCATGCACGGCTCATTCAAAACAACTGCCTGGTTATTCCTTCTGTGTATTGCATGTTCCCTGTCACTGTTCGGTGGTTGCCACACATATTCATTTACCAGCTCGTTGGAACAACTGTGAACAGAATTCGAAAGACATTTCAAAATATTATCCTGTAAATTTTCAACGGTGGATTTCTTTCTAATATACTTGCAGATTCAAAATTTAGTAAACCACCCTCAGTTAACATTCCTACATTTAAAATATATCAACACACTCTCTCTGCAGTCATTGCCGGTTATCATAAGGCGCACTTAAACTTGAAATCAATGGTAACAGCTGCTAAAAAGGATCAAGTTATTTGTAAATCTTTATCTGAACCAATATTAGATGGTCAGTTATTCATGGACGAAACGAGTAATTCAAATTTCATTTTGTTGATTGCTTCTACAAGTTTAAGCGGGCTTTGTCTCCTCGGATTCCTTTTCATGTGGTGTCGAATGCGCATGCTAACAAAATCTGTTATGATAGCATCAGGCATGAAAACAGCACATGCAATGACCTTGCAACCAATCTATTACACCTGTGAACGTAGCTTTCCGAGAAAAGTGGGTGGTTGTCGGTGGTTCCAAGAGGAAAAATGGGGGTAGAACCTTTGATGTGAATGAGGTAGGTGATGAGGTGGGGACTGCTAGAAAAGTACGTAGGACAGATGAGGGGGGCCCAGGCCGGAGCAATGCTGTAAAGCGTTTGGCGTGGACTATCAAAAGTGGTAGGAAAGGGGGGCCAGAGAAGCAGGTAGATAGGGGTGTAAAGTCCAAAGGCAGTGGGGAGTGCAGCACCAGAAACAGATTTGATGTGCTCGATTCGGAAGAGACAGAGGAGGTGATGGAGGATAGTGCAACAGATAGTAGCTTGGGGTCTAGGCCAGGAAAAAGGAGGAGGGATCCGGGAGAAGACCAGGGGAGTAGTCCAGGTAGTTCAGGGCCTGGAAAGAAACGGAGGGACAAGGATAGGAGTAATCCTAGGTCAAAGATACCGATACCGATATTGATTCCGAGTGGGGCTGTTGGAGAGGAAGAGGACGCTGTAAACAATAGGAGACCAGAGGAGATAAATAGGGCGAGGGCCAAAAGTAAGTTGGTGGTTGCGGGAAGTAGCATAGTTCGGGGGATCGACAAGGTTGTCTGTGGTCCGGACAGTAAAAATAGAACAGTTCTGTGCTTTCCGGGGGCTAAAGTGGAGGACCTGAGGGATAGGGTGGACGGTATTGTAGCTGGGTCGGGGCCTGATCCGGTAGTGGTATTACATGTGGGATCCAATAACATCAGGGAGAGGAAATCAGTTCGTTTGGTGGACACATACAAGGACCTAATTAGTAAGCTACTTAGCAGGAATGCTCGGATCATCGTTTCAGGGGTGCTCCCCGTTATGGGTGGTGGGAATGAGAGGAACTCGAGGATTATGGCACTAAACGAGGAGCCGGAAGAGCACTGCAAAGACTTGGGAATACATTTCATTGACCACTGGGATTCATTCTGGGGACAAGGAGAGTTCTATGGGCGAGACGGATTGCATTTAAGTAGGATGGGTACAGACCTGTTGGGCCAAAAAATTTTACAGGTGGCTGGGCCTTTTTTGGAGAAAAGGGGGGTGGGGGACCACAGCCGATAACCCAGAGGGGCTCAAATGCTGGGAACATAGGAAGAACAACAAACATGCACAACACAGGGACATACCAGGGTTATAAAAATGTGCCGGTGATGACAAAAAAACAAAGATTCATTAAGTTTGGGTACTGCAACATCCAGGGTCTGCACAAGAAAGTAAGCGAAATATCAACAATGATGGACGAAGGAGACTTCGATATAATGGGTCTAAGTGAGACGTGGATACGACGGGATGAGCGGGTTGATCAGATGAAGGGTTGCGTGTGGATAGGAGCTGGGCGAATTCAGGGTCAGAAACGGGGTGGGGGTGTTGGCATCTACGCTAAAGAGGAATTACAGCCCTCTTTGATTACAGATCTCACAGAAGCAAGGACTCAGATTCCAGTATCCAACGAAATAGTCTAGGCAAAAATCAAGTTAGGAAGCAGGAGTGTTGCCGTTGGTGTTGTATACTTAGCAGTGGAGGGAAGTAAGCCCGAGTGGAATGATTCAATATATACAACTCTTAGATCGAATATCACAGAGCTTGAATGCAGAGGGTTCAGTATTGTCCTAATGGGGGACTTCAATGGGCACATCGGGGATAAGGAGGAGGGCATACAGGGAGGTGACAGGAAAATTAACACGAATGGGAGGAAGATGTTGTACCTATCAAAAGAGCTTGGTTTAAAGATCCTGAACAGGGATGCGAAATGTAAGGGTAAATGGACCTGGGAGAGGAACGATAAGAAAACAATAATTGATTATATACTCACTGACATTAGCGTATGGAGGGAGGTTATAGATGTAGAAATAGATGACGAGGGAAAAAATGACTTGGGTAGTGATCACAACCTGATAACAGTTAAGATTATGGGCAAAAAGGCGGATAGAGACAGAAATACCTTCAAGGAAGTTTGGGGACTAAAACAAGGAGCCGACTGGAAGCAGTTTCGGGAAAAACTAAAACCAAATCTTGAATGTATACCTAGGGATGCAAATGTCCAGAGTATTTCAGATGGCATAGTAAATAGCCTAACAGAGGCAGGGAAGGATTGTATAGGAAGGGTGAGGGTCCCAACGAGAGAGCTTGGATACAGGGTTAACGAGGGACTGAAAAAGGCTATAAAAGAAAGGAAGGTAAAATGCGCTGCTTACAGAAGAAGTAAGAAGCTTAAAGGGGTGGATAACAATGACACGAGACTAATGAAAGGAGAATATGAACTGGCACGGAAAAAGGTGAATGAGATAAAGAATAATAATAGGAAGGAGCGCAATTGCAGTCTTGCCAGAACAATAAATAAAACGGGGGGTTCGAGCTCAAACGTATTTTGGAACTGGGTAAATAAACGGGCGAAAAGTAGTGTGCAGAGTATCAAAGTGGATGGGGAAAGTACAGAAGATAAAGGCCGTATCGCTTCAGAGTTAGTCAAGCACTGGGAAAAGATAAACGATAGGCGATGGGGCAGTGGGTCCCCACCAAAAAGAAATACACTGGTGGAGGAGAACCTATCCAATCGTGTATGTAGCGAAATAACGGCAGAAGAAGTGCGGAACGTGGTCTCGAAATTAAAAAATGGTAAAGCGGGAGGGACTGATGAAATTCCGAACGAATTCCTCAAAAATGGAGGGGAGGCACTTATTGAAGTCCTGACAAACCTTTTCAACCTGGCTCTGCGAAAGCAAGAGGTCCCCAGAGAGTGGAGGGAAAGTAAGGTGTCGTTCATACACAAAAAGGCGGATAAGGAAGTTCTAGATAACTATAGGGGGATATCAGTTAGTAGTAACATCGGAAAAGTATTCTGTAAGGTCATATACGGTAGACTAGAGGAAGTTATTGAAGAGAAAGGTTTTTTAGGAGAAATTCAAAATGGTTTCAGGAAAGGACGAAGAGTCACTGATCACCTATTTACACTCACCCAACTGATAGAATCAACAAAGGCTGAAAAGAAAAAGATGTTTCTGGCATTTCTAGATGTGAAAAAAGCGTACGACCGAGTGTAGAGGGAAGGTATGTGGCGAAAGCTCGAGGGCATCGGACTGGGGGGTGACTTTGTGGGAATCATGAAAGCACTGTATACAGATGTGCAAAGCCAACTCAGTCTAGGGAGTATCACTACAAAACGAGTCCCTATGGATATAGGCCTCAAGCAGGGGTGTAACTTTTCACCAATTTTGTTTGCATTGTATGTTAAAGATTTAGGGGGCGAACTAATTCAGAGTGCGGTGGGGGTAAATGTTGGAGACATAAAGATACCAGGCTTATTCTTTGCGGACGACATGGTGTTAATGTCTAGAACTGAACAGGGGCTAGAGAAATTGCTGGAAATTGTTGGTAGATATGGGAACACTTGGCGGCTCGAACTAAATGAAAATAAAAGCAAGGTAATACCCGTTGGACGCAAGGTACATATGACGAAGAGATGGAGAGTGGGGGAGTTCTCAATCCCCGAAGGGGAAAGCAAACAAATCACTGTAGGAGAAACGGGAGAGTATGAGTATCTAGGGGTAAGCATAAATATAACGGGAAGAGGGGTGTACAGATATTACTCAGCCAAACTGATTCTGAAGGGGAAAAGAATTCTGAACCAACTAAAACTTTTAGGGAAAAATAGTTTCAATAAGGTCTTTGTGGGGAAAACACTGTGGGAGAGGGTGGGTTTACCAAGTATAACGTATGGCAGGGACGTGATTCCATTAAACCAAACCGTTATTAAGAAGTTGGAAAGTACTCAGAATGATGCCGGCAGATGGATAACAGGGTCGAGTAATGCTGCAGCTTTGGAAGCAGTAAGGGGGGAGCTTGGGTGGATGAAAATCAAGGACAGGGTAGATTTGGGAAAACTGTGTTACTTTAACTACTTGAGAAACCTGCCTGACAACCGGTGGTGCAAATTGATGCTCGATATCATTTGGAATTCTAATATAGAAACGGGGTGGTCAAAACATGTGAGGGAACTAATGGACAATTACTCTATAGAGGTCACAAACATAGAAGTAGGAATGAAAGAAGGCAAAAGGTTTGTCAAAGAGAGAGTCATGGAAGATTGCAATCGAAACTGGCGAGCAGGGGTTAGCATGAAAAGATCACTGCAGGGGTTACAATATAAAGAAAAGCCAGCTTTTGAGAAGTACCTAGATGGCACCTTTGGAGGGTCACTGCTGTTCGAACTGAGATCAAGATCACTGGAGCTTCGGGGAAAAATTGGGAGAGATGGGGAAAAGGGATGCCAAATGTGCCACTCTGGAGGAGTGGAGACCCTGGAACATTTTCTCTTGGAATGCCCACAGTATATACCTCATAGAATAAAATTTACTGGAAGAATAATGCAGAAGTGGGGTGAAGAAACAAAGGATAGATGGCTGAAGGGGGACACGAGGGAGAGAGTAGGAATGCTTATTGAAGAAATTGAAAAAGAGGAAGTGAGGGACACTATTAAGCAGTTTATATCTGAATGCTGGGAGGAGAGGAGAGGAAGAGGGGGTGGGGTGCAGGGGAAATGATGGCCTTCTCTTATGAGGACCGCGACAAATCAGCGGCTGGCCAAAGAGTTATTATTATTGCACTACTCCAAATCCGGTTTCTACACCACTTCCCAGCCTGTCCAACTACACATACAAGACTTACATAACTACACATCAACCCCTGTTAATTTACTTGTGATTTGTTCCTTACTTATTATTATGTATCGGCTTCACGCATTAAGAAAACAAAACGCGTTAATTTTGGAAATTACGGATGGTTCTTCCTCTGTTTTTCTCCCGGTATTGACCCTTCCGGCTTGTATTAAGTTCTGTACATTTCGAATGGATAATTTCATTAACGAGGTGTCATTGAATCTAAAATATTGGCTGAAAGTTGCCATTACCTGGGATAATTTTTATGTCACATCGCTAATCTCAAATACAAGATTAGTTCCGAAGTCAGATATTTATTTAAACCCCTTTGTAGCCTTTAAACTAAAGCACATACTTGCAAACGGCTTCTCTGTTTTTCTTTATGTTAGACAAGCCCAATATACTCTCCCTATTGATATGAAAATTGCGAATCAGGATGAAGTGAATGACGCTGACTCGGCCACCGCCTTACTCTATCCCCAACTTAGATTCAATAATATCTAAAGAAATAGATTAAGTAAAGTTTTATATTACACCGAGCATTCTGTCTGAGCATTTTATACCGACCATCAAGGTAACATTTTTTTTTCTCGCAACTCTTCGTATTGATTTTGGCTGTCACACATTCATATATATAAGGCTAGGTCTAGTTCAATAAATGAGGGGGAAAGCACGAGTGGATAACATGTGGATACGACCATTGAAACGCTCGGCAAAAAAAGGACACTGAAGGAATGTTTTGAACTTTCTGTTCACTGCTATCTCAAGAACATTTTGTGGGAATAGACAATTTCATGAAGGTGAAACAAAAAGACTCTTTGATGCCCGGAGGCATTAATTTTATGAACTAGGGGGTATTATCACGGTGCAAGCAGCGTGACAAGATTTCGTTTTTGAGAGTTCGTTTTTGTAAATATCTTTTATTTTTTTTAAACTGGTTTACTGTGTGAATGATTATGTTATACGTGTGCAAGAGGAAACAAAGAGTGTCATTAATATAAAAAGAAAGAGGTTGGTAAAGAATTTGTTTTGACTGGAAGGCTTGGGGTGTGTTTAACGGTGAACGATACAATGCAAACAATAGATAATTAACAATAACCTGCCAGCTACAGCTCTCAATACCGTGTCGCTGCTTAGCATTAAAGTTAATTCTGCCTTATTTTATTCAGAGCTTATTAGTATCTTATTCTTATTCGATTATTATTCACGGTTACTAGCGAAGCTGATTATCCGCTGCTTGTTGACTGGGAGGGATGTTGTTTTGGTCGCAGACTATAAAAGGTGACTTTTGCCCTAATGTTGCACTTGTATCATTACGACAAAAGTCTCAATATTAAACAGTGTGCGATCAAAGTTAACATCTGGTTTTCACTCAACAGGGCCCATGTACTCAATGATCCAACCTCAATCGCCATAGCGAGTAGAATTCCCCCAAAGCAGAAATCGGACAGGTTACACAGCCTGGTCATAAGAGCATATGTCGTTAGGAACCTTTGATACCGGTCTCGGCTACAAAGATTAGGTTTTTCATTGAAATCCAGGCCTGAGACCGGAGTAATATCATTGGACAACAACTTGTGAACTCCATATGTGTTAATCCATGGTTTGACATGGCCTGGTGTTTAGGCAATCGGGGTCGAATCGTAACACGGGTCACTAGTTAAAGGACCATTCCCGGTTCTCGTTATACTGCGATGGTTGGGAAAGTTTTTGAGTGGGCCCCGTCGTGAGATACACTTCACAATGTTTCCAGTTAGAAGGCTTATCTGCACCTTCAAAACCATCGCAGACGAGGCCTGTTACAACCGATAATGTTACAACGCCGCATAATATTCTAACAAACCCTAAGTTAACTTCTTTTAAATCACAAATGAAAACATCCTAACAAACCCTAAGTTAATTTCTTTTTAAATCACAAATAAAAACATCCTAACAAACCCTAAGTTAATTTCTTTTTAAATCACAAATAAAAACATCCTAACAAACCCTAAGTTAATTTCTTTTTAAATCACAAATAAAAACATCCTAACAAACCCTAAGTTAATTTCTTTTAAATCACAAATGAAAACACCCTAACAAACCCTAAGTTAATTTCTTTTAAATCCCAAATGAAAACATCCTAACAAACCCTAAGTTAATTTCTTTTTAAATCACAAATAAAAACATCCTAACAAACCCTAAGTTAATTTCTTTTAAATCACAAATGAAAACACCCTAACAAACCCTAAGTTAATTTCTTTTAAATCCCAAATGAAAACATCCTAACAAACCCTAAGTTAATTTCTTCTAAATCACAAATGAAAACACCCTAACAAACCCTAAGTTAATTTCTTTTTAAATCACAAATAAAAACATCCTAACAAACCCTAAGTTAATTTCTTTTAAATCACAAATGAAAACATCCTAACAAACCCTACTGTTCGTGCATAATCAACACGCTGATGGGTGTTGATTGTGAAAGAACAGGCCGGTTTGCTTCATCCAACGTTTTTACCTGAAACAGTGTTGCACCAAAAAGCCAGCCTCGATGTTATTTCTCAGTCAGCATAAGTGAATATGCCAACTGAGAAATAACAGTGAGAACCGCATCCATACTGCCAGTTTCTTTTTATAATATGCCAAAAAAATTGTGAATGCGAAAATCATATCTCGGAATTGTCCCTTAAATAATTCTATACACACATGATAAATAACCTTCCCCAAAACTCTGGAAAGCCGGTGAACGATCAAGTCGGTATTTGTAAAAAAAATAATAAACTACAGGAGGTGTAATTAATGTGGCTGCTTGTCCGAGGTATGTCCGCCAACCAACACTGCAGTGTATTGGTCGGCAAACACACACTTGCGCACGCTAGTCACTATAAAATATTTCAGCTGATTTCCGAATAGCAATCAATGAAATTTTAAACAATGACAATAATTTTACTCAATTCTATTAACTTTTCCTTGTCTACCTTTATAAATAATAATAATAATAATCGGAAAATACGAATGAACGTTCAGAATTGATTAAAAGCAACTTCAGTCCGGCTCGCAAATATTTTTAAAATTAAATAATAAAATTAATTATACCGAATAAATATAGTAAAGCTTACCTGTTGAGTGAAAACCAGATGTTAACTTTGATCGCACACTGTTTAATATTGAGACTTTTGTCGTAATGATACAAGTACATAAAAAAACCCAATAAATATAATTTCGTGCTTTTCACGTTAATTTTTAAATTCACCAGTGAAAATATTCTAACAAACCCTAAGTTAATTTCTTTTAAATCACAAATGAAAACATCCTAACAAACCCTAAGTTAATTTCTTTTAAATCACAAATGAAAACACCCTAACAAACCTTAAGTTAATTTCTTTTTAATCACAAATAAAAACATCCTAACAAACCCTAAGTTAATTTCTTTTAAATCACAAATGAAAACATCCTAACAAACCCTACTGTTCGTGCATAATCAACACGCTGATGGGTGTTGATTGTGAAAAAACAGGCCGGTTTGCTTCATCCAACGTTTTTACCTGAAACAGTGTTGCACCAAAAAGCCAGCCTCGATGTTATTTCTCAGTCAGCATAAGTGAATATGCCAACTGAGAAATAACAGTGAGAACCGCATCCATACTGCCAGTTTATTTTTATAATATGCCAAAAAATTTGTGAATGCGAAAATCATATCTCGAAATTGTCCCTTAAATAATTCTATACACACATGATAAATAACCTTCCCCAAAACTCTGGAAAGCCGGTGAACGATCAAGTCGGTATTTGTAAAAAAATAATAAACTACAGGAGGTGTAATTTATGTGGCTGCTTGTCCGAGGTATGTCCGTCAACCAACACTGCAGTGTATTGGTCGGCAAACACACACTTACGCACGCCAGTCACTATAAAATATTTCAGCTGATTTCCGAATAGCAATCAATGAAATTTTAAACAATGACAATAATTTTACTCAATTCTATTAACTTTTCCTTGTCTACCTTTATAAATAATAATAATAATAATCGGAAAATACGAATGAACGTTCAGAATTGATTAAAAGCAACTTCAGTCCGGCTCGCAAATATTTTTAAAATTAAATAATAAAATTAATTGTACCGAAAAAATATAGTAAAGCTTACCTGTTGAGTGAAAACCAGATGTTAACTTTGATCGCACACTGTTTAATATTGAGACTTTTGTCGTAATGATACAAGTGCAACATTAGGGCAAAAGTCACCTTTTATAGTCTGCGACCAAAACAACATCCCTCCCAGTCAACAAATCGGGTTGTTTGGATTAATTCGATATCTGTTGTCGGGTTGTTAAGGGTGAGACGGAGCACGTGTCCCTATAACAACACGCGCTGCGTATACGCACTCCTACCACCTTTTTTCATGATAATGACATCACAACATGGCCACCCACGTGCACTATCATGACAACCCAACATGACCGCCCAGTCACGTGACATGACGTCACTTCCGGGGTCCTGCCCCGGGGTCCTACAAAATGGCTCATTTTCAACATACATAACTACTCAACACCATCACCAACACCGCCACAACACCAATATCAACACAACTCCTCCTCCACAATTTCCTCCTTCTCCCTATACTGCCAGTTTTAGTGATTCCGCCTTTTCCAGAACCTGTAATCCCAAATTCATCACTTCCACTTCTTCCAACATCTCCACCATCTATATTATCATACCGTCTCGCACTACTCTCTTATAGTATTCTCAGATAGCCTTCTCTGCACAATCACCCTGGTGTACTAATCCATGACCTCCTCTCTTTCTCAGTCTAATCCCTGCCCACCCCTTTCAATCCTCCTAAACCCCATTCCTCTTCCTACCCAGTCTCGGATCTTATTCTTCGGCTTCCGTGCGACACTACCAACCCGCCACATCTACCATATGTACCTCGCTCCATCCAACTTTTTGACCTCTTTTAACTCCACCTCATTTTTGTTCACTGTTAGTTGTTAAAATGTCAAATTAATGAACAATAAGATATTCTTATGACTAAGAAATATGCGACAAATGAGTTTTAGATGCCCAAAATAAGCAGAAACAGAGGCATTTGCCCATCCCCAAAGGCGTCAGGGGACTATGGTGCACTACATTTCTGGAAGCGGAGATTACGCATGTTGGTAAATGTACCAACCGGATAAAATAGTACCCATCCTCCACCACCTCCGCCTTCACCATGTTGGGCACTGGATGATCATGGTAATGACGTCACACGATTGAGTTACCAGGATAATCCGCGTCTATGTAATGTGTCTAGGTCATTTTATGATAAATCCACGGGAGTTGGGGGGGGGGGGGTGTGTCTCCTCGCCTTAACCAGAGCAGAAACCTTTAGTATAAATATTACATACCTTTATGCGGCAATAAATGGTAAGTGGTAAAGTCCATCTCAATAGCTGTAACTGGAATTAGTATACAGAAGTTATAACATTATCGGTTAATTTGTTGTAACATAACGGGTTGAAAAAAGTTATAACATTATGCGTCGATTTTTATAACATAACGGGTTGAAAAAGGTTATAACATTATGCGGAGTTTATAACATTATCGGTTGTTTACTACATTTTTTGTAACATTATGCGTTGGTGTAACATTATGCGGCGTTGTAACATTATCGGTTGTAACAAGGCCTCTCATCAAAAGAGTAGCTGGCTTTACTCAGATAAGCACTCCCCCCCCCCCCCCCCACCCGCCATCCCTCGCAAATATATGGGCAGTGTATTTCAGGCATATACCCTATCGGTTGAAAGCGCACATAATATTGCAGAACGAGGCCCTCCATTGCAAGACGAGGACGACGTAGCGGTAACTACGTCCCCATCCGAGCAAAGATGGACAGTTCAATGCACGCCCCCCCCCCCACCCCCTACCCATAAAAAAAACGAATCGCGCATTATAGGAGTGGGCCCTGTCGTCAAAAGCTGATCGGCACAGTTTAGACGTGGCTCCCGATCGACAAATGGTGGAAAGTCCGATGGTGCCTTGTAGGGCGGGGTTCCAGTAGGTAAAAAGCTCACAGCTCATTACAAAACTATATTCTAAAATCAGTTGAGTTATTTATTTATTTATTGGTGTTTAAGGTCACATACTTATGCACGATGGCTAATCGTGAACGTGACAGTTTTACAGATTTAGGAAGCTGGAGGAACCGGAGAGACCCACCGAGCATTGACGAACAACTGTCAGCGTTTCAACATTCCAATTCTGTTCAAGCTCCGCCCAGTCAAGGTTACAGCGCTTAAAAACATGTGCAGTACATGACGTTATCGTGCGCCCATGTAGGCAACCAGGATAAAGTGCCTCGCCCAAGGACACAACGCGGGTCGTCCCGGACGGGGATCGAACTCGGGACCTCTACCATGGAAGACCAACAGTCTACCACTGAGCCAAACGTCGCCGTGGTCCTTCAGTTTGATCAAACTCGACTCTGATGTTCTATCTATTGTTGTAAGCTGAAAATCACGTATATTGCATTTAATCCCTTCGACTCAATCAGCGAGCTTCATTACATTATTAAGCAGAACAGACGATTAGCCGGTAAATCGCGTATTGTTGTTCTCAGTTAGTAAATGATTATGGCGCTTTGAATAAATAAATATTTTTTTTATTTATTGGTGTTTAAGGTCACATACTTATGCACGATGGCTAATCATGATCGTGACAGTTTTACGGGTGGAGGAAGCCGGAGTACCCGGAGAGAACCACCGAGCATCGATGAGCAGCTTCCAGCTCTCCAACATCGTAACTCTGAACTCTGCACCGCGGCACAGGCAGGGTTAGATTGGTTGAAGACATGCGCACCATCGACGTGCAGTACGCCTTAGTCCACAGCGTCATCGTGCCCCCATGTAGGCATTCGGGGCTAAGTTCCTTGCCCAAGGACACAACGCGGGAGAGCGAAGCAGTCGCTGAAATGGTCACCCGTCCAACTACTAACCGCGCTCGACGTTGCTTAACAGCTGCCAGCTCCCCGACATCGTAACTCCGCACTGCAGCACAGGCAGGGTTAGATTAATTGAACACATGCGCACTATCGACGTGCAGTACGCCTTTGTACACGGTGTCATCGTGCCACACGTGGACCATCGGGGTTAAATGCCTTGCCCAAGGACACAACGTGGGAAACCGAATCGATCGCCCAGACGGTTACCCATCCGAGGACTAACCGGCTCGACGTGGCTTAACTTCGGTGATCTGACGAGAACCGGTTACCCCAACGCCACCCCCCCCCCCTCCCCTGAATAAATAGTCTGTGCCTGTTAATTGAGCTTTCCCATATTTGTCATGATGTTGAGATTGATTTGTTTACCGTTGTTTGGGCGACACTGGAGGATATAAATGTTTCTTCTTTAACTGGGGCAGATACTCCAGTCATGTAGAATAAATCAATTATATCGTCAATTCGTCTTTACTTCAGGTCTACCATAAGTCCATGGAAAGTGTTCCTGTCATGCTGTGCTCGAGTTACATTAAAGGCCGTATAAACGAGTTGTAATTCCAAGCCAAACACCAATCATAACACTGTAACAGTTATTCAAGATTCTGATTTCTGAAAGTATGAAATCTTTCAAACGCGTCTCCCGAGAAGTCTCAAAATATCCGCTCAGATGCATGTAAATCGGGGGAGGGGGGGGGGGGGGGGTTGGGGGAGGGGGGGGGGGTTGGGGGCTCTGGAATTTAAAATTTTCGTACCGAGGGCAGAACCATGGTCGGCCCGTCGCACCGACGACCATCCATCGCCATATCCAGCCCCCCCCCCCCAAACACACCTTGAAATTCGTTACGACGCCCCTGTTCTTTAAATCTTATATATTAATATTGATAAAATGCCCAACGTTTCTGAATAACCTTCATATGGAAAAGCGACACACATATATCACGTTGCCTAAATGACGCCCATAGTAGTAGTAGAATTCGAAGAAGTTATTGAAATTAACATCTCTTGAGGCAGATCGCAGAATGAAACACAGTACAGACGATATAATATAAGAATCACAGTTGACCTTGAGAACAATGCAGACACTCAAGATATGGATTGGAAAGCAAATGTAACTTCTAAGGCCGGCTTGGCTATAATTTGCCAACCCCTTGTGAACTTCAAATACGCCTGATCTGCCTTATTTTCTTGTGAAGAAACGTCCAAATTATGAGTACATGAGCTATAAGTTGCATTTGATACCCCCTCACACTCATTAAGTGGGCCTTTTTAATGACCTTGGGACCGAAATCTGACTATTCATTACGGACACTTCAGGCTCTCAAGATATAGATTTTATTGAAGTATGAGTCTAAAATCGGATTTTCTTATGTAACATCCCCATGTTAACCCCTGACCCAGCGTAACGCCAAAAGCTAGCCAACAATATTCACCATTCAATTTTCCTTATTTTTACATTTTTTGTTTGAAAAACATAACTTACGACTCCTCTTTGGAACGTGCTCATTAAGCTTATTCCTTCCAATTATGGGTCATAAGCTTTGTTTTTCATGCAAAAAATGAAAAAAAAGAATTATTCAATAATTGTGCTTGCATGTGATGGCTGCTTTTGGTGTCAGGTAAAGGGTTAACTCCGGATATGTTCAACTGAAATCCTACTCATTGTAGCAGGCGAAGGGACCGCGTCAAGAATGAGATAGCAACAAAACATGAAGAGTAATTATTGGAGTGTCGTTCGAGAAGTGCCCCTCCCCCACCTCCCCCACCACCCCCACCAAGCTGAACTTGAGCGCATGGAGGATTAGAGCCTCGCCGATTTTGACCGCGAAATGTGGATTTCAGGCGAGGGCCTTTTCATCGGTGTACGGACTGTACTTTGAAGGCGATGGCTTCCTCTTACAAAAGTGGAAGATAAGGTCGAGAGGTATCTCACTATGTGCGGACAAGCCACGCTGGTAACTAGCACTCTCTTCAGATGATTTTCTTGAACACAGAAAGCGCAATTGGATGAGTTTTTGAGGGTGGACAGTGACCCCAGCCATCGATAAAATGCGGAGTGCTTTGTACGCGAGCATCGTCCTCTTTGTCGAAACTTTCAGTCGCCTCCCCAAGATCGATAACGGCTCCCCCACCCATATAACCCCACACACACACACACACACACACACACACACACACACACACACACACACACACACACACACACACACACACACACACACGCATATATATTCGGTAAGAGCGACTGTGTCTTTGAAGGTAATTTAAATGCCCCCCCCCCCCCCACCCCATTCGATAAAAACAGTTTATGTGAATAGCAAGATGCACTCCTCCCTCCCCTCCTCGTTATAACACAATGTTTTGCAGTTGAGAGCCTCCCTCATCATAAACGGACGGCGTGGATGATGTTAATATTATCGGGAGAGTGACCGGCAATTCGAGCCTCCTCTCTTGTAAAAGCGGACGTGCATCTCACGACGAGGCCCACTGAATAAAAACCTTCCAAACATTGCAGGTGAGGCGTCTCGTCAAAAAAGTCGAAAGTAGCCGGCTTAACTCGGATAAGACCCCCCCCCCCCCCCCCGCCCCTCGAAAAAAAGCGGATCGGAAGAGTTCAGACGTGGCTCCCGCTCGACAAGTAGTGGACTGTCCGACGGTGTCTAACTGGAAGAGGTTTCGTTAAGTAAAAAGCTCACAGCCCATTGCAGAATTATACTCTAAAATCATTTGGGTTAAAAATTACCCCAGATCAACAGAGTTGAGTGAGTTCGACTCGTTTCTGTACAACCCCCAGCTCTCCTTGATGTAATGTGGAAGTGCTACAATAAGTGAGGTATGTGTATGCGTGGTTAGAGGGGTTATCTGTCAGTTCATACGCCGATACTGGCTGAAGGTGCAGATGGGAAGATACACTCTCTTCGACGCGGTATGTTGGCCAGATGGAATTCACTCGTCGACCTGTCAGCGAACTTAATCCCAAATCTGTGTGTGGTCAGGTTCTCCAGAAGGTACTTCCATAGATGACTACTTACCAGCTACATTGTGGGAAATTTTTTCAAACATCACCCATTTTTAGGCATATTTTTCTTGATACCACTTCCAGTTGGAATTGCTGAAGGGAAGTAAGCTTACGTTTGCTAAAATGCATAAAACATATTTCCAATTTTTATTTGCCATTTTACATTAGTAGGTAATATAGGCCGATTCCATATCACCTGTACACGATTTTGTACATGTACACGTACATCGATGTACACCTCCATAGGATTTAGTCAGCGAACTTAATCCTAAATCTGTGTGTGGTCAGGTTCTCCAGCAGGTACTTCCATAGATGACTACTTACCAGCTATATTGTGGGAAAATTTTTCTGATCTGGGCTAAAAAGAACTTGAAAAATAAGTTGACAGATAAGACGATTTCGGCCTATGAGTCTTACATTTCGGAACTTCGCCCAGCGTCTGGAGTAAGGAACAATACTGGAGGGAGCAAGCAAACTCCGGCCCGTGTTGTCCCTCTACCCCAACGCGAAAAGCATAATAAGAAAAGATCAAGGCAAAGCACGTCTCCCTCTTCTTTTCCTTCTACTTCTTCTTTCTCTCAGAGTAAGCGCCTCAATTTGCAAACATCTCCGGTCCATATTGTGACTGAAGATGCTCGCAAATTGAGTAACGCTGTCTCGCCTCGTCTTGTTCCTCTACCTCCTACTCCTCCTTAGCCTTTCTTGTCTAGTTCTCCTAGTGCTCTCACTAGAACCCCTCCTAGAACTCCTCCTCCTCCTCCTTCTGTTTCTTCTCCTGTTTCTGTTTCTTCTCCCCCTTCTCCTGCCTCTAGTGTGGTTCAACCAGGTATATCGACTCAGAGAAAGTCAAATCACCGAGCCGCAACTCGGGCGGCTCATTTGATTCTAAATTCACCCAGTTTCGGCATAAAAGTGGAGTTAATTTTGACAAAAGGAATTGGCGCCTCCCCGATGTTTGCAAAAACATCCTTATGATTGGAAGTTCAAATTTAGGACGCATTGATCGAAATCCCCATCCGGACATCCAGGTGGAGTGTTACCCCGGCGCCAAATTCAATCATCTGCGCTCTATGTTTAAAGGGCACAGGGGCCAGTCCAGTCCCCCAAAAATATTATTAAATATTGGCGTGAATTCTCGAAACGATAATTCTGATCTCGTAGTTAAGCAGTTGCGGAATATGCTTAGCGATATCAGGGTCAAGTTTAGATCAGCAAATTTATTTCGCTGAACTAAACTTTTCGCAAAAACTCCCTCAGGCTGAGAGGAGAACCCCGAGCATCATCAACGAAACCATTCGGAAAGTGAAGGACGTTAACGTTATACCAAAAATTGATGACGCGAAGTTTGATGTTGCTCAGGATTTAATCCATTGGACCACGAGAACCGCCAATATTATGTAAGATCACTGGTTGAACCACCTAAATTTAAACTAAGTAAAGGCAAATGTAACAGCCGCCTAACAGATGTGGGATTAGGAACTAATGTGGTTAACCTGTCTGGCACCAATGACCTAACAATCCAAGAGAAATCTCTTTTAGATCGCGGTTTAACTTTTGTACCAGCACCAAAGCCTAAAACTAATAACCAAACCAATTTACCATCATACAACTGTAATTTTCTTAGGCAAATGAAATTAGCAGACCGCTTTAGAAACTCCAGCGGTCAGAAACTTCCTTTTACAGAATCATCTGGTTGGTCACCTCCAGATAGTGAAGTAGATCCCGAAATTATTGAGGCTAGCAAACGAATCATCCAAAAGGTGTTCAGCATGAACATACTCTCCGATAAAGACAATTTAACAGCTGGTGAACGGAGAGCCCTCACGAAACTTCGAAAAAATAGGAAATTAGTAATTAAACCAGTCGACAAAGGTGGGTCGGTAGTTGTTCTATCTCGGGATAATTATATAAAGGAAGCCATGAGACAACTCAGCAATACTAAACATTATAAGAAAATAGATTCACTTATTTGGCCTACTAATATCGAAAAATTCAATAAGATCTTAAAATTTCTCCTCGACGAAGGTCACATTACCAAAAAACAATTGAAATATTTAACAGCTAAGCTCAGTGCTCAAACAAGACAATTTTATATCCTGCCAAAGATCCACAAGGACCGTTCTTCATGGACGGATGACTTAACTCCACCCGGCAGGCCAGTTGTATCAGATTGTAATTCGGAATCTTATGCGATCTCGGAATTAATTGATTATCGCCTGAAACCTACAGCAAATAGACATCCGAGCTATCTAAAAAAATACACAGGATTTCCTGTCAAAAATTTCGAAATTGAAAATATCGAAAAATGCAATTCTGGCTACTTTGGATATCGACAGTATGTATACGAACATTGATATTGATAAAGGTGTTAAATCAGTAAAAAATGCATTTGAAAAATATCCGGATGCGAAATGCCCGGCTGAACAAATTTTGGATCTTTTAGAGCTGAGCTTAAAAGGTAATGACTTTCAATTCAATGGAGAATATTTTCTACAAATAATGGGTTGTCCTATGGGTAAAAGATTCAGTCCTAATTTTGCAAGCATTTATGTAGCGGAATGGGAGGAAAATGCCTTGAGCAAATGTGCAACGCATCCTCTCGTATATCTCGGGTATTTAGATGACATTTTTATTATTTGGGAACATTCAAAAGAAGATTTTGATGAATTTTTAGAAATTTTGAACAATCACGATCCAAATATTAAATTAAAAGCTACTATCAGTGAAAATTCTGTTGATTTTCTCGATGTGACCGTGTATAAAGGCAAGCAATTTCAGGCGTCCGGTCATTTAGATTATAAAGTTTATTTTAAACCAACTGATTCGCATCAATTGTTGCACGCAAAATCATTTCATCCTCAACATACATTTAAAGGTATCATCAAATCACAACTCATTCGTTTCCACCGCAATTCAAGTGAAAAGGTAAATTTCAATGAGGCTTGTTCTACTCTATTTGGCGCCCTCAGATTGAGAGGATACTCACTGCTCACTGCGCTTTTTGCGTACCTTAAAATCTCAAACTCTGAAAAAGCTTGAAAGTCCAACTGAAACTACTGATTTCGAACCACTGAAGATTGAACACAACAGACCGTTGCAGAATGGTAGTGGCGCGGTATTTAATTGCCAAAAGCCTCGATGTAGATTGCATACTTTTATGCCTGATCAGAAAGAGGAATTTTCCTCCGAATAAACGAAAAATCATCAGATCCGTAACCCCCTCCATTGTGATTCACCAAACATTATTTACCTTATCACATGTAAGCGCTGTCGGAAAAAGTATGCTGGTCAAAGTCAAAATCCTTTCCGAGAACGTGCTACTAGACACAAACAGGATATAAAACATAATGCTGATGCCCCAGTAGCACAACATTTTAACCTTCCTGGCCATTCTTTGGACGATTTTGAAATCCATCCTATTGAACAACCACAATTAAAGACACATTAGAAGACACGGATGAATTTAGAAAAAACGTGAAGCTTTTTGGATCAATACGCTTCAAACTCTTTGGCCATTTGGTATGAACATATCAGAGGGCGAATGCGAAAGGAGGTCCATCATTCCTTTCACTTTAACGTACAACAGAATGAATATCGAAATAGCAAAAATGTTAAAAGATGAATTCAATTTTACCAATGCTAAATTAAATGAACCTTTGAATCTCCGACCTGTCATCGCCTATAAGAAAAACAAAAGCTTGCGTAACATCCTTGTAAGGACTAAATTAGAGCCCATCAATGAATAACATCAATTGTTGCCAGTCAGTTTAACCAGTTCCTAAGCTCATCACTTAGTTTAAATCAATTTATCTACTTTTTTGTCATGTTTGAAACCAATCAGGGTTCAGTAAATGAAAACAATTTTTCGGCGGCATATTAAAGGAAAAAAACGTTTCAGTAGGAAATGTCTGTGCCAGTGCGATTTTTTAACCTCAAACACACCTACACACACACACACACTCACACACGCATATACGGTAAGAGCGATTGTGTCTTTGAAGGTAATTTAAATGCCCCCCCCCCCCCACCCCATTCGATAAAAACAGTTTATGTGAATAGCAAGATGCACTCCTCCCTCCCCTCCTCGTTATAACACAATGTTTTGCAGTCGAGAGCCTCCCTCATCATAAACGGACGGCGTGGATGATGTTAATATTATCGGGAGAGTGACCGGCAATTCGAGCCTCCTCTCTTGTAAAAGCGGACGTGCATCTCACGACGAGGCCCACTGAATAAAAACCTTCCAAACATTGCAGGTGAGGCGTCTCGTCAAAAAAGTCGAAAGTAGCCGGCTTAACTCGGATAAGACACCCCCCCCCCCCCCAACCCTCGAAAAAATGGACACTTTATCTCTGGCATAGGACCTCACGGTAAAAAGCACACTGCACATTGCAGAACGAGGACCCTCCTCCTCCTTTATAAGACGTGGACGGTGCAGTGGAGACTAGGTCTCCATCCGATAAAAGGCGGACAGTTAAATGCATGCATCCCCCACCCCCCCCCCTAACGCCCATAAAAAGGAACCAAGCATCACAGGTGAGAGCTCTCCCGTAAAAAGCGGATCGAAAGAGTTCAGACGTGGCTCCCGCTCGACAAGTTGTGGACTGTCCGACGGTGTCTTACTGGAAGAGGTTTCGTTAAGTAAAAAGCTCACAGCCCATTGCAGAATTGTACTCTAAAATCATTTGGGTTAAAAATTACCCCAAATCAACAGAGTTGAGTGAGTTCGACTCGTTTCTGTACGACCCCCAGCTCTCCTAGATGTAACGTGGAAGTGCTACAATAAGTGAGGTATGTGTATGCGTGGTTAGATTTAAGTAAAAAGCTCACAGCCCATTGCAGAATTGTACTCTAAAATCATTTGGGTTAAAAATTACCCCAAATCAACAGAGTTGAGTGAGTTCGATTCGTTTCTGTACGACCCCCAGCTCTCCTAGATGTAACGTGGAAGTGCTACAATAAGTGAGGTATGTGTATGCGTGGTTAGAGAGGTTATCTGTCAGTTCATACGCCGATACTGGCTGAAGGTGCAGATGGGAAGATACACTCTCTTCGACGCGGTATGTTGGCCAGATGGAATTCATTCGTCGACCTGTCAGCGAACTTAATCCCAAATCTGTGTGTGGTCAGGTTCTCCAGCAGGTACTTCCATAGATGACTACTTACCAGCTACATTGTGGGAAATTTTTTCAAACATCACCCATTTTTAGAGACAATTGTTAAGTTTGAGGGGGAGATTGCTGAGCTGACGGGAAAACTTGGTAGGGCGGGGGCTGTCCGGAGTTACGCCTGTGAAAGTAGCTTTCCGAGAAGGATGGAAGGTTGTCGGTGGTTCCAAGAGGAAACATGGGGGTAGAACCTTTGATGTGAATGAGGTAGGTGATGAGGTGGGGGCTGCTAGAAAAGTACGTAGGACAGATGAGGGGGGCCCAGGCCGGAGCAATGCTGCAAAGCGTTTGGCGTGGACTATCAAAAGTGGTAGGAAAGGGGGGCCAGAGAAGCAGGTAGATAGGGGTGTAAAGTCCAAAGGCAGTGGGGAGTGCAGCACCAGAAACAGATTTGATGTGCTCGATTCGGAAGAGACAGAGGAGGAGATGGAGGAGATGGAGGTAATTGCAACAGATAGTAGCTTGGGGTCTAGGCCAGGAAAAAGGAGGAGGGATCCGGGAGAAGATCAGGGGAGCAGTCCAGGTAGTTCAGGGCCTGGAAAGAGACGGAGGGACAAGGATAGGAGTAATCCTAGGTCAAAGATACCGATACCGATATTGATTCCGAGTGGGGCTGTTGGAGAGGAAGAGGACGCTGTAAACAATAGGAGACTAGAGGAGATAAATAGGGCGAGGGCCAAAAGTAAGTTGGTGGTTGCGGGAAGTAGCATAGTTCGGGGGATCGACAAGGTTGTCTGTGGTCCGGACAGTAAAAATAGAACAGTTCTGTGCTTTCCGGGGGCTAAAGTGGAGGACCTGAGGGATAGAGTGGACGGTATTGTAGCTGGGTCGGGGCCTGATCCGGTAGTGGTATTACATGTGGGGTCCAATAACATCAGGGAGAGGAAATCAGTTCGTTTGGTGGACACATACAAGGACCTAATTAGTAAGCTACTTAGCAGGAATGCTCGGATCATCGTTTCAGGGGTGCTCCCCGTTATGGGTGGTGGAATGAGCGGAACTCGCGGATTATGGCACTAAACGAGGAGCTGGAAGAGCACTGCAAAGACTTGGGAATACATTTCATTGACCACTCTGATTCATTCTGGGGACAAGGAGAGTTGTATGGGCGAGACGGATTGCATTTAAGTAGGATGGGTACAGACCTGTTGGGCCAAAAAATTTTACAGGTGGCTGAGCCTTTTTTGGAGAAAAGGGGGGTAGGGGACCACAGCCGATAACCCAGAGGGGCACAAATGCTGGGAACATAGGAAGAACAACAAATATGCACAATACAGGGACATATCAGGGTTATAATAATGTGCCAGTGATGACAAAAAAACAAAGATTCATTAAGTTTGGGTACTGCAACATCCAGGGTCTGCACAAGAAAGTAAGCGAAATATCAACAATGATGGGCGAAGGAGACTTCGATATAATGGGTCTAAGTGAGACGTGGATACGACGGGATGAGCGGGTTGATCAGATGAAGGGTTGCGTGTGGATAGGAGCTGGGCGAACTGAGGGTCAGAAACGGGGTGGGGGTGTTGGCATCTACGCTAAAAAGGAATTACAACCCTCATTGATTACAGATCTCACAGAAGCAAGGACTCAGATTCCAGTATCCAACGAAATAGTCTGGGCAAAAATCAAGTTAGGAAGCAGGAGTGTTGCCGTTGGTGTTGTATACTTAGCAGTGGAGGGAAGTAAGCCCGAGTGGAATGATTCAATATATACAACTCTTAGTTCGAATATCACAGAGCTGGGAAGCAGAGGGTTCAGTATTGTCCTAATGGGGGACTTCAATGGGCACATCGGGGATAAGGAGGAGGGCATACAGGGAGGTGATAGGAAAATTAACACGAATGGGAGGAAGATGTTGGACCTATCAAAAGAGCTTGGTTTAAAGATCCTGAACAGGGATGCGAAATGTAAGGGTAAATGGACCTGGGAGAGGAACTATAAGAAAACAATAATTGATTATATACTCACTGACATTAGCGTATGGAGGGAGGTTATAGATGTAGAAATAGATGACGAGGGGAAAAAATGACTTGGGTAGTGATCACAACCTGATAACAGTTAAGATTATGGGCAAAAAGACGAATAGAGACAGAAATACCTTCAAGGAAGTTTGGGGACTAAAACAAGGAGCCGACTGGAAGCAGTTTCGGGAAAAACTAAAACCAAATCTTGAATGTATACCTAGGGATGCAAATGTCCAGAGTATTTCAGATGGCATAGTAAATAGCCTAACAGAGGCAGGGAAGGATTGTATAGGAAGGGTGAGGGTCCCAACGAGAGAGCTTGGATGCAGGGTTAACGAGGGACTGAAAAAGGCTATAAAAGAAAGAAAGGTAAAATGCGCTGCTTACAGAAGAAGTAGGAAGCTTAAAGGGGTGGATAACAATGACACGAGACTAATGAAGGGAGAATATGAACTGGCACGGAGAAAGGTGAATGAGATAAAGAATAATAATAGGAAGGAGCGCAATTGCAGTCTTGCCAGAACAATAAAGAAAACGGGGGGTTCGAGCTCAAACGTATTTTGGAACTGGGTAAATAAACGGGGGAAACGTAGTGTGCAGAGTATCAAAGTGGATGGGGAAAGTACAGAAGATAAAGGTCGTATCGCTTCAGAGTTAGTCAAGCACTGGGAAAAGATAAACGATAGGCGATGGGGCAGTGGGTCCCCACCAAAAAGAAATACACTGGTGGAGGAGAACCTATCCAATCGTGTATGTAGAGAAATAACGACAGAAGAAGTGCGGAACGTGGTCTCGAAATTAAAAAATGGTAAAGCGGGAGGGACTGATGAAATTCCGAACGAATTCCTCAAAAATGGAGGGGAGGCACTTATTGAAGTCCTGACAAACCTTTTCAACCTGGCTCTGCGAAAGCAAGAGGTCCCCAGAGAGTGGAGGGAAAGTAAGGTGTCGTTCATACACAAAAAGGGGGATAAGGAAGTTCTAGATAACTATAGGGGGATATCAGTTAGTAGTAACATCGGAAAAGTATTCTGTAAGGTCATATACGGTAGACTAGAGGAAGTTATTGAAGAGAAAGGTTTTTTAGGAGAGATTCAAAATGGTTTCAGGAAAGGACGAAGAGTCACTGATCACCTATTTACACTCACCCAACTAATAGAATCAACAAAGGCTGAAAAGAAAAAGATGTTTCTGGCATTTCTAGATGTGAAAAAAAGCGTACGACCGAGTGTGGAGGGAAGGTATGTGGCGAAAGCTCGAGGGCATCGGACTGGGGGTGACTTTGTGGGAATCATGAAAGCACTGTATACAGATGTGCAAAGCCAACTCAGTCTAGGGAGTATCACTACAAAACGAGTCCCTATGGATATAGGCCTCAAGCAGGGGTGTATCTTTTCACCGATTTTGTTTGCATTGTATGTTAAAGATTTAGGGGGCGAACTAATTCAGAGTGCGGAGGGGGTAAATGTTGGAGACATAAAGATACCAGGCTTATTCTTTGCGGACGACATGGTGTTAATGTCTAGAACTGAACAGGGGCTAGAGAAACTGCTGGAAATTGTTGGTAGATATGGGAACACTTGGCGGCTCGAACTAAATGAAAATAAAAGCAAGGTAATACCCGTTGGACGCAAGGTAGATATGACGAAGAGATGGAGAGTGGGGGAGTTCTCAATCCCCGAAGGGGAAAGCAAACAAATCACTATTTATGCTTACCCCTAGATACTCATACTCCCCCGAAGGGGAGAGTATGAGTATCTAGGGGTAAGCATAAATATAACGGGAAGAGGGGTGTACAGAAATTACTCAGCCAAATTGATTATGAAGGGGAAAAGAATTCTGAACCAACTAAAACTTTTAGGGAAAAATAGTTTCAATAAGGTCTTTGTGGGGAAAACACTGTGGGAGAGGGTGGGTTTACCAAGTATAACGTATGGCACGGACGTGATTCCATTAAACCAAACCGTTATTAAGAAGTTGGAAAGTACTCAGAATGATGCCGGCAGATGGATAACAGGGTCGAGTAATGCTGCAGCTTTGGAAGCAGTAAGGGGGGAGCTTGGGTGGATGAAAATCAAGGACAGGGTAGATTTGGGAAAACTGTGTTACTTTAACTACTTGGGAAACCTGCCTGACAACCGGTGGTGCAAATTGATGCTCGATACCATTTGGAATTCTAATATAGAAACGGGGTGGTCAAAACATGTGAGGGAACTAATGGACAATTACTCTATAGAGGTCACAAACATAGAAGTAGGAATGAAAGAAGGCAAAAGGTTTGTCAAAGAGAGAGTCATGGAAGATTGCAATCGAAACTGGCGAGCAGGGGTTAGCGTGAAAAGATTACTGCAGGGGTTACAATATAAAGAAAAGCCAGCTTTTGAGAAGTACCTAGATGGCACCTTTGGAGGGTCACTGCTGTTCAAACTGAGATCAAGATCACTGGAGCTTCGGGGAAAAATTGGGAGAGATGGGGAAAAGGGATGCCAAATGTGCCACTCTGGAGTAGTGGAGACCCTGGAACACTTTCTCTTGGAATGCCCACAGTATATACCTCATAGAATAAAATTTACTGGAAGAATAATGCAGAAGTGGGGTGAAGAAACAAAGGATAGATGGCTGAAAGGGGGACACGAGGGAGAGGGTAGGAATGCTTATCGAAGAAATAGAAAAAGAGGAAGTGAGGGACACTATTAAGCAGTTTATATCTGAATGCTGGGAGGAGAGGAGGGGAAGAGGGGGTGGGGTGCAGGGGGAATGATGGCCTTCTCTTATGAGGACCGCGACAAATCAGCGGCTGGCCAAAGAGTTATTATTATTATTATTATTTAGGCATATTTTTCTTGATACCACTTCCAGTTGGAATTGCTGAAGGGAAGTAAGCTTACGTTTGCTAAAATGCATAAAACATATTTCCAATTTTTGTTTGCCATTTTACATTAGTAGGTAATATAGGCCGATTCCATATCACTTGTACACGATTTTGTATATGTACACGTACATCGATGTACACCTCCATAGGATTTAGTGTTAAAATCGTGTACAAGTACACAAAATGTCGTTTTTATGGTGATACAGAATCGGCCATCGTTTTACATCGCACTTTTAACGTTCAAAATACCCGTTGGCGAACGCGTACATTCGACACGTCGCTCAAGAGTGAAAAAAATGTATGAAATTTTAAGAAAATATGATTAAAAATTTGTTCTCCACGTTCCCATCGCGGATTAGACCATCGATCCATCGTTGGTGAACGCGAGCAAAAAACGTTTTGCCGATTCTGTATCAGCATCAAAAAGCGGTTTGCCGACTCTGTGTCACCTATGTAGGTATAAGTAGGTATACGTTCACCAACGGGTATTTGAACGGTTAAAGTGCGATCCGATCGGGGAAACCCATTTGCCGATGGAAAAAAGGTGATGTCGAATCGGCAAAACCACTGCCACGTTCCCGATCGCGTTTGGGACGGTATAGGGTGCGATTTGATCGGTGAAAAAAAACCGATTTGCCGATTTCATCTCTTGAGTTTTGTGAGAGGTGAATCGTGATAGAATCAAAGGGTAAAACTGCATTCCACTTAAATGGATTTTAAAGGTAATTGAATTTTAATTGACTCATGTCTCGGTTCAAGAGACATCAATAAAAACACCTTTTGACAAGACACACTTCTAAATTGTTCCTATCTGGTGTATCCTAGTGTATCTGTTTACTTCAAACGGTATTTTGTTCTTTTGATGATAATTGTCTTTGTTTACTTCAAATAGTATTTTGCTCTTTGATGATATGGAGGTGAGAACAATCGCCGAGGGCGTTGCATTTTATCAATGGTTTTATTGTGAATGATTTTAAGTATAATACGTATTAAATCAGAAATTGTGTTTTCAATGTGCTGTTTAACTATGGCTTTTTTCGACTGAAATGATTTACATGTAAAAATTTTAGAGAAATAGCGTTGTTCAACGTGCGAGTACTAACGCGGTTTTAACCCAAAATATTACAAGATATTCATGGAGTATTATTTTTTCCCATATATTTTTTTTGCAAAAAAATTCTCGCCAGAGAATTTTTTTTAAATATTTTTTCAACTCTTGTTTTTTTGACTGAAACGATTTCCATGTAAAAATTTTAGAGACATAGCGTTGTTCAAATTGCGAGTACTAATGCGGTTTTAACCCAAAATATTACAAGATATTCATGCAGTATTATTTTTTCCCATATATTTTTTTTGCAAAAAAATTCTCGCCAGAGAATTGTTTTAAAATATTTGTTCAACTCTTGTTTTTTTGACTGAAATGATTTCCATGTAAAAATTTTAGAGAAATAGCGTTGTTCAAAGTGCGAGTACTAACGCGGTTTTAACCCAAAATATTACAAGATATTCATGGAGTATTATTTTTTCCCATATATTTTTTTTGCAAAAAAATTCTCGCCAGAGAATTTTTTAAAAATATTTTTTCAACTCTTGTTTTTTTGACTGAAACGATTTCCATGTAAAAAATTTAGAGAAATAGCATTGTTCAACGTGCGAGTACTAACGCGGTTTTAACCCAAAATATTACAAGATATTCATGGAGTATTATTTTGAGAATGACTTCAAGTGTGAGGAAATAACTACCTGTATGATTTAACACTTTAAAAACGTTGTATTTATAGATGTTTATTTGAGACTAACTCTAAGTTTCCCATTGTCAGAAATAACTGTTGATGTGATCTTTAACACGTTCGAGGGCAAAATGCATTTAAAGAGGTTTTTTTTTATAAATGTTTTTCCTTAACTGGTTTTAGTTATTATATTAAAGACAGAAGATTTTTAATTACTTAAAACATAAAAAATAATTATACATTTAATTTTGGAAATAATAAATAACTCACATTAGCAAACTCAAAGGAAATATTAATAATTTAAAAACGAAAAAAAAAAGTTTTTACAGATGGATGTTAAACGCCGAGATCAGCTTTTAAATGAATATGAACGTGCCAAAAAGGGCATTCAATCGGCTGACAGAAGCAGACGTCTTGGAGAGATCGAACTCAAACACGAGACCACAAAAATATTTAAACCTGTGACGGAGGTTCAAGTGCGAAGCAAGAAGGAGATCGTTGACAAATTGAGGCCCTTAAAAGAAAGTTCTTTGAGAATGGGTTCGTTGCCTGGTAGTTTTACAAACCAGTATTCGTTTCAATCTACACCGGATTACGTTCCCATGAGAATCGAAACCGACGTGAGTGAGAGCGATAGAGCTTCGACTATCACCACTGATAGCATCACGTTGTCCGAGGATGGTGGTAAGAGAGATCTGTTGTATGGATTTTATAAGGATTCAGATGGTAGAACTTTTGTGGGCGACACAGAAGTGGAAATAGATGATGATGAATTAACCGTCGGTTCGAATAGGTACGAATTAACTTCCGGACTGCACAAATTGCTCCTTTACGACAAGCCTAGTGATTACACGGAACAGGATTACAACAATTACGGTGACATTCTGGTTCAGACCAACGCCATGAAGAGAAATAACGATGACAGAGAGATGAGACCTAAAGCCAGCAGAGGTTACAAGTGGACGAAAGTGGTGAAACCTATATGGAATTCGCATAAGAAGTTCATCGAATCGGTGACTGGTAAAGGGATGGAAACCACTTTTCTTCCGTGCGATTCTGATGCTCTGTTTCAGAGACTGAGATTGTTGATAGCAAGTAGACACGCTGGTAACACAGGATTAAATAATGAAATAGTTAGCATATGCGATGAATTGTTAAGACAGAAGGTTTTGAAAAAAAACCATTATAAAAGGCTGATGAATGAATTGAAGGATTGATATATATAATAAGTAGAGAGAAACAAACAAACAAACAAAAATATATAAAATAAAAACAGTAAATTTTACACTAGAATAATAAAAAGTATTTAAACAACAAACGATTTACCAGTGAAAACAAAATATATATTATAAAATAAAATATGTTGGTGATAAAGAACAGGGGATACGTTAAAACTTATGTTCAAGGCGGTTCTGGCATCGTCGATTCTATAATGCGAGCATTCACGAGTGATGCGGGTAGAAAACTTGCATCGACCACATTTGATGTTGGTAGGAAGACGGCTTTGGATGCTGGTAAGAAAGCCGCTTCCGAAGCCAGTGGTAGGATAGCTTCTGTGACTGGCAAGAGGGCAGCCGACGCATTGATCGACAAGTTGATCAGTCCACTGGTGAAGCGAGCTATGTTAGAGCGAACGCCGAAAAGTTGGAAAGATTTTAAGGATGCTGTGGTACCCATACAAGATTTAGCCAAAATGACGAGTGGATCTGGATTGAAGAGAACTCGCGATGGTGTAATATAAATAAATAATAATATTAAAAACTGAGTTTGAAAAAAAATCTAAAATAACAAACAAACAAAAAAATAAAACAAAGATGAACATTAAAGATATGTCTTGGAACGACACCACAACCAAGAGGTTGAATAATGAGTTCTTTCCTAAAAGCATAAGAGGCTTGATAGTGGGAAAATCGAATTGTGGAAAGACCAATCTGTTGATGAATCTGTTGTGCCGACCCGACTGGTTGGATTCTGACAGATTGTTTGTGTTTGGCAAGAGCTTGTTTCAACCCGAATACAGATTGCTTCGAGAGTGCATGGATCGTAGATTGCCCAAGGACGTCATAGCCAGAATCTTTGACAGCGGGGAGGAATTCGACAAAAGTGAAGCTTCTCCTTCGACCATTTTGGACAGTGCAGCGATGGAATTGATGAAGAGAAATGCATCTCCGAACATCGAGTGTTGATTTTACGAGAACGCTAGTGATCCTAGAGAATTGAAATTGGAAGATAAGAATCTCATGATTTTCGACGATCTGCTTTTGGAGAGACAGAACCGATGCGAATCGTATTACGTTAGGGGTCGTCACAGCAACATGGACTGTTTCTACCTGTCGCAGAATTATTTTTGATTGCCCAGACAGACGAGAAGGGAAAACGCTAATTTTCTACGTCTCTTTTGCCAAGATCTCAAGAATTTCAATCACATCTACAGCGATCACGTCACAAACGACGTGAGCACGGTGGAATTCAGGAGATTCTGTAAGAGGGTTTGGGATGGAGGACTTTACAATTTCATCGTGATTGATTTGACTAGCGAATTTAATCACGGAAAATATCGGTGCAGATTCGACAAGTTTTATGTTTCTGATGATAATAAGATAGAGCGTGAAAATAAAAAAAAATTAGAAAATAATAAATCTTCAAATAATTAGTTTTTGAAAAAATAAAAAAAAATAAAATTAAATATAATGTTCGAACAAGGAGAATTGTTAGGACGGATAGCCGAGAATACGGCTTCAAAACAATCCATTCAAATTGTGGTGAGTGGCGATTCGACTTGATTCACGACGAAATTCGAACCTTCCATTGAATTGAATAGAGAGAAAAGATACAAGATGGCATTGGTGAATCTGGAGACTTATTATTCCTTTCCCAACGTCATCGAATAGAATAACTCATTCAAGTATTCCGACGGAGTGGATTGGTTGGAGATTCGAATTCCCAAAGGAAGTTACGACATAGACAATTTGAACAATTACATTCAGATGCAAATGAAGATGGATGGAAAGGGGAGCAACAAGATCAGACTCGCTCCCAATCCTAATACCTTACAGACGATGTTGCATTCGGAAGATAATTTTCAAGTGGATTTCAATACGGACGATTCTATAGGCAAGATGCTGGGATTCGATCGAAAGATGTATCGAGGCCATGCGGCATCTGAAAATATGGTCGACATTCTCAGAGTCAATAGCATTCTGGTGAACGTGGATGTGATTGCTGGAAGCTACGTGAATGGTAGCACTCAACCGACGATCTATGCCTTCTTTCCAAACGTGTCATCGGGTTATAAGATCGTGGAACAACCTCGAAATTTAGTTTATCTACCAGTGATTTTAGACACATTGTATAGTCTCAAAACCACGTTGACGGATCAAAATGGTGAACTGTTAGACCTTCGCGGAGAGAGGGTGACGATACGATTTCACATAAGAGAAATATAAAAGCAAAAAAAAAAAATATTGTGTATATATATAAATAACAAAAATAAAATAAACGCAATATTAATTTTACAAAAATTATTTAATATATATAATTTTCATTAAAACAAAAAAAAAGACAATTGAAAATATATTTTAAAAAAAGAATTATGACACAATACGTGGTTAAAAACGTGAACATATCTGCAGAACAAAGGAAGAAACTTAAGAGAGCGTTAACAACTCGGGGCGAGGTGGTGAGATTCAAATTCACTCACGAAGATCTGACGAGTGGCGATCAGGATTCGATCGCCTGAACCAGAAGTCAAATCAAAAGGATGGAGAAAGCAATTCGTGATGGAAGAGGGTTGACGGTGAGATTGAGTCCCGCTCAATTGAGATACAATTTGAGAATGAAAGGCAATTTCCTACCACTATTGGCAGGAAGTGCCGCAAAAGCATTACCCTTCGCCGCAAAGGCATTACCCTTTCTCAGAAAGACTCTCGGCGTGGGAGCTCTCACAGGACTCGCCAGTTCAGCAGTTGAGAAATTAATGGGTGGCAGCGGACTGTTTTTGAGGAAGGGAGGAGCCGTGTGTTGCGTCCACATAGACGACACCGGTAAAGGATTGTATTTAGAACCTGTTAGAGGTGACAACTCTTTGAGTGGAAACGGTCTCTATCTGAAGAGTGGATGGAATGTTGAGCGACTCGGCAAGGGTGTGTTGTTTGGTGAGAATTCGCCATTTAAGAATATACCGATTTTGAATATGTTATTATAATGTAAAAAAATTATATAATTATATAAATATAAAATATAAATCATAGAAAGTATAAAATAATATAAAATGGATAAAAAGGTGAAAAAACAATTAGTCGATAATGATGAATATCACGAGATAGAGTGTGAAAAAGATGTGGAAAAATGATTAGATGCTAATGATGGATAAAGAACTGATAAAAGAGTTAAATAAAGATCGGGATATGTGGTTGAAATTTAAAAGAATGAGACGTTTTCCACCGTTACCACTATCTTCTGAAGAGAATGGTAATGATGCAAGTGTTACCGAGAGATGCACAACATTCGTTCATAATTATGATTCGGATAAACAAATGTGTTCTTATAAAAACGTAGCATATCACAAAAAAAAGAAAAAAGAAACGAAGAATGGATGCTGAAATTTGAGACAAAAGGAAATGTTATTATAATATATGGGCAATTGTGAAGAAGGAAAACAAAAAAAAAGTAATGAGATCTAAAGATGATCTCATTACTTTTTTTTCCTTCTTCTTCTCTAAAAATCAATCTCTCTATTGTTTATATTTCCAAGTCCGTTATTAGCATGTTGACACTCGTGTTTTCTCCTTTTTTGAAAATGTGTTGAATGTTTATCTTTACTTTTTTAAGTTTTTTTACATTGGTGAACGTGCTCTCACCACCCGATTTGTCCACGAGTTCGAGTGAGATTTTTTGATATATGTAACTTCCATAGAACAACGACAAATCGTCCTTGTCGAATTCTCTGTCTTCGGTGACGATGATATTCTGCAGATCGCTTTGGTACTCGTAAAACAAATCGAGCATGGCTTCGTCCAATTTCAAAGGCATGCTATATTTGTCATGTTTATGCTCTAAGCCCTTCGTCTCGACCTCATTCAATTCGATGGAGTCATGTCGTTGTAATCTATAGATTTTATAACAGAATTTCTTATACGTTTCGACTCGTTTCAATTTCAATTCGCATCTTTTAGGTGTTGTCATGATTGATTATTTAGTTTTTTTGTTTTATGAATTCTTGCAAATAATATATATTTTAAATTTTGTATTTAAATAATTTGTTAAAAAAGTTTGTTTTTTTTTTACTCTTTATATATATAAAAAAAAGGTTTTTTTTAATTTTAATTTTCTTTAATGTAAAAAATTTTTTTTGTAAAAGTTTTTTTCTCTTTACATAAATAAAAAGTTAAATTTTAACATCCTTTTTTCTCGTATTAATTCAATTTTTTTTCACGTTAAGGAACATAAAAATACATTAATTTCATCCAAAAAAAAAAAAAATTTTTTTACGTTAAAGAAAAATTTAAAAAAAATCTTTTTTATATATATAAAGAGTAAAAAAACAAAAAAAAACTTTTTTAACAAATTATTTAAATACAAAATTCGAAAAAAAAAATATTCTTACAAATGGAGCAAACAAATAAAAAAATGGAAAATTTAAATGAGAAAACCGTACCTCAGTTAAACGAGATTTGTAAACTATTAAAAATTCCACATTTCAGAAATCATAGAACTAAATCCAAAAAAATTGAAGTCATACAGGAATATTTGCAAAATGATTGAAAGGCAAATGAAATGTCGATAGCAACGACATCAAAAAATGCATCAGTTGTGAAAAATGAGAAGAAGAAAAAGATAGAAAAAGAGTCAAAATGCCGACATCGAAAAAAACCAAAAACGTTTCGATTGTGAAAAATAAGAAGATGACTAAACGAAAAGCCATTGAAGAACTTCAAGTTTCAAAAGAAAAGAAAAAAAAAACGAAAACGAAAATGAGTGATGTACTTCAGATTCTAGACAAATGAGATATATCAAGCAAAATTCGACAAGCAATCAACGAAGGAAAAGGAGAAGAATATGTAGCACGACTCAACTTTTGACGTGGTTCCCTCGTTCAAGAAAATTGATGTGAAATTATTCATGGAACGGGTGAAGAAAAAAATATTGGATTTGTTTCGCAAACACATGAACATAGGACGAAAAATTAAGATGATACTCCATTGCGTGATGAATAAAATCGATGTGAAGTCCGGCGAGAGCATCGTGAAAAATGCATATTTCAGATCTAACGTCGAACCCATATTTCGAGGTTCAGATTTATCAGACGTTTTCGAAAAGATGAAAGACAAGATGTTGACGTCTTGCGAATTATCAACATGAAGGTAGTAACTGGACGTTCGATGAGGTGTTGAAACTTGAAATTCATATAACTGAAAACGATTCGTTGAAAGGGTCTTCCTACATGGAATTACCGTATTTCTTAGCTAAAAAAAATGCTGTGATCAACGTGAGAAATAAAGATGATCAGTGTTTTAAATGGGCAGTCACCTCCGCTTTATACCCTGTCAAAATGAACCCCGATAGAGTTTCTCATTACGAGGAGACTTCTAAAAATCTCGATTGGACCGGAGTGACTTTTCCAACAGAGTTAAAACACATTGAACGTTTCGAGGCTCAAAATCTCACCGTAGTGGTGAACGTCTTGGGATACGACGATGAAAAATGAACGATCTATCCTCTCAGACAGACTTCGTATCTCGAAAGAGAAAAGATGATTATTTTATTATTGATTTCGAATGGTGACAATCGTCATTATTGGTGGATTAAAAATCTGAGCCGATTACGGATCCGGCTTGGTATTTCACCGCACCCGGTCTGGCGTGGGACGCTCTGTTGAAGACCACTGAAGTCCAATTGTAATTATTATCCAACATGAACATGTTGCTCATGTTCGTAAAGGGCTGTGAGAGGTGGCGCCTCGATGATCTCCCACAGATATTCTGAAGCTAACAATCACTACATGAAAGAAGGTTTCGATTCGAAATGGTTGAATAAATACATACAGTATTGGGACGCTAATAATCTGTACAGTTGGGCTATGAGTCATCCTTTACCGATTGGAAATTTCAAATGGGTAACGGAACAGGAAGAGATGCAAAAATGGAGAGACTATCCTTGCATTTTAGAAGTCGATTTGAACTATCCGGAAGAATTACACGATCTACACAATGATTATCCACTGGCTCCTGACCGAATGGAACCGAACGAAGGAGACGATGAAAAACTCATTCCCAATTTATCTAACAAACATAACTACGTCATCTACAGTGAGAATTTGAAACAACACATCAATTACGGGATGAAATTAGTCAACATACATCGCATCATTCGATTCGACGATGAGCTTTGGATGAAAAAAGACATCAATCTCAACACGAATCTCAGAATTCGAGCCGAGAACGATTTCAAAAAAGATTTCTTCAAACTCATGAACAACTGCGTGTATGGTAAATCGATGGAAAACATCAGGAAGAGAACCGACGTTCGACTCATCACATCTGAGAAAAGAGCTAAAAAATTAGTGGGGAAACCCAATTACAAACACTGAACCATATTCGACGAAAATCTAGTGGCCGTTCACATGCAAAAGATGCACCTGAAGTTCGACAAACTGTATTATCTCGGACCGATCATCTTCGATATCAGCAAGCGATTGATGTACGAGTTTCACTACGATTACATCAAATGAAAATTTGGTGATAAAGCCAAACTACTGTTCACTGACATGGACAGTTTAGTTTATGAGATAGAGACGAAAGATGTCTACCGAGATATATCTCCAGACGTGGCCGCGTGGTTTGACACGAGCAATTATCCAGTCAATCACCCGTCCAACATTCAATCGAATGACAACAAGAAGGTGTTTAAGGATGAGAGCGGCGGTAAACAAATCCTCGAATTTGTGGGCTTGAGACCCAAACTGTATGCTTATCGTCTAGAAGATGAAGAGATCAAGAAGTGCAAAGGGGTTAAAGCATGCGTGGTGAAGAAAAACATCTATTTCCAAGAGTATAAAGATTGTCTGTTAGGAAGTGGTCCGGTGTATAAGACTATGAAATCAATTCGAAGCGAAAATCACGACTTGTATACCAAAATAGACAACAAGATTTCGCTGACGGCCGACGATGATAAGAGATTCGTGTTAGACGATAAAATAAGCACTTTCGCACGCGGACATTGGACTTTGGATCTAATTTTAGACGATAGGATTTCAGATATGATTGTGGATGATAGGATTCCAGAAAATCAAGAGGAATTAGACGGATTCAAGATTATGAAATTCGAGGAATTAGATGGATTCAAGATTATGGAAGTCGATAGAGTTAGTTTAAAAAGAAAAAGAAAAAAAGAAAAAAATAACGTCATTTTAGTGAATTATAATAAAATAAATAAATTTTTAAAAAAAATATACACATTTATGAATAAGAAAATAGAAATATCCGTAGAAGGTGTTGTCTTACCTAACAAACCCCTATCCAACATCGATCTGTCGAATGCGGCGAAGGATTTGAAAATCAAAGATTTTCTAGGCGTGTTTTCTAGAGATGCCTTGCCGAAGAGAAGACCTCGACAATCGGAATGCAGAATTTTAAATCTAGATGATTTATCGGGTGAAGGCACTCACTGGGTGGCGTGGTTCAAGAATGGAAAGAAGAAGAATTATTATTTTGACAGCTACGGAATCTCACGGCCGAAAGAAATAAAGAACTATTTCAACAAATCGATGGTTCGTTACAACACAGAACGCGTGCAAACACCAGATCAAGTGTTTTGTGGTCACTTATGTCTCTACGTTCTCAAGAGATGGTCTGAAGGAGATTGGTTTCAAGACATTCTCAATGATTTACATTAGAGAGAGATTTTTTTATAGTATATAAAGGTAAAAAATTATTTTAAAAAAAATTTAATCGAATAAAAACGAAAAATAAAATAAGTGAAATAATTCATTTTTTAATAAAATGCATTTGAAATATATTTTTTAAAACAAAAATCTCAAAACAACATGCCAGTCGATAAATTTGGTAGAAGTGCCGACGAAAGTCAACCCAAAAAGAAGAGGAAGACGCTCGAAGTCGATGATGGTTATGACGTTGCCAACTTGGACGAACGTTACGTTCGGAGATACGAACCTCGAGAGGAACCTTTGAACATGAATGATAAGAAGCTCTACAATCTTCCCGAGCTGATAGATCTCGCAGATGCTGTGACTAAAAAATATGTTGACAGGGGGAACGCAGATTTCGAACGAATCATGCTAGATAATTAGGTGGATAAAGCCATGACCGACGATCTCGATCTGAAATCTAAACGTTTGGTGAACGTCACAAATCCCATAGATCCCACTGATGCCGCGACCAAGAAATACGCTGATGACTCTCATGCGTGATTCAGCGAACACCTGAGAAATAGATATGTTCAGAAAATGATGCACTCGGAATTGAACGCCAATTCTAACAAGATAACGAACGTGGCCACTCCCACGAATCCCAAGGACATCGCGACCAAACACTACGTAGATCTGGAACAGAGAAAGTCTGATGGACGAGAAATGAAATCGGATCTGAATGCGGGATTCAACAAGATATTGAATCTGTCAAAGGTCGACGACACGGATGCAGACTCAACCGCAGTCAACAAGGGCTACGTAGATTCTGCCATGATACGATCACAAGAATACGTAGAATTGCAAGTGGATGATCTCTACCTGAACAAACAATCTGGTGGAACCATGGAGGGTGGTATCAACATGAACGGTGAGAATTTATTTGGACTCAATCACGATCCCGAATTCAATTCCAGCATGGTCAGCAGGAAGTACGTGGATGACAACTCGGTCTGGAGAAAGGGCGACATCATGGAAGGTAAACTAGACATGGGCGGACACGCCCTCACGAATCTACCAGATCCCGTGAACATGACGGATGCTTGCACCCTGATTTCGGTGGTGGAAAGACTCAAATATGATTGAAAATTGATCACCATGTGGGCCGAGGAGACCGGCACGTTAGAGGAGGGAAAAACCGAGTGGTCTTTCAGAAACGGAGGTAGCGGATTGAAACATGGTCAGGTGGGATATCCCATGCCATTGGGAGGTGAAATCATTCGAATGGCTCTCGCTTCCTCGGATTTGAATAACAGAGCGGTCGTCAATCTCGTGGTGAATGGAGTAGAGAGCGATAAGAAATACAGTGTTGAAAAGAGTGGGAATCAACACGCGAATGTTAGCACGTTCGGCACGCCTCTCAAAGTGAACGCCGGAGACAGGATGCTACTCTTGAGTCGTTCACTCTGTTTACTGACGTCGAATACGAACATGGGATACATCGACTTGTATTCGCTGGGAGATATGTTAGGGTTGCTCATCAATTCATCTAGACCGTGATACTTCTTTCTAAAATCAGCGGCATCGCCGTACAGTCTGCAGAAATCGTTCTTGTCGAACGACGCATTGTAAGCGATTGCTGGATATCTCGTGGCGTTCAGAAACACTTGCATGTTTCTCAAATGGCAGTGATCGAACAGCGACACATTCTTTTCCTGAGACCCATCCTTATCAGTCTGAAACGCAACCACGATGAAACGCGGTCTCTCAGAAGCGGATTTCACCGTCAATCTCCAATCGAAGTGATTAATGGAGGGTGGAATGCTAGCCATGTCACACTGTCTCATTCTAAATCCCACAGGTAATTTACTCTTGGATTCTATGATTTTGTAGAGATGCGTTTTTTTCCACGACCGAAGGCTCCACATGCGGAATGAACCACGATATCTTCTGTAGAGTTAACTTACCCACATCGGTCGCAGGGAGACTATTGCGCCGTCGTATCCTTTTCGAATCATCGTTAGATTGTGTTTGAATCCATACATGATCTTGTTGTAATCGTCCGCGAATCCGAAGATGTGTTTCAAAGGTATCCTGAACGAAAACGTTCCTTTAGGTCTGGACGTCTTGACGACGTAGTCGAATATCGCGGCGGCGCCGGCGCTAGCAGGGCCGACGGTGTCTTTCATCCACAACTGATTAAGTCCTCTGGATTTTGAAAAATCATCAGGATACGTCAAGAGTCCGAACATCGTGGTGGCCTGACCGGGATGAAACACAGATTCTATCTCTTGTCCGGATAGCATGTATTTTATATTACTGAATAGACGCATGATTCCATTATTGGCTAGAGTAACTGTTTCGTCGTCAGCATAGTCGCTCCCATCTTCCTTGGTGAGACGTCCCTGCACCACTATGTAACTCTCGCTAGGATGGACGAATAGATCTTGAGTTTCGACGTTGATTCTTATCTCTCCCGCATTGTTCAAGCTCGTTCTGGTTACCGGTTCATATTCGTGAACCTCATATTCTTGAATACTTTCATCTTTCACTATGCTTTGTGCTTTATCTAGTATATTTGCCATTTTTAAAGGGTTTTTTTTTTTTTTGTTGTTTATTAGTTAGCTTGCTTTTTTTTTTATCTAAAAATAGTTTTAATTATTTTTTATTATTATTTTTCTCTCCTATATATATATGTGTGTAAACAAGAAAATGTTAAAGAGAGTAAATAAAAGAAATTTGTTTTTCTTTATCAAAACTTTGTCTTCTGTAATTGTTGTTCGTAAAACTTTCCGATGATCTCTTCTCCATCCAAAGCTTCGATTTCATAAGTCACCGGATCGATGTGAAATATTTTGATTATCACGAAGATTTCCGAGGTCCATCGAGGAGTATAACCCTTTTCGAAGTGCTTCTTATTCTCACTCGATCGCCGACGACAAATTTCGGCATTCTAGACTTCTTCCTAATCTTAGATCTCTCAGGATATAGATTCGCGTAGACCCGTTTTTCGTTTCGAGGATCACTAGCTTCCGCGGGAGTCATCTTGATCGATCTCTGTCACATGTTGTTGTAATCTTTAACCAAACCGTTCAGAGCATCTATGTATTTCTTGGTCGAATTCGCCGTGAAATATCTATGCATCCTTTCCTTCATCGTTCAATTCCAACGTTCCACCATGCTGGCTTTCTCTTCGTTTTCGATCGAGTAGAGGTCAACCAATTGATGAACATGCTTGTTGTAGAATTCCTTTCCCTTATCCACCCACAATTTATTCGTTTTTCGAGAAGACGAGTCGAACACGCTCTTCAGAGCCTCGGCGACGCAAGGTCCCGATTTATTCTTCAAAGCTCTGATCCAACCGTATTTGGAAAACACGTCGATGACCGTCAATAGATATTTGACACCCTCGTGCCACCTCGAAAACAATCTCATGTCAACCAAGTCAGCAGACCAAATATCATCCAAACCCTTCACGAACACCCTTCTCTTTCGAAATTTACGCACGATGGGTTTTTGTAACTCCTCGGCCAATTCACTCGTCAATAATCATTTCTTCTTCTTTTCAGATGCGCTTTTTTTTTTGAGCGCCCCATCTGAATCGACGTTTCGCACCGATCAGATTGCCGACCAGCGAACATTCTATCTTCTCTCTCCTCATCGGATTCGATATGCCTCTCAGTTTCCCCAACATGCTTTTATCACAGACATCGTTGCGAGTTTTGGTGTCGGGATGTCTGACGTAGCACAGATCGTGATCATACGCGGCCGCATCCACCCTATTCACGGGTTTGCTCCAAGATTTAGGAGTCAGATTGGCGTTGAGTCTCTTGTTCAATTTCGTTCCAGGTCCCGTGAAACTGTGACCAGGCAGATGCATTTCGAAAGGTAGATTATTGATCATTTTATTCACGATGCCTTTACCTTTGCTCACCTTCTTTTTTTTGATGAATCGAGTCTTGATAGAACCACACACATCGCAAATTCCGCGAAGCATCTGTCTGTCGTTTTTAGTTCGTACTTCTCAAGAATTACTCATCTCGGTAACTCTCTTACACTTTACGCAATACATTTTTGAGAGTTGTTTAAATTAATTTCGTTTTTATTTTATATATAAATTTAATATTTCTTTTTTAAAAAATTCTGTTCTTATTATATATATTTTTTTTTCAATCGCTGCTCTTGAGTTCTATCATCCTACTGAATTCCTCCCTGGCCTCTTTCCTCCCTTTTTCCATGAGAGAATCCTTCATCTCTTCCTTGATGATCTGACGAGTCTTGATTTTCACGGCTTCTTTCATGGCTTCGTATTTCGTTTTCTCGCCCAATATCGTGAAGTATTCTCCATCCGATATCCTACCGTCTTTCAACGCCATCGAGATCATTTCGGATATCGTGTCGATCTTGGAGTCGGCCAAGACACGAATCTTGTCATGTTTCCTCGCCTTCAGATATAATTTCCTACTCAAAAAGTTTCCGAGCGTGCTAAACAATCCGGCGGCGAGAGCCACTCCTTCTACGGTCAACACGATCGGAATGCCGACCACGGTCGACAACAATCCAATGCCGGCCGTGTGTAAACCCATGGAAATCGTGATGAGTGTCATGTCGACCGCGTTGACGAATTTCAGGAAATGCGAATACTTCTTCTTGAGAGAACAGCGAGAATCTCTCTCTCGACTTAGATATGCTTGGATTCTACTGATTTGATCATTGCGATACCTCTCTCCTCTTTCTTTTTCTTCTAGCGATGGTGCCGTCGGCAAAACGCCGTTCGGCTTCTCCTCCTCGTCGTCATCTAACGTCGGATACAATTTATTTCTGGTTCTCATTTTTTGTATTTTTTTTTCTTTCTAATATTAGATAAAAAATTTATGTGTGTATTTATTTTTTATTTTCTATTCTCCCTTATTTTATATCAACGAGAAAAACTTAGACGTATGCTTCATTGAACAATAATTTCATGATGCATCCCTTTCCTTCTAAAGTCAGACTTCTACGCGCCAATTTCAGTTCTTCCGAAACTGTGGGCTTGTCTCAATCCTTACAGAAGAGTAATCTCTTCCAAAACGCGATCACTTCGTCGATTTGAACGCGTTCGATCGCTGGTTCGACATATTTGACGACCATATCTTCCCTTTCCATCGTCAGACACGAATGATTCTCGTGATCGAAGTCTAGGTGATCCCGACATCCGACGCATCGTTCTCACAAGAGACGACTTAGTTGTTCGTTCACACAGAATGCGTAGGCTCTCATCAGCATTTTTAAAAGAAACCTTGCTCTAATAGTCTGGGAAGCTCTCATGATTTACGTATTTTTTATTATCTATTCGATTTGATATATTTTATTTTTTAAATAACTATTTATTTATATTTTTTTTCTCTCCCATATATATCAATAACTTTTTTTATTTCCCACTTTTTTTATTTCCTCTCCTCAAAACCGATTCTATCATGATTCACCTCTCACAAAACTCAAGAGATGAAATCGGCAAATCGTTTGTTGTTTTTTTTCACCGATCTAATCGCACCCTATACCGTCCCAAACGCGATCGGGAACGTGGCAGTGGTTTTGCCGATTCGACATCACCTTTTTTCCATGTACCATACAGAGGTCGATTTTTTGATCTGGAATCGGCAAATGGGTTTCCCCGATCGGATCGCACTTTAACCTTTCAAATACCCATTGGTGAACGTATACCTACTTATACCTACTTAGGTGATACAGAGTCGGCAAACCGCTTTTTGATGCTGATACAGAATCGGCAAAACGTCACTCAAGTTTTTGCTCGCGTTCAACAACGATGGATCGATGGTCTAATCCGCGATGGGAACGTGGAGAACAAATTTTTAATCATATTTTCTTAAAATTTCATACATTTTTTTCACTCTTGAGCGACGTGTCGAATGTACGCGTTCGCCAACGGGTATTTTGAACGTTAAAAGTGCGATGTAAAACGATGGCCGATTCTGTATCACCATAAAAAACGACATTTTGTGTACTTGTACACGATTTTAACACTAAATCATATGGAGGTGTACATCGATGTACGTGTACATGTACAAAATCGTGTACAAGTGATATGGAATCGGCCTGTATTACCTACTTACATTGACCTAGCACCACATCCCATCTATTTTTGCTCTAGTGGATCGTAAGTTCATACTGGTTTTTGAAACTTTGTCGCTCATACACACATAAAACGCGAGTTTGTTTTGCCGGTGAACGAAGCCGGAGAAAACCACCGAGCTGCGGTGAGTAACTATTAGACTCTAACTTTTGAACCTGGTAGAAACTGAGTTGATAGTGTCAGAAGACAAGTATTCTGCCGCGTACTGTTGTGCTGTGTTCAGTAGTACACAATGACACTAAGAGCCTTGTCAAAGGACACGTTGCAGACGATGAATTAGGATCATGATCGAAAACGACGCCGTGATCCTTCAGTTTGATCAATGCTGATCAATGAACCACTGTGCTTCACAAACTCGACTCTAATGTTCTATCTGTAGCAGTTATTCAAGATTTTGATCCACTTCGCATTGTGAAAAAAAAAGTACTTGTTTAAATCTCGTCTATTAATATTGATAAAATGCAAAACATTGCCTGCATGACCTTCATATGGAAAGCGAACATATATATATAACGTTGCCTAAATGACTCCCATAGTTGTAGTAGCAATATGAGGGAATTTCATTTAAAACCATCTTCTCTAGATCCCCCAACCAGAATGCTTTTGTATTTGGTATACAGCATCTTTAGGGAGGTGAAATTCAAGATTGTTCAAATCGGATCTCTGGGTTAATATTTGGGTCCCCTATGGTAGCCCAAATTTCAACTTAGTGCAATATGAGGAAATTTCTTTAAAAATCTTCTCCTTCAGATCCCGCATTCAGAAGCTTTCACATTTGGTATACAATATCCTGGTGGTGGAAGGGAAGGGAAGGGCTCAGACTCAAGTTTGTTCAAGTTAATTTTCTTGGTTGATATTTGGACTCTCATGTTTTGCATTACTGGAAATCGGGGCATTATGTCTGAGGTAAACAATCCTACTATAAACCCCCGATATGTTCAACCCGCGTCTGAATGTTCTTATTTTGTCATCCACGTGAGAACCACGTGTGGGATCCTGCAGGTTCCGACCTATTAGGAATGTCATCCGAATTCGTCCAAATGATGACATACGAATCATCAGTTCGCTCTGATACCACTCCAGACTCTCCGGGGGCGTAGCTAGGATTTGCTTTTGAGGGGTGGGGCATATTTGTTAACGGCTGCCAGGTCGATATATGCAACGGGCATATACGGAGGCTGGGGGAAGAGGTAGGTATGGACCTCCCATTGGTGTGTGTGGGGGGGGGGGGGGGGCTACTCCCTATCCCCACCACGCCAATTGGAGGGCCATACCCATCACACCTCAGGCCTACGTTATTACCTCCAATTGGTGGGTTTCGGGAAGGGGTCTACCCGAGAAAATTTTGAAAATACCCTCAGAGTGAATCTGAGCGCCTCTGGTGCTTTAATTTTCCCATTTTGAGTGGGACACTAAATTTGAGGGGAAGAGGCAGACCCCTCCCCCTCCCCCAGGCTACGCAACTCTCGATGAGAATTTATTGGCATCTGGGGGTAACAGTGGACCTTTCGTATTTGCCATACCCTTTGAACTCCGGATAATTATGGCCAACCAGCGTCTGATTCGACCTGGTATTCCTTGACCCGAGTCGAAATCAGTGAATCATTAGTAACCGCTGAGACCACACCAGACTTTCAGATATTGTTTCTTATTCGAATCCGGTTCGAAAAAAGGGGTTTTCTTTGTTTGCTATCTCTTGGGAACTCCGGGTGGGTTCCACCAGGGTCCGTCCCGGCCCACTTTTCTTCAGAACTAGCTCAAATCATGATAATAATCATCATAATTTCAGTATCCCCAACACAGTCCACACTCTCGCCACCCCCACCCCGCCCCACCCCTCCCCTTTGCATCACACAGGACAGAAGGCGGGAAGAAGGTCGAGGACGAGATGGAAGTTAACCGACTTAAACCTGGATCACCTACCGGTTCTGATCAATCCAACCACCCATCCATCAAATCCACTTTTTAGGTACCCGAGGAGATGGAGGAGGACAGACCACCATACGACTTCCAGAACATGTCCTGGGATGAATTTACCAACCTTACAGACGACTGCTTGAGAACGGAAAACGGCACAGTAAAAATCAACTCCATTGGCACAATGAAACAATATCAAGACAACTTAAGATCACATATGCCAGAAACCAGCACATGACCCTGAACTGTTTCAATAACAAATAAGATACCATAAAAACGAAACCAGAATTTCAACCGCGGATCGTCCTCCAAATTTTTCATACTTTTCCCTCCTTCTCCACGCCCATGTACCACAAAATTAGGCAGCTGTGGAGGGTCGCAAGGAGCTTGCCCCACACTGTCCTTACGTGCCTTCGACGCACAGAAATCATTTGATCATACCGTTCCCTGAATTCCAAAGTGTTCTGTGTGTCAGTTCTCTCAGAGAACACATTGGAACTCGGGGGACGATATATCGAATTTAGAATGTGAACCTCTATTACATGGAGACTCCGTGAGCTCAATTCAACAGACCCAACTTGCCCTTTTCGTTGTAACAAAACACTGTTGCGTGACTGCAGTTCGGAATTACCGGGATATTGGTTTTCTTTTGATAATTCGGATATTAAGTTTGTCACGCGCACATATAAACAAATCTTTATTTACATTTGAATAGCTGCAATCCACTTCCACTTACGGGAATACGGGAATATTGTGGTTTTACGAAAATATTACGAGAATCTGATTCCCTGTCCAAAAAGAAGTTTGTGACCTCAGCTGAACTCGGTTTGCATGTATCGCGATCAACGATATTTGACTGCTATCACCGATGCGTGTATCGTCAGGCGAAGTATCATGATCTACCTGTGCATTAGTGTTTCCTTACACCTCTTGCCCCTTGTCCAAACATGGCCTGAAATACCACATTTTAATTTTTTCGTTTGGTTTGTCCTTGAAAGGTTTTATGGAAATCTGGGCATCAAAGAAGTCCTTTCTTATTTCAAATCCCCTGAACTCCGGGTGTGTACGGCCAGTCTCTGTCCCGGCATGTTATTATTCCAAAGGGCCCCCAATCGGGACAACACAAGCCAGCAAGACTTTCAAGGGCACCACAGGCTCTCAACATATGGGTTTTATTGAAATATGGCCAAACAGAGGGCTTTTCTTATTTGTCATCCTCACCCCCTGTGAACACAGGATGAATCTGAGCCCACATGCTTTTTCATCGAAGCAATCCTCAATCATGAAAATACTTGTCACTTATAACTTTCAAGAAAACCCCAGACTTTCGATATGGGTTTTGACAAAATCCAACCAAAAAGCGGATTTTTCAGATTTATCATTCCCATGTGAACTCTAGATATGTTAAACCATTGTCTGACCCGGCTTGGTTATCATGGATACCAGCTGAAATTATAATTTCGTGAATGGTTTGTTACTTTTCAGACCACTCCACACACACAAGATATGAATGTATTGAAATCTGAGCCTAAAAAACAGATTTTCTTATGTGCTACACCCCTGCAAACTAAGATGTGTTTTTCAAGAGCTGATTCGACCTCTGTTTTTTTGGCCCAAGCTAGCGAATCATAATGACTCGGCTACTTAGTTGCCTTTGAGATCATTCCCAGTTCTCCAAGATATCGGTTTTATTGAAATCCTGGTCGAAAAATGGACATTTATTTTTATTTTCCCCGCCTTCTCTCCCCATTCCAAGACCCCACCCCCCCTCCCCCCTCCCCCCTGTGTATTACGGATGTGCTTAACCAGAGTCCGATCGGACCTCGTTTTCATGCAGGCACCCAAGATATGGATTTATTGAACTCGCGGCCTAAAATCACACTTTTTTATTTCACATTGTCATGTGAACTACGGATGTAAATGTGCCCAACATAAAATAACAGTAGTCACTAGTGAATTCTGAGCCCTCCCGGACTCTCAAGAAGTTGGCTTTATTGATTTTCGTTTAAAAGTGAATTTTTTTTAATTTTGCCACCCCCGTGTGAACTTCCGAATTGTTCAACAAGTGTCCGACCCGACCTGCTTTTCATCTTAACTGGTTCAAATTATGAATACACGAGTCATTAATTGCCCTTGAAACCACCACATGCTGCCATGTAATGGGGGTCTCAATGCAATCTGGGCCCTAAAGCTAGACATTTAATGTGCTCAACTGTGGGTGGGATCTAAAAGAGGACTTCTCTTATTTGTCATCCCGCGTGAACCCGGATCTGTCTAACCGCCCTGGATTTCCTGCGAACTAACCCAAATCACAAGAGCATATGTCGTTAGGAACCTTTCATACCGGTCTCGGCTACCAAGATTAGATTTTTCATTGAAACCCAGGCCTGAGATCAGAGTAATATTACTGAACAACAACTTGTGAACTCCAGATTTGTTAACCCATGGTCTGACATGGCCTGGTGTTTAGGCAATCGAGGTCGAATCGTAACACGGGCCATTAGTTAAAGGACCATTCCCGGTTCTCGTAATTCTGCGATGGTTGGGAAAGTTTTTATTGAGTGTGCCCCGTCGTGAGATACACTTTACAATGTTTCCAGGTAGAAGGCTTATGAGCACCTTCCAAACCATCTCAGACGAGGCCTCTCTCCAAAAGAGTAGCTAGCGTTACTCGGATAAGCACCACTATAGGTGTAGATTGAAGGGGACACTCCCTTTACTGAGTGGAGGGTCCTGGTGTAGTATGGGGTACGTTGGTCAGATGGAATCTACTCGCCAACCAGTCTGCCAACTTAATCCCAAATCTGGGTGCGATCAGGTTCTCCAGCAGGTACTTCCACAGATGACTACTTAACAGCTATATTTTTGGAACATTTTTGGAACATCATCCATTTTTATGCATATTTTTCATGATACCACATTCAGTTGGAATTGAAGTTAGGTTATGTTTGCTAAAATGCATAAAACATATTTCCAATTTTTATTTGCCCCTTTACATTGGCCTAGCACCACATCCCATCTATTTTTGCTCTAGTGGATCGTAAGTTCATACTGATTTTTGAAACTTTGTCACTCATACACACATGTAAACGCGACTTTGTTTTGCCTGTGAACGAAGCCGGAGAAAACCATCGAGCTTCGGTGAGTAACTATTAGACTCTAACTTTTGAACCCGGTAGAAACGGAGCTGATAGTGTCAGAAGACAAGTATTCTGCCGCGTGCTGTACTGTTGTGCTGTGTTCAGCAGTACACAATGACACCAAGAGCATTGTCTAAGGACACATTGCAGACGATGAATGGGGATCATGATCGAAACGACGTGTGATCCTTCAGTATTGTGTTTCGCTTTTTCAACTCTGATGTTCTATCTGTAACAGTTATTCAAGATTCTGATCCACTTCGAATTGTGCAAAAAGAAGTTCAGGGACGGCTGAACCGGGGGGGGGGGGGGGGGGGGGGGGGGGGGCCTTTAGTTTTTTTGTATGCATATATTTTAACACAACCAATGACTGGTGAAACACGGGGCGGATCCAGGGCCTTCCCCCATATTTTCGCCAGCTGTGTTTCTCTTTTACTGGTGTAAGGTTAGCATGTTTGATGTTTGTCAGAATTGTGACTATCATACAGCTGGTTAAGCAGTGGCATAGGTCTTAAAATCTCGAAAAATTGTTAACGGCTCTCAAAGTGTGAAATCTTTCAAATACGCCTCCTGAAAAATCTCCAGATATCCGCTCAGATGCATGGAAATGGGGGTTTTGGGACACTGGAATTTAAATTTGTTGTACCGTGGCCCGTTTTACCGACGACCATCGATCGCCCTATCCAGCCCACAACCCCCTCCCCAACCCCACTTTGAAAATCGTTCCGGCGCCCTTGTTTTTTAAATCTCGTATATTAATATTGATAAAATTCAAAACGTTGTTTCAATGACCTTCATATGGAAAAGCGAATATATATATTACGTTGCCTAAATAACTCCTATAGTAGTAGTAGAAGTCGAAGAAGTTATTGAAATTAACATCTCTTGAGGCAGATCGCAGAATGAAACAGTACAGTTGACCTCAAGAGCAATGCAGACACTCAAGATATGGATTGGAAAGGAAATGTAAATTCTAAGGCCGACTTGGCTATAATTTGCCAACCCCTTGTGAACTTCAAGTACGCCTGATCTGTCCTCTTTTCTCGTGAAGAACCGTCCAAATTACACGAGCTATAAGTTGCATTTGATACCCCCTCACACTCAGTTAAGTGGGCTTTTTAATGACCCTGGGACCGAAATCTGACTATTCATTACGGACACTTCAGGCTCTCAAGATATAGATTTTATTGAAGTATGAGCCTAAAATCGGATTTTCTTATGTAACATCCCCATGGTAACCCCCTGACCCAGCGTAACGCCCAAAACTAGCCAGCAATATTCACAAAAAGAATGTTTTCTTGCAAAAAATAAAACAAATAATTATTCAATAATTTTGCTTGCATGTGATGTCTGCTTTTGGTGTCAGGTAAACTCCTGATATGTTCAGCTGAGATCCTACCCACCGTAGCAGGCGAAGGGACCGCGTCAAGAATAAGGTAGCAACAAAACATGAAGAGTAAATATTGGCGGGTCGTTCGAGAAGTGCCCCCGCCCCCCACTTCCCACCCCCACCCCCAAGCTGAACTTGAGCGCATGGAGGATTAGAGCTTCGCCGACTTTGATCGCGAACTGTGCATTTCTCCCAACATGTATATTCGGTAAAAGCGATTGTGTCTTTGAAGGTAATTTAAATGCAACCCCCCCCCCCCCCCCCCCTATTTGATAAGAGCAGTTGTTGTGAATAGCAAGATGCACCCCTCCCTCCCCTCATTGTAAAAACACAATGTTTTGCAGACGAGCGCCTCCCTGGTCAAAAACGGGCGGCGTGGATGATGTTAATGTCATCGGAAGAGTGACCGGCAATTTGAGCCTCCTCTCTGGTAAAAGCGGACGTGCATCTGAGGACGAGGCCCAGTGAATAAAAACATTCCAAACCATTGCAGGTGAGGCGTCTCATCAAAAAAGGTGGAAAGTAGCCGGCTTAACTCGGATAGGACCCCCAACCCCACCTCGAAAAAATGGAGACTGTGTTTCAGGCATAGAACCTCACCATAAAAAGCACACTGCACATTGCAGAACGAGTCCCCCCCCCCCCCCCTCCCTCCCCGTTATAAGACGTGGACGGTTCAGTGAAGACGAGGTCCCCATCCGATAAAAGTAAGACAGTTGAATGCATGCATCCCCACCCCCACCCCCCACACACATACACGCATATGTACTCGGTAAAAGCGATTGAGTCTTTGAAGGTAATTTAAATGCACCCCCCCCCCCCCCCCCCATTCGATAAGAACAGTTGTTGTGAATAGAAAGATGCCCCCTCCCCCCACCTCGTCATAACGCGATGTTTTGCAAACGAGAGCCTCCCTCATCAAAAACGGTCGGCGTGGATGATGTTAATGTTATCGGGAGAGTGACTAAAAGCGGTCGTGTATCTCACGACGAGGCCCACTGAATAAAAAACCTTCCAAACCCTTGCAGGTGAGGCGTCTCGTCAAAAAAGGTCGAAAATAGACGGCTTAACTCGGATAAGACCTCCCCCCCCCCCCACCCCTCGAAAAAATGGACACTGTTTCCATCCAATAAAAGTCGGACAGTTGAATGTATGCATCCCTCCCCCATCCACCCTCACGCCCATGAAAACGAACCACGCATCACAGGTGAGAGGCCTCCCGTCAAATTATTCGTAGTGATCGCTTTTGCCTGTTCATGACTTTCTTAGTGGCCCTGGAACTATCCCATATCTGGACTTCGTATAACAATTAGCTGTGTATTAAGGCGTAGTATAGTGTTTTCATGGCCCCATGGGGGAGAATCCTCTTGACTTTGTTAAGACTATAGTTCGCGAGTGCTATTTTGGAACATAATCGAGAAAAATGAGCCTTGTAAGTCAAATGTTCGTCAATGGTTATACCCAGAAACTTAAGGGATTTTACAGCTTCTGTGTCCCCAACCTTGTTTATTATTTGGTTGTTCATTTTTAGTTCTGGCAAATATTATTATTACTTCTTTCAGTAGGGTTCAAAACAATGTACGTTGTTCTTTTTCGCATTCAACATTAGCTGGTTAGCAGAGCACTATTCATAGAGTTTTTTTAATTTCTAGAATTGAACCCTGGGGAACACCACAGCACTGATTGGCAAGGTCTGATCTACATTCCCCATACATTACATACTGCGACCTGTTAGCAGGTAGCTTCTAAAACACATGTTGGTGAGACCACGTATGCCATACTTTTCCAGTTTGCCTAATAGTATTTCATGATTTATTGTGTCAAATGCTTTAGATAGTTCTAAGAATAAGGCTAAGTACTGTTCTTTTCCTGTTTATTATTTTCTATTCCGATGCTTTTTAGAAGCTGTAGAACTGGGTGGATTGTACTATATTGCTTTCGGAATCCGTAATGGTGAGGATATAAAATATCAAACCAGTTTAGGAAGTTTATAAATCTCACCTCCATGAGCTTTTCCTTTATTTTTGAGAAAACAGGGTGTATACTAATCGGCCTGTAATTAGTAAAACTATGCTCGTCACCTGTTTTAAAAATAGGTATCACCTTCGCAGTTTTCATCCCGTCCGGTACTATGCCAGTAATGAATGAATTGTTAATAATATGTGCGAGAGGATGGACTACTTCATTTACTGTTTGTTTCAGTAGACGTGTGGTTATATCCTTACAGTCTTTCGACAATTTTGGCTTCATTTTCAGGCCATGTCTGGATGAAAATGCCCTCTTTCAGTCGCGATCGGTCAGCCGATACGGTTGCCAGAGCTCGAAACCAGAAAACGTTTGGCACAGGCAACAGGTCGTATTTATGAAGGGATTTCATTGTATCTTTGTAGATTTACTCCGTATAATGTCCAGATGAGAACTTCCCCTTTTGGTCGCCATGGGCCAATCATGACAGCTGCGCGGGCCCGAAGCCCGAAAACCTTTACCACAGTCTACAGGTCGTATTTATGAAATGATTTTATTTTAACTTTGTAGGATGACTTTGTATAATGTCTAGATGAAAAGGTCCAGTTTGATGGGCTTTACTCAACCCTGACGACCGCAGCGGCCGGTTACCTTGATTCCTTTAGCACAGTCTACAGATTGCATTTATGAAGGGATTTCATTGCAAAATTCTAGCATGGCTCAGTATAATCTAGATGAGAATGTCCTATTTTAGTCCAGGCACATTAGACATAAAAATGAGAAAGTAAGGAAAAAAATCGGAGAAAGCTGATTTTTTTATATGTTTCCGGGACACACATTGCGGATAAAGTGTGAAAAGTCCCCGCGAATCCGAGTTGAGCTTTTTTAGTTATAGCGTTTTTTTGATGAAAAAAAATTTTTTTTTAAAATTCGACCCAGCTCCATATTTCTCATTCTTATTCGCCTTAGTAGGGTGAGAATCATAAATATCGTGCTGAATTATATTGAGAATACATATCCCCAACAGAAAATGCCAACTTTGTACCAATCCTCACACTCAATGGTGAAATATTCACGAAAATGTACAAAATTACGAAAAAAAATTTATTGTTTTCATACACACAACGGTACACAACGTCCATTAAATCAAATCTACGACTACTTTGGGAGTTAAATTATATATCAAAAATTGCAGAAAAGCAGTGGCTTTATAATGATATATAACAATAGTCATTTATTCCATAATGAACTGGTGAAACGTGTGAAATATTAACCATACCCCCTAAACTCAAATTCAAACGGCATCGACTTTTCTCATTCAAATACCGTATTATAGCATCATTGTTTCAATTTCCATGTTCGATTAAATCACATAATGTAAGAAACAGGGACTGAACGTTTGTCCAGTGACGTTTGACCAACCACTTTATATCAAAGCAGTGGAGATAGTGTCTTCGTCAGATAAGTTGACAAAAGTTTTCGTTAGACTCGGCGGCTTCCATATGATTATGTCATATTTAGGGGCAATTGGTTCGATCATGGCTGGTAGCGGCTTGGATGAACTTTGGGGGACTGTTTATGCTGGTGGGTCAATCCATCATTTGATCAGTGGTCATGCATATTCAAGAGCAGTTCGTGCCCATTTGCTAACACAAATTGCCATTACAAACCTTGTGTTTGAAGAAAGCCGAACACTAGATAACATAGACTGCACAGAAGTCAATGAAATATTCTGTGGACTTGCCAGAGGTGACTGTACAACAGCTGACGCTGTCATTCAAGAAAGTGTCAACCATCTACTGTCAAAATTACACGAACTGCTCCAGAATGCGTCCGTAGGACGCACAGGAAAGCTTTGGGTACAATACTACGAGCAAATAGGTCTTCTCCAGTTGTTCTTGAGAGCAGAGCGCACAGGCGACTTGGAACTCCACACATATTGTGTTCGCAATATGATTCCAGTATTTCACGCAGGTGGTCATTTTGCATACGCAAAAAGTTCTCATCTCTATTTGCAGCAGATGAATGAGCTAACAGAAATAATGCAACAGGATGATTTGAAGTTGTTCACTGAGAAAGGTTACTTTACCATAAGGCGCTCAGATAAATTCTGGGACGGGATATATTCTGATCAGACCATAGAGCAGTGTTTAATGAGAATGTTCAAGCTCCCTGGTGGTCTCACACATGGCAGGGGAATAACCGATAGCACTGTTGCGAAATGGGTACATGGACTACCTCTTTGCCTTCCGATATGTAATGCTCTCGAAAATTTTGTTCATGTTCACACTGGTCATGGCGAACAACATCGGGATCTCCGTCAAAGTTCACAATTGCTGATGCCAATGATATCACCAAATTATTGAACTGGCTCAGAGTGCATTCCCCCTTTCAGAATAGAGATCCACTACAATTAGTCTCTATAGCGACCGGGCTTGTGGCCGACAAAACTGTGAACTGTGACCGCAAAATTGGTGAATGTTGCGTATCGAATGTTGTAAGCAAAACGTTCAAAGCATCAAACTACGACGTGTTAACACTGTGAAGTCTTTCGCATCGATGGCAAATAGCATCAAAGTCCGTGGAAGTAAGGTAGTGATTGACCCCACAATTCTGTTCAACCGCATCACATGTGTTATTCAGCCACAAGCAGAGATGGAAGAGTATCTCAAATATGAACTCGCCCCGAAACCACCAGCATTGTTTGATTCTGCTGGAATGAGGAAGACACAGAAAAGCACGCTCGGTAAGATCCTCAAAACATACGGTTCCGAGCAAACTAAAATCCCAGAACATTCTCTGTTTGTTGTAGATGGTGGATTTTTATTGAGGGCAGTTGTATGGCCTAAACAGTCGTCATATAAGGACATATGTACATCATATTCCAATTATCTAGTGAGACATTTTGGGGCGAACGTCGTGGTTGTTTTTGATGGTTATGCTTGTACAATGTCGACAAAGGGCATGGAACAAGCCCGTAGATCTACAGACAGGTATTCCATTGATATCAATATCTCACCCGAGTTACCAGCCACCACACCCCAATCCGATTTCCTTGCAAATGCCAAGAACAAAACCCAACTGATCGATCTTCTAATGCAGGAGCTATCTGCTATCAATATTCAGTCCAAGCAGGCCGAGGCTGATGCTGATGTACTGATAGCCGAAACTGCACTTGACATCGCTCAAGATGACAACAATGCTGTCGTTGTGGGAACAGACACAGACTTGTTAGTCATTCTTACCTCTCGAGTTCAACCGGGATGTAATATTCACATGATGTATTCCATTACCCCAAACTTACTAGTTTCAGTTAGTGAAATAGCAACCAAAATGGGTGACCATAGAAGCAACCTCCTTGTAGCACATTCTATTAGTGGTTGTGACACTACTTTTGCACTCTTTCGAGTTGGTAAGAAGAAAGTATTCAGTACAATTGTCTCCGATGTTACTAGCGACTCACAACAGTATGTCAACACAATTTTGGCGGATGACAGTACAACAAGTGCAGTAGCCGCTGCCGGGGAACAACTTCTCCTGATCTTATACGGGAGTAAAACTGTTTCCTCTCTCGACCAATATAGATATGTCACTTACAAGCGTTATGTAGCAAAATCTAAACTGAATAAACCCATCGACCTAGCCTCACTCCCACCAAGCAGCGATGCTGCACAACAACATGTCTACAGATGTTATCTCCAGGTCCAACAATGGCTGGGCACTTCGCTTCCTCCGACGGATTGGGGATGGTCGCTAGACAATAGACTTCTTGTACCGACTGCAGCCACAAAGCCATGTGCCCCCGATAACCTACTGAATCTGATCAGTTGTGGTTGCAAGAGTGCTTGTACAAAAATGTGTGGGTGTAAGAAGGCAGGACTCTCTTGCTCAGGTTTGTGTAATTGCAGTTCGGATTCTTGTAACAACCACAGAAACACTGTCCTGTCGGAAATTTCTGAGTTCGATGAATAATATGTATATAGGTCATGTCATTTCTGTATATAGCGTTGATAATAGTCAATGTAACTTAATCCATGTTGATTGATTTGTACATTCTGTAAATATTATTTATTGATTTTTGTACATTCTGTAAATATTATTTATTGATCTAATGCTGCCAGACACAGACGTGTCTGTTCGGTCCCAAGCCCGAAAATAGTTGAGTTCTCATGCTGACGAATTTTATGTCAAAAGGGGAACTCGGCCAGAAGCAGAGGGGGTCTTCCATAATGTCTATTTTGTAAGCAATGATAAAAGTCTTCAAATGGTGGTGGATTTTTTATCGTCTGTCCAACTAACATCCCGTTCTGTACTACGACCCTTTGGGCAAATCCGTTAGGAAAATCGTCATTTTTTGCGTAAATCCGATACTTTTTGTGAATTTTCAATAACTTTTCGCAGAAATGCCCAGAATGCACATTTTCCTCTAGGTAAATGTATATTAGACATTATGTAGCTCGAAATACGCGTAAACAAAAAATACAGTTGGATCAATTCGAGGTTACAAAGTTCGTGCGATTTTTTTTGATTTTTTTCAAACGCGTTTTCGAAAAAAGGCTGTAGAAAAAAAAGCTCAACTGGGATTTTAGGGGACTTTTGTCTAATCGTTCAGTGACATGTACTTGACATTCCCTGAAAAAATCAGCTTTCTCCGATTTTTTCCCTAGTGAAACCTGATGTTCTTGGGCTATTTTAGCCGTGAGCGGACAGCCGTGACGGCCGCACAGACCGGTGACCTAGTTTTGTTTAGCACAGCCTACAGTTCATATTTATGAAGCGATTTCATTGTAACCTAGAAGGATAACTCGGAATGATGTCTAGATGAGACTGTCCTATTTTGTTCACTATAGTTCAGCCGTTACCGCCGCCTGGTCACGTGACCTAGACTCATTTAGCACTGTTTGTATGGAAGGATTTCATTGTAACTTGGTAGGATAATTTGGTATGATTTCTAGATGAGACTCTCCTATTTTGGTCGGAATCGGCCAACCTTGACCGCCGATCTGTCGCGTTACATAGATTCCTTAAGCAAAGTCTACGAGTAATATTTATGAAGGGATTTCATTGTAACATGGTAGGATGACTCGTTTTGGAATAAGTTGACAGTAATTTGATAATTTTGGTAGACATACATTAACAGTGAGGGCCTAGTTAACCCAGGCCGCACGTCTTTAACATAGTCTAAACCTCAATTTAATCTTATGGAAAACATAGCATACAGGGAACAGAAATTAACACATTCACTATCATTGTCGTATTTCATAATTCTTTCATAAACATTCAATATTATCCTTTTCACCACAGAAAAGCACGCTCGGTAAGATCCTCAAAACATACGGTTCCGAGCAAACTAAAATCCCAGAACACTCTCTGTTTGTTGTAGATGGTGGATTTTTATTGAGGGCAGTTGTATGGCCTAAACAGTCGTCATATAAGGACATATGTACATCATATTCCAATTATCTAGTGAGACATTTTGGGGCGAACGTCGTGGTTGTTTTTGATGGTTATGCTTGTACAATGTCGACAAAGGGCATGGAACAAGCCCGTAGATCTAAAGACAGGTATTCCATTGATATCAATATCTCACCCGAGTTACCAGCCACCATACCCCAATCCGATTTCCTTGCAAATGCCAAGAACAAAACCCAACTGATCGATCTTCTAATGCAGGAGCTATCTGCTATCAATATTCAGTCCAAGCAGGCCGAGGCTGATGCTGATGTACTGATAGCCGAAACTGCACTTGACATCGCTCAAGATGACAACAATGTTGTCGTTGAGGGAACAGACACAGACTTGTTAGTCATTCTTACCTCTCGAGTTCAACCGGGATGTAATATTCACATGATGTATTCCATTACCCCAAACTTACTAGTTTCAGTTAGTGAAATAGCAACCAAAATGGGTGACCATAGAAGCAACCTCCTTGTAGCACATTCTATAAGTGGTTGTGACACTACTTCTGCACTCTTTCGAGTTGGTAAGAAGAAAGTATTCAGTACAATTGTCTCCGATGTTACTAGCGACTCACAACAGTATGTCAACACAATTTTGGCGGATGACAGTACACCAAGTGCAGTAGCCGCTGCCGGGGAACAACTTCTCCTGATCTTATACGGGAGTAAAACTGTTTCCTCTCTCGACCAATATAGATATGTCACTTACAAGCGTTATGTAGCAAAATCTAAACTGAATAAACCCATCGACCTAGCCTCACTCCCACCAAGCAGCGATGCTGCACAACAACATGTCTACAGATGTTATCTCCAGGTCCAACAATGGCTGGGCACTTCGCTTCCTCCGACGGATTGGGGGTGGTCGCTAGACAATGGACTTCTTGTACCGACTGCAGCCACAAAGCCATGTGCCCCCGATAACCTACTGAATCTGATCAGTTGTGGTTGCAAGAGTGCTTGTACAAAAAGGTGTGGGTGTAAGAAGGCAGGACTCTCTTGCTCAGGTTTGTGTAATTGCAGTTCGGATTCTTGTAACAACCACAGAAACACTGTCCTGTCGGAAATTTCTGAGTTCGATGAATAATATGTATATAGGTCATGTCATTTCTGTATATAGCGTTGATAATAGTCAATGTAACTTAATCCATGTTGATTGATTTGTACATTCTGTAAATATTATTTATTGATTTTTGTACATTCTGTAAATATTATTTATTGATCTAATGCTGCCAGACACAGACGTGTCTGTTCGGTCCCAAGCCCGAAAATAGTTGAGTTCTCATGCTGACGAATTTTATGCCAAAAGGGGAACTCGGCCAGAAGCAGAGGGGGTCTTCCATAATGTCTTTTTTGTAAGCAATGATAAAAGTCTTCAAATGGTGGTGGATTTTTTATCGTCTGTCCAACTAACATCCCGTTCTTTACTACTACCCTTTGGGCAAATCCGTTAGGAAAATCGTCATTTTTTGCGTAAATCCGATACTTTTTTGTGAATTTTCAATAATTTTTCGCAGAAATGCACAGAATGCACATTTTCCTCTAGGTAAATGTATATTAGACATTATGTAGCTCGAAATACGCGTAAACAAAAAATACAGTTGGATCAATTCGAGGTTACAAAGTTCGTGCGATTTTTTTTGATTTTTTTCAAACGCGTTTTCGAAAAAAGGCTGTAGAAAAAAAAGCTCAACTGGGATTTTAGGAGACTTTTGTCTAATCGTTCAGTGACATGTACTCGACATTCCCTGAAAAAATCAGCTTTCTCCGATTTTTTTCCCTAGTGAAACCTAATGTTCTTGGGCTATTTTAGCCGTGGGCGGACAGCCGTGACGGCCGCACAGGCCGGTGACCTAGTTTTGTTTAGCACAGCCTACAGTTCATATTTATGAAGCGATTTCATTGTAGCCTAGAAGGATACCTCGGTATGATGTCTAGATGAGACTGTCCTATTTTGTTCACTATAGTTCAGCCGTTACCGCCGCCTGGTCACGTGACCTAGACTCATTTAGCACTGTTTGTATGGAAGGATTTCATTGTAACTTGGTAGGATAATTTGGTATGATTTCTAGATGAGACTCTCCTATTTTGGTCGGACTCGGCCAACCTTGACCGCCGATCTGTCGCGTTACATAGATTCCTTAAGCAAAGTCTACGAGTAATATTTATGAAGGGATTTCATTGTAACATGGTAGGATGACTCGTTTTGGAATAAGTTGACAGTAACTTGATAATTTTGGTAGACATACATTAACAGTGAGGGCCTCGTTAACCCAGGCCGCACGTCTTTAACATAGTCTAAACCTCAATTTAATCTTATGGAAAACATAGCATACAGGGAACAGAAATTAACACATTCACTATCATTGTCGTATTTCATAATTCTTTCATAAACATTCAATATTATCCTTTTCACCAAACACTACACATAGCCAAGCTAAGCTACAGTGTTATTGACACTTTCATTTGAACCATTGACGCACATACATACACACACACGCGATTGGTTTGCTGGTTAACGCAGCCGGGGAAAACCGCCGAGCTGTGTTAAGTAACTATTAGACTCTCCAACATTTTAACCCTATAAAAACGGGTCTGACAGTGTCAGAAACCAATTATACACCCGCGTGCTGTTCTGTTGTGCTGTGTTCATTTGTACACAATGGTACCACACACCACACGGGAAAAAGACACAATTAACCTTGTCTAAGAACACATGACAGATGATGAATGAGGATCATGGTCGAACCTTCACCGTGAGCTTTCAATTTGAAAATCACTGTGCTGATTAATGAACCACTGCGCTTCTCAAACTCGACTCTGAAGTTCTGTTTGTGACAGATATTCAAGATTCTGATCCACTTCGTTGAAAAAACAAATACTTGTTGTTTAATGTAGTCTATTTAATACTGATAAAATGCAAAACGTTTTGTGAATGACTTGCATGTATAGAAAGCGAAAATACATATAACGTTGCCTAAATGACTCCCATATGATAAAAATATATATACAGCACGTTGCCCAAATGACGTTAAACAGGGTTGAAACTCTGCCTGATTTTCACCCAAATGAGTCAAAATCACGACAAACATCTAATTAGTTGCTATTTTAGGCCACTCTATGATCTAAAGATGTGGTCATTATTGAAATCAGGCCAAAATGCATATTTTTTTTTATTTTCTATCCTCCTGTAAATTGGGAATGGGTTCAACCAGAGGCCAACGCGGATTAGCTTTCATGCCAACGACCACAAATCATGTTAACGTGAATCATTACTTATCTTTGAGACAACTACAGGATCTCAGGTTAAGGATTTTATTGAAATCTGTTCCTGAAATGGATCTTTTCCTTGTTTGCCACCCCTGTGTACCCCAGATGTGTTCATTTATGATCCGACTCGCCGTGGTTTTCATACAATTTACTTGATAACACAAGTAATTAGCACCCTTGAGACCACTCCGGGTTCTAAAGATTATAGGCTTTTTATTGAAAGCTGGGCCTGAAATGGGATTATTCTAATTTGCCATCCACTTACCAACACCGAATGTATTTCGCCAGGGTCGGAATGGGTCTGGTTTTCATACAAACAAGCCCAGATTATGACAACGTCGATCATTATTTTTATTTCGAGCCCAAAATCGGCCTTTTCTCAAGTGTCATACCATTGCGAACTCTGGATGTGTACAAGTCGCGTCCGAGCATGTCTGGTTTTCATCCAACTGAACCCGCCTCAATGACAAGACGAGTCATGGTAGTTTTTGTCAGCACTGCTGACTCTCAAGATATGGGTTTAATTGGAATGTAAACCATGGCTAAGGCGGACATGGCTACAATTTGCCAACCCCTAGTGAACTTCGGATACGCCTGATCTGTCCTGTTTTTGTGACGAACAGTCCAAATTATGAATACAGGTGTCATACCTTACATCTGAGACCCATTCGCACTCTGATAAGTGTCTATTCAATAGGGGCAATCCAGGCTCTAAAGATAAAGATTTTTTTTTAAATCAGAGCGTAAAATCGAACGATTCTTATTTAACATACCCATGATGTTAACTCCGAATATATTCTATTGGAATCCTACCCACCGTAGCAGGCGAAGGGACAGCGTCAAAAATGCGATAGCAGGAAAACGGGGGAATTGGAGTGTCGTTCGAGAACTTTAGCGAATGGAGGACGAGAGCTTGACCGATTTTGATCACGAACTGTGCATTTTAGGTGGGGGCCTTTTCATCAGAACACGGACCGTACTTTCAGGCGAGGGCTTCTTCTCAACAAAGTGAAATGTAAGGTCGATAGGTAGCTAACCACGAGCGGTAAAGCCACGGTAGTAACTAGTACTTTCTTCAGAAGATGAGTATTTTACAAGCAGTGAACGCAGTTGAATGAGTTTTTGAGAGTGGACAGTGCCCTCAGCCCTCGTCAGAATGCGGAGTACTTTGTACATAGTCGGTACAAGCGATCGTTTATTTGAAGGTAATTAAACGCCCCCCCCCCCCCCCCCCACACACAATCGTTGAAGTGAAAACAGTTGGTGGATAGAACAAAGCACCACCCCTCTTCGTTCTAACACGATGCTTTGCAGACGAGGGCATCTCTCTCCAAAAACGGACGGTGTATTTGGCGTTGCTGGGACAGTGACTGGCAGATGAGCTTCCCCTCTGGTAAAAGCGGACCTCCATCTCTCGACGAGGCCCATTGACAAAAACCTTCCAAACCATCGTAGATGAGGCTTCTCGTAAAAGAAAGGTCGAATGTAGCTGGCTTTCCTCGGATAAGCACCCCTCCGCTCTCCTTCCTCGCGCAAATACGGACACTGTGTACATTCTGGCATAGGCCTCTCTGTAAAAAGCACACGGCACACTGCAGAACGAGGACCCCTTTATAAGACGTGGACAGTGCAGTGGAGACGCGGACAGAGTTGAATGCATGCAAATACCTCCCATCCCCTTAACCCATAAAAATGAACCACGCATTACAGGAGAGGACCCTGCCATCAAAAGCGGATCGATACAGTTCCAACTTCCCTCCCTCTCGACAAATAGTGGACTGTCCGAAAGCGTTTAGTAAGACGCGATTCCGTTAGGCGAAAAGCTCACGGGTCATTGCAAAATTACACTCTAAAATCAGTTGGGTTAAAAATTAACCCAAAATCAACTGTGTTGAGTGAATATGGCGCGTTTCTGTACGACCTCCCTCTTCCCGATGTAACGTGGACAATGCTAACTAACCACCCTGTACCGAACAGATTTCTTCATTTATAATAAATTTATTTCTCTGTTTCTTATTGTAAAATAAAAAGTTTCGGACAATATCATTAAGTAAAATAATTTCTTCATTTCTCAAGGTAAACATGGAAAAAGGTTGGTGTGTTTGAGTGAGGGTATGTGTATGCTTGGGTGGGGGGGGGGAGATATCTGTCGGTTCATAAACCTATACTGTCTGTAAGTGTATATGTGAATTCACGCTCTCTTCACTGAGTGGTGTATCCTCGACGCGGTATGGGGCACATTGACCAGATGAAATCCACTCGCCGACCAGTCTGCCAATTGAATCCCAAATTAATGTGTGAGCAGGTTCCCCGGTGGGTACTTTGACAGTTGTCTGTACTTGTCGGTTATATTGTGGTAAATATTTCTAGCACCACCTACCTTTAGCCATATTTTTCATGATTCTGTTTTCAGTAGGAATTAATTAAGAGATGATAGCTTACGTTTGCTAAACTGCATAAAATATTTTTTGCCCTTTTACTTTGCCCTAGCACCACATCCCATCTATATTTGTTCTAGTGGATTGTTAGTTCATACTGCTTTTTAACTTGACAATGTTAAGATAAGCTATTGCCACCACGCGCACGGAAGTCAGTCTGTCTGTACAGATTTTCTTTAGCACAGGCAACAACTCGTAGTTCTTGTCCGATCATCACGAAATTTCATATCCTGGTTCACGGTCATGTCTGGAAGAGACTTTCTCCTTTTGATGGCGATCAGTCAGACTTGTCAAATGCCCGAGCCTGTAACCCGTAAATGTTTAGTACAGTCTAAAGGTCGTATTTATGAAGGGATTTCATCGTAACTCGGTAAAAAAACTCCATGTAATGTCTTGACGAGAATGTCCGATGTTGGTCGCGATCGATCAACCCTGACGGCTTCGCGGGTCCGAAGCCCGAAAACCTTCAACATAGTCTAAAGGTTGTATTTATGAAGGGGTTTCGTTGAATCTTTTAGGATGACTCCGTATAATGTCTAGAAGAGAACGCGCCCTTGTGGTCGCGATCGGTCTACCGCGATGGCTACGCGGGCCCGAAGCCCGAAAATCATTACCTCACTCTACAGGTGGTATTTTTGAAAGGATTTGATTTTAACATCGTAGGATGCCTCTGTATAAAAACTGGATGAGAACGTCCTTTTTGGTTGGGTTCAGTCAACCGTGACAGTCGCAGGGGCGCATTACCTAGATTCCTTTAGCCCCGTCAGATTGCATTTATGAAGGGATTTTCGATGCAAAATTGTGGAATGTCTCAGTATAATGTCTGGATGAGAACATCCTATTTTGGCTGTGATCGATCAGCCGTTACGGCACACCGGCCTATGAGATTTGTTTCGCACAGCCCACAGTTCATATTTAAGAAGATTTTTTTAACTTGGACGGATAACTCGGTATAATGTTTACATGAGTCTGCTCTGTTTTGGTCAGGATCGTTCAGCCGTTATCGCCACCTGGTCACTTGATCTAGATTCCTTTAGTGCTGTCTACAGGTTGTTTTTAGGAAGGTATTCCACTGCAAGTTGGTAGGATAACATGGTACGATCTCTTTGTGAGACTTTCCTATTTTGGTCATGATCGTCTAACCATGACCTCCGAGCTGTCGTGTGAACTAGGTTCCTTTAGCAACGTCTTCGAGTTATATTTAACAAGGGATTACTGAAACTTGGTAAGTTAGGTCGCCATACATTAACTGTGAGTGCCACATTAACCCAGGTCTCACTTCTTTAGTGCAGTCTAAACTTCAAATTATTCTTATTGAAAACATAGCAAACAGAGAACAGAAATTAACATATTCTCAGTTATCAAACGTCTTGTCTTGTATTCCATAATCCTTTCATAGACATTGAACCTTTTCCATTTCACAAAACACAACACACAGTCTGGTTATGCTAAAGTTTCAGTGACACTTTCATTTGAACCATTGGCACACATACATACATGTATACATATACGACTATTTTTCGTTAACGCAGCCGGAGAAAACAACCGAGCTGCGACAAGTAACTATTAGACTCCCCAACTTTTTAACACGTTGGATACCGGGTTGACATCGTCAGAAGCCAGTATATCCCCGTGTACTGTTCTGTCGTGCTGAGTACATCAGTATGCAATGGTACCACATAGTATATGGGAAAATGATTCCAGGAACCTTGTCTAAGGACTCACGGATGACAGATAATGAATGAGGATCATCAGCGAACTGTCACCTTGATCTTTCAATGTTAAAATCACTCTGCACATCAATGGACCATTGCGCTTCTCAAACTCGACACTGATATTCCATTTGTGACAGATATTCAAGGTTCTGATCCACTTCGCACGTTGAAAAAACAAATCCTGTTTGCCTGGATGTAGTCTATGTAATTTTGATAAAATGCAAAACGTTGCGTGAATGGCGTTCATTTAGAAAACGAAAATGTTGCCTAATTGACTCCAATATGATAAAAATGTTTATTACACATCCAATCAACTTTAAATCCCTGTATTTAACGGATTGGCCGCTATGGCATAAATGATTATGTATTCAATGGGTGGTGTACAAGCCGGAACTTTTTTCCCAGCACCGTTCATAGTAGTTCCTTTCCCGTCGAGTCATTAGTTACGCTTCGAAAGGTTCCCAAATGTTGTCAATCAATTATTATCGACAGTCTGTCGCATAGTGTGGATCCGTTATATCTAAATTGGTCAACTTAATTTCGATAAATCTTCGTACATCTTGACATGCTTCGAACTTCTTTTAAAAATGTTTCTCCCAGCTGTTTTGCAAATCTGCACAAATTTGTACTTATATTTTTACTAACAGTAATAGCCACCAAATGGTTAGGCGTGAATGGGCACAAACCGAAGAGAAACAGCGATACGATTTTCACCAAACACTGGTTCCGAAAAGGTTTTTTGAATTTTTTATCGATCCTTTTGATCAGTACAGCTTCAGCCAAAACAAACAGACTCTTCACCTTTGGGTTTAAAATTTGTTTATTTAAATTATTTTTAATGCAGGGGTTGTGTAATAAACACAGAACGCGGTGTGTGTTTGAATCGGTGGGTGTTTTACATAACGACGCATGGGTGCGATAATGTTCTATCTGCACTTTGGCGCGAAAATGATATATTGGTGTCATCATATTGGCCACTCCATTCTGCGTCGGCTGATGAAAAAATATCTGGGGTTTATTGGTTCGCATTCACGCAAAACGCTATGCAAAATTATTCTATTTCCAAAAATGGCAAAATCCTGCGTGCTTAAATTTTTTATGTGCTTGCCCATGAGACTCTTCGAATTGGACCACACGGTGAAAGCTAACGAATTCCGTATGCGAATTTACGGAACGAAAGATAAATATTATGAAGATCTCAAATTGGTAATATTTTGCGCCTAGTATTCACACAATGTAATCAAATTGCTCCACAAGTGTATAGTTTGTATCGTTTTCTTCTAATTTCGATATATATAAATGTTAAATTTTCTGTAAAACATTTATTTTGAGGCAGCATGGAGACAGAACATTTTAGCATGAACAAAATTACTAACTGCCATACACCCGTGTGCTATGTTCTGTAGAAAGAACAATCTAGTACTGAAGACAACAGTATTTGTTTTACAAACCCGATGATATGTAGTTGGAACGCATCTGTTCTTAACTTCAGATACGGATTCAAAATTGACGTGATGGTGGGACAATAACGGCTCATACGACAGTAGCAACACACAGGATCTCTCTTTGTCTACGTGGGATAGGTATTATCCACGATATTACACAGACATCCACTACCCAGGCATCCGACGCCTAAGTTTTATCGTGGATTATACTATGCCCTCTTGTCCCGGGGCTTGAAAAGTGGAGTTAAAAAGGATGGGACCGCATAGGGTGTTTACCGGCTGAATCCGCCCGTACAAAATAAATTTACAAAATCTGCCAATTTTGATGGACTGTGTCGGTGCGCTATGGGAGATTGGGCTTGCTCTAATTATCTTGTATTTCAAGTAGGTTTTAGTCGATACCCCTCCCCCCGTCCCCCACCCCCCGCCCCGGCGAGAGCCATGGTAAGTGAAGCAGTACTCTTTAGTAAACAAGTTCCGCTTCACTGGTAAAATAATCCGGCAACTATTGCCTGTGATGGATGTCCTCTAAAATGGATGGAATATGCTAATATTTACTTATCGAAGCAGATATGAATAATTGTGGCCACGAGAGAAGATTTAAAGTCAAGTTTTTCCAATCGTTTATACCCCTGTTGCCCATTTTAAAGGACTCCCTCCCCCGACACTGGCTACCGGTTAACATTTTACCGGTAAAAGAGACCTTTTTCACCACAGTAAACAAGCACCGCTTTACTTTACTTCAAAGTAACCTTAACACAGATAAATAGATAAATAGTCGATATTTTAGTCGTAAAATGCACTGTGACGTACTGTGCGGCCCGGGCAATACGGGGATTCATTATTTTGTCGAACAACTTTTACTTAATAACCCCGGATCAGTTGATGGATTTGCCACCAGATTTAACTTTAGATACTATAGAGCAGAAGTTTTCAACTCCCGGGCAATCGTGTGTGCAACTCCCACAACCAGAAAGCTTTATCTGTCTCTGGAATTTTCAGCCCAGTTTGTTTGGTCCTTGGACTCACAACTGTGATACCTGATCATACCAGAGTCGTGCAACTAAAAGAGAAGGATTTCATGGACTTCCAGAAGGCTGCGTGTCAAATGAAATTCACGAAAGTCCTATTTACCCAAATAAAACATTTGATGCTCGAGAAGGGAAAACCATTTCACTGTTCGTTCAAAACGTGCTTTGCTTCAGCAGAGTTCATGGAAGTTTTCCTGATACGCGAAAAGCAACGACAACACTATGTGTGGCCGCGTGGTTTGCCAGGGGTCACTGTAATCGGCAGACGCCCAATTCTGCCTAAGAATAAGACAGCGGACATTATGCCCATGTTTATGCCGTTACTGGATAGGGAGTCCTATAAAGCAATTGTCACAGAGCAACTCACCTGACTTGGGTTAATCACCCCGACAGTACATTGTGCAGTTAGTTACAAAAGAGTTATTTAATAGTAGGTGATAATAATCTTCATTTCCCTTGATTGTTGGACCTGGCGGTCGCAAGTATACAATAACTTTTATCCCTTTTGTTTATAGACCTTACATAACGAAATGACAAGTATATATTAGATACTTAACTTCCCTCTAAGTATTCATCTCCTAAATAATCAATTTTACACAGCTGTCGAATTTCCCCTAATTGTATGACCATTAATAGGTAACGAAGTTAAACCTATTCATACTGCAAATCAAAGTCCACTCTACGGCGTATTCTCGCGAACTTGATAAGGAAGTTATGCAAGAAGATTATATAAGAAAGTTGTATATATACCCAAGCAAGCCACTAGTCCTCACCAACATGAAATAAAGTCTAGAAGAAAACTTACAAGATTCTGTTTATATTTTAAGGTAAGAACTTTATATTACTGTATATAATTTTGATATATTTTATTATTGTGCCTGAGAATTACTTATGAAATTGTTTGAAATTAGTTTTGCGCAGAATTGTCAAGTCAACGCTAGCTTTCTGTGTTAGATCTATTTAGCTCCCTGAAAATAATTTGTGTAGAGCAAATTATTATTAAAATACTGAAGTGAGCGCACATAAATTGTGTAAGATTCAGAATCAGCTTTCAGTGCGTCTCCCGGCTTGCAAGAAGCAGGATTGTGTAAAGTTTATAAATATATTGAGAGCCACGGGCTCAGATAAATAATGTTCAAGAGCTGTGAGTTCGAATAAATAAATGTATTAACAGCTCCAAGCTCTAATAAATAATCTTCAGGAGCTGCTAGCTCGAATGAATAAATAAGAGCTGAGAACTAGACTTAGGCAGAGTTTTATAACTGCGAATTCGGCTGAACGACTCTCTGTTTGTAAACAGTAGAAATAAGGCACAAAGTCAATATATAGCTATTTTATTCCTTTTTATATGTATATATTAAATATTGCTTTTGAAAGTAGTTTTAGTGTGAAATAAATTAATATGATATAATTAACAATTATTACTCGATTTGGAGAAAGGATTGTGAACCTTTCTCTAGATCGAGTAGTAATGGTTATTTATGTCCTGTTAGCTCATAGAGCTCACTTTGTCTTTAATAAATGTATTTCAGCAAGATAAAGTCTAGCACTTGTTGCGCCACCATGAGAAGGGTTGTGTACCTTTCTCATGGTTGGGCAACATCGGCTATACGTGAACCTGTTAGTTCTGTGTAAAGAGCTGAGTGAGCTCTTAGTCGTATCGGTACATTGTCCAGTATAAAATTGGTGAATCATAACACTTGTTTCTCAACCTCGAGGAAGGCTGGTTAACCCTTCCTCCTTGTTGTGAAACATCGGTTATTATCAAAATCTTAGAAATTGTGTATAAGCTCTTAGAGTTCGTGTGTATTAGAAATTGTAGCTGCATTCACTTATTCATGTCTGTTATATTATTACATATTTCCTCTTATGCTAAGCGAGTGACATTTACCTGTGTAAATATACTATTTGACCAACATGAAATAAAGTCTAGAAGAAAACTTACAAGATTCTTCTGTTTATATTTTAAGGTTAACCACGATATCACAAATGAAAGTTATTATAATTGGTGGAGGATCAAACTCAAGTGAATGTCAGCTCCCCGTAACTATTATAATTTGAGGAACAGACAGGAAGCAAACATACAGACCACGGAAACAGATAAGACCATGCCTTCCATAGTGCAAATTGATAAATTTCATGGAGATGGCAAACACAATGGAGCTGCCTGGATCCAATTATTTGAACAATGGGGAAAATTCAATGAACTCTCAGATGAAAAGGCAGCGACAGCATTGCCGTTTTATTTAGCCGGACCTGCCCTGTGCTGGTACCAAGGACTAACAGGACCACTACAATAAAAAAAACACCAAAGAGAAATTCCTCACGAGATTCAAAAACAGTGACATGTACAATACGCAAATATATACTCAGACACAACTGAGCCATGAATCAGCTCTTGACTATATCACAAGGCTACAACAAATGGCCTTACAGCAAGAGATACCAGAAACCATTCTAGTGTCTGTGGTTGTTAATGGTTTGAGAGCCAATTTAAAAGCAGCAGTGATCACAAAAGAGCCCAAAAGCATGGATGATGTTCGACACGCAACGTTGCTCGCAGAACAGGCCGTGGTGCCAGACATAAAACATTCAGAACTTTCCTTAGCAGTGCTTACCGAAGAAATAAAAAAACTAAATACCAAGATAGATCAACAGGAGAAGCATATTCTCAATACAGAACGTACGGACAAGTTGAGACAGAACTCTTACCAAAATTCGTGGAATTCCAGGACAACACAACAAGGATTCCAAAAACCAAGGCATGATACCAATCATCATGTACGAACTAATGAACAATCATGCCATCGGTGTGGCAGAAAATTTAATTTTAAACACCAATGCCCTGCCATTGGTAAACCTGTTTGAATTGTGGGAAGGCAAACCATTTTCAGGCTATGTGCCGCCTGATCCGTAGGCAAAAGGGATTTTCGCCTGTCCAGGGCAAACTCCCCTTGGATGGGCATAGCACAGATAGAAATATTGATCAGAAAAATAATATATGTATTAATTTCACTATGCCCATCCAGCACAATACCACATTATTGAGGCTAGGAAATAACACCTTCAATGCGCTTCTCGACACAGGGGCAGCCATCAGCTGCATAACTTCGAATATTTTAAAAAAGATTAATGTTACCTCAATTGGTAGTTCTGATATACAAGCAGCCACGGAAGTTGGGGGTGAAAGTCTCCAAATAAAGGGCGTAGTCCAACTGCCTCTTTTATTGGGCACTTCCACATTCAACCAAACGTTTTATGTGTTCGAGAAGTTGCACCATCAAATTATTCTGAGAATGGACTTTTTACAAAATAATAGTGCCATGCTTGATCTCGGCTCAAGACAACTTATTTTAAAAGAAAGAAATGAACATGTTTTTCTGGTTCAAACAAATGCTAGGCTGGCACGTATCCACAGGCCTGTCAGCCTAGCACCTTTGTCTGAAAGAGAACTGACTGTTCGATTGCCTGGCACTATCAATGGCGATGTAATTTTACTGGACCCTTTACCATCTCTTTCTAGTAGCAAAATTTCCGGGGCTCGATGTTTATGTAGGGTTCAAAATGGCAAAGCCCGATTCCGTGTTTTGAACCCAAATAATTGTTCAATATCACTCCCGGCAGGACGAGTTGTAGCCTCTGTTACTGAAGTGGGTGAAACAAACATTACTAGTCTGGACGCTAAAGTGTCTGTTGAACACAGCAAGAGCCCAAACAAAGAACCCATTGATTTCAATATTCAAAAAGCAAATCTTACTGAGAGTCAAATTAATCAATTGAATAATTTTTTGTCAGAGCATCGTGATGTCTTTGCTATTTGTACTGCTGAATTAGGACACACAAATGTTTTTCATCATAGAATTGAAACGGGAGATGCGCCACCAATAGGGCAGCGTTTTTACCGTACCAATCCTAGGATGAAATATGAAATAGACACCCAGGTGGCTGACCTTCTCGAAAATAATGTAATTTCAAAATCGAATTCCTATTGGGCCAGCCCCGTCGTGATGGTCAGGAAGAAGACAGGAGATTATCGCTTTGCAGTGGATTATCGAAAATTAAATGCTGTAACACAGCCCCAAACATTTCCACTGCCGAGATTTGAGGATGTAATGGACTGCTTAGGCGAAAGTCATGCTTCCTATTTTTCCACCCTGGATCTTAGTCAAGGCTTCTGGCAAATTCCAATGGATAAAGAGACAGCCCACAAAGCTGCCTTTATTACTCATGATGGAATTTACCAGTGGAACAGGATGCCATATGGTCTTCAAGGAGCGCCGTCCAGTTTTCAGCAAGTAATGTCCCAAGTACTGAGGGGGTTAAACTGGAAATATGCATTAGTGTATGTCGATGACATATTAATTTTTAGCAGGACTTTCACTGAACATCTCGAGCATCTAAATATGGTCTTTGACAGATTAAAGGCAGCCAATTTAAAACTTAAGCCTAGTAAATGTTACTTTGCCTCAAGTTAAGTAACTTATCTGGGACATATAATTACCAAAAATGGTGTAAAAGTCGATCCAGAAAAGATCGAAGCAGTTAAATCTTTCCCTGTCCCAAGTAATGTTAAAGAACTAAGGGGATATTTGGGACTCTGTAACTTCTACCGTAAATTTGTAAAAGACTTTTCCCGCCTCGCAGCGCCAATGAATAAACTGTTACAAAAGGATTCTAAATTTGTGTGCACACCAGAATGTCAAAGGTCTTTTGATATGCTAAAAAGAAATCTCATAAGCCCACCTATTTTGGCCTACCCTGACATGAACAAAGAATTCATTCTAGCAACAGATGCTAGTGGGTCAGCTTTGGGATTCATACTCGGTCAAAATGATGAAAATGGCCTGGAACGTGTTATTGGCTTTGGTGGGCGAGCCTTAAAAGACTTTGAACAAAAATGGTCTGTGACAGAATTAGAATGCTTAGCCGCACTTGAAGGGATCAAATCATTTCACGTTTACCTATCCAATCAAACATTCATTGTTTACACTGACCACAAAGCCCTTAATTGGCTTAAAAATACCAAACAATCTACAGGTCGATTAAGTCGCTGGGCACTTCAGTTACAGGGCTATAACTACACCATTCATCACCGCCCTGGGAAGAAGAATATCAATGCTGATGCCCTCTTTCGACGCCCATATGTTACTAAGGGTGAGATGTCTCCCCAACCAGTTGGAACGTCCGGATCTATATCAGCCATCACTAAACCTCCTATTTCACTAAACAAGTCTACCTATATACAAGTTGACTTAGAATATGCTGATGATAAGAACTTCAGTAAACCATCACTAAATTCTATACAGGTCATTGCCAGTGTAACTGAGGGTAAGGAAACAATATCACAGTTACAACGACAATGCTCTGATTTTCGTCCAATAATAGACTACGTGGAGAGCGATATACTTCCTGATGACGATAAACAGTGTAGAAAAACTGTCCATGAAAGCAAATATTGTGAAATTTTAGACAATGTTTTATACCATTTTTACCAACCAAAAGATAAACGAGGTTCAGATTCCAATGATTTTATTAAACAGATCGCTATGCCAACAAAACTTCGTCAGGAAGCTATTGTCGCTTATCATGACAGTCTAGCAGGCGGATGCCATTTGGGCTTTGATAAGACATACAATGCCTTACGCCTTAAGTATTACTGGCCGGAGTTATATCAATATGTTAAGGACTACATTAAATCTTGTGACATATGCCAGAAATCAAAACGATCGTTTCATAGCCAAAAAGCTCCGTTACACCCTTTTCCAGTTGAAAATAAATTTTCCCGTTGGCACATTGACATCCTAGGACCATTAAAAGAAACAGCAGATAAAAATAAGTACATCCTTCATGTAGTGGAGAGTTTATCACACTGGTGTGAAGCATTTCCCTTGATATCACAGGATGCAAAATCAGTAGCTGACAAACTCTACAATGAGATCTTCGCTAGGTATGGGGCCCCACATACTTTAGTTTCGGACAGAGGTGCAAATTTTATGAGCCAACTAGTGAGCTCCCTGTGTGAAATTTTCCAAGTAACGAGACATCACACTAGTGCGTATCACCCGCAAACCAATGCTGCATGCGAGCGTACCAATAGTGTGATAGCTCAAATACTCAGATCTTACTGTGATGAACAACAGACCAATTGGCCAGCTTTACTCCCCAGTGTGATGATGGCATTTAGAATGTCTCCCTCTACACAAACAAGTGAGTATACTCCATTCTATCTGCTTTTCGGCCAGGAAATGAATTTACCATTCGACACCAAAATTGTTCCAAACGAAAATTTGAAGCAGGATGTAAAATCCTATGTAATGGAATTGACAGAAAAACTCAAAGTAGCAACAGATGTAGCAAAAACAAACCTAACCAAAGCTCATGAACGTAATAAAAAACATTATGATTTAAAAGCAAAAGAGCCAACATTTGGCATAGGTGACAAAGTGTTAGTTTACAATCCCAAAACTCCACGGGGTCTATCTTCTAAATTATATCAGCATTGGAAGGGTCCGTACTATATAACAGAAATAGACCCCAATCACACATACAAATTACGTTTGTGTACTGACCAGTCAATGTTAAAATCGCTTGTTCATTGCAATAGACTAAAGCGATATTATGATCCCAACACATCACAGTTTCATCAAACTAAAAGCATATCTAATCAAAATAGCAATATCTCTCCCAGTACAGACTTGGTACCACAAAAAGAACTGTATGAAGTAGACAAGCTCATAAAGGTAAAAGGACTTAGAGGTAGCAGACACTATCCGGTAAAATGGAAACATTATAAGGAGAATACCTGGGAACCCTCTGAAAATATTCCCGATTTTATGAAAGAAGAATATCATATAAATCGTACCTTATCAGGCAAAAAGAAACGTAAAACAAAAAATAAATTTATTCAATAAAAAAAAAAAAAAAAAAAAATTTTGTTTCTCCCCAATTCAATTTTCAGTATAATACAATGCAGACAATGGATTAATCACTGTAAACCAACAGCTGAGTACAGCTTATTAGTGCTAAAGGTCTCTGATCAATTCCTCTGGGTTTACCTTGACTAATCCCATTTCCAATCTGTCATTGTAGATTATCTTATGGCGTAGCATTGCTAATGATGATTATAATCCAGTGGTGTTGTCAAACTGTTACTTGCTATGAGGTAATTCAGCGAATTAATTATGGTGTCATCTTTCAAAAAAGGGAAAACATTCATCTAGCAGAAGAATACTGGAGACATACCTTTCAAGTAAATTTACCATCAGATATCCATTTACCATCTATTCCCCATTGCTACTATGATGATCCACCTTGTGACTTATCAAGACAAATCGCCATTACCATAAACAACATGCAAACAAACGTAATCACCAATTTAAGAGAAACAAAAGCACGAATAAATGAATTGTTACCAGAAATGAAAAATAAACCATCTCGATCCAAGCGTTCTATATTTTCCTTCATTGGCGATATTTCGAAATCTTTGTTTGGGACAGCCACTGAAGACGATATTAAGACATTAAGACGCCACATTACTGTCCTAGACCAGAAAAATGAAAAACTAGTCAAAATATTAGCAAACCAAGCCTCAAATTACTCATCATTCATGAAATCTGTTGACCGTAGATTTGAAAATATTTTGAGTGGCATAAAACAAAATCATCATGGTATTCTTTTCCTTACTAAAAATATCTCAAAAACATTAACTAATTTTCAAAGCCTTTTCGTTGATGTAACTGTGTTAGTATTAGAGCAAACAAACAACATCACTGTTTTGGCCAACAAACTGGAAGAACTACGATTAGGAATATATGACTTATCAAAACACCAGCTCTCTCTGTTAATTTTACCTACTAATCAGCTGAAGGAGGGAATCCAACATGTCAAAACCACATTAAAAGAGCATTATCCACAACTTCATGTTGTGAATACCCATCCTACATATTTTTATCAGGGCACTAACTTTTTTGCAGTTAGAAACCAATCTTCCATATATATAACAATAAAAGTTCCTATTTCTGCTCACAAACATCCCTCTAACTTATACAAGGTTTATACAGTACCAGTACCAATGAACCAAACGTCCTCCCGTGGTACCCAGTTGTTAGATCTTCCATATTACTATGTATCACGTAAAAATAAACACTCTAGTATGAGTGAAACTCGAATTCTACAGTGTGAAAAAAGATATTTATATCACTGTCATTTTCATATCACATTTTATAAATCAGAAATATTTACTTGTTTACATGCTCTATTCACTGATAACGCCATAAAAGTAAAAGAATTGTGTAACTTTAGATTTGTAGTCACTGCTATACAACCTACTATGCAAGAAATTTCTCCCTCAAACATATTGATATACCAGACAAATACGTTAGCAGTTAACTGCCCCAAAACGCAAAACCTGATATCTGGTTGTCACTTTTGTCTCATGCAAATACCCTGTTTATGCTCATTGTCATCTGAAAGAGAAACCATTCCGTTACGAATAACAGGATGTCTATCCGATTCAAATGACATTGAAGTATATCACCCCGTCAATTTAGCCCTACTGCAGAGCTTTTTCCAGTCAGAAAAACTAACAGATATACATGGTAGTACCCTGTTTTCCGATATAGTAAATATTAGCGTTCCTCATTTTAAAATTTATAAACATGAGTATCATGATATCCTGGCTAATGATCGAAAAGAACACCTCAACTTAAAGAAAATGATAAATCGAACCACAACACGCGAAACTATTTTTCAGTCTCTTGCTGAACCATTGTCACAAGGAAAAATAACTGTACCAGAACAGTGGCCAAACACTAATTTTTATTTTGCGATCAGTGCACTAATATCTGCAGCAATTTCGTTGATTGCCTTCTGTTGGACCTTTTATAAATTAAAAACCTTATCGGCTGCACTCGTTTTACTAAACTCCAATACCAAAGCTTTAAAAGCCCCGTCATTCATCTATGTAGAAACTGATCTAATTGACAAAGTAGCGACTACCACCCCAGTACCGATAACTATAGCAAACGACAACTTTCATTTACATTTTGTGACTTACTTTTTATTCATTGTATCTATTACCCTGTTATATCTGATGTATCGGCAATACCGAAAATATAAAGGTACAAAAATTGTGTTAGAAATGACGTCAGGACCTGAGTGCATCGGCATTCCAGTTGCAAATCTTAAATTCTGTCCCTTCTATTGGCACATTGTCGGACCCTCAAATATCTCAAATCTCAAGATTCAAGGTATTTTACGCCCACGACTGTATGTTGATATTGAAAACTTTGAATGTGTTAACAAACACTCAAATGCAAAATTATCTATTAAAACTTCGTTTCCACTAACTTGGTGTCAGCTTATAAACTGCACCACATTTTAAATCAACCTTACAACTGCCACCTTTTGGTGTGCCATAATGGCTATTTTCAACTTCTAAGAAATACCAGTTCTGACGTCAGTTCAGATGTTGTTCATAGAAATATTTATCCTGACTTATCTTGAATTTTGTAGGTTTTTCTTCACGACTTTATTTTTGTTTGGAGGACCAATCATTTTTATAGGTCCGGGGAGATTGTCACAGAGCAACTCGCCTGACTTGGGTTAATCACCCCGACAGTACATTGTGCAGTTAGTCACAAAAGAGTTATTTAATAGTAGTTGATAATAATCTTCATTTCCCTTGATTGTTGGACCTGGCGGTCGCAAGTATACAATAACTTTTATCCCTTTTGTTTATAGACCTTACATAACGAAATGACAAGTATATATTAGATACTTAACTTCCCTCTGAGTATTCATCTCCTAAATAATCAATTTTACACAGCTGTCGAATTTCCCCTAATTGTATGACCATTAATAGGTAACTAAGTTAAACCTATTCATATTGCAAATTAAAGTCCACTCTGCGGCGTATTCTCGCGAACTTGATAAGGAGGTTATGCAAGAAGATTATATAAGAAAGTTGTATAGAAACCCAAGCAAGCCACTAGTCCTCACCAACATGAAATAAAGTCTAAAGAAAACTTCCAGGATTCTGTTTATATTTTAAGGTAAGAACTTTATATTACTGTATATAATTTTGATATATTTTATTATTGTGCCTGAGAATTACTTATGAAATTGTTTGAAATTAGTTTTGCGCAGAATTGTCAAGTCAACGCTAGCTTTCTGTGTTAGATCTATTTAGCTCCCTGAAAATAATTTATGTAGAGCAAATTATTATTAAAATACTGAAGTGGGCGCACATGAATTGTAAGATTCAGAATCAGCTTTCAGTGCGTCTCACGGCTTGCAAGAAGCAGGATTGCGTAAAGTTTATAAATATATTGAGAGCCACGGGCTCAGATAAATAATGTTCAAGAGCTGTAAGTTCGAATAAATAAATGTATTAACAGCTCCAAGCTCTAATAAATAATCTTCAGGGGCTGCTAGCTCGAATGAATAAATAACAGCTGAGAAGTAGACTTAGGCAGAGTTTTATAGCTGCGAATTCGGCTGAACGACTCTCTGTTTGAAAACAGTAGAAATAAGGCACAAAGTCAATATATAGCTACTTTATTCCTTTTTATATGTATATATTAAATATTGCTTTTGAAAGTAGTTTTAGTGTGAAATAAATTAATATGATATAATTAACAGTTATTACTCGATTTGGAGAAAGGATTGTGAACCTTTCTCTAGATCGAGTAGTAATGGTTATTTATGTCCTGTTAGCTCATAGAGCTCACTTTGTCTTTAATAAATGTATTTCAGCAAGATAGAGTCTAGCACTTGTTGCGCCACCATGAGAAGGGTTGTGTACCTTTCTCATGGTTGGGCAACATCGGCTATACGTGAACCTGTTAGTTCTGTGCAAAGAGCTGAGTGAGCTCTTAGTCGTATCGGTACATTGTCCAGTATAAAATTGGTGAATCATAACACTTGTTTCTCAACCTCGAGGAAGGCTGGTTAACCCTTCCTCCTTGTTGTAAAACATCGGTTATTATCAAAATCTTAGAAATTGTGTATAAGCTCTTAGAGTTCGTGTGTATTAGAAATTGTAGCTGTATTCACTTATTCATGTCTGTTTTATTATAACATATTTCCTCTTATGCTAAGCGAGTGACATTTACCTGTGTAACTATACTATTTGACCAACATGAAATAAAGTCTAGAAGAAAACTTACAAGATTCTGTTTATATTTTAAGGTTAACCACGATATCACAAATGAAAGTTATTATACAATCTTCGCGTCCATAAGCTGAAAAGATGATGTCACTAGGCCCTTTTTCCTTTTTTTGGACGCGAAGATTGTTTCAATGGTACTGACATGACAACAGTGACATTAAGGTTACAGATGTCACACAGTTAGAATTCGTGAAGATGATCAACGAAAATGTGTTTACCAACATCTTTTCCACACATTTTTTTTAAATAAATGATTTCCGTTGTTCATCTACGCGATTTCTAAAAGGCAAAAAGTTGATATATCTCTTGTGTTCGTTTGGGGACAAAGGCGAAATTCCTTTGTTTTTTTTTTTGTTCATTTTCAATTAATGACCTGAACTTTGAGAAGGCATAGGTTTAGCCTTCAAGTCTTGTTTATTTTCCTTTTTATGAGCTTGGTTGTTGGTTCATTTTTGGTTTGATAGATGTTAAAATTCAATTTTAGTGGGCATGGTTTTCGCCCTCAGACTTGCGTTCAGCTAAACGACAATTATTCGCCGTCAGGTAAACCGACAGCCTTAGAAATCCACCACGGCCATCGGCAATGCTATGGTAAGAGCCGTGGCTGGATGCCTGACCTCTCACCATGGAATTGCCGATTTTCATGGCGCAAGATTGCCCATTAGTTTTTGGCAATACTGTTGCATCGTAATCTATTTCTATTTTCAATATTCTGATTGTTCATGCCAGATAACCTCACATGAATTAGTGTACCGCCTAACGATTTTTAGAGTTTTATATCGTGTTCTGTATAAGACCCCCATATCCGCTGGTCTGCATTACCGTGCAGGTCGCAATGCAGAACCAAATTGTGTCTATAACCCACAGGCTCAAGATGAAACGAAACAGTCTGAGAAGTACATTTTGTACCTGCCTGAAGAATCACTTTATCTTGAACAACTGGAACATATATAAAGTTTATTCTGTGGCAAATAGAATTCAGATTGAAAGTAATCCGGAATGCGGAAATTGCTGCATTGCACCATCATACGAATTCTGCTTGTGGCATTATCTTTGCCAAAATTGTCCAAAGTGAGGTATTATATTCATCAAATGCTTACTTTCGCAGATGTGTTTCTCGTTCTGAGTCCTCGGGTTAGAATCAAACTGTTACTTTTTGGAGCGATGGAGTGAATTGCTCATCCATTCGATTTGCTATTTCTGGATTCGATTTCCAATTACCTCTTCGGGTTGCCCTTATAGAGATGATCAGCGAGATAATTCTTCCTCTAGCCTTCTAACGATATAAAACAAATAGATCACGTTTGGTAAAAAAGGCGTTTCCTGAAGCCCGCATGACCCTTCTAACTAATCCTTTATACTTCAAAATAGTAACAGACTAACAGCGTGACTGATCTGCGTTGTTATCGCCTAGCGCCTTTTCAACACGACTTCACTGAAGTTCCAGGTGGAACTTGATAACTCAATAGCAACTTTGCACACCGTGGCCCACAGGACAGTTTACTCGTTGGCACACGGTGTACAAATTTGTAGCCTAGTTTACAAGCTCTACTAGACTGACAAGAATGCATAATGATGGATGTCCACACAGTGAGAGTCAAAGTTCCAAATGACTCTGTATGTTCTGCGCATGCAGTCTTGTACCCTTATATAAGTGAAAGCATCAGCGAGCACATTGTTGTTCGCTACCCACGAAAATCGCCATTCAATTTGTTTATAAGGCGCTCGTTCCAATGAGGGGCCATAACCTATGTTTTGTAAGCAAAAAATGAAACGTTTTAGTTATACCAGGATTTGTTTTCCAAGTGTCGTCTGCAACTCACATTGGTAAAGGGTTAAGAAGGTATATCAGCTGCGAATGACAGTAACCGTTAGTGACCGAAGCCAGATGGTTCACAAGGTACTGCATTGCGACCAATTAGTTGAATGAAAGTAGTTTGAATACTTTGTTTTTCTTTGTTCTTATTAAACATTTTGATATCTCATCATCTCTTCCTGTCCTCACTAGCTTTCACTAGCTTACCCTTTTCAAGATTGTAATTGGCCCAGTGTACAGCCGTTTATGGGTTCGGGTAGGGCAGTAGCCAGGATTCTATAATGGGGGTGTGGGGGTGGGTGTGGGGCTAGCCATTTTATTTTTTGGGGGGAGTACCATAATTTGGAATGTTGATGTAGGATTTCGGGGATCCTCCCCTAGTCCTAACTAGGACCCTCCATCATCGTTACCCCCTCCTCCCACATCCCTCCAGGGAAGTGGGAGGAAGGAGTAACGACGAATGGTCTGAGTTAGGTAAGATAAGTGGGAGTAAGGCTAGCGGCCGGTGGGTCCTAAATAAGACAAGCCCTCTCCCGAGAGAATGTTGCAAAATTCAGCGCATCTGAAGCAATTGTAGCATGTAAAGCCTAAAGTGGAGAGCAGCTTTGGGGCTCTAAGTTATGCGAAACTTCCATTGGGTCAATATTTTTATGGGGGGTGGCAGCTCAAATTTTGGGGTGTACTGGTTCCCTCGGCACCCCCCCCCCCACCCGCTACACCACGGGGAGAGGGTGCAAATGCATTTTCCTAAAGTTGGATGTCGATACCTAAGAGATTATGGTTTAGCGAGTATGCGGGGGAACCCCCGCTATCTCATCCATCTCCACCAACCTATATCTCTCTCCGGGTATATACGTACAGGTATAAGATAGTAATAAACACAAAAAGGTTATTGCTTCCTATGCTTTCTATTTTCTCAGTTAGACTAATTCAGCAATACAAGTGCGTCATAATTGTTGTGCTAAAACGTTCTATGTACTCGGACATTATAGCACAGCAAACATGGTAAATTTGTTTAAAAAATGTTCTATCTGCGTCATTCTGCAAACAGAAAAATACTTATTACATTGGAACCGACATGCCTACTGTTATAATATAATTATCTGTTATAACATTTGTCAAATCTACATTATATTGAATGCCCGAACAAAATCTGCTGTGGTTTTATATGAAATGTTTCTGGGGATACAGGAACTGAAGGTTAAAAACTTCAAATCCAATTTCCCACAAAAAGGTAAGATGGTAGATAGAACATTATAGCACTCATGCGTCCGTAACTCGTTGGAATGGAGTAATCACATTTCGCTCGAGCCTACGGCTCTCGCGAAATATGCCTACGCCATTCAAACTCGTTATGCAAAACATCCACCGATTCGGCTCGAGCATATTTCGAAATATGATTACGCCATTCCAACGAGTTATGTAAGTCGCCCACCGATTCAAACACACATCGCGTTCTGTCTGCATTCAACACGTTGTCCAAATGACGTTTAACCGTATTTCAGATTCTGCCTGCTTTTCACCCAAACAAGTCCAAATAACGATAAACATGTTATTAGTTGCCATTTGGGTCACCCCGTGCGCTCAAGATGACAAACACAGGCTCTCAGGTTAAGGATTTTATTGAAACTTGAGCCTAAAATGGGACTTTCTTTGTTTGCCACCCCTGTGTACTTCGCATGTGTTCAATTAGGATCTGATCGGATGTGGTTTTCATGCAATTTACTTGATAACACACGAAATTAGCACCCGTGAGACCACTCATGTTTCTAAAGATGATAGGTTTTTAAAGATGATAGGTTTTTATTGAAATCTACATACAGTCTCATTTATCAAACTTCTTGTCGTATTGCATAATCAATTCATAGACAACATTATCCATTTCACAAAACACAACACAAAGTCAGGTTATGCTAAAGTGTCATTGACACTTTCATTTAAAACCATTGGCACACATACATACACACGAACGCGACTATTTTGCTGGTTAACGCAGCCGGAAAAAACAACCGAGCTGCAACAAGTAACTATTAGACTCCCCAACATTTTAACCTGGTGGATACCGTGTTGAAAGTGTCAGAAGCCAGTGTACCCCCGCGTGCTGTTCTGTTGTGCTCGTGTGCATTAATTAGTACGCAATGGTACCACATAGTACATTGGAAAAGACTCCAAGAACCCTGTCTAAGGGCTCACGGATGGCAGATGATGAATGAGAATCATCAGCGAACAGTCACCGCGATCTTTCAATTTTAAAATCACTGTGCGCATCAATGAAACATTGCGCTTCACTAACTCGACTCTGATATTCCATTTGTGAAGGATATTCAAGATTCTGATCCACTTCGCACTTTGAAAAAAAAAAACAAATACTGGCTGTTTAGATGTAGTCTATTTAATATTGATAAAATGCAAAACGTTGTGTGAATGGCGTTCATTTAGAAAACGAACATATATATAACGTTGCCCAAATGACTCCCATGTGATAAAAATATATACAACACGTTGCCCAAATGACGTTTAACCGGATTTCAGTCTATGTCTGCTTTTCACCGAACAAGTCCAAATAACGATAAACATGTTATTTGTTGCCATTTGGGTCACCTCGTGCACTCAAGGTGTTGTCTTTTTTTTAAATCCGGCCAAAATGCATATTTTTCTTAAATTTCCCATCCTCCTGTGAATTGGGTATGCGTTAGCGAAGCACCGACGCAGACTGGTTTTCATGCCAACGACCCTAAATCGTGTTCACCTGAATCATAACTTATCTTTGAGACAACTACAGGCTCTCAAGATAAGGATTTTATTGAAACCTGGGCCTAAAATGGGACCTTCATTTTTTGCCATCTCTGTGTTTTGCGGGCGTGTTCAATTATGATCCGACCCGCCGTGGTTTTCATGCACTTTACGTAATAACACGTGTAATTAGCACCATTAAAACCACTCCAGGTTCTGAAGAATATAGGTTTTTATTGAAATCTAGGCCTACCTGAAATGGAACTATTCTTATTTGCCATCCACGTACCAACACCGAATGTGTTCCGCCAAGGTCGGAATGGACCTTATCTTCATGCCGCCGAGAACAAATTATGATAATGATCATTATTGTAATTTCGAGCCAAAAACCTGACTTTTCCTTCTTGCCTTACCCTTGCGCACTTTGGATGTGCACAAGCCGCGTCCGACCATGCCTGGTTTTCATCCAAATGGACCCACCTCATGGTAAGACGAGTCACAGTTGCCTTTGGGAGCACTGCAAATTACACCCCTCACCACCCCACCCCTAAGATGTGGGTTTAATTGGAATTCAAATCCTGAGTCGGACTTGACTATCATTTGCTAACCTTTTTGTGATATTCGGATATGTTTGATGTGTTCTGGCTTTCGCGAAGAACTGTCCAAATTATGAATACACGAGCTATTAGTTGCATTTGAGACCAATCCACACTCAAATAATTTTTTTAAAAATGATTTTGGGAACCAAATAGGACTATTCATTAGGGGCAATCCAGGCTCTCAAGATAGCGAGTTTATTAAAATCCGAGCCTGCAATCAGCTGCTGCAATTGGACTTTTCTTTTTGTTAAACACCCTTTTGTTAACTCCGAATATGTTGAACTAGGATCCTACCTACATAAGTGTGTGTATGGATCGCGCCAAGAATGTGGTAGCAGGTAAACGGGGAGAGTAATTATATGAGTGTCCTTGAAGAAGAGTCCTCCCATCCTTGCTGAACTTTGGCACACGGACTACGAGAGTGTCACCAGTTATGCATTTCAGACGAGGACCTTTTCATCAGACCATGGACCGTACTTTGCAGTGGACGGTGGATGGCAAGGGCGATAGTTAAGTACTCGCGTGAAAGCAACAGTAGTAAGTAACACTCTCCTTAGAAGATAATTTTCTTGCTCTCTGGAAGCGCAGTTGGATGAATTTTTGAGAGTGCACAGTGCCCACACCCTCGTCCACAAGCGGAGTGCCTTGCATGCGAGCAGCACTCCCTTTGTCGAAGATTTCAGCTGTCCTGGTAAGATCAGCAGCCACTGGTTCCCCTCAACCATCACCCCCTCCCCACACACACACACTTACAATCTGTAAAAGCGATCGTGCATTTAAAGGTAATTTAAATGCAGGCCGTCCTGCCCCCAGAAAATGGTGTATATCAGGACCCCCCCCCCCCCCCACACACACACACACACATACACACATTCCTCGTTAGAAGACGATGCATTGCAGACGAGGTCCCCTTTCATCAAAACAGACGGCGTGGTTGAATTTATCCCCCTTCATCAAAACAGACGGCGTGGTTGAATTTATTTGGACAGTGACTTGCAGATGAACCTCCTCTCTGGTAAAAGCGGACGTGTATCTCACGAGCCCCACTCAATAGAAGCCTCCCAGACCATCGCAGTTGAGGCCGCTCGTCAAAAGTATCTAAAGTAGCTGGCTCTCCTCGAAGAGCCCCCACCCCCTCGCAAAAATGGACAATGTATTTCCTCTCGGTAAAAGCGCACGGCACACTGCAGAACGAGGAACTCCTTTATAAGACCGGAGGAAACCACTGAACTGTGGCGAGTAACTATCAGACTCTCCAACATTTTATTCCGGTGGAAACGGGGTTGACAGTGTCAGAAGCCAAATATATCACCGCATACTGTACTGTCATGTGTGCGCATTAGTAAACAATGGCACCACTCTCCACATGGACAAATGACACCAAGAGCTTTGTCTGAGGCCACATTGCAGATGAGGAATGAGGATCATGAGCGAACCGCCCTCGTGATCTTTCAATTCGAAGTTCACTGTGCTGATCAAGGAATGATTGCACTTCGCAAACGCGACTCTGGTGTTGTATTTGTGACAGATTTTCAAGATTCTGATCCACTTCGCACTTTTAAAAAACAAATACTTGTTATTTAGATGTCGTCTATTTAATATTGATAATAATGCAAAACGTATTTATATATTTTTACTCAAGAATTCATTTGCGAGAGCTACACTTTTTGTAGTGATGACCACCCGCACAGCCAAAGGTCGACAGGAGGCCGATTCTGTCAGAACCCTAACTCACGGACGTCGTCAGAGAGTTAGGTCTTTGCCGTCCAAGTCTTTACCGCCCCGGTCTATTTGTTGTTCAGTGGAGCCGTTATAGCCCGTGTACGAATCACTGATTGTGTCCACAGCACTCGAGTGGTGCGCTAAAGATGAAAGGGAATGCAATCTTGTAGCTTTAAACATCAGGAGTTTGGCGAGTAACTATACAGAGTAGCTGTACAGTTTTCTATCTGTACATATAAATTTCGTTCCACAAATATATGTTGTGCTAATAATTTTTTAATTGAAATTGCAGATGGCTTTCAAGCACGATGCAGGATGGGCGTGGGTGATCGTTGTTGCATCAGGACTGAGTCTGTTCTTGAATGGCATGACTCTGTCGACTACGGGAATAACTCACATGGCATTGATGGACAAATTCCAAGCTAGCAGGACAAAGACTTCCAGTGTTGTTGCAGCGTCCTCTTGTCTTTTCGGCATGGCAGGTGAGAAATTTAACATTAATAACCGCGCCACCTGTTCGGTAAAAACTTTAACCCCTTTCCGTCGTAAGTTAGCGTAAATTACCGATAGTAAGGAATATACCAGGCGAGCCTTATTTTCTAAATCTACCATTGGAAGTTATTTTTCAATTTTTTGCCTTATTTTTGACTTATGCCCCTCATTGGAACGCATTCGTACTGATGAGAGGTTATTAGTTACATGTACCTATGTTTCCCATTTAGTAAAAAAATGTTTTTGAAGCCTCATTGTCTTTGGAAAACGAGCAACAGTACCGTCCTGTGATAACAAAACGCACAGATAATTACGACCGGATCGCGATACTGTCTAAATTTTCTGTTCGCTTCCTCACCCTTCAACTCAGGAGAATCTTACATGTTAAAAAATAAATGGGCGAACTATGAATCTCAGATGCGATTTTGGATTGTTTTGTTTTTTGATACGGACCAAATTTCCCTGTATTTTATGCCAAATCTCAACCCACTAGTGGATATTTGTCGCGATCGGATAGTACTTTGATCGCGAAAGAGTCCTGTTTGTAATCACAGTTCTGTACACTTATCTGTGCTAGAGCAGATCCACAGATTTAGTTTGTGTTTGACGTGTATTCCCCATCTCGACTTTATCTGCAATTTACCACTTTGGAATTTCATCCCTAACTTATTTCGTCATGAATATCGACTTTCGATAAAGTTATCTCCCTTGAAATTATTAGATAAGTGTGGAAAGTCTAGTTAAGAAGCAAGTAATTGTTGAGGAAATACCTATGACATAGAAAATAAAATCCAAGTTTCCCTATGTTGCTCTTGTTACTTTTAATAAAAGAAAACAACAGAAAGCTCTCTGAGCTATTTGTTGATTTCGGTTATTAAAAGTAACAAAAGGGAACTTGTATTTATGACGAGCCAATAAGATGCAACTAGTTCAAATATAGTCCGTAACTGAAAAATGCTTGGCTGTAGATAGGAATTGCTGATTTAGGAAGTACCACAATATTTTTGAGTTTCAGAAAAACATTTAAAATCCACATGAAAATGAAAATGTAAGTGTCCAAATCTGCCCACAAACCTGGTCGACACTGAAATTTTTTAAGCTCTTATTTGTTCAAACCCGTCGACGACTGTGTCCAAATTCTAAACTTCATTTTAAAAAATCCCAAATCGACTGACAAGCACCAGAAATCTAGATGGGTTTTGCGATCTGCAGTCTCAGTCAATATGAAACTTTTCACTCACCATGAAACGCGGTCGATTTTCTATCTGAATTGACTAGATTTGCATGGTCGATTTGAAAATTCATGTGCCCGGAATCGCAATTACTTTTCGGTCGAAAATTGACTGGCAGTCGGGGTTGATTTTGAGATTGAAATAAATTCTGTTCTCTGAATTGAAATGCACCATCAGGTCCACGTTTACTTTCGTGTAAAGATTTACTAAGGCTCGTGGTGCATGGACGCTGAATTATTTAGATGGACTAGCAGCTCTGGCCGATTTGTAAAAATTCCATTTTTAAGGCAAGGCAAAAATTAATTTTTGAAATTTTGATTTTTCTTCTATTTCACTTTTTTCTTGCATTTTTTTTAAAAAAAAATCTTGTATAAGTAGGTGTAAATTGCCGATGCAACGCCATGTACATGTCCTGTACATGTACATGTACGTGTACACGCACATTCGTGTACATCTCCATAGGATTTAGTGTTAAAATCGTGTACATGTACACGACAAATCGTGTACATGTACATGTACCGTACATGTACAATCGTGTACATAATCCCCATAGGGTTCAGTGTTAAATTGCGAGCAAAACACTTTTTTGTCGTTTCTAAAATCATCCTCTCGCCGATTCTAACAATCCGCGTCCATACACGATTTTAACACTGAAACCCAATGGAGGCGTACACGGAGATCCGCTTGCGGATTTTAGGTCTGAAATCGACTCGCATGAAGAGGTGATGTTTGCATCGGCAAACGTTTCTCGAAGTAAGACTGGCGCACGTTATTGCGAGGTGATCTATGGAAATGTTTTGAACGAAGAGTGTTGTCGGTGTGTTAGAAATTCGCAAACCCGCTGTCATGTTTTTGATTGATATATATATAGGAGAGAAAAAAAAATATGTATAAATAATAGTTATTTAGAAAAATAAATATATCAAATCGAATAGATAATAAAAAAATACGTAAATCATGTGCGCTTCCCAGACTATTAGAGCGAGGATTCTTTTAAACATGCTGATGAGAGCATACGCAATCTGCGTGAACGAACAACTACGTCCCATCTTGTTAGAACGATGCGTCGGATGTCGGGATCATCTAGACTTTGATCACGAGAATCATTCGTGTCTGACGATGGAAAGGGAAAATATGATCCTCATGTATTTCGAACCGGCGTTCGAACGCGTTAGATTCGACGATGTGATCACGTTTTGGAAGAGATTAGTCTTCTGTAAGAATCAAGACAAGCCTACAGTTTTGGAAGAACTGAAATTAGCATGTAAAAGTCTGACTTTAGAAGACAAGGGATGCATCAAGAAATTATTGCTGAATGAAGCATACGTCTAAGTTTTTTTCGTTGATATAAAATATGGGAGAATAGAAAATAAAAATAAATACACACATAAAATTTTTATCTAATATTAGAAGAAAAAAACATAAAAAATGAGAACCAGAAATAAATTGTATCCGACATTAGTGAACGACGATGACGAGAAGCCGATCAACGTTTTGCCGACGACACCGTTGCTAGAAGAAAGAGAAAGAGGAGAGAGGTATCGCATTGATCAAATCAATAGAATCCAAGAGTATCTAATTTGAGAGAGAGATTCTCGTCGTTCCCTCAAGAAGAAGTATTCGCGTTTCGTGACATTCGTCAACGCGATCGACACGACACTCATCACGATTTCCATGGGTTTACACGCGGCCGGCATCGGATTGTTGTCGACCGTGGTCGGCATTCCGATCATGTTGACCGTAGAAGGAGTGGCTCTCGCCGCCGGATTGTTTAGCACGATCGGAAACTTTTTGAGTAGGAAATTATATCTGAAGGTGAGGAAACACGACAAGATTCGCGTCTTGGCCGATTCCAAGATTGAAACGATATTTGAAATGATCTCTATGGCGTTGAAAGATGGTAGGATATCAGACGGAGAATACTTCGCGATATTGAGCGAGAAAACGAAATACGATGCCATGAAAGAAGCCGTGAGAATCAAGACTCGTCAGATCATCAAGGAAGAGATGAAGGATTCTCTCGTGGAAAAGGGGAGGAAAGAGGCTAGGGAGGAATTCAGTAAGATGATAGAACTCAAGAGCAGCGATTGAAAAAAAAATATATATATATAATAAGAACAGAATTAATTATTAAATTTATATATAATGAATAAAAAACGACGTCAAATATCTATTGACAGTCATCGACGTGTTTTCCAAATACGGTTGGATCAGAGCTTTGAAGAATAAATTGGGACCTTGCGTCACCGAGGCTCTGAAGAGCGTGTTCGACTCGTCTTCTCGAAAACCGAGTAAATTGTGGGTGGATAAGGGAAAGGAATTCTACAACAAGCACGTTCATCAATTGGTAGACCTCTACTCGATCGAAAATGAAGAGAAAGCCAGCGTGGTGGAACATTGGAATCGAACGATGAAGGAAAAGATGCACAGATACTTCATGGCGAATTCGACCAAGAAATACATATACACTCTGAACAGTCTGGTCAAAGATTACAACAACACGCGACACAGATCGATCAAAATGACTCCCGTGGAAGCTAGCGATCCTCGAAACGAAAAACGGGTCTACGCGAATCTATATCCTGAGAGATCTAAGATCAGGAAGAAGTCTAGAAGGCCGAAATTTGCGGTCGGTGATCGAGTGAGAATCTACGCTTATAAGAAGCACTTCGAAAAGGGTTATACTCCTTGATGGACCTCGGAAATCTTTGTGATAATCAAAATATTTCACACCGATCCGGTGACTTATGAAATCGAAGCTTTGGATGGAGAAGAGATCATCGGAAAGTTTTACGAACAACAATTACAGAAGACGAAGTTTTGATAAAGAAAACAAAATTTTTTTTATTTACTCTCTTTAACATTTTCTTGTTTACACACATATATATAAGAGAGAAAAAAATAATTAAAAATAATTAAAACTATTTTTAGATAAAGAAAGCAATTTAATTAATAAACAAAAAAACTAAAAATTCTTTAAAATGACAAATATACTAGATATAGCACAAAGCATAGTGAAAGATGAAAGTATTCAAGAATATGAGGTTCACGAATACGAACCGGTAACCGGAACGAGTTTGAACAATGCGGGTGAGATAAGAATCAACGTCGAAACTCAAGATCTATTCATACATCCTAATGAGAGTTACATAGTGGTGCAGGGATGTCTTACCAAGGAAGATGGGAGCAACTACACCAACGACGACACGGTTACTCTAACCAATAATGGCATCATGCATCTATTCAGTAATATAAAATACATGCTATCTGGACAAGAGATAGAATCTGTGTTTCATCCCAGTCAGGCCACCACGATGTTCGGACTCTTGACGTATCCTGATGATTTTTCGAAATCCAGAGGACTTAATCAGTTGTGGGTGAAAGACACTGTCGGCCCTGCTAGCGCCGGCGCTGCCTTGATATTCGACTACGTCGTCAAGACGTCCAGACCTAAAGGAACGTTTTCGTTCAGGATACCTTTGAAACACATCTTCGGATTTGCAGACGATTACAACAAGATCATGTACGGATTCAAACGCAATCTGACATTGATTCGAAAAGGAAACGACGATGCAATAGTGAGACTCACTGCGACCGATGCAGGTAAGATAACTCTACACAAGATATCATGGTTCATTCTGCACGTGAAGCCTTTGATCGTAGAGAAAGTGCGTCTCTACAAGATCATAGAATCCAAGAGTAAATTACCCGTGGGATTTAGAATGAGACAGTGCGACACGGCTAGCATTCCTCCCTCCACGAATCACTTTGATTGGAGATTGACGGTGAAATCCGCTTCTGAGAGACGGCGTTTCATCGTGGTTGCATTTCAGACCAATAGGGACGGGTCTCAGGAAAAGAATGCATCGCTGTTCGATCATTGTCATTTGAGAAACATGCAAGTGTTTCTGAATACTAGGAGATATCCAGCAATCGATTACAACACGTCATTCGACAAGAACGATTTCTGCAGACTGTACGGCGACGCCGCTGATTTTAGAAAGAAGTATCACGGTCTAGACGAATTGATGAGCAACCCTAACATGTCTCCCGGCGAATACAAGTCGATGTATCCCATGTTCGTATTCGACGTCAGTAAACAGAGTGAACGACTTAAGAGTAGTGTCTTAGACATTCAGATCAAGATGCAACTCGATAGGAACGTGCCGAGAAAAACCGAAGCCTTCACCCTGGTCCTGTTGGACAGAGAATTACAATTCGAATCGGATGGAAATAAGATGTCGATCATTCGATGAAAGACGAGTGTGAAAAAAAAATAAAAAACAAAAAAAAATAAAAAGTAATGAGTAATTATTAAAAACAAAAAAAACAAAAAAAAAAATAAATAAAGTAATGTGATGTAGAGAGATTGAACATCTTTCTAAATCTCATTACTTTTTTTTTTGTTTTTTTTTGTTTTTAATAATCACACATTATTTTTTTTAATTCATTATTTTCGTGCATTCACTGTTTGTTCAAAGGAACTAGTTCGATCAGTAGACTCACCACGGAAGTGGCGGGTTCGGGATTATTGGTTTTCATAACGAAATTAATCCTGTCTCCGGCGTTCACTTTGAGAGGCGTGCCGAACGTGCTAACATTCGCGTGTTGATTCTCAGTCTTTTTGACGCTGTATCTCTTATCGCTCTCTACTCCATAAACCATGAGATTGACGACCGCTCTGTTATTCAAATCTGAGGAAGCCAGACTCATTCGAAGGATTTCACCTCCCAGCGGCATGGGATATCCCACCTGACCATGTTTCGATCCGCTACCTCCATTTCCGAAAGACCACTCAGCTTTTCCTTCATCTAAGGTGCCGGCCTCCTCGGCCCACACAGTGATTAATTGTCTAGGATGTTTTACTTTCTCCACCACCGAAATCAGGGTGCATGCATCCGTCATGTTCACGGGATCCGGTAGATTCGTGAGCGCGTGTCCACCCATGTCTAGTTTACCTTCCATGATGTCACCCTTTCTCCAGAACGAGTTGTCGTCCACATACTTTCTGCTGACCGTGCTGGAATCAAATTTGAGATCGTGATCGAGACCGAATATATTGTGACCATTCATGTTGATGCCACTCTCCATGGTTCTGCCAGATTGTTTGTTCAGGTAGAGATCGTCCACTTGCGATTCTAGGTATTGTTGTGATTGTATCACGGCAGAATCTATGTAGCCTTTGTTGACCGCGGTTGAGTCTGCATCCATGTCGTTGATCTCCGACAGATTCAATATCTTGTTGAATCCTGCATTCAGATCCGATTTCATTTCTCATCTGTCAGACTTTCTCTGTTCCAGATCTACGTAGTGTTTGGTCGCCACGTCCTTGGGATTCGTGGGAGTGGCCACGTTCGTTATCTTGTTATAATTGGCATTCAATTCCGAGTGCATCGTTTTCTGAACGTATCTATTTCTCAGGTGTTCGCTGCATCTCACGTGAGAGTCGTCCACGTATTTCTTGGTCGTGGCATCGGTGGGATCTATGGGATTCGCGACGTTCACCAAACGTTTGGATTTCAGATCGAGATCGTCGGTCATGGTTTTATCCACATAATTATCTAGCAGGATTCGTTCGAAATCGGCGTTCCCACTGTCAACGTATTTTTTAGTCGCAGCATCTGCGAGATCCAGCTCGGGAAGATTGTAGAGCTTCTTATCATTCATGTTCAAAGGTTCTTCTCGAGGTTCATATCTCCGAACGTAACATTCGTCCAAGTTGGCAACGTCGTAACCATCGTCGACTTCAAACGTCTTCCTCTTCTTTCTTGGGTTGACTTTTTCATCGTCACTTCTACCAAATTTATCGACTGGCATGTTGTTGTGAGGATTTTTTTTGCTTTTTAGAAAAAATATATTCAAAACACAGTTTATTAAAAATGAGCTATGTTATTTATTTTTTGTTTTTATTCGATTAAAATTTTTAAAATAATTTTTTATCTTTATATACTATAAAAAAAATCTCTCTCTAATGTAAATCATTGAGAATGTCTTGAAATCGATCTCCTTCAGACCATCTCTTGAGAACGTAGAGACACAGGTGACTGCAAAACACTTGATCTGGTGATTGCACTTGTTCCGTGTTGTAACAAACCATCGATTTGTTGAAATAGTTCTTTATTTCTTTTGGCGGCGAGATTCCGTAGCTGTCGAAATAATAATTTTTCTTCTTCCCGTTCTTATTCCACGCCACCCAGTGAGTGCCTTCACCCGATGAATCGTCTAGATTTAAAATTCTGCATTCCGATTGTTGAGGTCTTCTCTTCGGCAAGGCATCTCTGGAAAAGACACCTAGAAAATCTTTGATTTTCAAATCTTTTGCCGCATTCAACAGATCAGTGTTGGATAGGGGTTTGTTAGGTAAGACGACACCTTCTATGGATATCTTTATTATCTTATTCATAAATGCGTATATATTTTTTTTGTTTATTTTATTATAATTTACCAAAAAATGACGTTATTTTTTGGGGGTTTTTTTCTCTTTTTTTTTTAACTAACATTCTTGATGTCACTATCAATTTCTATACTTTTGATTCCATCTAATTCCTCTTGATTTTCTGGACTCTCGATGTCTCTATCGATTTCTATACTTTTGATTCCATCTAATTCCTCTTGATTTTCTGGATTCTCGATGTCTCTATCGGTTTCTATGATTTTGAATCCATCTAATTCCTCTTGATTTTCTGGAATCCTATCATCAGACAATCGTATCTGGAATCCAATTATCCATATTCATATCGTCTATAGTTAGATCCACAGTCCAATGTCCGAGTGCCAAAGTGCTTATTTTATCGTCTAATATGAATCTCTTATCATCTTCAACCATCAGCGAAATCTTGTTGACTATTTCAGTATACAAGTCATGATTTTCGCTTCGAATCGATTTCATAGTCTTATACACCGGACCGCTTCCTAACAGACAATCTTTATTCTCTTGGAAAGAGATGTTTTTCTTCACCACGCATGCTTTAACTCCTTTGCACTTCTTGATCTCTTCATCTTCTAGACGATAAGCATACAGTTTGGGTCTCAAGCCCACGAATTTGACGATTTGTTTACCACCGCTCTCGTCCTTAAATTTACCCAACACCTTCTTGTTGCCGTTCGATTGAATGTTGGACAGGTGATCGACGGGATAATTGCTCGTGTCGAACCACTCGGCCACGTCCTGAGATATATCTCGGTAGACGTCTTTCGTGTCTATCTCAAAAACTAAACTGTCCGTGTCGGTGAAGAGTAGTTTGGCTTTATCACCAAATTTTCGTTTGACGTAATCGTAGTGAAACTCATACATCAATCACTTGCTGACATCTAAGATGATCGGTCCGAGATAATACGGTTTGTCGAACTTCATGTGCGTCTTTTGCATGTGAACGGCCACTAGATTTTCGTCGAATATGGTTCGGTGTTTGTAATTGGGTTTCATCACCAATGTTTTAGCTCTTTTCTCAGACGTGACGAGTCGAATGTCGGTTCTCTTCCTGATGTTTTCCATCGATTTACCGTACACGCAGTTGTTCATGAGTTTGAAGAAATCTTTTTCGAAATCGTTCTCGGCTTGAATTCTGAGATTCGTGTTGAGATCGATGTATTTTTTCATCCAAGGCTCTTCGTCAAATCGAATGATGCGATGTATGTTGACTAATTTCATCCCGTAATCGACATATTGTTTCAAATTCTCACTGTAGACGACGTAGTTACATTTGTTAAATAAATTGGGAATGAGTTTTTCCTCATCTCCTTCGTTCGGTTCCTTTCATTCGGGAGCCAGCGGATAACCGTTGTGTGGATCGTGTAATTCTTCCGGATAGTTCAAATCGACTTCTAAAATGCAAGGATAGTCTCTCCATTTTTGCATCTCTTCCGGTTCCTTCACCCATTCGAAATTTCCAATCGGTAAAGGATGACTCATAGCCCAACCGTACAGATTATTGGCGTCCCAATACTGTATGTATTTAGTTGACCTTTTTGAATCGAAACCTTCTTTCATGTAGGGATTGTTAGCTTCAGAATATCTGTGAGAGATCATCGAGCCGCCACCTCTCGCAGCCCTTTCGAACATGAGTAACATGTTCACGTCAGGTAATAATTCCAATTGGACTTCGGTGGTCTTCAACAGTGCGTCCCATGCTAGACCGGGTGCGGTGAAATACCAAGCGGGATCCAGAACGTAATTTCGACAACAGACGTCTCGAAAATTTTTGAACACGTCTGCCAAGAGCAGAACGTCGGTCTTCAGATAGAGATCGTGATAATCTCTCATGGTTTTCATATCGAATAATTTTCACACGTATTTACCGTGTTCGTAATTCTCGTCGGAAATGTCGGATTCGTATAATTTCGAATAAAAATCTTCTTTCGAAGGTAGTGCGGTGTCTTCGAATCTCTTTTGATCATTCATGTAATCATAAGGATAGACTCCTTTCCTCAACATGACGTCTACTCGTTCTCCGAAATGTTCGCTCATGATTTTAAATTTATCCTTGCTCATGTTATCGACTATTTTTTTCAGAGCGGTCGACATGAATTTAAAACTGTCTATGAAACGTATGGCTCTACGAATGAATTTTGTTTTTTCTTTCAACATCTCTCCATCGATTACTCTTTCCTTCTCCATGAGCTTCCATTTTGTGAAGGAAATGTATCTTTCTTCGCTGTTCACGATGCAATTTAATTCTTCGTGTGAGGTGCCGAGATTTTTCACGAACAGATGACTGTCATAACCCGAGAGATTGTGAAACATCACCGGATAGAAAACGGCGTCTCGATATTTTAAATTACACTTGCTGTGAGCCGGACCGCGATACAGACTCGTGTAATGATCGTGGTCTCTGACCTTCTTATTTTTCTTCGAATTCTCGTTGAACGATTGTCTGCATATGTGACATTCGGTGGCTCTGTTATTTTCGTCCTGCTGCTCTCGCGTGATTATCATTTTTGCCGGAGTTTTAAATTTATCATATAACATTTGAATTTTCGATTCTAACTCTTCCACGAACCTTTGAGCCACGTCGTCGTCTTCATACTGTTTTGTGTAGGTGAAGGGACCCATGTCGTGTTGCGAGTCGAAAACGCATTTCACATAAATGCAATAGCCTGAAGGTATGTGTTTTTGATATCTTTCGATGTAACTTTGAAGAGCGTTGGGTTGACAGGAACTCATTTTCGCGGTGAAACATTCGAAATCGGCATACATGACGAATGGTACTTTTAACCTTCTATTGTGATTTTCAAACTTCACAATGGTGTTAGGTTTGAGCATTTCGATGGTGACACCTTGATTTTCATTGCAATATTCCTGATGTTTCGCCAAAGAGTCTTCCCTGTGAAACGCGTTCATGCAATTGAAACATAAAGATACCTTATGTCCATGTTTATTATTTTGTTTCGACAGTAATCCGCTCGGATTTGAAACCCAACAATAATGATGATTGTCACCATTTGAAATCAATAATAAAATAATTGTCTTTTCTCTTCTGAGATACGAAGTCAGTCTGAGAGGATAAATCTTTCATTTTTCGTCGTCGTATCCCAAGACGGTCACCGCTATGGTGGGATTTTGAACTTCGAAACATTCAATGTGTTTTAACTGTGTTGGAAAAGTCACTCCGGTCCAATTGAGATTTTTTAGAAGTCTCCTCGTAACAAGAACTCTATCGGAATTCATTTTGACAGGGTATAAAGCGGAGGTGACTGCCCATTTAAAACACTGATCATCTTTATTTCTCACATTGACCACGGATTGTTTTTTAGCTAAGAAATATGGTAATTTCACGTAGGAAGATCCTTTCAACAAATCGTTTTCAGTTATGTGAATTTCGAGTTTCAACATCTCATCGAACGTCCAATTACTACCTTCATGTTGATAATTCGCGAGAGACGTCAACATCTTGTCTTTCATCTTTTCGAAAACGTATGATAAATCTGAACCTTGAAATACGGGTTTGACATTAGATCTGAAATATGCATTTTTCACGATGCTCTCGCCGGACTTCACGTCGATTTTATTCATCAGGCAATGGAGTATCATCTTAATTTTTATTCCCACGTTCATGTATTTGTGAAACAAATCCAATACTTTTTTCTTCATCCATTCCATGAACAATTTCGGATCAATTTTCTTCAACGAGGGAACCACATCAAATCGCACTCTCCCATTCCACGGACTTCGATTGCGGTGAGTCGAGCTAGATATTCTTCTCCTTTCCCTTCGTCTATTGCTCGTCGAAGTTCGCTCGATATATCTTGTTTGCCTAGAATCTGATGAGCATCACTTGTTTTCGTTTTAGTTTTTCTTTTCTTTTCTTTGGAAACTTGAAGTTCTTCTTCAACGGCTTTTCGTTTAGTCGTCTTCTCATTTTTCACAATCGAAACGTTTTTTTTTTTTTTTTACATCGGCATTTCGATTCCTTTTACTATCTTTTTCTTCTTCTTCTCATTTTTCACAACCGATGCATGTTTTGATGTCGTTGCTATCGGCATTTCGTTTGCCTTTCCATCGTTTCGCAAATATTCCTGTATGACTTCAATCTTTTTTGATTTAGTTCTATGATTTCTGAAATGTGAAATTTTTAATAGTTTACAAATCTCATTTAACTGAGGTATGGTTTTCTCATTTAAATTTTCCAATTTTTTATCTGTTTGCTTCATTTTGTAAGAATATATTTTTTTCCTAATTTTGTATTAAAATAATTTGTTTAAAAAGTTTTGTTTTTTTAATGTAAAAAAAAAAAATTTTTTTGATGAAATTAATCAATTTTTTATGTTTCTTAACGTTAAAAAAAAATTGAATTAATACGAGAAAAAAAAGGATGTTAAAAATTTAACTTTTTATTTATATATATAAAGAGAAAAAAACAAAACTTTTTAAACAAAATTATTTAAATACAAAATTTAAAATATACATTATTTGCAAGAATTCATAAAACAAAAAAAAACCCAAATAATCGATCATGACGACAACATCCATGACGGAATCTTGAAATAAACGTTGATGTTGTTTAATAAATCATTATTCTCCAAAAAACCAAGAAGAAAAAAATCATAATTTATATTTACGCGTTTCGAAAGAAAACGATACGATTTGCGATAGAAAATCGAATCGTAATACTATTAGCGAACAAAATTTAATCGACAATGTCATTCGAACTATTAAAAAAGAAGAAGGTTCAAGACAAATAGAACTCTTACGACTTTTATGCGAAGTCTCGCACGAGGTTCAAAACAAATTTCCACGAAGCAGACGCGTGTTCATGTTACCCGATTCCTTCTCAATAGATGATGATAACTGCAAGATGTGAAAACCAATTTTTAAACGTTCGAAGTCTTGCACGTTCTAAAACTTGTGTGCTTCTTTCATGAATTGAATCAAATCTTCTAAAGTCAAGAATTGAGATAACATCTTGTCTGCGTGATTCAATGTATTGTACAATTGTTCCTTCGTGTATATGGATTGAAAAAAAAATTTCACATTAAAGAAATTAAAATTAAAAAAACAACTTTTTTTTTATATATATAAGAAGCAAAAAAAAAACAAAACTTTTTTTAAACAAATTATTAAAATACAAAATTTAAAATATACATTATTTGCAAGAATTCATAGAACAAAAAAACCAAATAATCGATCATGAGGACAGCAACACCTAAAAGATGCGAATTAAAATTGAAACGAGTCGAAACATATAAGAAATTCGGTCATAAAATCTATAGATTACAACGACATGATCCCATCGAATTGAACAAGGTTGAGACGAGGGGCTTAGAGCATAAATACGACAGATATAAGATGCCCTTGAAATTGGATGAAGCCGCGCTTGATTTGATTTACGAGTACCAAAACGATCTGCAGAACATCGTCATCGCCGAAGATAGAGAATTCGACAAGGACGATTTGTCGTTGCCCTATGGAAATTACATATTTCCAAACATCTCATTCGAACTCGTGAAGAAATTGGGTGGTGAGAGCGAGTTGACCGATGTAAAAAAACTCAAAAGAGTACAGATAAACATTCAACACGTTTTCGAAAAAGGAGAAGACACAAGTGTCAACATGCTAATAACGGACTTGGAAATATAAACAATAGAGTGATTGATTTTTGCGAAGAAGAAAGAAAAAAATGTGATGAGATTATCTTGAAAACATGAGTGTCAACATGCTAATAATGAGCTTGGAAATATAAACAATAGAGAGATTGATTTTTAGCGAAGAAAAATGAAAAAAAAAGTAATGAGATCATCTTTAGATCTCATTTTTTTTTGTTTTCCTTCTTCTTCACTATTACCATATATTATAATAACGTTTCCTTTTTTCTCAATTTTCAGCGTCGATTCTTCTTTTTCTTTTTTTCTTTTTTTTGTGATATGATACGTTTATAACAACATTTTTGTTTATCCGAATCATAATTATGAACGAATGTTGTGCATCTCTTGGTAACACTCGCATCATCACCATTCTCTTCAGAAGGTAGTGGTGACGGTGGAAAGTGTCTCATTCCCAACCGTCTATCCCGCGCTTTATCTATCTCTTTCATCAGTTCTTTCCTTAGATATCCATCATTAGCGTCTAACCATTTTTTTTGTTTTTTCGCTCTCTGTCTTGCGATATTCATCATTATCGTCAAATTGTTTCTCCACCTTTTCATCCAGGTGATAAATTTGTTTCTCCACCTTTTTACCCATTTTAAATATATTATTTTATACTTTCTATGATTTATATTTTATATAATTTTATATTATAATAACATATTCAAAATCGGTATATTCTTAAACGGTGAATTCTCACCGAGCAACAAACCCTTGCCGAGTCGCTCAATGTTCTGTCCACTCTTCAGATAGAGACCGTTTCCTCTCAGAGAGTTGCCACCTCTAACAGGTTCTAGATACAAACCTTTACCACTGTCGTCTACGTGGATGCGACACACGGCTCCTCCCTTCTTCAAAAACAGTCAGCTGCCACCCATTAATTTCTCAACTGCCGAACTAGCGAGTCCCGTGAGAGCTCCCACGCCGAGAGTCTTTCCGAGAAAGGGTAGTGCCTTTGCGGCGAAGGGTAATGCTTTTGCGGTGATTCCTGCCAATAGCAGTAGGAAACCACCTTTCATTCTCAAATTGTATCTCAATTGAGTGGGACTCAATCTCACTGTTATTGAAATATTGAAAACACCCATGAGATATATAAACTGTTTTGGTGGTGGGGGCTATATGTTTCATGTCATCAGAGTCACGTGATTTTATCTCGAGATAACGAGATGTTTTCTCGTTATAACGAGATCATTTCTCATTATAACGAGATCTTTTCTCATTATAATGAGATACTATCTTGTTATAACAAGATCTTTTCTTGTTATAACGAGATCTTTTCTCGTTATAACGAGATACTATCTCCTTATAATGAGATCTTTTCTCGTTATAACGAGATCTTTTCTCGTTATAACGAGATGTTTTCTCATTATAACAAGATGTTTTCTCGTTATAACGAGATAGTATCTCATTATAATGAGATGTTTTCTCGTTATAACGAGATCGTATCTCGTTATAACGAGATAAAAATAAATATTTGAGTGTCTAAATCAGCCACCGTAGCAATGCAATATATTTAATTCATGGCAAGTAAGATCCTGCAGCCAGTTTTCTGCGTCGCCGTACAATAACAAAATATATTTTCCACTTTTATCCCGTATTTTTCTGAATTTGTTTGGAAAAAATTCTTTTTTCTCTTTCTCATTTAGTCACGAACAAAAGCTTTTTATATTTTATTTTCTTTGGAGTTTAAGTAATGTAAGTTTTGCAGTTTGAAATGAAAAGTATCTTATCTTTTATTCGTAGATTTTATGCGACGATACGTGTAAATTAATTTTAATTCCTCTTGTGAAGAAAAAAAATAATTTTTCACTTCTTATCGTCGATCGTCTATGTCAACCTTAGGTTTGACAAATTCTCCCAAATCTTTACAAGCCAAGAACAAATCTGCGTTTTTTTGTATATTAAACCCCCCTTTCCAATGCAAACATTTCAACGTGTTTTATATAACTTTTATTCTGTGAGGTAATTTTCGTGCACATTTCTAATGCAATGTGAGAAAAAGGATAGGACTGCCGAATTATATTTTCCTCTTAATAAAAACAAACATAAACGATTTGAAAAAAAAAAATCATTTTTAAAAATGCTGCTCGTGCGTGTACACATATATGGTAACATGTGCGCGCTACTTGACATTGCTCGGGATGGTGTAGACACGAAATTCAGAGCTCTCCAGAATATTGAAACACCTAAAGTATTAATATTGCCAAATTTGTTGTAATATTAGATACGTTTGGTGGTTAAGTTATAATTGTTAAAGAATCGGAACTGAGCGACTTTCAAACCATCCCTCTTGGTGTAAAGGTTTATTATATTTTAAAATGTGCCGTTCATCGTTTATTGAGGTGGAGTTTTCCACATTTCATAGCGAAAGCAAATCCTTTTACTTCAAGAGAGAATCCTCGACTCGAGCATTCAGGAAAATCCCAATAATAGGCTACAAACCAGCCCAAGATGCCGAAAGTGCGCATAATTTAACTATTCATTGAGTTAACTTCCCCAGTGACATTTTAGCATGTCGTGCATAATAAATACGTTACAGGGCGTTTAGTTGGCAGATACGGTGTCATACACTTTAGTTTAGGAGTGCGAAATATACAGTCACTTGGCGTAGGCCAGCCGGGGAAGGCAGAATCTAAGAGTTCTTTCTTTAAACGTATGCGGACTTATGTCCAAGTTAAAAGATTCAGAATTTTTGGAATTCATGAGGGACTTCGACGTTCTTTGTCTCCAAGAAACAAAGACCGACGACATCGATGTCATCCAAATTGATGGCTTTCATATTTTTGGTCCGAAAAATAGAATGAAAGTAGCAAACGTTCGGTCGGGTGGGATATGCATAGTTGTCAAGGAATAGCTTAAGTAGGATTATAACATTATGTCCGATGCAAACGAATGTATATTATGGGTTAAATATAATCGTGGGGACATGAGCCCTATAATTTGGGGAAATTTTTTTTACCTTTCGAAGGGTCGAAATACGATAATGGTGACCTCAATGACACACTTAGTATATCAATACTTGACAAATTATGTGAAACAGACTGTATCGCCTTGGACGGGGATTTCAACTCGAGGACTCGAAAGTGCAACGACCTCTCCAGCTCTGTGCGAAATGAAATCAGTGAACTTAGGCATACCACCGGCTGTGACATAACCATTCACAGAGAGTCGAACAATAGCACGACCAATAAGTTTGGGAATAAATTCGCCGAAGTATGTAAAAATAATGACCTTTTTGTGATAAACGATAGATTTGGGAGGGACAGGGGAGTGGGAGCTACAACATGTAAAGGAGTAAGTATAATTAACTACCTCTTTTGTAACACAGAGTTAATGAATTGCTTCACAGACTTTGCTGTTGAGGAATTTAATGAATTGTACTTGGACATCCATTGTCCGATTGTTATCACAGTTGACTGCACACGAGTCAAACATTTTGATAATGTTTGCGCAAACAATAATGCTGTACCAACACAAGCTAATAACGGTACTTTACCCACCACCCGACATGACGATTCCTACTCGATGCAGAGTAGTGCATCCAGGTACTCAGCATATGGTATAGGGAAATGTGATCCTCAGAAATTAAACTTGTTTCCAGAAAATATAATGAGCCAGGATGTGGCAAACCTTAAAAATAAACTAACATCTCTTGAGGGATATGGCAACCCCACTCATGGTGATATTGAGCAAGTAAGTCAGGATCTGTGCTCCATTTACTTGAAAACAGCCACAAAAACTTTTGAAGTAAAAAGCAAAAACGCTGTAAAGAGAAAATCAAAGCCCCCAAAACTTAATAGTTTTTAAAAAAACATGGATATCGGGCCACGATCTGGAATCGTTTTTGTCTTATAACGCGACTGTGAAGGTGTGTGGTTTGAGCAGACGCAGATATATTCTTTTGTACGCAGATGACACTGTAATACTGTAAAATTCGAGAACAGACTTGCAAAAAATGTTGAACTCCTTCTCAGATTACTGCCGAAATTGTAAACTTAAGGTGAATATTGAGAAATGTAAAATATTTAAGTTTGGGTCGCCGGTTTGCCAAAACGATACGTTCACTTTCGACTACTCCACTATAGAATTAGTTAAAAGTTATAAATACTTAAGTGTAACCATCTGAAGATTGGGAAAATTAACAAGTGAAAAAAATAATAGATGAAATGTTGCAAAAAAGGCAATGTTTTCTTTAATAAACAAAATGAGAAGAAACCAATTGCCATCATACATAGTGTTAGAAATATATGAGAACTCCATTGTCCCTGTTTTGCTTTATAGCTGCGAAATTTGGGGAAGTGAAAAAATCTTAGGAGTAGAATAATTAGATCTATGGTTCTTGAAATTTATCCAAAAATTAAAAAAGTCAACGCCCAAATGTTTTTTATATGGTGAATTAGGTCTTATACCGAGTGCTATCGAAATAAATTTGAGGTGTCTATATTTTGGGGCGAAACATGTGATGGGAGAGGGCAACAAAATTTCATCCTCCTTACAAAAGGTATTATACTGGAACCACTCCCAAGGATTATACACCAATCAATGGTAAAAATACATTTCGTCCACCTTAGACAGTTTGGGAATGTCAAATTTTTGGATGAACCAATTCATTCCAAAGAATAAATTATTTAATGAACTCACTAAACAAGGGCTCAGTGATATTTATATCCAAGGGAAACATTAGGCACCTCCAATAAATATCAGTTTTATAATGTCATAAAAACACAATTCTGTTTCTAAAATCATTTAAAGACCCCCGCCCCCCAACATTTGGCAACAACACTATTAAAATTTAGGGTTAAAAATCAATCAATCACCGTCAACCAACTGGTAGCTGGACACCCCGTGATTTGTCACAAAGAAAATATAATTTGTGAAATTCAGACAGAGGTGACGAATTCCATTATTAGCCCGACTGTTTACAGTTTAGGGCTATAGTCATGACTTCCGTCCGTCCGTCCGTCCGTCCGTCCGTCCGTCCGTCCGTCCGTCCGTCCGTCCGGCTGTCTGTTTGTCTGTCTGTCTGTCTGTCTGTCTGCCCGACCGTCTGTCCGTCTCTCTGTCCATCTGTTCACATTTAGAGTTTTGGTTAAAGTTTGTGGTTAAAGTTTTTTAGTCAAGGTTAAAGTTTTTTTTCTTTTAAATTAATATTAATTACTATTTCTTTTATGATTCTCATTATGTTTCATGTTATTTTGTGAAATATTTAACCCTTTTTGTATGGCAATTTAACTTACAACTTCCAGGTTAAAGTTTTTGGTTAAAGTTTTTTTTGTTTACAAAGTTACACCTTTAATTCTTCAAACAGTTCAGTGCAATGTCCCTGTTTCTCATTTTGGACAATGCCTACTCTCTCCTGAACTTTTCTACAGTGATTTTCATTAATATTGGCATGATTTTAACCCCTTTAAACATGTTTTCAGACTTAGTGTCTTTGTATTTGAAATTAGGCTTTTCCACATACTTTCTTACTTTAATTCTTGCATAGTCAATACAACTTAATGATTGCATTTACATCAAAGATTACATCAATGATTTATTTTATCGGTTTTAGGAAATATTTAAACCTTTTTTGTTAGTCAGTTTTACTTAGTATTCCCGGCTTAAAGTTTCGGATTAAAGTTTTGCTTTTCAAGGTTGTACCTTTCATTCTTCAAACACTGTGTTACAGCAACAATGATTTTCATTTGTGACAAGGTCTACTGAACCTGTATACAGTGGTTTCAAATAATATTGGCATTAATTTAACCCTTTTCAAAACGGTTTTCGAATTTAGTTTCTCTAAATTTGAAATTAGGCTTTTACCACATACTCTGTTATTTTTTATCCCCCCACAAGGGAGGGATATAGCATAGCTCCGTCCGTTCGTCCATCCATCTGTCTGTCCGCCAGTCTGTGAGTCCGTCCATCCGTCTATCCGAACTTTGTTTATGTTATAACTTGAACAATAGTTCACAGATTTCAATTCTTGTCAGTACATGTCTCTACAGCAGCAATGTCTATGTCAAGTTCGATGACCACCAATATCAAATGAAAATTGTTGGAAGTTATTGCTCTGCCCCTTTCCTCCCCCTCACCCGCCAATTAGGCATTTTTTTCTTTGCTTCAAAGTGCATTTTGAAGTATTTAGAGTGATTATATGCAGAATTTTTTTAACTTCTATACCCTCTTCCACCCCCTTCCCCACCCCCATGCCAATTAGACACTTTTTTCTTTGGTCTAAAATGCATTTTTAAGGATTTAGAGTGACTACATGCAGAAAAAAATTGACTCCTATAACTCCCCCCCCCCCCCCTCACCTACCCCCCCCCCCCCTCCTCCTCCTCCCCATGACCATTTAAGCAATATTTTTTTCTTTGGTCCAAAATGCATTTTGAAGGATTTAGAATGACTACATGCGGAAAACAGTTTGACTCCTATGACCTCCCCCTCCCAGCCCCCTCCAGTTGGGATGCCAGTTAGGCATTTTAGCCCGACTGTTTACAATCAGGGCTATAGTTATGACGTTTGTCCGTCCATCGTCAGTCCGTCCATCCGTGCGTCCGTTTGTTAACATTTAGAGTTTCGGATAAAGTTTTTGGTTAAAGTTTTTTAGTGAAGGTTACAGTTTCTTTTCTTTTTAATTAATTTTAATTACTATTGATTGTATCATTCTCATTCTGTTTCATGTTATTTTGGGACATATTTAGCCCTTTTTTGCAGTCAATTTAACTTAGAACTTCCAGGGTAAAGTTTTTGGTTGAAGTTTTTATTTACCGAGTTACACCTTTAATTCTTCATCAATCTTGTTCCATTAATTTATTTAGTGATTTATTGATGTTTAATGTCACATATTTATGCACAATGGCTAATCATGACCGTGACAGTTTTCCGGGTTGAGGAAGCCGGAGTACCCGGAGAGAGCCACTGAGCAACGACGAGCAGCTGCCAGCTCCCCAACATCGTAACTCCGCACTGCAGCACAGGCAGGGGTAGACTGGTTGAAGACATGCGCACAATCGACGTGCAGTACGCCTTAGTACACGGCGTGATCGTGCCCCCACGCGGGCAATGGAGATGAAGTGTCTTGCCCAAGGACACAGCGCGGTTGCCGCAGGTGGGATTCGAACCGAAGACCTCTCGGCTTGCAGCCTGCGCCTCTACCTACTGAGCCACCGCGCTCCGTTCCATTAATAGGTCATGAGGTATGTTTTGGGGTAGATAAATGAAAAAAATAAAATTTGAATAGCAATTTTTGTAAATCACGAGTGCAGATATGGCAGATTCGTTAGGTAAACGGTTACCCACACTTTTCTTTTTTAAAAAAACTTATTTTCTTTGTTCTTAATTCAATAGAAGCCAAAGGTTGGATTGTAATGCAAAAACGGTTGTTTTTTCACATGCAATAGGTAAAATATATTTTTGACAGGGCTGAGGTTGATTATAGGTGTAACAGTACTAAATATTTGGATCAGAGTTGCCCGCCTTGGATAGCTGCAATCGGAAATGATGCAATACCCGAAACTAAGCAGCCTTTCCTTAAGAAAACATTGTTTTAAGAATACCCTTGAACCCTTGAAGCATTGCTCTGAAATCTTGCAACATTGCTGAATAATTCAGAGAGTATATATCGCCACATATACCGAGCATTACTGTGTGAGTGGGAATCCCAATTCCGGAACATTGCAGCAGAGTGCGTAAGAGTGTGTGTCTGACCAGCTGGTTAACATCATTTTGTTCACGGCTACATTTTGTTGCAATTTACTACAGAGTGTGAAGATTGCACCAAACAAAAACTCTTGATGTGAGAAAAAACATCAGAATGACAGGCACAGTTTCAGTCCACGGACCTCGTAGCTGTCAATAGTTTTCAGTGGACTCTATTGACAATGAATCAATGTATGTCTATTGACATATATTGTTTGATTGTCTGTGGAGTTTGTTTGAAGATTCTGTCTATACTTATCGATACGAATAAGTGAATGGAATTTTGAAATAATGCAAAATAGTATAAACAATTGCTTTGATGAATTCGCTTCTAATTTAACAAAATCTTGCAAACAGATCATTCCAAACAAACAGAAACTTCTTTGAAACGAGCACATTAATTAATTAACATCTACATTTATCGATTTATACTCCCAGAAGTCACCACTACGGCATGTGTGAGATTGAATATATACTACTCAAAGTTTGCTAAGCACCACATATTTGACACATCATTGTGAAATTTTCTTGTGGCACATTTGCGATATTTTTGATGGATATGACTGAGGAATGTATTGTACGGAAGCGTATTGCTGCCACGTGGAAAAAAAAATAAATTGTTTCGTTTAAACGAAAACTTTTTCGTTTAAACGAAACCACTTTCGTTTAAACGAAAACTTTTTCGTTTAAACGATAACTTTTTCGTTTAAACGAAAACCTTTTCGTTTAAACGAAACCACTTTCGTTTAAACGAAAACTTTTTCGTTTAAACGAAAACCTTTTCGTTTAAACGAAACCACTTTCGTTTAAACGAAAACCTTTTCGTTTAAACGAAAACTTTTTCGTTTAAACGAAATCACTTTCGTTTAAACGAAAACTTTTTCGTTTAAACGAAAACTTTTTCGTTTAAACGAAAACTTTTTCGTATATACGAAACCACTTGTTAGGGCCGTCTTCTGCTTTTTAACATGCAATACCATTACATTCTTTAGGCACGAGTGATCCTATGGGAGGTTTGCTGGAGGGTGATGGAGGTGGGGGTGGGGGCTCATTTTTTTATCTGGGAGGAGAAGCTTGCCCTGCCTTCCCACCCGTTCGGAGTGCTTTTAGGGTAAATTCCACATATTTGGACCTATGGGGATACAAAAGAGACAGTGCGTGCATGCGAGGGGAGAGGGTGGATGGATGCGTGTGTGAGGGACATAATGTATAGACAGTGACAAGACACCATTAGGAGTTAAGCTTCCGCACACCTGTATCACATCCTATAACTTTGTCGGACATTATTATGTCCCTTGCCATCGTGGGAGTGGATATACGAAAGGGTTCCGTCAGGCCTTCTTTCTTTCAAATATGGGTTCTTCTTCACTACGGGGGCACCCTCTAATTTCCAATGCAATCGAACATGCCCTTTATAGGCCCCTAACACTCCGCGCTAGAATGAACAGGAGTCCTGTTCGATTATTTTCTGTCATTGTCGGGTTTACAATGCACCGCAGTATGACACCACTCCCTCCCCCCCCCCCCCCCGGCTAGCCCTTCGGGATATTCCCACGGCATAGTGCCCCCCCCCCCCCCCCCCCCCCACATACACACACACTCAATTGGAATTCTCCCCTCGACTGGGCCGGATTCTCATACATGGTGTTGGTAAGTAGGTCTAGCGGACCTGTCTGTTGGGAGGTCAAGACCATATCTCACAAAAAATAATCCGTGCGCATGAAAGAATAATCCGTGCAAACAAATTAACAATCCGCGCGCGCGGATTATTATATCGTGCGCACGGATCATTTTGGGTAAAAAAAAACATATGGTCCTCTCGACACCCCCCCCCCCCCCCCCGCCCACTGTCCGAACATTCAGACCCTCAAGGCAAACTTACCAACGCCATGCAAGGGAATCTGGTCCAATGGCGGAATTAGAATCTCTACTTGTGGGGGGGGGGGGGAGATTGCAATTGGGGGCTGGGCGGGGCTGGGCGGGGAGATGGGTCGATATGCCGCAGGTGGGGACGATTGCAAGTGGGGATGGGGGTCCATATGCCACAGGTATATCCCGAAGGCCGGAGAGGAAAGGTATAGGCCGGTGTATCACCCCTTCCATTGGGAGACCCGGGCAGAGGAGGCTCCGGAGATTTTTTCCGCAATGGGGTGGAGGAGGGGTTGTGCAAGTAGGGCACATGCTTTCCATTAATGGGGGGGGGGGGGCATAAAGTATTATATCATTACATTCTTGAAGCAAGAGCAAACGTAGGAGGTTTGCTGGGGGTTTTTTTCGGGATGAGGGATTCAATTTCTAATAAATCGGGGAGAGGCCCACCCCACGGGAGGAGGGGGGGATTCTACTCCCAGATAAAAAAATCAGATGAAATCTTCTGGTGCTTTTAGGATAAATCTTCACATTTTTGGACGTCGAAAATCGAGATACGCTTCCCATATTTAAAAAAAAATACGTTTATGAACGTACATGGCTCAAAAGTATCTGCATCCGAACTTGCAAATGGATATGTTCATCAGATGAGTTTTGTATAGAAATAAAGAAAAGAGAATCAGTGTGTGTGTGTGTTAGAGAGGTGTGTGGATCTGTCACTGATGGACAGGTGGAAAATGGGGGAGGGGCAAAGTCAATGTTTTGGGGCAAATGCCCTCCCATACACCCCCCCCCCCCCCTACACACACACACTGTAGCGGCGCTACTGGATCCGAGGCCCCTTCCTTGAAATATAATTATTTAACTCTGTCGGCGATTCTCATTCTGATGCCTCCTGAGGGGAAGGTGAAACCATTGATAGGTGTCCGGATGCCCTCCCTTGGTAAAATTTTCAAGCAGTGAAGCGTTGAGAGCAATTCTGAAGCCTCCTGAAGAATAATGAGGCCATTGGACCGGTGGGAGTCTGGGTCTATCCAAAATGTTCTAAAATTCCGAAGGACCATCAAGGGTTTTGGAGTCTCCTAAGGAAAGACGGGGGCTGGAAATCCTTAGTAGCTGTTTGAAATTTATTTAGCGGTGGGTGGGTGGGTGGGGGCGGGATGGGGGCAATGTAGGCCTAATTATTTGGGGCGGGTGGGGTGCGTTTCTCCAGACCACAGCCACTGACCCCATCCTACCCAGGTCTTTCCACCTTGGAGTCCAAGATTGTGCCTGTAGCGGATAAGCATAGGCCTATATTGCCGCCCGACCAAGCTCAAGTGACGCCCCATCCTCAATCTCCATGCATTGTTAAACATTTTTTATGGCTGGCTTTATAGGCTCAAAAGACATCTGAATTTCATGTCTTTACTAACATCTTTATGCCCCCCCCCCCCCCCGAGATGCCTCCCATCCCATCCCCGCCACGCACATACACCTGCTGACAGCAACAGGTGTGAGGTCTTGCGCAGTGATGTGGGGCCTTGCGCATATTTCACTTCGTCCTAGGTTATCAGCCATCTTTGGTGGCACGTAGGTGTATTGCATGTTAAAAAGCAGAAGATGGGCCTAACAAGTGGTTTCGTATATACGAAAAAGTTTTCGTTTAAACGAAAAAGTTTTCGTTTAAACGAAAGTGGTTTCGTTTAAACGAAAAAGTTTTCGTTTAAACGAAAAAGTTTTCGTTCAAACGAAAAAGTTTTCGTTTAAACGAAAGTGGTTTCGTTTAAACGAAAAAGTTTTCGTTTAAACGAAAGTGGTTTCGTTTAAACGGAAAAGTTTTCGTTTAAACGAAAAAGTTTTCGTTTAAACGAAAAAGTTTTCGTTTAAACGAAAGTGGTTTCGTTTAAACGAAAAAGTTTTCGTTTAAACGAAAGTGGTTTCGTTTAAACGAAAAAGTTTTCGTTTAAACGAAAAAGTTTTCGTTTAAACGAAAAAGTTTTCGTTTAAACGAAACAATTTATTTTTTTTTCCACGTGGCAGCAATACGCTTCCGTAGTATTGAGATGGTCCCCAGTGTTTACATTAGCTCTCTTGACAGGCAGACGTTTCGTGACAGTCACGGAAAGCATGTACCCTTGATTTCCATGATTTCCATGATGTTTTCGTGTACTGTCTACATGTACATGAGTTGTGTAGGGTATTCAGTCTTCATTTCAACACAAACTCTTGTGATTTAATGATCGAATATGGCGAATGCAAATGTAAGAAGACATTTGTCTGAAGCAGAAATGTGGTGGGCTGTAGGGATGGTGGAACAAAGGTTACCCATCGTCAGGTTGGTGAAGCCCTTGGTGTGCAACATACGGTGATCACCAGAGCCTGAGCAAGATTTCAGCAGTATGACACCAGTCAGACGACATGGTGGTGGCAGCGACAGGGCAACATCTGCAGCTAAAGACCGGTTTTTGATCATTCAGGCCCGTAGGAACCGCTTTGACACAGCAAGCCAGCTTCGCAGTGACCTTTATAATGGGCCATGGATCACGTTGGATGGACCAGAGAAGATTGACGATCTGTCCGTTTTACAGATGAGTCAAGATACTACCTAGACAACAGTGATAGGCGTTCTGGGTTATAGAGAAGACCAGGAGAACGATTCCATGCAGCCAACATTGCTGAGCATGACCGCGATGGTGGAGGGTCAATAATGGTCTGTGGCGACATCAGCTGGGATGGACGTACAGAGCTCTGTGTCCTTGTCCGTGGTACATTGACTGCACATCGATATATTGATGAGATTCTGGATGCCCACGTCAGATTGTATGCAGGTGCGGTGGGTGATAGATTCATTCTGATGGACGATAATGCCCGTCCCCATGTTGCCCATGCTGTCCGGGAATACCGATAGAGGGAGGGGATTGAGCGTATGGACTGGCCAGGAAGATCCCCTGAACTCAATCCAATCGAACATGTCTGGAATGAGTTGCGCCTTGCAATTTCAGTCCGTCCAGTCTAACCAAGAAGTGTCCAGGAGCTTGGTGCCATGCTGGTCCAAGAATGGAACAACATCCCACAAAGGACCATCTGGAACCTGATTGGGAGCACGAGAAGGCGTTGGTCAGCTGTAATTAACAATAATGGGTCTCATACTCGATACTGAACCCATATCAGTTCGCTCCGTCAACTTTGAAAAAAATTCCTCTTTTACTAATAATACCCATTTTTCATGGTTATCGTATTCAAAAGCTAAAAAATAATGTCAAACACAAACAAAATCTCAATTTCTGTGCTTAAATCATTAAAGATATAATTAAATATAAAATATATACACTTTTCATAACAATATTTCAACTAAAACGTAGAACAGGTAGTTGGATATTCTTTGTGCTTAGCAAACTTTGAGTAGTATATATAACTCACCAGCACTGCAATTTGATCTTGCACACAGCTACACACTTTTGCCATTCACACTCCTTGGTACAGTGCGGCAGAGTGGGTTTTTGTTCTTGTTTTGAATAGTATGTACAGTTACATTGAATGAAAGAGCAGAAGTCATACAATGCAGCCCTTTATCTTAACAGATGTCAGTCAGCCCATACTTACGAAAGTACAATTAATCTTCGAGAGCTCAATTAATACAGATGCCGACTGCCCCGGGGACTGTAGTGAGCTCATTATGGTGGAGTTTGTGACTCTGTGATAGGGCCCTTTCGCTATCTCACGACTGTCTGTCCCCTTTCAGTAAATCTCTTCATTGATAATGACATTCTCGTCTTGCCTCCACTGCCCCATAACAGATGGGAGTTATTACCAACGCTCTTGTCATGGAAGCTTTACTAAGCTCCCATTTTCTTATTTATATCAGTTTATATTTTGGACTTGTGATGATATTGAGCCAGGAAAATATCCCTGCGTATTTCAAAAGATCTGACCTTTTTTTCCGCCGCTCATATGAGCAGGCCGTATTATGGTATGGCGATGTCCGTCCGTCCGTCCGTCCGTCCGTCGTCCGTCCGTCCGTCCGTCCGTCCGTCCGCCCGCCCGTCCGTCCGTCCGTCCGTCCGTCCGTCCGTCCGTCCGTTAACTTTTGTTTGTCTACGCGATATCTTGAAAACGATATATCCAACAGATACAGTTTCTTTATGGCTTATTATTCATGACTAGAGGATGGTTACTTTCGATAACCAGCAATCTGGCATATCTAATATCCGTCCGTCCGTCCGTCCGTCCGTCCGTCCGTCCGTCCGTCCGTCCGTCCGTCCGTCCACTATAATGACGACGATCGTAGCGGGGTTGGTTTATTTATCAGGGGAGGAATTGATTATAGATTTATAGACCACCTCTCATTTGTTATTTCAAACATCATCGAGTCACTTTCCGTTGCGATTGGAATAGACTGGTCGTCGAGATAATAGATGTTATTTGCAGGCCCAAGAAGCCTCCCAGTGCAGATACTAACATTTTCTCCAATCCTCTTAAAATTTGAAACACATACAAAAACTAGCAATTACATCGATTTAGTGTCAGGGTTGCTTGGCGCATACAAGGCCAACCAGAGTCACTGAACATTCAGCTTCATAAGCCTACACTAATTGATTATATCTTAAGCAACAACATTACATCTCCATTGAAATGAGGTAAAATATTAACAAATATATCTGATCATTTGGCACTTATACTAAGAAACACAAAATACACAAAAATGAAGATACAGGGTCCATAATACTACGTAAGATAAATGAAGACAGTATTGACTGTTTTCAGAATATTCTCACAAATTTATCGGTGCTTACATGAATGTTGTTCACTGTAATAATCCTTATTGTGTGAATTGCAGACAGTACCAGAAGAGCACTTTTTTGTGTACTATAATAAAAATAAGAAAGCTATTTTACTGCCAAGATAGGATACGGTAGCCAATGTCTGGTGTGGGAACCATTTATAATAATGGGCAGTATAGGCATAAACGATTGGCTAAACTTGACCTTACACCTATGTTGATGTCACAATTGACCTTAAAACCAATGAATACAAATAAAAAATAAATAATTTCGTTTGATACCCAACCAACTTTTAAATAGTGTTCGAGATTGATTATTCTGCCGTGGTCAGTGGTGGAGGCTGGTGGGCCAGTGGTGGTGTGGTGGGGAGTTTGAAGCGCACAGAAACCATCAAGTCCCATATTATGTCCATATCCCAAAGTAGTCGAAGTAATATTCAGATCCAAAAGTTTGATTTAGAGTGTTTTGGTGACAGCTTTCAGTTGTGTTAGTTCGGGTGCTGTTCAGAATTCTGTTGAGGCTTTATTATATTATTTATAAGGTACAGTTAAATCTAGACGTCCTGTCACGAACTGTGCGCTTATCTATGCTTAATTGCGCGTAGGAATTACGCGGAATTGCTATATCGAATGGCATCCAAAGCATGGCAGGTTCTCCTGGTTACCCATAGCAAACACAGGCAATGTTTCTGCCAATGGACCTCCGAGTTACCCGGATGTCCATTGGCTGAAACATTGCTTGTGCTCAGGCCATATGTACAGAATTTGATAGCCTTACTATGGTCATAACGCGTAGAGTAACGCGCATGTCGAGGTGCTATTTATGCGCATTTCATGACAGGACGTCTAGTTTTAACTGTACAATGTTGCAAAAGAATTTATGCTGGGGTTAACAGAAAGATAGCCAATCGGGCTACCGGTATGATATTCCACACAGTATACGCATGAGTTTTTATTTAACTCGGTCATCATCATTCTTGTTTACTATTGTGTATATGTTTTCTGCGAAATAAAGAATTAATCGATCACAGGAAAAGAATTTTTAGCCATTTGAACCAAGGCATAATTTCGTCCCATTTTTGTCTTATTATAAGAGGTCTATACACGGGGCATTGATAATAAAATAATAAGTGCAGTCTGCAGCCAGACGGCTACAGACTGCAGTTTTTATTTTATCCTCCCTGTATATTGATATTGGACTGATCCATCTCACTGTAACTGTACAAAAAGGCGATACCATTCCTGGAAACGAGGATACAAAGGGTTAATATGCGATTTTCATGCTATCTCTCAATGATATCTTTGCTCTTCTGTTCTGTCTTTTGTGTAAACACCATCAACTCATGAGTAGTTGAACAAGGGAGGATTCTGGTTCTTCCACCAACATTTTCTGGGGTGTTTTGTTTTCTTGGGGAAAAACTGAGGTTCATTCTAACTCACTACAGATAGATATGCTGGTGAGTAACAAAATGCGCAATACTAACTCATCAACAATGTTCTGATGTTATTCATAAAATGACAAAAAAGTGTCATTTCCACGTTTTGAGATTCGCCCCGGGAAATCGTTTTGCAACAAATGGCAACCCGTTTTGCTGTATATTACAAAAATCTAACCTCGGTTGATTTCCCAATATGCGTCAAGTGGTTAGGTCAGAAGGTCAGTTTTGAGGTATACTGAGTCAAAAAAACAAAGTACAATAGAAACAAATGTGAAAAATAGCATAAAGGATGAAATATAATAGTTCTAATGTTGCATGTTTGTGGACAAGAAGTCGTGCAAAGAGTTTTAATGACATGTTGTTGTTGTCCACCCAACCATATATCAATTTTGCTATGGATTTCAAAATAGCACGTGCTACCCGAGAATGTCAAATTGGATGGGTGACCGACGTTTTTCTTTGTGTTATGTTGTGCTAGAGAGCCTGGGTTATTAAGAAAACACGCTAGCTTTTGTCTTCCGACATTTTAAAAAATGCCAAAGTTAACCGAAAATCAGAGGGTGCGTGCCATTGGTGTGCATGAGGCTGGGATACCTCCAGACGAGCTCGCTGCCGAGTTCGAAGTCACTGTAGCCGCTATTTACCGTCGCATTGGAAGGTATAGAACCACTGCATCTGCTGCCGACCGACCGCGTTCAGGTCGACCAAAAGTTACGACCCCTGCACAAGACCGACACATCAGGACGTCTCACTTGCGGGATCGCTTCCTTCCGGCCACGAGAACAGCAGCAATTACTCCTGGTAGAACTAACAATAGAATCAGTGTTCAAAACTGTCCTCAACAGACTCGCTGAACACGAAATCCGAAGTAGGCGTCCATCCCACGGACCAATCCTTACCCAACGTCATCGTACCGTCAGAATGGAATGGGTACGTCAGCGTGTTCGCTGGACTCAGCAGCGTTGGAGCACAGTTCTTTTTAGTGATGAATCACGATATTGTCTACGGTGCGCTGATGGTAGGTCAAGAGTGTAATGCCAACGAGGAGAACGGTTTTCTGATGTTGCGTGCGGGGATGCGACCGTTTCGGCTGGGGTAGTGTAATGGTTTGCGCAGGAATTTCCTTGCACCATCGAACGTAGTTGATCTTCATCGAGGATAATCTGAATGGACAGCGATATAGGGACGAAATATTCTTAACGCTGTTTTGTCCCGTTGTTCAACGCTTACGTCGGATTGCAGTTATTCCAGCAAGACAGTGCCCGATGTCACGTGGCGCGTATCTGTCGTGACTTTCTTGAGGAGCAGAGCATCGAACATCTTCCCTGGCCCCCGCTTTTGCCAGATTTGTCGCCAATCGAGCATCTTTGGGATCAACTGGACCGTCGGGTACGACTTCATCATCTTCAGACGTTAGGCGATTTACGTAATGTTCTAACGCAGGAGTGGAACGCAATACCACAGGGTGACATCCAGAGGTCCATGCGCCGTCGATGTCTTGCCATTCAAGAGGCAAACGGTGAACATACACACCATTAACTGCATGTGTGAACTTTTCATTTCACCCCATGTCTGAATTGCGACGTCCTGACGTGACGCTGGCAACAGTAAAAACATGAAATTATGGACATTCATACAGCTAGACTCGAAATATGAATTTACAATAATTAGTTTATGATTAAAGTCGATAATACTAAAAAAAATTGCTCCTGAAAGTTTATTATACTTTCGTTTTTGACTCAGTATATTTTAAAATTCGTGTTTTTTCGTCCCGCATCTTTCATTGCAGGTTTAGGAGTAAATTACACCCTTTGATTAGTGTGATAGTGAAGACAGCTAGTACAATCATTTCAAGGCAGCAGGCTTGGCATTATGAAAAATACAGGAGGGCTAAACATTGCCCTCTTAAATCCTCACAGGAAGGCAAATGCTCTCGCCAGGATACACATCGTCACTTGAGTTCCATTCTGTTCTATCTCCCAGTAGGGAGACAGAACAGAATGGAACTCGGGTGACAACATGTTTAAAGTCTGCTTGTTTCATTCAGTAAGTGTAAGAATAACAAGATTGACCACATCTGCCCAAGCAGTATTTCTAGGGAGATGTGAATAGCATCTTAAGGTAGAATGGTACTTTCCCCAAAAATGTTTAAATATTATTCTACATCTAACTGGTGGCATTACCAGAGAGTCACATACCACCAGTACCATGAATGTGACAGAATGTTTGAACATGAAGCCCAGTGGTGCAGTTGAGTTTTATTTTAGAGCAATGTATATATTCCTTTTTGTCATATTCTTAAAGTGAGCCGTAGAAATTGTGCACATAAAATGGAAGTAGTACTGCAAAACAATTTGTGATGTCTTTAATTGGCTAGACGCAGAAGGGCTAAAATAGCCCTCCTCCTACAAATAATTTCCGAGGGCTCTGGGAGGGCATTCCTCCAGCCCTCTTTGAGAATGCCAGTCCTGGCCGTGTGCCAATGGGCCAATAGTTGAAGTAATCTGCCAAAATATTTGGGGCCGAGACCCATCCGTTGAGATAGTGTAGTTTTCCGGGAGTGGTTAAGTGCGGGGGACTAGAATCAATGACCCGAATTAGAGTTTTGTTTTATGTATTTCACGAATCATCTTTTGGCCGCGCATGAGGGGGGGGGGGGGGGGTCGGACGTATAAATTGGGCGCCTATTGTTTTGTTCGCTTGCCATTCGCCAAAAAATAAAATAAGACACCATATTTTGGATTCACCTACATTACTAGATCTTCAAAAAATAGTTTAAACATTTAGGCTGTATCCCCTGTCTCCACCCTCGATATGTTTTGTCTTAATAGTAAAATTTATGAGACTTCAAGTAAATTTCCTGAAGTTCCCAGGTAAATATGACTATACAATGGAGACTTTGTTTTGTATGCAAAAAGTTGTAAAAATAATTAACTTTGAGAGGCTATTTTTAGCTCAACTTGACAGCTTTTGCTGTCACTTTGCCTCCGTCGGCGTACGTACGTACGTCCACAATTTCATTTGGCACACCTCACAGGTCGCATTTATGATCAGATCACTTTGAACCTTGGTATGCTTGTTTGGGGTGACCTTCAGGTGGGAACTCGATTTTTTTCCATTTCCGTCAAAACATGTTGCCACCGGCAACGTCCTTTGAACTAAGTTTAGTCAGACCTCAATATTTCCCCTTGGCACACCACACAGGGTACATTTATGATCGGATTGCTTTGAAACCTGGTATGTTTGTTTGGTGTGACCTCTAGATGGGAGCTACCGATTTTCTTCGATTTCCGTGAAAAAATGTTGCCACTGGCAACGACCTTCGATGAAGTCAGTGCAGTTATGCATCATTATTTCCCTTTGGCACAACCTGCAGTGCATATTTTTGACCGGATCACTTTGAAACTTAGTATGCTTGTTTGGAATGACCACTAGATGAGAGCTAACGATTTTCGTCCATTTCCGCCAAAGAATGTTGACGGTATTTAATCATACCTCAATATTTCCCTTTGGCACACACTACAGGGCACATTTATGATCGGATTGCTTTGAAACCTGGCATGCTTGTTTGGGTGACCTCTAGATGGGAAATGTCGATTTTCTTCCATTTCCGTCAATAAAGTGTTGCCGTTGAACTTAGTTCAGTCAGACATCAAAATATTCCTTTGGCACGCCCTACGGGGCACATTTATGATCCGATCGGTTTGAAACTTGGTATGCTTGTTTGGGGTTACCTCGAGATGGGAGCTATCGATTTTCTGCGATTTTCGTCTAAAAATTTTGCCGCTGGCAACGACCTTCGATGAACTTAGTGCAGTTATTCATCAATATTTCCCTTCGGCCCAACCTGCAGTGCACATTTTTGACCGGATCGCTTTGAAACTTGGTGTGCTTGTTTGGGATGACCTCTATGATGGGAGCTATCAATTTTCTTCTATTCCTGTCAAAATATATTGCAGCGGGCAACGACCTTAGAAATTAGTTTAGTCAGACCTCAATATGTCCCTTTGGCACACCCTACAGGGAACATTTATGATCGGATTGCATTGAAACCCGGTATGCTTGTTTGGTGTGAGGGGAGCTATTGATTTTCTGCCATTTCCGTCAAAAAATGTTGTCGCTAGCAATGACATTTGAACTTAATTAAGCCAGGCATGAATATATTCCTTTGGCACGCCTTACAGGTAACCTTTGTGATCAGATAGATTTGAAACTTGCTATGCTTGTTTGGGGTTACCTCTAGATGGGTGCTATTGATTTTCGTCGTTTTCCATCAAAAAATGTTGCCACTGGCAATAGCCTTCGACGAACCTAGTGCAGTTATGCATCAATATTTCCCTTTGGCGAACCCTGCAATGCATATTTGTGATCGGATCGCTTTGAAACCTGGTACGCCTGTTTGAGGTGACCTTTAGGTGGGAGCTATCCTCTTTCTTCTATTTCCATCAAAAAATGTTGCAGCTGGCAAGGACCTTTGAACTTAGTTTAGTTAGACCTTAATATTTCCCTTTGGCACACCCTACAGAGATCTCCGTTGCCATCTTCGGACTTTAATCTATCCATGGTCACAGGTCGCGAGATGTAAACAAAGCGATTTCCACGTTCATCGCGTTGAGTTCTTTGTCAGCCAAGTTAACTAGTTTTGTGAAAAACAAGTTTAAATTCGTAGAACCGTTGTCATCATTCAAATTAACTAAAGGGGCAACCCTAGACGACTTTAAACGACGTGATATCGCAGGACTTGTTTGGACTACCACGAAGTCACGACACAACGTACATTCGAACAACATTTAAGTCGATAGGAAAATTCGAAATAACGAACGTTCTCAAACAATACTGCCATTACCTTAAACAAATGGTAAACAATATTGCCATAACCTTAATCGACCTGAATTTAAGGCTTCAAGACTTAAATTCAGTTTGATTTGTGAGCTATTCATATTTCTTGTTTCGTCACGCACCATTGTTTATACCACATTGTTTTTATCATTTTTATTGTAGTTGTTTTTTACTCACCTTGTATTTCATTACTGCCATGTTTTCCTTTTAACGTTTTCTCGCCACGATATAGCCTTAGCTGCTGATGTGACGTTAAGCACCAATAAATAATAACAAAACCTTGGCTAAATGTTTTTTTGAATTCGTACTAATGAGCGTAATGTGGTCCGAAGCACTTCGTCCGCTCTCTTCTCCCATGGCTCACAACGTGATTTCTTGAAATATTTGCACCTCGCGGCCTGTGACTATGCATAGCTTAAAAGCCAAGATGGCAGTTTCAAAAGAGGCTTATCTTTGAGTGGAGACTGGCAAAAGTTGTTATAATCCACGGTTGTAAGAAGGTGCAATTTCTGCAACTTGAAAATCAATGAGATGAGATTCGATTTCAAATCTTCTGCCTGATTGGATTCGAGATTCGATTTGACCAACTCGAAATCTGGGATACGCGGGGCCCAAATTAGGTTCGGTCGGATAAATTGCAAAAGAAGGAATGTTTTAATGTTATAGCGCAGTGCTTCATAGTCTGATTATGAAGAGTGTTTTGTAAGGACAGGGGGAGATTGCAACTCTCTCTAAAGCTAATTCGTGCCAGAGCTTATCAGTCTTGCCTCACGAAAGTCGAGATGATCTCTAAATATTATATGCAAGTCTGTTCCTTAGTGTGGCCTTGCTACTTTTTCACAAGAGTCTTCAAAGAAAGTGGATAACACAACGATGACACGATTTTTTTTCCATTAACTAGACATAGTGTTTTTTATTTATTTTATCATTCCATCGCGCTTCATTAATTTTCACTTATTTCTGTGCATGAACAAACATATATATTTGTACATTTTGATGTTCTGCCTTTTGCAGGACCCATTGCAAGTTTACTCATCAACAAGACAAACTGCAGAACATGCCATTTTATAGGCGGCTTAATGGTGTTTATTGGTCAGGCGATGAGTTGTTTTGTGGATAGCCTGGAAGGTCTTATTGTCACCTATGGTATCATCGGAGGTTAGATTTTCTTAATTCAAATTTATTTTGATGAAAATTACAATGGCGTAAAACAGAATATGCCTATTGAATTTGAGTGACAGATGTAATATAACACTCATCTGAGGACATCAAGGAGATTTTTTATTTTTTATTTCATCTCCAGCTATCTGTATATCTAAGAATTTGTACAGGAAAAAATCTGCCACTGTAATGCCCATGGAGGCAGTAAAAATCCTTTCACGTACAAAGTTACAACTCACTATTTGACCGTACATGGGGAGAGGTGGGTGGGGGGGGGCAGATTAGGGTTTAATATATTCTCAAGTTTTGTAGGAACCGGGAACGGAAATGAAATTACCATCAGAGCCTGGACCGGAAAATGTCCCGGGTAATATCAAGCAAATTTACGAGAGTAACAAGACGCATTTGTTTTTTTAGGAAAATGAACATATTTCCTTTACAATCTGCCGTCCCTAAACGAAAAAGCTATATTCCAAAGAGAAGTGTGAAATCACAAAACCGCTTCAAACTCGTCTTTATTTTCAGAATCACTAGTATTATCACCGCTGCCTCCTCCAACATCAACTCCCCTTCACTGCCGTCACTAGTCTCCTCTGCTTATAGCAGAGGAGACTGATAACGACAGGGAAGAGGGTGTTGATGTTGAAAGGGGGATGAATAGTGATAGCAGAGATTCTGAAAATGAAGACGAGTTAGAACTTTGAAGCGGGTGAAGATCGGGGAGTTGACGAGGGGTGGGGGTGGGGTGTCCTCCACAACTGGTTGAGACCTACAATGATTTGGTGAAAAAAGGTTCGTCAGGAATCAAGACTATACAAATGTCAGGCTTGGAAGGGCAGAGGAAATCATACAGAGTTACGTTAAGGCAGTTTTTCAATTCAGAAAACTTCAGTTCAACACACAAATAGTGCCACGCTGGATTCCTGGTTCCGTGCGATAGATTTCCTGGGTATCGGGACCGCCTTTCGGAATCGAGAACCTGGGAATTCCAGTTTTCGGGGATGAAACCCTAGATCAGACTATAAACTGGGCGTTTTGTTCGCTTGCCGTTCGCTAAAAAAAGGAAATAGGGCTACTATTTTGGATTCACCTGCTGACTAGATCTCTGGAAAGTGGTTTAAAAATGTATGCGAATTGGAGATGGGCGGTATACCATAAATACCGTTCCGTGTCGGTATCTAGTCAATACCGATTTACCGTACCGAAGGAATCTCAAACTACCGAAATTTTGATATTGAAAATATTCCAGACATTTGTTAAAAAATAAAAGGACATACAACAGAACATTACGCAAATGCTTGACAAAAAGGGCCTACGGATTTCCAGCGGCAGCCACCACCGGTTATTTGATCTAACAAAAAAGCGGAGAGAAAATACCCAGGGGTATCTTCTCTCGGCTTTTTTGTTACTTCAAATCACCGATGTCGACTGTCGGTCTTAATTCCAATATTGTGACAATTCGGTCACTTTCGATATTGGTATTGGTGTGAGTACCTGTATACTGTTGATACCGAATACCGTACCGATACCGCGGTAAAGCATTCTAAAAATACCGATACCGAAACCGAACTTGAAATTTCAATACCGCCCAGCTCTAATGCGAATAGCTCTTGGTTTTCAGCTGTATTTTTATAATAACGCTAACACACACCATTCTGTGACTTCGGCGTACTATTCAGAGGTTATTACTTTGTTAGTTTCATATTGGCTGATTTATCACTCCGAGGTAACTTCATATCAGCCAGAGACCGAACGACTAAAGCTGATGTGAAGTTACCGAGTTTCATATCAGTCCGATATGAAACTAATCGAGTAATAACCTCTTTATTTATTAAATTAAAACAAATAATAACGAAATGCTCTCTGACCTGTTATAGTTTTCTTCCAGTATTAGTGTTTCTCATTCTTTTCCCAGGCGAAGTTTCATCTTCTTCTGGTTCAGCTATGTGAATGTCTCGGCTTTCCCACTGAAGAAGCTACGTCGTTCGGGTAGATAAACTATCTTTTCTCCCACTTCGACGAATCCTCGCTTACGACTCTGAATCTTAGTTTGCGTTGAATGTTCTCTCTTATTTCTTCTTTATACTTGCCTAATCTTTACTTATTGCCATAATTAATTCCTCACCATACAAAAACTTGACTTCAAACAATACAATCATACCTGATAATGCCAATTTTCTCAATTGCATTCGATAAATAACTGTGTCGATTTCGATGTAAACAATTTGTAGCCCCCCAGTAACGCATCGAGGTGGATAACTCTAATTTGATCTATATCGGCCGAGATCGGCGTCATATCAGCCGGTTAAATAATGGGCAATTCTGGGGGGGGGGGGGAGGGTCATATCTAATAAATAAACTGCTGAGAAGGGCTCTCGGCACTGTGTTACATCATGTCATATCATTGGACTAATGGAAAAAACTGGTAAAATAAGGTACAGTATTTCAGATTGCTCATCCCAGCCTTCATGTCACATTGCCGAGCATGTAATGTCACTTGGCCTTCCTCCAGGGTTTGCCAATAAGAAAGGATCGCGTCGAAAAAAGATTGCCTGAATAAATTCAAGGCAGCCCCCTTTCTACTTTGTACAAGCCCGGGAGGCTGTAATTTGTAGTGTTTGTCAAAGAGGGGACAGAGAGGCGGAGTTCAAATTTGATATTGAATGTAAGAATACCAATCGATCAGAGCACACTCGTTTCACAGGATGTAATATAGATATATTCTGTAACACAGAAAAGAAGCAATTAAGAGTGTGAAGATGATGTACTCGTAGTAATGGATGGAGATGCAAATATAAAGATAGAGAATCACCAGTTATGTCAACGATGATAGTGACAAGAACATGCCACTTCTACACGATTGACAATAGCTAGCAGAGAGCGAGTCTGAATGGAACACTAAATTATGGGAGGCAGCTTCCCTCCTTCTGTAAAAACACAAAATTTAGTGTAAAAAGAATCAGGACCATTTGGGATATGATGGAAAATTTTTATTAGTTTTCAGGATCGCGGTGCAAGCGTAGTTGATAATGTATTCGGGAGCGTAAATTCTGGGGGAGAATCGCCACACACCCCAAAATGATTTGCTTTGCCGTCAGGGCACTAGGGTCCGATAAGTGTCCGCTAATCCTAATTGGAATGATGAGACTCATAGTTTCACTGTATATGAGAGTCCAAATAGACAATGTAGTCGGCAAAGACGTGGTAAAATCTGTGTCAGTAGGGTTAAATCTTTTTGCTGCGGTATTGCCGATTGTCGTAGCTGATTTCTTTCGTTGTAGACTTCTTGTCCGAATAACTTACCGAGAGGCACCATTGACGGTTATTGTCCACCAAACTCTTCGAAAAAATCCTACTTCCCTTCATGTGTCGAGCTGTCAGTTTTTGTTTACATCAGTTTCATTGACAAAGAGTATAAGGGCCAAGTGGAAATATTCTGTAGCACCCACGCTGCCGAAAGCTACTTTTGTCACCGCTTTTAGGATGATTATCTGTACGTTCTGGAATGCGCAGATCAAATCTACCATCTGATTAATTGTTGGAAAAGGTTCAGAGAGCCCTTTTCAACAATTAATAGGTGACAGGGTTTCAAGTGTGTCATAAAATTTATAAAACTTCCTCGCATACAGGCATACATACAGGTCCTCCATATATGGCTAAAGTGGGCGTTGTAGTAGAAAGGTTAAAAGAGGGATTATTAACTATTCGGTGTAGCGGATTCAGACTGACTGGACCCCGAACAGGTTGTATAAATTTCTTATAATGCATACACAAAGGCATGTAGTAGGATTTGGCTTTTGTTTCCTCATATAGTCTGCGCCATAACATTATAATAATGGCGTTTACTTTCACAAACAAATTTTAGTCCTGTATCTCCATGCGTCAGTAAACTCACGTGTAAGAAAATGGCCGTGAATGCATCATAAAGCAGTTTCATTGCGCGCAACGTGTACTAAGAGTGCATCCTACACTATAAATAACAATCCTTTTGCTCAATTGTACCCACGACCAATTTCTCCATATTGTTCCCCCCTACAAGCCAGGTTTGTGAATCACCCCATCACCCACTGACCTGGGGTAATATTATTCTTACAACAACACCAAAAGCGGTATGTACGACCCTCAAGATAATAGGACAATAGGTAGCCGTCGGCAATACTGCATAGTACTGGCTCCGGGTGTCGTAAGGCACTCACTCCCCCACCCCAAAACCAGATTTCTACATTGAAAAAATTCTCCGTACATCCCATATCTAAGTATATGTTGTTCAAGCAATAGGATATGGTAACATGCACAAAACGCTAGAGCAATTAGTACAAAAGCCACGCACAGCCAACAAACACATTCTAACATGTCTGGTCACAAACGATTCTGGTGTTAATTAAGCTATTCGCTTCCTTTGTAAATCTTGTTAAACTTGATGAGAGCGAAATATAGTCATCTGAAATGTATATTGAAACACAACTTAAGTTTCATAAGGATACATTTACAAGAAACATACTCCCAATATTTAAATGTCATAAAGGCTTACACACACCCTAACCACAGAATTCAAAGTTCATTTCTAAACAACATCTGTCCAAATAGGATTAACCTCAAAGTTTGAATTTTTAAATTTTTCCTGAAGAATTTAATATCAAATTACTGTTGTCCTCACAGAGGACAGAATATCATATAAATATTTTCAGCCTAACCCTATGACAACTAACCAGGTTGTCCATAAAAAGTTACAACGATGAGACAGAGGTTCAATTGCACACATGGAATTCAAGAGACTGGAGATGAATAGTCAGGAGACGACTGAGTTTTATAAAAACAACAAACATATACTTCGATGCTTTATATGTTGGATCCAGGACTATAAAAGTTAACACGTGGATTATTAAGCCCCTATGACCATCTGGCGGACATATGGAAAAGCAAATCCCTATCACTTTAAATGACAAAAGTGAACAAAATTTTCGATCTTGTCATCCCTACAAAAACAGGAAACCTGACAACCGTTACTTATTCCCAGTTCCTTATTCGACATTCGTTATCAATTGATGGGAATCTGTTGATAGCGAATGTGAAATAAGGAACAAGGAGTAAGTAACGGTTATCATGTTACAGTGGTTACTTATTCCCAATTCCTTATTCGATATTCGTTATCAACCGATGAAATCGGTTGATAACGAATATCAAACAAACAACTGGGAATAAGTGATGGTTGTCACGCCCGTACAAAAACCATGGATTATATCATTAGAGACACTCAAGAACAGGAGCTTTTTTTATAACAATATCTAGAAGATAAATAAATCACCAACTCAACGATATAAATTAGACGAGATCATTTTTTTTCGCGTGACGGTATTTTTATATCGGCCTATTATGCGTTTAACATGAAAAATAAATCAAGGAAATTCACAGCTGGAACACTGCTTTAAACTTCGGTGGTTGTATTATAAGCAGAATAATGAATGGGCATTACGCCATGCACTGCGCAAGAACGCAATACCATGGCGTCATGACCTTCATTCATAAAAAAATCAACTCACAGATGCAGAATGATTGTGAAAATATATGCCAACAAGTCAATAAATGGAGGAAAATTGTAAAATAAATTGGTTATTACCACAAAGTGGGTTTACGAGATGGGGTATTGAGGTCGAGACTTTGTTTCGGGGCATATATTGATAAGTCCGTTAGGACGGGTCAATATATGACACAGAGGCGAGGTCAAGACTTCAATACACCATCTCGGGAGCCCAAAATGGTGTTAATAACCTATATATATATGAAATACGACACACTTTGTCGCCTCATTAAAAAAGCCGACAGTTTGAAAAAAGACTATTTTTTTAAAAGCAATAAAGGTGATAAAGATGTGGCATATCAATATCATGCAACACATGGAGCAGTTTATTCGTATTATTCAAGATATCTCGAAATTGTTCAATTTTCCAGCGCCTCGCTATCTCCTATCGCTTTCTAAGGAAATTGCCTTGATGTCTGCGAAACATGGCTATGTTGATGATGTGAAAACGAAATGCCCTATCTCGTTGATTTTTGGCATGCTAATAGACAGTCACAAGTTCTCGGCCACCTATGTTTTTCAGATTCCTGGGGCATTAGTGGTGTCTGTAGGGGTGTTTTGAAAGTGGGTCACGCCCATATCCGAGGCGTGGTATGACGTATGGAACTGGGACCAACACCAAATGAGTCGACACTCGATGGAGATTCAAAATATGGGTCAAGGTCACGAAGGTCATCTAGAGGTCATTAAGTGCATTTTTCATAATTGCTGGAAATCACATTTTTTGACCCCCTAAAGCATTCGTGATGTCCATACATGCATTTTGACGTAAAAAAGTGGGCATGGCCAAAATTTTTGAAAGTGGGTCACGCTCATATCTCAAGAATGGTATGATGAATGGACCTGGGACTAACACCAAATGAGTCCACACTTGATGGAGATTCAAAATATGGGCCAAGGTCACGGAGGTCATCTAGAGGTCATTGAGTGCATTTTTCATAATTGCTGGAAATCACATTTTTTGATTCCATAATGCATTCCCGAAGTTCATACCTGCACTTTTTACATGAAAAAGTGGTCGTGGCCAAACATTTTGAAAGTGGGTCACGCTCATATCTCAAGAATGGTATGACGTATGGACTTAGGACCAACGCCAAATTAGTCAAAACTCGTTGGAGGTTTAAAATATGGGTCAAGGTAACGGAGGTCGTCCAGGGGTCACTGAGTGCATTTTTAAGAATTGCTGGAGATCACATTTTTGGACCCCCCTAGTGCATTCCCTTGATTGGACCCTTTGAATGCTGTATACATATATGCCTTTTCTGGTTTCTTGGAAAAAATTATCTGATTCCTGAATGAATATCTTTAAATACTGTTAAAGAAAACCTATTTCTGATTTCTTTAAAACTATTTTATCCTCGAAAATAAGCCCCAAAGTATTCCCATTACATTCATAGAGGAGCACGGTTACTCAGTAGTCAGAGATGCAGACTGCAAGCCGATAGACCCTCAATTCGAATCCTACTTGTGGCAACCGCCTTGTGTCTTTGGGCAAAACACTTCACTCCCATTGCCCACATGAGGACTTGGTGACTTTGTGTATTAAAGCATACTGCACGTCGATGATGCACTTGCACTAACCCTGCTTGTGTGGTGTTAGTGTGTTGGGGAGCCTGACAGTTGCTCGCCGGTGCTCGATGGTTCTCTCTGGGTTCTCTGTCTTCCTCCATCCGTTAAACTGTACGACACAAGGTGACCCTGGCTGTCGAAAGTTTCGTTAAACCCCAATAAATTAATAAATAACATTCATAGAAGGCATGCCTTGATGGTGTAGTTGGAATATGTCTGTCTTCTATGCACTGTTTGACGACACGATAACGTGAATACAATCAATCCTATCTCAATGCTTTTGGTATACTGATAAACTTTCTGTAATTTGGAGGTATGTGGGGCCTTGTGACCCTGGCTGTTGAAAGTGTCGTTAAACCCCAATAAGTAAATAAATAACGTTCATAGAAGGCATGCCTTGATGGTGTGGTTGTAATATTTATGTCTTCTAAGCACTGTTTGTCAACACGATAACCCGAATACAATCAATCCTATCTCAATGTTGTTGGTATACTGATAACTGCCTGCAATTAGTATTCGGTCATCTATGATTTGGAGGCATGTGGGGCCGTGGGGTTCAGAGGTTAAAATATGTTTACAACATATATTGACAAATGAGTTCGCTGATGCATTATCTAAAACAGAAGAGAATCACTCATAGCAAAGAGTCCGAGAGAAACCTATAACTTGCATGGAATAGATTTGTATGTTTATTTAGTATCATGTTACAAACTCCACTTTCAAATCATGTTGAACAAAAAAGAACCCCTCACTTTTCAAAGCATTTTTAACATTTATTTATTCTCAATCATAACTCAGGATCGATTGGTTTTGGGATGGAGTGGTGTGTGGCTTTCTCGAAAGGCCTGTAACATTTATAAATTAATGAAATATCTGAATGGTCTGTTTTCAACCCTCTTAATTCTTCAATGTGAGTACAAACACCTTTAATATGCATCTGGCTGCAGAATGTTTTTCGCTTTCTTTTCTGTACCATTTGATTCTATGTGGAATGGGGCACCTTTTCAGCGTGCCTTCCAATGTAAGAGCATTCTTAACCCTTTACCCAACATAATGACCAAAACCGGTCAGTGTTATTCACAGAAATGTCTATTCAGTTTTAATTACTTTTTCATTTTTGCTTGAAAAACATAGCTTATGACACCTCATTGGAATGAGCTGACTTTTTAAAGGATTATTTATTTATTGGTATGTAAGGTCACATAATTTCTGTACAATGGCTAATCATGACCACGACAGTTTTGCAGGTGGAGGAAGCCGGAGTACCCGGAGAGAACCACCGGGCAACAGCGAGCAACTGCCAGCTCCCCCACATACTAACTCCACACAAGCAGGGTTAGAATTGGTTGAAGACAGGTGAACCATCGATATACAGTACGCCTTAGTACACAGTGTCACCGTGCCCCTACGTGGGCAATGGGGTGAAGTGTCTTGCCCAAAGACACAGTGTGGTTGCCGCAGGTGGGATTCGAACCAAGACCCTCTCGGCTCGAAGCCTGTACTTCTACCAACTGAGCCACCGCGCCCCCTTTGAAGGATTAAAATGGAGTATTTAAATGAGGTATTTTAACCCTTTCAAGATCTTAAAATGGGTCCAAAAAATTTTATTTTATGCAAAACCGAGAATAATGAAAACCCTTTCCATTCTCACAATGTTGTTCTGAACACTAATGGGCATAGATGGGACCTCGGAATTTTGCCAATGCCAATATGTCTTTCGACAGGCTATTTAGGGCCTTTAAGGCCTTTTTACGTCGAAATTCCAACATTACTGAACTCTTTTACTCGCAATATATTTCCCAGAGGTACCATGTACCTTAACATTTTCTAGCTAATATGAATATATGCCATCAAATATGGCAGATGCGGAGTTGGTGGGGCCAATATTTGTAAAGTAGTTTATGCTCATACTTCAGGCTTGGTATGACCCATAGACATGGAACCTATACCGAATGAGTTGAAACTTGCTGGAAGTTCACAATGTGCCCCCCCCCCCCCCCCCCCCCCCAATGCGGTCAACAGAGGTCATTATGAGCAGATTTTTCAGATCTATTAGGAATTGAATTTTATACCAACTAATGCAATTCTGAAGATTATTCATGTATCTAATCATTCAAATAAATGGCAGAGCCAGTAATGTCAATTTCTGATTCCTTGATCGAACCCTTTAAATGGAGTGCACATATATGTATTTTCTGGTTTCTTAGAAAAATTGTTCTGATTTCTGTATGGATATCTGAAAATACTGTTAACAAAAACCTATTTCTGATCTGTTAAAAACTATTTTACTCCTGAAAATAAGCCTCCATAAATTCTCTTTCTATATAGTTTTTTCCTAATGCTTTAACCCTTTCACACAGACTTGAATTTACTGGATTCAGTCAATTCTATTTCTCCAGTTACAACATATTTTAGTAATTATTGACAAAAAATAAGTGCTGAGATTGGAACGTTGACACCGTGTTATTGGTTTTCGGGCAATTTAAACGCCATGACATTCGGTGAAGTGAAAGCTGTTATGTTGTGACTACGGTCCCAGTGTAATAGCTTTCACGCCATCATACGTTATTTGAGAGGGGTTACCGCATTGTTTGACTTGACACCCTCCTAGGATGGGACAGTTTGAGTGGCGAGGTTTTTCGCTTATCGTTCAGCAACCCAGTTGCATATTGACTGATATTAATGGGTTCGAAAGTAGAAGTTGTCTTACTACTGATGTGACTTGATATGCATTCCCTTGCATCTATAATTTCTGTACACATATATGCAAATCCGTAATATCAACATTATGATTTCACCTCGATCATTTTTGCTGACATATATACTTTCATTTTACAGGTATTGGACAATGTCTGTGCTTCCAGTCATCCATTGTAGTTGTGGGTTATAACTTCAGCAAATTGCGATCGTTAGCCAGCGGACTCGCCATTGCAGGATCCGGAATAGGAATGTTTTGTGGACCACCGATTATTCGTCGATTCTTAGATGAATATGGAATGGAGGGAATGTTTTTACTGCAAGGCGGAATGAACGGCAATTTCTGCATGTTATCATTATTGATGCGTCCTTCTCCCCATGAGAGTCCTCAATCGAAAATGATTGAAGGAAAGTCTGAAAGCCTCGCGAATCAATGTAAAAGGAACATCTTGTCAGCGTATTGTGAATGTAAAATACTGTTTTCAAATTTAGCGTACGTAATCTATATTTTGGTTGTTTTTACATGGTGCTTCTCTATAGCAACACTCATGGTGTATGAACCATCAATATCGGTATCATTAGGAGTAGCCTCACCTCAACAGGCAGCTTTATTGATGACAGTTTACGGAATTGGCAACACTGTGGCAAGATATTTAATTGCATGCAGCACGGGAGAAAACGGACTTGATCCAATGATTGTCCACATCGGCCAAACTGCATTAGCCGGTGCTGTCACGTTACTTTTCCCATTGTTTTATGACACCTTCACTGGTCATGTAGTGTATTGTGCTGTTGTAGGTTTATACACGGGAGGCTTGCATGTGCAGTATTCGCCCATAACATTTGACTTGGTTGGAGTTAAACATTATGCTACAGGATTTGGTATAGTGGTGACATTTGACGGACTCGCATACTTGGTCGCCCCGCCTCTTATAGGTAAGTAAAGTCTTTATGTGCAGTTCTACAACTCAGGGAAGGTAGATTAATAGTTAAACACTTTAGGAATGTATTTTTACCCCTTCACAAAAATCGCTAATTATAATTAGCATATCGGGCAATTGCTTGATAATTGTTTCCCGACAGAGGATAAAATTGCACGAAACAGTTTTCCGACTTTGTCACACCACCTACTTTTTCAAAATAAGAAAATATGTTCTTGTCTCGTTAAAATTTTCGATGTTTCCTTAGGGGTCACTACATATCGAATCAGGCTTCAGGTAACCCTTTCAAACCGGAATGCATAAAGTTTTGCGAGAAAAAAGATGTGTTCTCCAATGGTAAGACGACGTGGTGAACAAGAAATTAAGAGTTGGTTCAGTAATATTTTAATTACTGAGCCCGCGCATAAATATACACAGATTAGGATAAATAACTAAATACATCTGGTTCTCGAGCAGTTGGTTTTTTCACATTAATGATGGAGAAAAACTTTTATCTTCATTTTTTTATTTTTCTTCATTGTTTGAGTGTTGGAATCCCATATTTTGGGTTCATTCTTAACCCTTTACCTAACGTGAAAAGCAGACGACACTTGCAAAAAAAATTCTTGAATAACTAATTTTTTTCATTTTTTGTCTCAAAAACATAGGTTATGCCCCTCGTTGGAACGAGCTCAACGAGCTCGTTCCAACGAGGGGTCATAACCTATGTTTTTGAGACAAAAAATGAAAAATATAGTGAAAATTAATTGGCGATTTTTGAGAATAGCGCTGGCCGGTTTTGGCCGTTACGTTGGGTAAAGGGTTAAGTGCACACACCACAATTTGAATATTTGTTTCACACTCTGTGGATATGATTCACAATCTCTTTGAAGTGAATTTATTTAATTTCTATGTATTTATCTTGTTACAATTTATTTATGGGAGAGTGTCAACACGCACTCTCCCATAATTGTAACAAGGCAAAGACATGTGACCAAATGTTGGCAACCTAAAATAAATTACAACTCTATCAGATAATACAGAAACGTCAAATTTGTGTTCAGTTATGTTTTTGCAGCTTTCTCAAAAAATAAATACAATGCAATCAATATATTTCAAAAAACAAATACCATCCAAATAATATATGACTTATTTTCTGCAGGACATAGCAAACTGGATGTTTACAAAAATATGATAAGCAGACACTATAGGTTATCTCGGGCAATATCCAGGGTACATGGAGATTTAATACCTGGATGTCGGTTTTCAACCATGAGGCGCAAGCCGAATGGTTGAAAAGGAGACATCCAGGTATTAAATCTCCATGTACCCGGATGTTGCCCGAGATAACGATTTTGTCCCGCCTCCTAACATAGAAATAATGCCGAGATGTAAAATATGATCCCACATTCAGACTCAGGCGACGAAGTTTAAACCCACACTGAGCCTCGGGTTTTGAACCAAACAGCGAAACAAACGTCACAGCAAAACTATAAATAGACCGAGTCTATTTCCGAATCGTTGTTTATAAACCAGGTCACACATGGAGAAGTTTTTCACTTTGGTGAAGTTTTAAAACCGATTCAAATTCAGTATCAAAGTCTTTCTCTGACAAATACTCTCTAAAAAGCCGTGCCGCAGTATTATTTGATTTGACGGTGGATTTAGGCGTGAGTTCAATCCGTTTGCGAACGATGTTTCCATCGGAGTGACAAGCGAAGCGAGAGATTGACATTTTGCATTCTTCTCAAGCGATATCGAAGATAAACAGATGAGTTGCTCCCCTTGATTTTCTCACCCCGCAAAGCGCAAAAGTATATTTGCGAACCCGATTCAATCTGTTTAGTTCTCATCGAATACGACAGCCAACAAGTGCTTCTACTCATAGGGCTGCAACGATGTTTTTTAATTTATATTAGTATTCACTGCAATACGACAATAAGTTGAATATAACTTAACAGTTCTAATAGGAGTTTCTGCAATTGATGCGACCCAGTCGGGGTCAAAGGTTATTTTTATCCCCTGGATGTTTCTCGAGTGACAAATGGGGAACAATAGCGCGCGATCTTATTACCCGCATGTTTGAAGATAGCCGATACCATGGCTATTTGTTTCCGTCACGTTGACCAATCAGAAGACGCGATGCATACTGATATAGGGACAATGTATTTTATACCATGCTCACCTGTGAAAAGCCTGTATGTTAAATTTTAGCCTTTGATCCCACTAACGACAGAAACAGAATTTACTGCATCCAGTAAATTCAGTCTGTGCGAAAAGCTGCTACTGTGATTAAAAAAATACACACCAATAGTAGGAAGTTCATCCAACTTGAACATTGACATGACGCAATTTGCCGACTTCGATACATTCACACTTCGCGAAGTTTCATTCAAAATGACGTTTTGCGGTACTATCTACTATGTGCAATGACTTATAAAGTTTAAAATACCTACAATTAAATATTTAAAATAGAATTTAAGAATTGTTAAAAATAATTTGACTGAAAAAGCAAGGTAAATTCAATCAACTTTGACAATGTGTCTGGCTGTCAATGAGGCATTCACGTGCAGCCGGTAGTACTGCCCACTGGCGCAGATGTAAACAAAACAAACCCATGTGTTTGCGGTAGAAAGTGTTGCTTTTTCTCCATTTTAAGTGACAAAGTCGATTATTTATTAACAGCATGGCATAAATAAAACAAACATATACCTAGGGCCGGTAATCAGATTTAAACCACTCGCAGAATAAGGATTTTAACCACTCGGCAAGCCGAGCGGTTAAAACCCTTATCCTACTCGCGGCTCAAATCTGATTACCGGCCCTAGTACTTATTTATTCTACATTTAATAACAAATACATGTACAGCAATCAAAATAGGTCAAATTTTAAAGCTTCGCCATTTCATACCAATTTCCAAGCCAACAAAACCGTTCAGTGAGGGGGGGGGGGGGGGGGGGGGGTAATTTCACTGAGGGACTGCCTGAAAACCTTTTTTGGCCTCAGCTCTTTTTAATGGCGCAATAATCTATCAAATAGTCCCATTCATTTATTCGTTGTTCAAAGCGTTCAAAGCGTTAAATGCTAAGATACTGAAAGACCACGTATAACCTTTCACCTAATGCATCAGCAGCATCCGCTTCATTAAGGGCTATAAATTATGCACAACTCCTTCTGGCACGGACAGAGAACAATCGGGGAAAGTGCTGACCCTTAATCCTTTACGTTACGAATCGGCCACATTCGCCCCGTAGTATACAAATTCATCAGTTGAAAAAAAACATTTCAACAAATTTCAACAAAACCATGCATGTGACCCCTCACTGGAACGAGCTCGTTCCAATGAGGGGTCACATGATATGGTTTTGCTGAAATCTTTTGCAAAATTAACTTTTAAAATAATAAATTTTGGTATCGTCTGCGTTGGGTAAAGGGTTAAAAGCCCAGAACACAATTTTCCGCCAAACTCCTCAATCACACCTCTCGAACCCTATGGAACCCCGTCGATCCGTATCTTTCTGGGTCTCCATTTAAGAGGACTCTTTTTGGAGAGATTCTTGATTCATATCAGTCATTAGTAAATTGTAACAACCTTGGTCTTTTCCAATGGTCCACGGATTGGCGGCTGGTCGACGCTTCTTGCATTTTCAGATTGGGTGGATGATCTGTCGTTTTGTGCTTTGGTGTGTGATGCCCACCCAAACCCATATACATTCCACTCTAGTACCTGTCAAGGAGAGTTTGTTTATATCAGGATTAAACTCTAGATGCCGCGAGCCTTGCTGTAAATAATATTCTTTGTCTCAGAAAGGGAAGAACGGCAGGAAGACATCCTTTTTGGCTATTTCATCTCCTTGCAGTGTATTCCATCTGCAACCATCCTGTTAATATTCTGTATGTACATATACTGAAAATAAATCAGTAATGAAAATAATAAAGAATCGGCAGCACCCGTCTGGGTAATATTCAAATTGCGAAGTTGAAAAAAAAATTTAAAAAGTCTCAACAAAACCATACCATATAATCCCTCATTGAGAGGTCACAAGATATGGTTTTGTTGAAACGTTTTGAGAAATTTTTAAAAAAAAATAATTAAAATAAATTTTAATATCGTTAACGTTGGGTAATGGGTCAAAATGAAGACAGCTGGGACAACAGTAAGCTGTGAATTCCCTAGTTCATGAAAATGAACCGTCTAAAATGGTACAGAATGTACTTTTGGTGAAACCTGAACTGACTTTTTATGGAGTAGAATTAAGAAAAAAGCAAACTTGGCAGAGGGTCAGAATGTCTCCATTAAAAACACATGGTACAGAGGCCAATTGTCTACGTTCTCAAAGCTTCGTTCAACGACTCACTGTCTCACTAAATATCTCTTCATCGATTCTTTAAATTTCTCTTAACCCCCTGCACACTGATGTCAAAATGACTAAATTTCAGGCAGAAAAAAATTCCCATAATGCAACTAGAAATTTAACCAATTCAATCTCGTTTGACAGAGCTCATTGAGCTCTGTCAAACGAGATTGCATTTGTTGAATTTCTAGATGCATTATGGGAAGAAATAGCTTCCTGAAATTTTGGTATTTTGACATCAGAGTGAAGGGGGTTAATGGATGTGATATCAACAATTTGAACTATTTCGTATCAAGTTGATACTTTTAGTGCCGACATAAAAACAAGCACCTTTTTGAACGATGAAAAAAACCGACAAGTAACTATAAGAGTATCTTAATCACAAGTCTATGAAATCCACATAAAAGTACGCAAATGCCCCCCCCCCCCCCCCCGCCCCCAAGTCAAGGGGTGAGTGCCTTCACGCCTCCCCTCTCGTTTTGGCGTCCCTATGATGGAACTTACATGAAACACATAGTACAATTAGCTCTTGCATGGTATGCATACTGAGCGTACACTATCGTATTTTATTGTATTTAATATGCATCATACAGTTGTTCGGGCTAGAACATAATGCTAACTCATGTGATGTTGAGAGGTATTGTTATTTGGATCGTATGGTAGGGGTAGTATGGACAGTCTGCAACCTTTTTTGATAGAGGTTTTCCTTTTCCGAACTTGTTTGCGTGCCTAAAGTTTATTTTATCCTGTGGTTGCAATGGGTAACATATAATATTAGGTCATGTCAGGCCTATGTTAGAACGTCTGGAATGTTAGTATGATATTTGTTTAGTTTAACCCTTTGAACCGTAGTGGTATTTTCCACGTCAGTTCACCGACAGCAATTAGAAGAGTCCATATTTATTATTTGGGGAAAACCCATTAATATTTCCAACGTGCAGCCCTTGGGCTGCACGTTGAAAATATTGATTGGTCTTCCCCAAAAATTCATTTAGTGGTCATCCTAGTTAATTATATTATGGCGTATATTGTTCCTGGACCGGAAAAGCGGCCGATCGTGTTCAAAGGGTTAAACCCATTTTATTTCCCCAAATTACATGCAAAAAGGACTGAAGAACGATTTGTTACACTTCACACATATTTCTGTCCCGGAAATTATCACAGGAGTTGCAAATCTATCTATGACGGAGAGCAATAGTAAAATCATGAGATACTAGGATTGTAAAGAGGAAAAGATATTAAAAGCTAAAAATTAAAAACAGAATAGGAACAAAAATAAAAACCCTTCTTATTGCCGTTTTTCGAGTCTGCAATTATTGTTAGTTTATCGACCGCTGGGTGCAACAAGGTGCCATCTGCAATGCTTAAGCGTTGCAGATGGCACCGTGTTTCACCCAATAGTCGATTTTACTGATAATGTAACTGGAGTATAAATCATTCTTCTTGGTTTCATTCTAATTCTAAATTGCGAGTTACCTGATAAAAGCTAAAATTACCTAGCAAATATCTTCAGTATATATTTTTCATGATAAGTGTGACAAATATTTTGAGTTTTTTGTTTTCCATGATATGCACATCTCCGAGACTGACGCTCTTTACACAAAAAATCAAGTACGGACAGATTATGCTTCGTCTGCATGATATTGTATGCTATTGACTGCATGTATACTTCCAGAGTTTCTGACCTATTGGCCAGCCTCGAGCTATAAACTAAACATTTCCGTTGGGTCTTATGTCAAAGTGTGATAGTTTTTTGGAAAGTTCCATGCCATGGTACTTGAACCTATTCCGGAAACGTGGAAGACATTTCAAATCGGAATAGAGTGTATTTTAACCCTTTTGAGGTTTATTGACCTATTGACTCTATTCTCAGCCCATTTCCAGCCGTTTTTTTCAACTGCAGACTGTATCGACCTTCTTTTAGTATACCTCTTCACGATTAGATCTCTTACGTTGGTCCTGCACACAAGTGTACCGTAGCCCTGCCTCTGTCGGGTTGTACTGTTACTTTCCTTTACCGAGTGTTTTCTAGATTTATTTTTATACAATACTGTCTGTTGATTCTACGAAGACGAGTTTAAGTGATAGTTAATAACGTATACACAACACATTCACCACATAGACTGAACACATGTCACAATTATTGATCTGTGCTTATGTGATAGAACAAAACGTCCACACATCATGTGCAGCAGATGCGCACACACAGCCTTTCCTACTACCTGCGTTCTTTGTCCTCTACATGTTACGGATCGATAACAAATAGATTTTCCGAGATGTGCTTATCTGATAGTTAACATGAGTACACATCACATATAGTACGGTACACGCCCAGACACGCCTTTTCAACTTTTCTACTACAATCGTTCGTTGTTCCTTCGTATAGACTGTTGCTTTGGACAATCAGTTTTATTAACTACTCATTTCGCCATTGTCTGTCTTCGACCACCTCTTCTACTACTAGTCTATTGTGTTTGACTTCACCAACCTGCTGTTACTGCTTATAGTTACGGGTGTCTACTAGTTGTTTTCTATCTATGCTACTGGCTGCGTCCACTGTTGTTTAGTGTGCGAGCACTGTCACAGCTGATTCGTTGCATATCAAAAACAACTCTATTGATAATAAGTAGAGCGGTTTTGACCCGATTTGGGACGATTTAAATATAGTGTTGGAAACCCGGATATTTTTATACCATCATGACCATCGGGATCTGGACTTTAACCCTTTACCCAACGCAGACGATATCGAAATTTATTATTTTTAAAAATTTTTTCAAGAAATTTCAACAAAACCATATCATGTGACCCCTCATTGCAACGAGGTCGTATAGAAATAAATCTAGAAAACACTCGGTCAAGGAAAATAACTGTTCAATCCAATAGAGGCATTGCTCAGGTAGACGTATGTAGGACCAACGTAACAGATTTAATCATGATTAGGTATTTGCTGTACACTTTTTGACTTCCTCTTCGATTTTTTCTCCTTTTGTTGCTCAAATCGATATATTTTCATTTTTGTCTCAAAAACATAGGTTATGACCCCTCGTTGGAACGAGCTCGTCGAGCTCATTCCAACGAGGGGTCATAACCTATGCTTTTGAGACAAAAAATGCAAAATATTAGTTATTCAAGAAAGTGTAGTCTTCTTTTCATGTTAGAAGGGTTAAAATTATCAGCTTCACTCTATTCAAGTTTAATCGTGATATATAGACATTATCATGACCATGTGCATGTCCTGGAATTTGTATCAGATATTCTCGGTGGTGTTTACAATCGGATCGCAACGATCCGATTGTAAACACGACCGAGAATCTGATACAAATTACAGGACATACATTAGGTCATGATTTAGTCATGACAATACGTTTATCTAACAATCCCGTTACATTAAGCCCTTTCCCCCCGTTTTTCAGTTTAAATTGAGCTGGATTTGATTTAAATTTTGCATTTTATATTTTTGGGCGTAATCACAATGCATATTGCTTTCATGAAGTTGCGTAATGTGATAGTGCGGTTTTTACCGGAAGCTGAATCTGTCTGATACGGTATCTGGCCATGGGGGCTGACACAAACGTTTTTAGCTCACCTGAGCGAAGCTCAAGGGGAGCTTTACTAATCACTTTCCGTCCGTCGTCCGTCGTCGTCCGTCGTCCGTCGTCGTCCGTCGTCGTCGTCGTCCGGCGTTAACTTTACATTATCGACTTCTCCTCCTAAACCACTAGCCCAATTTTATTCAAATGTTGGCTAAATGTTTATTACCTAATGCCAATTCAGATTTGTTCAAATGAAGTTGCCCCTCCTCCTGGGTGGTGCCACGCCCCCAAGGGGCACCAAAATCTTTGTAAATCTTCTTCTTATGAACCAGCAGTAGCAGAGACTTGATATTTGGTGTGCAGCTTCCTTTTGAGGTGTAGACTCAGATTTGTTCAAGAGAAGTTTGTGGGGCTATACTTGGCGTCGTTATGGGAGGGGCAAAATTTTTTGCCCCGCCCAAAATTTCTATTTTCCAAACCGAGAGGCTGATTTGAACCAAATTTTATGTGAGGGCTTATTGGGTCATGAGTACTTGATTTATGCAAAAAAAAATTTTCCCGCAGCCCCGTGGGAACCGCAGGAGCTAAAAATAGAAAAAATTTAAAACGCCCATATCTCCAAAACTGCACGGCACTGAGAATTTTTATTTGGTGTGCAGCTTCCTTAGGACCAACAGAAAGGATTGGTAAAAAAAAATTGCCATCGGTTTTATCATAGGGTACAGTTTCGGGACTTTGAAAAAGTGCTGAGTCAGCACTTTTTAACACTGTAGGCAATGGGAAAAACATTAAAAAAATCTTCTTCTCCAGATCCAGCAGGCAGAATCTTTTGATATTTGGTATGCAACATTGTAGGGTGGATCTGATTCAAGTTTGTTCAAATCGGCCCCCTGGGTTCATATTTGGGCTCAGTATAGGAGCTCGATTTCGAACTTAGTGCATTTCAGGCAAATTTCTTAAAAAATCTTCTTCTCCAGATCCAGCAGGCAGAATCTTTTGATATTTGGTATGCAACATTGTGGGGTGGATCTGATTCAAGTTTGTTCAAATCGGCCCTCTGCGTTTATATTTGGGCTCAGTATAGGAGCCCAAATTTGAACTTACTGCATTTCAGGCAAATTTCTTTGAAAATCTTCTTCTCCAGATCCAGCAGGCAGAATCTTTTGATATTTGGCATGCAACATTGTAGGGTGGATCTGATTCAAGTTTGTTCAAATCGGCTCCCTAGATTCATATTTGGGCTCAGTATAGGAGCTTGAATTCAAACTTAGTGCATTTCAGGCACATTTCTTCAAAAATCTTCTTCTCCAGATCCAGCAGGCAGAATCTTTTGATATTTGCTGTGCATCGTTGCGGGGTAGATCTGATTCAAGTTTGTTCAAATCGGTCCCCCTGGATTCATATTTGGGCTTACTATAGAAGCCCAAATTCGAACTTAGTGCATTTCAGGCAAATTTCTTAAAAAATCTTCTTCTCCAGATCCAGCAGGCAGAATCTTTTCATATTTGGTAAGCAACATTGTGGGGTGGATCTGATTCAAGTTTGTTCAAATCAGATCCCTGGGTTAATATTTGGGCTCAGTATAGGAGCCCAATTTCGAACTTAGTGCATTTCAGGCAAATTTCTTAAAAAATCTTCTTCTCCAGATCCAGCAGGCAGAATCTTTTGATATTTGGTATGCAACATTGTAGGGTGGATCTGATTCAAGTTTGTTCAAATCGGCCCCCTGGGTTCATATTTGGGCTCAGTATAGAAGCCCGATTTTGAACTTAGTGCATTTAGGCAAATTTCTTAAAAAATCTTCTTGTCCAGATCCAGCAGGCAGAATCTTTTGATATTTGGTATGCAACATTGTGGGGTGAATCTGATTCAAGTTTGTTCAAATCGGCTTCCTAGATTCATATTTGGGCTCACTATAGAAGCTCGAATTTGAACTTAGTGCATTTCAAGCAAATTTATTAAAAAATCTTCTTCTCCAGATCCAGCAGGCAGAATCTTTTCATATTTGGTAAGCAACATTGCGGGGTGGATCTGATTCAAGTTTGTTCAAATCGGCCCCCTGGGTTTATATTTGGGCTCAGTATAGGAGCCCAAATTTGAACTTAGTGCATTTCAAGCAAATTTATTAAAAAATCTTCTTCTCCAGATCCAGCAGGCAGAATCTTTTGATATTTGGTATGCAACATTGTGGGATGGATCTGATGCAAATTTGTTCAAATCGGCTCCTTAGATTCATATTTGGGCTTACTATAGAAGCTTGAATTCGAACTTAGTGCATTTCAGGCAAATTTCTTAAAAAATTTTCTTCTCCAGATCCAGCAGGCAGAATCTTTTGATATTTGGTATGCAACATTGTGGGATGGATCTGATGCAAATTTGTTCAAATCGGCTCCTTAGATTCATATTTGGGCTTACTATAGAAGCTTGAATTCGAACTTAGTGCATTTCAGGCAAATTTCTTAAAAAATCATCTTCTCCAGATCCAGCAGGCAGAATCTTTTGATATTTGGTATGCAACATTGCGGGGTGGATCTGATTCAAGTTTGTTCAAATCGGCCCCCTGGATTCATATTTGGGCTTAATATAGAAGCCTGAATTCGCACTTAGTGCATTTCGGGCAAATTTATTAAAAAATCTTCTTCTCCAGATCCAGCAGGCAGAATCTTTTGATATTTGGTATGCAACATTGTGGGGTGGATCTGATTCAAGATTGTTCAAATCGGCTTCCTAGTTTCATATTTGGGCTCACTATAGAAGCTCGAATTCGAACTTAGTGCATTTCAGGCAAATTTCTTAAAAAATCTTCTTCTCCAGATCCAGCTTCAGAATCTTTTCATATTTGGTAAGCAACATTGTGGGGTGGATCTGATTCAAGTTTGTTCAAATCGGCCCCCTGGGTTTATATTTGGGCTCCGTATAGGAGCCCAAATTTTAACTTAGTGCATTTCAGGCATATTTCTTAAAAAATCTTCTTCTCCAGATCCAGCAGGCAGAATCTTTTGATATTTGGTATGCAACATTGTGGGGTGGATCTGATTGTGATTCATGAACGTATTTATTTGTAAAGTTGATAGAATCTTAGACAAAATTTGCAGAAAAGATCTACTATAGAAGGGGTGGTATCCAGGGTGAACCGTTTACCCCAAATCTAGCAGTACTAATGCATTATTCACACAAATCTCCGTTCAAATTTTATGACCCCTCATTGGAACACACTTATTCAGCTCATTCCAACAAAGGTCATATGCCATGTTTTCGAGACAAAAGAATAAAAATTTTAGTTATTCATGAAATTTTTAGGCAACTGTTGTCTGTTATTCACATTGCTTCATGAAATTTCAGTACTTTTGGAAGTTACCTCAGTAATCAAGGGTTAATTCCCCTTAATTAAATGTCGCCTCTAAAAAACAACCACTTTGCATATCTTACCTTTTTACCAGCATAACTGCCAAAACTTGTCAGCATTCTTCGCAAAAATCGCTATTCAAATTTTAATTTTTGTCTCTTAAACATACATGTACTTATCGCTTGTAAATACCCCATTGGAATGAGCTTTTTGAGCTCATTCCAATGAGAGGTCGCACACCATGCTTTTCGAGTCAAAAAAGCAATTTTTTAGTTATTCCAGAATTTCGTACGTAAAACACAGCCTTATGACTTCACATTAAAATGAGCTCTCTAAGCTTGTTCCAATCAACATTCACGCACTATGTCTTTCACACAAAAAATAAAATTTTCCATTTATTCCGGAATTTTGTTTGCAAGAACACTCTTACCCCCCCCCCCCCTCCCCCCCCCCCCCCCACACACACACACACACACAGACACACACATCTAAAAGTTCGGCAGCAAAAAAACAGTTACTTCAATTTTTAAATGCATTATAGGAACAACTTGCCTAATCAAATTTAAATACTTTTGCATCATTCTGTATCTAGAACAAACCATTTACCATATCTTTACGCAAAATTCTCCAGCATCATTCACAAAAAAACACCATTATTTATATATTCACATTTCTGTCTCAAAAATATACCTGATCTTCCCATACCCCTATTGGAATAAGCTGTTTGAGCTTGTTCCAATGATGATAAAAAAAACTAATATTTTGGAAAATTTGTGAAAATTTTTGTTTTCTTGCATGCAAATATGTACATGTAGCACATGGAAGATATCCACAGTTGGGGAGAGATGTCCAAGGCTATCTCTTCACATTCCTTGTTTGTGCTTCATGCTAAACCAGTTTGTCTGCAGAGATAAATTTGCTTTATTAAAAATCATTGGAGATTGGCCACACACCAATGATTTTAAATAACACTAATTTTAGGTAACAAATGTTGAACTTCAAACAAAATCTATCACTCAACCAGTTAATGTTGATGAGGCATGACATGGTAAAGGTGACCTAAAATACTTCTTAGAGTCACTTTGTCAGGTGAGCGATTAAGGCCACGTGGGGCCTCTTGTTTTTTTCGTGTTTTGGGGTGCAAATTAAGTTGATTGTTAGATAAAAATACAGAACACAACTCGGATGTGGCACGAGGTGGGGGAGGGCGGGTGGATCAACGACCCTTGTCTTCGGCGCTCGTGAATTTCAGGGAAAAAACTCCAGCTCTTGTGTCGTTCATTCAGTCCCCCGCACTCCACCCTCGTTCTTTTCTATCTTATTCCTCTGCTGTACAGTTAACCGACACAGTAAATTTGGGTCCCATTGTATTCCCTATAAGAGGTTCGAAGCTACTTCAGATCAAGTTAATAAGTCTTAAGGGGACGTCCAACCTAACTTTGGTCAAATTTCATGAAATTTTATTTCAAGTCTAAAAAAAGGCCCAAAATGAATAACCCCAATAAATTATATATCAAAATGCTAGGAATGAAACATAGAACATGTGGAAACTGAAATTTGCCATGGGACTGCTGCCATGTGTAAATAGCACCACCTGAAAGTCTGCTATGGCATAAGTAAGAGAACAAAATTTGTACAATAAAATACCTCAAAATAAAAGAACAGCTGTATTCTATAAACATTGAAGAACATACTCGAAGAAATCTTTTCCTAATTCATGAAAGTAATAAAGATTGAGACCAAATGTTATAAGTGGAGTGCTCATTGATTGAAGGCGGACATTTTCTTTCGTTTATGTTTTGATTTGGGGAGTTCAACACAGGTCAACTTGAAGGAGTCCACCAGAAGAAGTATGGAAGGACAAAGGAGTGTCTCCCAATATAAAGATATATGTGTCACTGTGGAGGTTTGGAAAGAAATTATGATGTTCTCCTATGTAGAATGCACTACAAAGTCATACATTGTAGTTGAATAAATATATTTACAAACCCCTTGCACTATAATCCCTTTTATCCCATGCATCAATTTGATAGTGATTAAATTGTTAAATTTGTCTGGTTTATCAATAAGTATAATAGCTCTGTTTACTCTTGGACACCAATACACTCATGATATTTGTTGGAGAAGAAATAAGGGTAACTGTAACCTGTCACTGCAATAAACCATCTAATGTACTTAAAAGTACATTGTTATTCAAAACACATCAAATCAACCTTACATAACCATTATTGCATGTACTTTCCCCAAGGAGGCTTATTGGCATATTGTGGTCAGAAGGGCACATCCAGAGGGTCTCACATATTTTTTTCAAGAACGCAGTACACAAAGCAATCCCCAAAAGGTGGCAAGTGAGCTCCATTTGACACAAAAAAAAATTACCGGGGAGGGGCTCTCTAACTAATATGACTCTACCTCTGGCACTCAAGGCAAATGCCTTTTTCTCAAAGTTTAACTCTTTTTTTCTTTTTGAAGATCCTGTCCACACAGGTTCCAAACACTATCAGACAGGTAACCCTCCAAATAAGTGTACCTGCAAAAGTCATGTTACACTGCAAAACATTCTTTTTGGACTTTTAGTTCTGGGCCTTTCATGCTTCTTACTTCCAACTATAACACTTAATTTATTGATTAATAGAAAAGTCTTGCCATAATCAACATTTTCAGTTACATAAGCCTTCAAAACCGCTCTGATAAAAGTGTCAAACATCAGATTGGTGGCGTTATACAGAATATTCATCCCTGTGGATGTGCCCTTCTGATTGATACTTATTGATAAACCAGACAAATTTAACAAATTTAACAATTGCTTGATAACAGGAACAAAATCTTCACCAGAAATATTTTGTAGCAATACATTTGAGGGTAGATACAGCAGGCACTTTGCAACAAATTGTAACAAATCAACTAGTTATAAACAAAATTTTCTAACTCAGAAGAGTGAAAAAGTACCACAACTCGGAAAAATTGTGGGAAGAAACACATGCTACAGCAGCTACACATGCATTGTTTCCGCATGATGCTCGAGCACAACACCAAATATCCTTCAAATTGGAGTAGCAATGGTTGAGATACAAGGGAGAATGTTGGTACATGTAATGATGAATGGGTAAGAGGACAGAGGTCACCACTGGCATTGCACGGCCCTAGATGCATCTTTGATTTTCCAACTTCCAGGTCTGGGGCATAATAATCTCAACACACCCACCTTATCAATTCATAATTTCAGTAAAATAAAAGGAATTATCAGTTTTAATTAATTTATAGATGATGCTATTGATGGGAAGTATTTGGCTTCTTTCGCCTTCTCGTACTATCAATTACCACAAACAATATCAGTTTGATGCCGACAAACGAAACTGAACGCATGTGGTCTGGTTAAAAAGTTACTCGGCATGGATAATGAAGAAATTGCGAATATTTCGTGTATTTCTTTAAAAGCCAATTGCAGCTAATTTTGACCGTGGATTCGTTAATTCGTTTTGGTTTTGACCACACGACCACGCTGACAGCGGTTATGTTTATTGTGATATGCAAACTGGGAGATAAGTTTCCGGTGAAGGAGATTTGTCACATTTGCCCGTGTAAAACGATGACAAGACACTGATCGACGCTTGTGTTAGAATGGTTGGTTGCAAGAAAAAACTAAATTCTCAGCATCGTCCAAGCGCACCTTATTTAAAAGCACGAATGCATCATTTTCAACCCATCTTCAGTCGGTCATTTGCAGACATCAAACACACCCGCCTCAAATTCCATGGTTACTAGGAAATAAATAACTTCACAACATAGAGGGAAATCAACACGCTCAATATTGTTCCAGGTCACTTGGAATATACTTCGTGAAAAAGTGATTTCTGAAGCATTCTGCTTACTTTGTTATGAATATTGCCTTATTTTATGTGTATTGTTCCGATTTTATACACTCGGTTATTTTTTTACAAGTGGTTCATGTTGTCTTTCTAGTGCGCAATAATTCAGATTTTTTGTCAACAAAAAAGTTCAGACGGCCTGAAAACACGAGAGGGAATTTCGAACCATATCTTGCAGTTATGACATTAACAGCTCAAGCATTTGCTGTCACCTGTTTGCAAATCCGCTCATACATTGTCTCGAACAAATAAAGGGCGTGATCACGTCCTTGCATTCTTACGATTGCCCAAATTGAGTATTTCTGCAAGAACCACATCGTAATCACATGACCGGAATAAACATCATTGAAACATGGTCACATCCGGAACATCAAAAATTTGTGTTGGTGTTATTACATTCAAACGTCAAAACCGACCAGAGTGTGTGTCAAAAAAATGCTCTCTCCGAGTCTGTAGTATGTTATCATTATATTGAGGACAAGGCTTTCGAATTACCGATTATTTTGTGGTTTTACCGGTTCGTTACTTATGCCATTTGCAAATGAATCTTCTTCAAAATCATAAAATTCACTTTTTTTCCTGAAAAAAATTATATGTACCTTTTGTATGCGCTTTACTCATTATTTTGATATATAATTTGCCTTTCCTTACTTCTCTTATCTGTTTCTGAGGCATTGGGAAAAATGTAAAAAAATTGACCAAAGTTAGGTTGGACGATCCCTAAAAGTAGAAGGGAAACACCACAGAACAATATTTTCGATTACCGTCTAACAGGTTTATTAAATCACTAAAGGTGATAACCTGGATAAATTGGCGTGTTGTTTTACGTTAACCCTTTACCCAACGTAACGGCCAAAACCGGCCAGCGCTATTCTCAAAAATCGTCAGTTATTTTTCATTATTTTTTTCATTTTTTGTCTCAAAAACATAGGTTATGACCCCTCATTGGAACGAGCTCGACGAGCTCGTTCCAATGAGGGGTCATAACATATGTTTTTGAGACAAAAAATGAAAAAAAATAGTTGTTCAAGAATTTTTTTTTTGAGTGTCGTCTGCTTTTCATGTTAGGTAAAGGGTTAAACGTCGCTTCCGTGAAACCGATTTTCAAACATTCAGCTCTGGAGATATCGAGCTTTATAACTAACATTTTCTCGGCAATTCTTTGTCTTGTAGGTTTCATATTGGACAGTGGTGGAACATATACACAAGTATTTATTATAACAGGTGAGTGGACTAAACCCAAGGGCAACGGAAGCGTGGGGTAGGGTGGTAGGCTGCTGCTCCCTTGCCCTGATACTAGAGGGCAAGGGGGCAGCCGGTGACCTTTTTCTCTAGAAGTACACTTGTGTTAAAAACTTTGCTTTCTGAGAACATTATCTAAGAAACACTCGGGTATTCGTTTTTACGAATGTTACGTGTATCATTAAAAAGGGCGGGGGGGGGGGGGGGTATCGGTATTATGGCGGTATGAGGTCGATAATTGCCAAAGAAAGAAGCTATACAATGTGCAGGGTGATTTCGAAAGCTTTATATTTTCCCATGAGTGGAACAAGGTGCCATCTGTAATGGTAAAGCATTGCAGATGGCACCTTGTTCCTCATTTCTATATACCCTCCTGCTCCACCCCTACCCTCGGATTCCGGTGCCTTTGATTAAACCTATGTTCTAACGCATTTTATGACTGAGTTATCAATAGATATATTTAACTTTATTAATGGATTGGATAAATTGAACTTACCATTAAATCACTCATTTGTATTATATGCGAACTACCTCCGATGCAAACGTCAACGATATCAATAGCATGAAAGTATATACCACAGTTATTCTCATTAGATCCACACTTTTGTGTGATCACCCCGCGCCTCTGTTGCTTGCGGGTGCGGTAGAGCCCTGCGAAGCTTCGAAATTCGATTCGATTCGAACTCGACCCAATGGTACAGGAGATACAGGCTGTAAGATTATGTCTATGACCTCGTTCCAGTTTGTATGGGTACGCATAAGGGTATGATGAACCCTTGTAGAAACTGTATAATCCTATACCCTCTTTGCATGAATCAAATAGCCACAAACCACCTTCTCTTCGCGGATGACTTGGTTATGTTCTCAAAACAAGCTCAGAAAACCTGGAAAAAGGCGAAAGGGAATAGTCTAATATTAACATTGAAAAACACAACTGCCTTATATTTTCTTGGAAAAAGACAAAGAGTTTCCAAGGTTTAAGGCTTTCATGGCCCATTTAACTCCCTAAAGAAAAAATATATCCCACCTGCAGCTTTAATGTGTATTTTTTCGATCACTTAATTAAACCATATTTTCTCTATGGCTTCGAATTGTGGAATCCAGGTTGCCCTTTTACGAGGCAGACATCTCAAATTTTGTGAAATGGTACTCGGTGTAAATAACGGTTCTTCTAACCTCGCCGTACTTATGGCACATGAAAGGTATTCCCCCTTCTGGGTGAGTGCCTTTCAAATTTCTTATCGAATTAAAATTCACTAACCCGGGCACATTACTACGTTCAAGATCTCATCTCATATACACTAGAAAAAGACAGAACTGTCAGTGCAGTTTCTGTAAAGGCTGGATTACACAAGATTGAGGATAACTGCCGCGAAAAATTACTCTTTAAAAGTGAGACTATTAAATATTTAAACTCTAAAATAATGTTTTGAAGTTCTCAGCATATCTTATTTATGATATACAATGCAAGTGCTCTAAGAGTGCATCCTTAACTAGGAATAAAAAGAAATTCCACAGGACAATTTTCGCCAAATTGGGGGTTAGGTTGTAGATTTGTAGATTGCTTGTCCTAATATCTGTGTCGGTGAAAAGGTAGACAGTCGTCATTACATGAAAAACCTCAAAATATCCGCTCAGTTGCAAGGAGATGGGGGGTTTTGAACCCTGGAATTCAAAATTTTTCTACCACGGGCCGTACCATGGTACGGCCCGTGGTAGAAAATTTTTGAATTCCAGGGTTCAAAACCCCCCATCGTCGACTCTTGCCCCGCCGCCCCATATTGGACACATTTATTTCCCTCTAGTGGAAACCCTGATTATTGTTACCTTGGTTATCAAGCTCAAACTTTAGGGACGCAAAATTCTGAGATGTGAAGGCTTGGAAAGCTTTTCCCGCATACAACCCACCCACCCACCCACCCACCCACTAAAATGGAGATAAGCCAGGCTCTGCGCGTTTGTCCCCCACTTACTTTGGGCTGACTACGCCACTGGGTTACATGATCAAACCTGGCTGCTAACTAAATTTGACAGCAGAAAAGTATTTTTTCATCCAATTCACTTCACCTTGTGGTAGTGAAGAATTTGCACAGGATCTTCGCCCGGGAAAACAATAACTTTTCATAGCCCTCTGAGTAGGTGTTGAAGGCATAAGTATACAAAAGATAAAGGAGTTTGAAGCGTGTTTGGCTTCCCCACTTCCCTTTGGAAAAGATCTTTTCAGTTTGGGGATGGCAGATTGCCAATGAAATATGTTCCTTTTCATGAAAATAATTCACGGATTCCCACTGTCCATGTGGGATTTCATTGTACAGCTGCAACTAAATTTGCAGGTAATGTTATAAGTCACGGGACGTTTAGTTGGCGGCGGAAACGGTGTCACATAAGGCGAAGTGAGAACAATATTAGGCGAAGCTTTAACCGAGCCTAAAATTGTTCTCGCCGAACAATGTGTTACAGCGTGGATAAAACCAGCAAAACTAGAACGAGGTCATTCGTGTGCGGAGCACACTATGATGTATCCCCGCATTTTCAGTTTGAGATCACGGTGGTCTCAAATTAATTCACATACAACTAAAAGTGTTATCACTGGGGCTGTATAGGGCTTTATAAAACTAGGAATCATCCAAGCAAATCTATGAACCCTATCAGAACATATGAAAACACTTTTAATAATTTCGAATAATGCACCCTTGAGGCCTTCAGTCGGGGGCTGATTCTATAACAACAAACGTGGTGTGATTAGAGTTATGCATGGCTGGATACAAAATTCCAACACCTGTATGCACACATTATAATTTGTAAGTATGAATATTTTTTTTATTTACACAAAGGCAAAAATATACCTTAAATCAGATGAAAGGAAACTGTATATTGAGTGCCTTTTTAATGTCTGATATTAAAGATTCAATATTCATATTGAAAACATGACCACACCTTCATCGTTTCCAATTAAACCCCCAGTAGCCTTTCGCCGGAAACCATTTCTCTAACGACAAAAGTGGTGTTAAGGGGCCGGATCAAAAATCCGAAACCTTTACACACATCTGGAGGCCCCCCCCCCCTACCCCCGAACAATTGAATACAATTTGGACGTTTTGAATTAAACTCCCAGGAGCCTTTCGCCGGAAATCGATTCTCTAGTGACAAAAGTGGCGCCTGTAACGCCACATGGGGGCTGAATCAAAAAACCCAAACCATTATGCACATCTAGAGACTCAACCTGGACATATGAACACACTTTCAACGTTTCGAATTAAAAACCCTAGGAGCCTTTCACCGAAAACCGATTGTCTATCGACAAAAGTAGCATCATTGGAACCACGTGGGACCGAATCAATAATCCCAAACCTTTATGCATGCCCAGAGACCCTACCTGAACAGATGAACACACTTTCCACGTTTCGAATTAATTGTTCAGGTTTTATTGGTGATTAGGGTCACATATTTCTACTAAAATGGATAACCGTCATCGCAACATGGAGAAAAGTCAAGTTTAGTCAATCGTTTATACCCATGTTGCCATTTTGGAAGACTTCCACCCCAACCAATGGCGACTGGATTCTATTTTATCAGTAGAACAGAGCACTGCTTGGGTTTCCACTGGAGGTATCTGTTCCCTTCTGTTCCCTACTTTTCCATTGCTGAACACTTTCGACGTTTTGAAGTAAACCTCCAGGATTGTACATTGAGTTTCAAAATGTACATGTATCCACGCTGTAACACATTGTTTGGCGAGAATAATTTTAGGCTCGGTTAAAGCTTCGTCTAATATTGTTCTCACTTCGCCTTATGTGACACCGTTTCCGCCGCCAACTAAACGTCCCGTGACTTATAACATTATCTGCAAATTTAGCTGCAGCTGGACAATGAAATCCCACATGGACAGTGGGAATCTGTGAATTATTTTCATGAAAAGGAACATATTTCATTGGCAATCTGCCATCCCCAAACTGAAAAGATCTTTTCCAAAGGAAGTGGGAAAGCCAAACCCGCTTAAAACTCCTGCATTTTCAGAATCACTAGTAATATCACCACTCACTCCTCCAACATCAACACCCTTTTCACTGTCTTCACCTGTTTCCTCTGCTTGAAGCAGAGGAGACTGGTGACGGCAATGAAGAGGGGTTTGATGTTGAAGGAGGTAATGAATAGTGATATTAGCAATTCCGAAAATGAAGACGAGTTTGAACCTTAAAGCGGGTGAAAATCTTGCAGCTGAAGAGGGGTGGGGGTTAGAACAACCGGTTGAGACCTACAGTGATTTGGTGAAAAAGGTTAGTCAGGAATCAGGACTGTAAAAATTTCAGGCTTGGAAGGGCGGACGAAATCCTACAAAGTTACGTTGGGGCAGTTTTTCAATTCACCAAACATCAGTTCAACACACAAACAGTGCCACTCTTGATTCCCGGTTCCGTGCTATAGATTTTCAGAGTATGGGACCGCTTTTCGGAACCGGGAATTCCCTTTGTCGAGATTAAACCCTGAGTAGTATGTCTCGCACGTTTGGGCCCTTATTTGGGGGACCCCGGTGGGGGACCCCGGAAGTGACGTCATGTCACGTGACGTAGTGGCGCCATGTTGTGTTGTCATGGTAACCCGCGTGAGCGGCCATCTTGTGACGTCATCTCCATAGTGATACGTGGTGTTAGTGCGCATGCGCAGCGCGTGTTGTTAGGGTGATACGAGCTTCCGTCGTCCATTTTGAATACTGGAAGCCGCCATCTTGGTTTCTATGGTAACACGTGATTGCTATGTTACCTAAGGCCTACAATAGGATAGGGGTATAAATATCCAACTTTTACGGACTCGGCTAGGAATCTCAATTACGGAATGCCTTATATGTATACAGGAGACATCTGATTCAACCTTGATCAATGTTATAGTCGAGACTGAGATAGGTATAGCTAGGAAGTAATGGATGAGATATGGGGCAGAATAACAGAAGCCAATAGTACTGGTACAAGGCCGCAATGGAAGAAGACTGCTGTAGAAGCTAATGATAGGACAGATAGAAGGGGTTGATAAGACTACATTAGACCCATTGAGGGCTTTTACATAGCCTAATGCGACACAAAAGGGATTCTCCAAAAGGTATCCTCGATAGGTATCCTCGATAGGTATCCCCAAATAATACAATACCAGGCCATAGGTATCCTCAAATACTGAAATGAGGATAAGAGTCGTATTAAAAATCCCTCATTGAGGGATTTTTAATGGTCCTCATAACCTCAGAATTTAATGAGGCTATGAGGGATAATAAATGAGGACTCATTGAGGGCTTTTATATAGCACTCATGGCCTCATACGACAAAAAAGGGATTCCACAGTCACAGGCGTTTTCCAAAATGGGATTCCATAGGATATACCTGTTAAATACTGAAATGAGGATAAGAGTCGTAGTAAATTATACCTCATTGAGGGATTTTTAATGGTCCTCATAACCTCAAAATTTAATGAGGCTATGAGGGATAATAAATGAGGACTCATTGAGGGTTTTTACATAGCCCTCATGGCCTCATACGACAAAAAGGGATTCCACAGTCACAGGCGTTTTCCAAAAATGGGATTCCATAGGATATACCTGTTAAATACTGAAATGAGGATAAGAGTCGTAGTAAATTATACCTCATTGAGGGATTTTTAATGGTCCTCATAACCTCAAAATTCAATGAGGCTATGAGGGATAATAAATGAGGACTCATTGAGGGTTTTTACATAGCCCTCATGGCCTCATACGATAAAAAGGGATTCCATAGCCACAGGTGTTTTGCAAAAATGGGATTCCATGGGATATGGCCATTGGATATAGGCTTTTATTATACAGAAGGGAGATAACTGCATTATGAGAAATCAAGCAATCTGATTGGTTGGTTATAATTTATATAAATGATCTAGATATATGAAACAACAAGAGTACACGGAATAGGGTCAGAACTAACAAGAATAGACCAGAAATTGCTAAATATAGTAATAATAAGTAAAGCTGTTCCAATTAATAGGCTCTTCTACGCTACTGGAGTATACTCTAGAATAAAGGAACATGTCTAGGTAGACGTAAACTATTGCATATATAGATAGAAGCAGAGAATTCTGGATACATTTGTCCTATAGCACTACGTGCTATTCTTAATAGGGGAAAAACGTCATGGGATAAGGATCCAAAAAGGGATTCTGGGAGAATTCTAATCCAGAACATTACTCCTGTTCAATCGAATGCACCCCCTTGTACCCCTTAGTACTATAGCACTACGTGCTAAGCTGATAAATTGGGGAAATAAAGTCAATTTCGGTGATTTTGGGTGGATTTTGGTGATTTGGGGGACTGTCGGGTTGTTTGTGGTAATCAGATTTACTCCGATTCAATCGAACATACCGACCGAACATACCCCTATCCTATTGTAGGCCTTAGGTAACATAGCAATCACGTGTTACCATAGAAACCAAGATGGCGGCTTCCAGTATTCAAAATGGACGACGGAAGCTCGTATCACCCTAACAACACGCGCTGCGCATGCGCACTAACACCACGTATCACTATGGAGATGACGTCACAAGATGGCCGCTCACGCGGGTTACCATGACAACACAACATGGCGCCACTACGTCACGTGACATGACGTCACTTCCGGGGTCCCCCACCGGGGTCCCCCAAATAAGGGCCCAAACGTGCGAGACATACTACTACCCTGCCCGGAACCAATGCCTGGGGTGGAAGTCTTCTAAAGGGACAGCATAGCGACCCCTGGGCTCCAATGTGTTATATGTGCCTACTGGCACATATAACACATTGGAATTCAGGGGACGATAGGAATGAAAGGTTAGCTGAACTTGACTTCATACCGAACTGGCGGTCATGATATAGTCAAAGACGTTGAAAGTCACCCAAACACTAGCAAATAAATAAATAAATGATACAAAAGGACTTCGTCAACGGTTTCGAAGGTTTAGTATTTTTACTGTCCTCCTATCCCCCCCCCCCCCCCCCACCTCCCCACCATGGGACACTCCACGCTAAATAATCAAACAAATGGAATTTTTCAAAGTTTCTTACGCGGTCCATGGGTCAGCCTGATGCGTCTTGAACGTCTGTGCCCCTTCCCTCTGGGATTGCCATGAAGTATAGAACAACCCCAAAGAGGAATCGTGAATTCTCTTCTCTGTTTTCTTCTTTTCAGGAATAGTGTTTCTTTTAGGTACCTTCTGTAATCTAATTGCTGGGACACTTGCAAAAAGATACGAACCCGAAACTGAAAAATCAGGTGACGTTTTGATAACAGCGGAAGAATCATTCCCAACTGAGGGCAGTATGCATGAAGAAGACGAATCCAAAGCCTTTTTGAAAGACTTCGAAAACACGGCAACTGGCTTATCGCTTACTAATTTATACGACAGAAGTCTGCAGAAAGTAATCGACCAGAAAACGTACAGTGTGTCTTCACCTCATTTAGCAATATAAGCAAGTACTTACTCTTTTTTGGTCCGAATCAAGTATGTCGACGGATTGACGATAGTCGCAGAGCGGGTAGGACTTTCACTAGCGTTCAGTTGTGTGGATACATGGGAATTGGGGCGACGCACCATCACAATTTTGTCAGGAGGCTTTACGTTGGTAAAGTGTGAAACGTTCTAACTACAGTACGGGGGTGATGTGATTGGCCTCAGACGAAGACGGACACTGGCCTGTGTGTAAGTATAGATAGATGTGAGTAAGGGTGTGTGTGAGAGAGAGAGAGAGAGAGAGAGAGAGAGAGAGAGAGAGAGAGAGAGAGAGAGAGAGTGGGTGGCGTTGGGGTAACTATCTTGCCTAGGTAGGTCGTAGAAGAACACTCCAGCACACCAAGGCTGACCAAATACCCAGGTAATTTTCCCGTTACCTCGGTATGTATACTCCAATAAGCAATTCCCGAACATCGTGTTAAATATTATGAGTACCTCGGGATAGTGCCGTGGTGTCGTCATTTCCATGCACACATTAATATGTCGGTGTAAAAGCAAATGCCTCGAACTATAGATATATACAGGACAATTTTTTTATAATATACTTAGTTTTAGGCATTCAGTTAGGGTTTTTGTTTTGTTAAATTAGTATTACTATTTTATGACTATTTTATTTCGTATACGCTCGTAGCCTGTATAAAAAGAGATTGAAAAGAAAAGACACCTTTCTGCTTTACACCAACATATCTAGGTATTATCGGAATTTCTTGATCTGTTCGCTGCACCAGAAGGGGTAGCTCTGCATGCGCGCATGCGTGCGTGCGTGCGCGCGCCCGCTGCAGACTTTGTACAAGAATAGTACTTGTTAAGATGTGTACACCGGTTGTTTTTTAAGGTCAAAGCAGACAGAGGATGAGAATATCTTATAAATACTTAGAGGAGACTGTATACATATTGGTCATTGTGGGGTATTCTTTAGTTTTTTTTCTTACTTCAGTCCCGAGAAGCACTTTAAATTACTGGATTTCATATCGTCTATTTGACTGGACTTAAAAAGGTACATGTGACAGGTGGTAATATTTTGCATCCCTCGCCTTAACATTTTACATCAACATTAACAAATTTGACTATAACCTATATTGATGATTAGCCTACAATTACCATTAACTTGCAAATTCATAAAAACAGAGACACAATGTGTCTCGGTCGCGTGATGGATTTTAGAGGATAGAGATTATAGTTAAAAAAAACTCAGGCTTCCCAACTTATTATTTAATTACCAAGTTTCAGACTCAAATTTGGCCGTGCCGAAACCCCAAAATACACAACCAGCCACTTACATCCATTTGCATGAGTTAGACTACGAGTGTGACATAAGTCCAAGAAGCAAATACAGTCCACTAAGAAAGTACAGAATTACCAGCAAGAGCAAATCGATACCCGAGACTTCGACCCAGATGAAAATGTCCCGACGAGAAAATTGTTGGAGATGTCAAACCCCATCCCGACCGACATAGTTATTCCTCTGGCTCTACTACGTACTATACTGCCTTAATTATCATTTGCATGGGCTCACAGTGCGTCCAGTGGAACATTAGAGTGGCAAGTATGCTAAGACCTTGAAAATCGACGTGCTGAAAAACATAGACTTTTGATACCATAATCAAGGAGGAAAATCCCTTCCCGTTTAGATACACAAATTGAAAATAAGACAATCTGTGACCACCCGGCCAACAGTAGTGATGATGTGAATGACATCAGTTGGTCCATTGAGAGCGTAAATTTGACAACTGCAATGCTTTTGCATTTCACTTGATACCTTTATGCTCTTAAGTACCTTTGTGCTGTCAAAATCATGGATGCAGGTACAGACACAAGTGAAATACGTTCACAGACCAGGATTTCAGAGATATAAAAATATCACAACTTTCTCGAAATTTGCCATGGTTATTTTTCCGAGTTCCTACGTTCTTCAACTGAAGCACCGTCCATGGTAGTCCTATAGCGCATTTTGTTTGTGAGAAGTTCCAAGATCCATTGGTAAACAGAAAACAGCCTCTACACGCCATCACAGCGTCTACGTTTTCAAATCTAATATATTTCGATGTACTGTGCAACATCGACACCAACTTGGATGCTGTTAGCACGACCATTTCGTATGACGTCAAATGTAAGTGAGAGATGCCATCGTGGATCTTGTTAGCAACGCGGGTAGCCATGTTGGACGATGTAACCCGCATGTGCAGCAGATATTGTCGATGTTGTGGGCATGATCGGAGTCCGACTGATTGTTGCACGCATGCGCAGCTTGTATTTTGGATGTTGTGTGTAGAGTCGGCGCCATCTTATATGTGTCGGCAGGGCCATCTTAGATGATGTCAAATGTATGGGGGAGAAGCCATATTGGATGTTGTTAACAGCACAATTCATACGTTAAACATATTTTTATTTGCCATAACTATTAAGCAAAATGGGATAGGAGGACAAGTGCTTTCCACTTAGTAGAAACCTCCGCTCCCATAACATGAATACAGAAAATGTTACAAATGGCGAAACAAACAAGTTCTTGAAATTCATAAATATAAAATAAACTATTTGAAAGTGTTTATATATATGTGTGTGTAAACCCTTTCAAATAGCACAAATCATGATGGGTATTGTTTTTACGGGGTCATGTTGTTTCGTTGTATGGTGACTAAGAAGAGTTATTTCCCCCACAATAACTTTTCGATATTTGAGTTTTAAATCTTTTAGTCATTATAATTTTGATGTCCGTACGCCCACCTGTCCATCTTCGTTGAGTAGTTACCTATCGACCTCATGTCAGAGCAGTATTTCAGTTATCTGCGCACCAGTCCGTGCATTCTCCTTTTCTTTTGCAAGAGGGTAAGTCACGTGCTGATGCGCATTCAAGTAATTTGGCCTGGGGTGTTATATATAAAATTACAAGTGAAGCCTGTCATACTCTTCTTTCCGAGTACTTGGATTAAAATGATTAAATTTGTATAGTATTATCCTTATTTCGGAGTAATTTGTATTGCTTCACTTTGTACGGGGCTATAGTTCAAGAACATACGAACTTGAGTAGGTTAATCAACGGCAAATAAAAGAGGGTTTTGGAGTTTCAGCTTGACTTTTAGCCTACCCTGTGTCGTTCAGTACATTAAAATAATCTTCAAAACAAATAATCTTCACATCTGTATACAAGAGTATTTTCGTGCCTTGTCCTCCTGTGTCGAAATTAACCAGATTGGGCAAACTGATTACTTGCATCTTTTTATCACAAGGAAGACATCTTCTACAAGACGTATGCAACTATATTCATTCTACAACAAAGCAATATTATTACAAACAGATATACATTTTCTCAAGATATGATTTTTATTTCGCCTGCAAACATATTATAATGTTTCGACATTTTATGTTGACAAACAAAAATAATGGTCTTTTCTCGCAATATCCTAAAAATGTATCTTCTTCACTCTATCGTATAATCTGAAAACATGAAGTATCTCATTAAAGAATCAAAAAAGGCCCTTCCTCTTGTCATTTGTGAATTTTCCCGCTTCTTCCTTCCCGTTACATTCCTCACTGCGAAGTCGCGAGTAATTTTTGGTTTTTCTGTAAACTTGATGTCTTTTGCACATTCGCACTCATATCCAACAATTTTCTTCAATTGAAGAGATTTATAGGAAAATTAGCTCCCATAATTTCCTGAATTAAACACAAAGGGTATGGAAATTTCATATAAAAATTGAAATTTCGAAATGTTAGCGAATTTGTATCATCAATGTGTGAAACGTTTCGCAAACATCAGGCATTTTCCTGCAAAGAAGTATAAAAATACAAAAGCTGGCTTTTTACAATTTTTCTCCAATCACTTTGAATGTTGGACTATTAATCTCAGTTGATTCCCATTTAAAAAGAAGAAAACGGCGTTTTCACCATCGTTTGATGTTCGGTATCTTTTTCTCTCTTCATTATATTAAGAGTGTGCGCACTGTGGTAGGCTATTAATGCGTACACTTTCCTTCCAATTAATACAAAAGTGTAGAAGGTGTCATCGGCTAATTTGTTTTCTAGGCAGGCGAAAAAACGTGTACATTACTATAAAAACGCATTTGCTAAACAAAGATCCAAAGTGGGCTGTTACTTAGTGTTGGTAGGTGTCATACTGATACACATTCTTTTTGGCGGATAATCAGTAAAGTAGTTGCTTCTAATTAACTTTTAATAAAAAGCCGTTTCGAATTTGTAAATTTTAATAAACAACAACAATAGACAGCTCCCAGAGCTGTCTGTTGTTTTCGTTTATTAAAAGTGACAATCAAAACTTGGCTTTATTTTCTACTGATGTCACAAGTTTTTCTCGACAATTACTAGGTTCTCAACTGGACCTTCCTCGCTCGTCCAATAATTTCAAGGGGTATAACTTTACAGAAAGTCGATTTTCATGACGATATAAGTCAGGGATGCGGCTCATCCTCTTGAAGAAGCACTTACAGAGGTAAGTTCTTACACTGGCTATTTCTCCGATCGCCTGTCTGGACAAGCCACTTTCCATATATAACGCCATCAAATCTTGAAATGTATCTTCCTTCTCGTGAACCAATCAAGTTAAATTGAAAGTGGAGTTGTTTTCATCATCTTCACTTTTCAAGTATTCAATATATGTTTTAAAATAGTCTTTACTGCACGCCTGTGCTTTTATTTTCATAAAATATACGCTTTTTCTGCAAAAACCGAAGCAAACAATAATTTTTTTTTGTATTGTCCTTGAGCAATACGGATCATAGAATAATATTTCATATTTGACGTTTTGGTTATTTTTGGCAATAATTTGTGTTAATAGTTTTTTAGTAAACTGCAGGGGCACAATAAAAATAGAACAGTAAACGCGTTCGTTCGGCTTCGAGTTCAATATTATCCCTCCGCCAAAATCGATCGAGTGCCGCAAAAAAATGACAGTTCGAACACGAATGCCGTTCTGTCTATGTCCTGTTCGTATTGCTCTCTTCTGGCTCCGAATATCCATTCTCATCAGAATCCCCATTCGCATCAGAATCCCCAAAATGTCACCTTATTTCAGACTGATCATCATTACCACCCATTAATATACTATTCAAAAAAATGTAGGGGATATCCAAACTGATGTTGATATTTTCGGAAAATGGTATTGGATACGCATGCTTGGACACATCGGTATGTTACCAAGTTTAGTGTGGATCATGAATGTCACTGGCCCACGAAAACTTAGTGCAGGTTTTTCGCACGAGCGCCGCGTTAATGTCTGTGGGGTACGTTTTGAAATTTTCATTTGTACTGGAAGGGCTTTTTCGGAGGTCTCATCGTTCTTTTCTTGGTATAAACTCGTTCATCAATAGTTTCTGGTCGAAACGTTACTTTTGAGGTATGCGAAGACTGACAGTTGACGAAAGTTTACGCACCGTTGGCAAGTTGGAAGCTGGCAACAGACAGACTGCAGTGGCTCAAATTCTCAACGTTACTCAATCGGTGATTAGCAGGTTGTGGTCACGCTACCTTCAGGCAGGCAATGTTGATGACAGACGTCGGTCAGGTCGCCCAAGGGCGACAACTGCTAACCATAATCGTTACATTCGAACCGCAGCATTATATAACCGCCATCAAAGTGCCTCAGAAATTGGTCAGCAGCTACACCGAGCAAAAGATGTGCGAGTCAGTGGTCAGACTATCCGAAATCGCCTACACAGCTGAAATTTGTACGCTCGGCGACCTCGAATAATTCCACGTTTGACTGAACGTCACATCGCAGCAAGGTGTAATTGGTGTGGAACACGACAGCACTGGGACAAACGTCGGTGGAGCAACGTCATGTTTTCCGATGAATTGAGGTTCACTCTCAACTTCCACGACAGCAAAACACAGTGTGGTGGTGGCGGAACGAACGATACCATGACGCAACCGCTAGGCAGCACGATCGTTTTGGTGGTGGATCGGTTATGGTGTGGGGAGGCATAACCATGACAAGCTGAACAGCATTATACGTCAGGCAAGGGCGTGTCACAGGGCAGTCCTACCGTGACAACATGTTAGCAGCTCATGTGGGGTGCCATTTGCGCGACGTCACGGTCATCGATTCATTTTCCAAGATGACAATGCAAGAGCACACAGGGCCCGTATCGCTACAGAGTTCCTCTAGGAGCAGGACATCACTACACTGCCTTGGTCAGCACTAAGTCCAGACCTTTCATCAATCGAACACGTCTGGGATGTGCTTGGCAGGCGGTTACTACAACGCCAACAGCCCCCTGCCAATGTCCAGGAACTCGCCGCTGCACTGCAGGAAGAATGGAATAACATCAGACAAGCTGATACTGGACGTTTGGCGAGGAGTATGCCTCGTCGAATCCGCGCTTGTCTCGCGAACCGAGGAGGATTTACAAGGTATTGAGGTCTTGTACTGAATGTGTTAAATTCTCTGATTGACCGTTCAAGTCTTCTGCAGCTCAGTGCGTGGAATGTGTGCTTGTCAGACACCCAACTATCGCTGAAATCATTCACCAGATGTCACAGTGCAATGCCTCAACTGTCTTTTTGATGAAAATATAAATATATTTCTTCATATATCTCACTTTTATCAAATACCCCTACTTTCTTTGAATAGTATATTTCGAAGCAGTACTACATGTACGTGGCATCCTTTCTCGCTGACGGATTTACAACAAATAACTGAACTCGCAAAGTCTGATTCTCTTCTTCCAATGGGCAATACCGAGTAGAGCACCTACGAGTCCATGGGCGCATAGTGGCATATACGCCTTGGAGCCATTGGGTTCATACAATTAAAATGGGCATCGAACCCTATTCACAGAATCCATTTCGATAGACTGACTTGCTTGAAGAATCACGTTTTCCTTGTAGGAATCTTTAGCTCATAAAGTGTGAGCCTGTGGGCCGTTGTGTTCATTCTATGGAAAGGGATGCCGATCCCACTTACGGAATCGCTTTCGATAGACTGACCATGCTTGTAGAATCCCTTTTTTCATCGTATGAACCTATAATCCATGGGGTTCATAAGATCGTACAATGAAAAAGGGGTCCTTACCCCACTTATGGAATACAGTTCGATGGACGGAATACACTTGCAGGATCCCTTTCTCAAAGTACACGGGCCTATGAGTCACTATCAGCCCAATCCCCAAGACCGTGGCTCAATGGCGGGCACGCTTCTAGTAAATTGAACAGGGTAAAAGGGAAGTTAACGCACATATAGTTTACGATATAACACACGTTGTCCCTTTATCAACAGCGAACGCGTTTTCTGATTGGCTACAGTGGCCGAAACAAATAGCGCTGTCCCTTTATTACCACTGAACGCGACTTCTGATTGGCTAAAGAAGCCGAAACAAATAGCAATGACACTGGACATTCTAAAACATGCAGGTACTGAGAGCTCGCGCTGATGTTACTCGTTTGTTGCACGAGAAACATCTAGGTGAGAAGAATAACCTTCGACTAGCTCGCTTCTAGCTGACATCGCCTCAATGTTTGTTCAATTGAGGGGTCGTCCAACCCGACTAACTGGTCAACTCTCAGGATGTTTCTCCCAAGTCCAGAGGCTAGAAAGAAATAACTCCAGGAATTATATACAAAAATGTTTGGAAAGAAACATAGAACATGTGGAAACTGTAATTTGTTATGGAACTGTTGCCGTCTGGTTGAGAGCATTGCCTGGAAGTCTGCTGTGGCACAACTAAGAGACCAGCGTTTTGACAATAAACTACTTTAAAAACAAAACCAGCGTCCTTTCTTAATTCTATGGCATCCGAGAAATTTGAAAAAGACAAGTACTGTCGCTGATTTCTTCTGAGGTGCAGTTCGTAGAATTAAGTGCTTAGATGCAACTATCTGATGAATACTTTAAAATGGCTGAATGGTTCCATTTTGCAATCCTTCTCGAATAGACTCGGAGAAATCGTTTTGTCATTCATGAGAAGAATGATCAGTAACACTAATTCCAGTCCATGGTATCTACCATTCCCAAATGCTGCCATTTTATTTTGTTTTTGTTTTGATGGCGAAATTTCAGCAGGGGTTAACCCCATGAAGTTCAGAGCAACAGGTATGGAGGCACAAGTGACTTCATGAATGAAAAATGAAAACTGCGCAATGTGAACAATTTGTAGTAATTATACCTCATAATTCTGTTGAAGATGGTTTAATATTCTTGTCTAATTCACAAAAATGATTTCATTGATAAACTAGGGAAAAAAAACTACCCTAATTTATTTATTTAGTATCGACTGGGTCATTTCTGGTGTTTAGTTATGACAAATGTCATTTAAATGCACAAATAATATTAACTTTGGCAACAAAGATTGGAACAACCATCAATATTAATAGTCCCACATTAATAAAAATTTGTATCGACCCAACTGATTTGGTTTAGGTGTGTGAATGTCAGTGGCGTAGGAACCGGGGGGGGGGGGGGGGGGGGTAAGGGGGTATTTACCCCCATCCCACCAAAATTTCCAAAACTTTGTAAATCATATCTAGTATCTACACGAAAATAACCACATACATCTGCACATTCTACATCATACAGGCGCATATGAAAACTGTATGATGAACACCATTTGCAGTGCATAGAAAAGTTGGTAGCGGATGTCACTGACTGATTTGATGCTCAACAGGTTAAAATCTTCCTCTCTGACATACATCCTCCTTTAACCTTTTACCCAACGTAACGGCCAAAACCGGCCAGCGCTATTCTCAAAAATCGTCAATTAATTTTCATGATTTTTTCATTTTTTGTCTCAAAAACATAGGTTATTACCCCTCATTGAAACGAGCTCGTTGAGCTCGTTCCAAAGAGGGGTCATAGCCTATGTTTTGGAGACAAAAAAAATGAAAAAAATAATTATTCAAGAATTTTTTTTGCAAGTGTCGTCTGCTTTTCATGTTTGGTAAAGGGATAAACACCAAAAATTAACAGCAACGATACTTTGATTTTTTCACTTGAGAAGCGAGGAAATGAGCTCTAAGTAGTTCATATTTCACAAATTTTCCTTGTATCCCACTCCCGCACTCACCTCCGGGTTCGGCTACGCAGAGCGGGCCGCCAAAGGCGGCCGTGCTGTCCCCTACAAGCTCCTGTTTACAATACCCCCCCCCCCCCCCCTATATTATAAGCTTCCTACGCCCCTGGTGATTGTTCATTCTATGCTTTACTTTGCATAATTTGTTTTGAAACTATCGTCCTCCTGAAGTGCGTTTCTTGGGAGGTGACTATTATTAGGACCGGGCGATTTTACAACAATAATAGCTTACTTGTTGATTGAATCCAATTTGATAGTCAGCCAATGAAAGGCATGAACAAAACCACGCTTATTTCGGTTAATGATTTCATTTATCTGTAATTTTATCGGCGTTCGTGTCTCATTTCGGTAATCTAACGGTTCTAACCACGATGGATTGTTGTTGTTTGTGGATTCAATGTTAACCTGCAATTTCGTATGGCCCGATTTCATATTACAAGACTTAAGCGATGGGATCGGTGTAGGTCGATTTGACACTGAAAAAAACTGCGTGGCAAAGAAAGTTAACATTACGATGTTCCCAAATTTCTCCGAAGATGGACAGCAAAAAGCGTTGTTGTTCTCTTATTATCATATGGGTAGCATACAATCATGGAAATGGAAACAGAAAGTCGTGCTAAATATAGTTCGCCCTTCAATCAAATATTTTCGTACAAACACAAGTGTGACGATTACCATTAATGTTTGTGTGGATATATTTTTGTTTTGGGACCTATTCATCCTGTTTAATATTTTACATTTTACACTAGACAAATGCAGAGAACAACAACAACAACAATAACACCAAGGAAATTGAAAAGCGGTCCTGCAATTTCGACTTTATCTCGCATCAATGGGATTACAATGTCACTTCCCCCGTTAATTTATGGAGCGTTTTAAATTCCATCGTCTTGCAGATTTGAGAAGTGTGGCCGTTTCTGCAGTTCTCAGATCTTTGAAAACAATATTTTTCCCAAGTTCACAATTTGCCTTGTATGGGTACAGGTCGTCATGTGACTGATTTCATTCATGGTTTTCAAATGGAAGCTTTTTTTCGTGTATTTTTCTTGTTTGTGTTTGTAACACAGCGGGGACGAAACGGTAAAATCTCCTTTCTCCGAGTCTGGAGTTCGACATTATTTATTTGAAACTTTGCCATTGGACTTACCGATCCATTCTGGATTTTTGCAATTCGTTATTTATGCAACTGGAAACTTGACTGTCGAAAAAATCGTAACAATAATTTTTTTCGTGAAAATGTGAATATATTCTTTTTCCGTGTACTCTAGTCATCATGTTAATATATACATGTAATTTGACTTTGTTTAATTCTTTTATCAGTATTTTGGGCGCCGTTGCAAATTTCAGAAATTCTTTCAAAGTTTTGTTGGACGATGCCTTAAACTGATTTCATGGAAAGTAAAAAGTCCAGAGAAAAAAATTCATTCTCCAATTTTCATTACTGAAGGATGAGAAAATCGACAGAAAAACACAGGCGTATTTTGTCTGTTCTCGCTACTTGGTGGAATTTCCGTGTTATTCGTATCAATCCGATAATAACGATTGTTCCTCAGTTTGGGATAGTTTATGATATTTATTGAAACACGCATTATTTCCATGGAAAGAGGCGGAACAAAATCGTCATCTCGGGCAACATCCAGGGTACATGGAGTTTTAATACCTGGATGTCTCTTTTTCAACCCATTGGCGCAAGAGACACTGCTATGACCAGTTCAGTACGAGATACCCGATACACCCTGTCTCACTATCATTCATATTGATAGTGTTTAAACAATGTTATATTATTTATTTATTGGTGTTTAAGGTCATATACTTATGCACAATGGCTAACCATGACCGTGACAGTTCTGCAGGTGGAGGAAGCCGGAGAGAACCACCGAGCAACGACGAGCAGCTGCCAGCTCCCCAACATCCTAACTCCGCACTGCAGTACAGACAGGGTTAGATTGGATAGAGACATGCGTGCTTTCGATGTGCAGTGCGCCTTAGTACACGGCGTCATCGTGCCCTCGTGTGGACAATCGGGGTTAAGTGCCTTGCCTAAGGACACAACCCGGGAGTCCGAATTGATCGCTCAGACGGTCACCCATCCAATGATTGACCGAGCTCGACATTGCTTAACTTCGGTGATCTGACGAGAACCGGTTACCGCAACGCCACCGCGCCCTCCGCTTAAGTAATGTACATGGTTTTGTTTACCAATAAATATTCATAGGGTGACACTGCTGTAACGTCACGAGTGAGAAATAAAGATGTCAGATTCCTGTTAATTTGAGTTTTCATGTGCTCTCGACATTATCAAGCATATACGTCCATACAAGCTATAATGAAAATCACTCTGGCCCGAATAGCGTAATGTCGGATTGTACAGTGGACAGAAACAGCGGTCAACTCGTCTATGACGTCGCGTGCGCACGATGACGTCACGACTCCAATAGCAACGTTAACCGCTTAGCGAGAAAACATTAAAGAAAACTCAACTTTCCCATCAATATTCCATCACATACCCATACTGTATACCCATATCCCAGTGTGTATATATATCACTGTACGTAGATGGATGAAACCGAAGTTTTTCATCGAAAAAACTTCCACCGGCAAAAGACCGGTTCCTATGGGAATACATCGCTAGCTGCACCGGCAAAATTCCCGGTAATAGGGGCTGTTCGGGTACATGTTATACTACTCATGGAGATTAGAAGAGTATAACGTGCTGCCAGTTTACTTATGTGCCACGTCGAGCATATGATGCACCATATTTAGTGTACTACATGTATTCTGCTTGATGTCTACCAATGATCTCTATATAACGTGATTGCTGGAAAAACGCCGCAATTCAATCCCCCCCCCCCCCCACACACACACACTAAATCGCGTCACGTTACTATCAATGCGGTAACTCGTCTCATGGGTGACATTTGATGACTTTCACGCCATAAAACATCAGTAGTATGTCATGTTCCCCTACAGGGAAAGGTTGCCGGACCCCGGAAGTGACGTCATGTCACGTGACATAGTGGCGCCATGTTGTGTTGTCATGGTAACCCGCGTGAGCGGCCATCTTGTGACGTCATCTCCATAGTGATACGTGGTGGTAGTACGCATGCGCAGCGCGTGTTGTTAGGGTGATACGAGCTTCCGTCGTCCATTTTTTATACTGGAAGCCGCCATCTTGGTTTCTATGGTGGCACGTGATTGCTATGTTACCAATGGCTTCTAACAAGACAGGGGTATGTTCGGGGGTGTGTTCCTTTGTAGAAGAGTAAATCTGATTACCACAAACAACCCGACAATCCCTCCAAATCACCAAAATCCACCCAAAATCACCGAAATTGACTTTATTTCTCCAATTGATCGGCTTAGCACGTAGTGCTATGGTACTAAGGGGTACAAGGGGTGCGTTCGATTGAACAGGAGTAATGTTCTGGCTTAGAATTCTCCCAGAATCCCTTTTTGGATCCTTATCCCATGACGTTTTTCCCCTATTAAGAATAGCACGCAAACTTCATGAAAATATAACGAAGGTGATCTGAATTTTTAAACTACAACCCATTGAACTGAACTTTTCTAATAGGGAAGGGAATACCCTCGAGTGTCGATGTCAAAACACGGAATCCAATTTTTACGGACTGGGCCACTTACGGAATGCCTTATATGTATACAGGGGAAATCTGATTCAACCTTAATCAATGTCATAGTCGAGACTGAGATAGATATAGCTAGGAAGTAGTGATACAAGTCAATATTAATGGACGGTAGTTTAGTCAATAGTACTGGGACAAGACCGCAATGGAACAATACTGTTGTAGAAGCTAATGATAGGACAGACAGACCATAGACCAGTAGTGGCGGTGGGGCTTTGGCGACAAGATGGAAGCGGTTGGTAAGTCTACATTAGACCTCAGTGAGGGATTACTCATGGTCCTCATGGCCTCATACGACAAAAAAGGGGTGCCGAAGGCCATGTTTTCCAAAAAGGGGTGCCGAAATTGGGGTGTCTGGGGATATGGCTGTTAAATACTGAAATGAGGATAAGAGTCGTAGTAAATTATACCTTATTGAGGGATTTATAATGGTCCTCATAACCTCAAAATTCAATGAGGCTATGAGGGATAATAAATGTGGACTCATTGAGGGCTTTTACATAGCCCTCATGGCCTCATACGACAAAAAGAGGATTCTCCAGAAGGTATCCTCGATAGGTATCCTCGAATAATACAATACCAGGCCATAGGTATTCTCAAATACTGAAATGAGGCTAAGAGTCGTAGTAAATTATACCTCATTGAGGGATTTTTAATGGTCCTCATAACCTCAAAATTCAATGAGGCTATGAGGGATAAAAAATGAGGACTCATTGAGGGCTTTTACATAGCCCTCATGGTCTCATACGACAAAAAAGGGATTCCACAGTCACAGACGTGTTCCAAAATGGGATTCCATAGGATATACCTGTTAAATACTGAAATGAGGATAAGAGTCGTAGTAAATTATATCTCACTGAGGGATTTTTCAAGGTCCTCATAACCTCAAAATTCAATGAGGGTATGAGGGATAATAAATGAGGACTCATTGAGGGATTTTACATAGCCCTCATGGCCTCATATGACAAAAAAGGGATTGCATAGCCACGGGTGTTTCCCAAAACTGGGATTCCATGGGATATGGCCATTGGATATAGGCTTTTATTATACACAAGGGAGATAAATCTGCATACAGATTACGGGGGATGAAGCAATCTGATTGGTTCTTTATATAAATAGGATCTAGATAAATGAAATAACAAGAGTACTTGGAATAGGGTCAGAACTAACAAGAATAGACCAGAAATTGCTAAATATAGTAATAATAAGTAAAGCTGTTCCAAATAATAGGCTCTTCTACGCTACTGGAGTATACTCTAGAACAAAGGAACATGGCCAGATAGACGTAAACTATTGCATATATAGATAGAAGCAGAAAATTCTGGGTAAATTTGTCCTATAGCACTATGTGCTATTCTTAATAGGGGAAAAACGTCATGGGATAAGGATCCAAAAAGGGATTCTGGGAGAATTCTAAGCCAGAACATTACTCCTGTTCAATCGAACGCACCCCTTGTACCCCTTAGTACCATAGCACTACGTGCTAAGCCGATCAATTGGGGAAATAAAGTCAATTTCGGTGATTTTGGGTGGATTTTGGTGATTTGGAAGGATTGTCGGGTTGTTTGTGGTAATCAGATTTACTCTTCTACAAAGGAACACACCCCCGAACATACCCCTGTCTTGTTAGAAGCCATTGGTAACATAGCAATTACGTGCCACCATAGAAACCAAGATGGCGGCTTCCAGTATAAAAAATGGACGACGGAAGCTCGTATCACCCTAACAACACGCGCTGCGCATGCGTACTACCACCACGTATCACTATGGAGATGACGTCACAAGATGGCCGCTCACGCAGGTTACCATGACAACACAACATGGCGCCACTATGTCGCGTGACATGACGTCACTTCCGGGGTCCGGCACCGGGGTCCGGCAACCTTTCCCTGTAGGGCAACATGACATACTACTAACATCAAGGGAAATCCATGCACTAAAACTCCCGACACCGTATCAGCTTTCCAAACTCTGCACTTTTTTTCTGTCAAAAACCAAAATTATTAACCTACACCAAAAGGCGACAAGCGGTTGCGATGCGTCGGAAAATTGAAAACCGTGAACTTTTTTTTAAGCAATGTTTGTAGCAAATGCCCCAGCCCTCAAGATGACGACAGGTAAGGCACTTTCCTCAGGGTGAACGTCGAGGGTCTCTACATAGAAATCGGTGACTTCTATTATCAAAAGTTGTTTTTTGGCGGATGCCAAATGATATGCGTCAGAAAATGTAAAACGTCTCCCTCTTTATGCACGACTGGACGAACGAAAAACTTTTGTCATTTGATGATACCTTTCAAGTATATAGAACCCCTCGGGAATGAATACAAGGCAAACCGGTAAATTAGACACCCGCAAACCAAAAACACAGTTCTCTGCTGTGCTGCCTTTACACCCCTTCCCAAGAACCTGAAATAGTATAGACCCACAAATCCAGCAATTAAATAGACCCAAATTTAAAAACCCCTTTATTGATAAAGCCTTAAATAATTATTCGCGTCCTAACTCCAAATGTGGCAACCCAACGTGCCCCGACTGTGTCATCCGCCAACCATATCCTCTGGCATCTCACCCTCCCCTTCCCACCACTTAATCCTCAAATGCATTCTAGCCCCCTTGAATCACAAATAAAAGATCAGACAGCCCCGTTTTGGGGAAAGCACTTCGATACACTGATGCCAAAGAAACTTGATATCTTTCTTTTTTGACGGGAATGGCAGGAAGACAGCCTTATAGGCTATGACATTTCCATGATGTATGCTAGCTTGTTCCTGTTTGTTGTAATGTTATTTTGTAATCAATGTACTATACACTGCAAAATAAAGATCTATCTAAAATACACTTGATGTAACTTTTGGCTAGCTTTCAGGAAAACTGGCCATCACTGTACACCTCTTCGAAACGATATTGTCCCTCACTTCTCCAATTCTGATGCCAACGTTTGTTTCGAATACATCGAAAGTCTTATGTCATCTGCCTAAGACACAAAATATTCAAGTGTATCGGGGGGGGGGGGGGGGGGGGCACCAAAAATTTGCAAGACGTGACGTGGAGGTGGGTGAGTCTCTTGAGTGCGCCAAAAATGTGCATTTCCAACTTGTACAATTTTTTGAATTTTTCAAAAATATATCAATATTTCAGCTAATATATACCATCATTTGTGTTTCAAACCTTAAAGATGATGTTGTACATCACACTCTTAACATAAATACAACATCAGGACGCTTTATATGTGAGAATATTGGGCTTAATCTGGGAAAATGTCACACGTTAGTAGGGGGTGTGTATCTTGTTCGAAATGTAGAAAATGTGCAGACAATATTTTGGGAAAATTCTCTCTGATGCACTAAATTCAACTCAAGTTATTTATGCATTAATAGAATTTGTATGGATAGAAGAGGAAAGTAGCAAACACCTGAGAATACTGACAGAACAATTCAAATGAAAATTTGTTCCCGTATATGTACACCTGCTCTGGCCAAGCCTGATAATGAACAGCTTGTCACTTGTAGATTGGGGCCCACAGCAGCCCACAGAGGTTTAAATTGGTGGTACAAGTTTAAGAACATTATGAAACCCCCTTAAAGACAGCTGTGCCTACTAAGTTTATAAGTTTATTTTGGATTTTAATGGGAGAGTGGGGGGGAGGGGGGGGGGGGGGGGTCCGAGAACGGTAGTAGAAAATTTGCACGTAGGGGTGGGTGGGTGTAAAAAGGAGCTGAATAAAAAATAGGACGTCACGCCTATCAAATTTTTAGTGCCCCCCCCCCCCCCCCCCCTGATTGTATGGGAATTTTTTTTACAACTGATATTCTATTAATTTATTATTGGTTTATTGGTGTTTAATGTTATTTTGTTATTTTTATCATTGGTGGCTACATGATGACCTCAACATGGGCATAAGTCAAGCTCAGCCAGTCGTTTATACCTATGATGCCTACCTAAGGAGACTTCCACTCAGAAATTGGTTAACCCTTTACCTAACATGAAAAGCAGACGACACTTGCAAAAAAATTCTTGAATAACTATTTTTTTTTTCATTTTTTTGTCTCAAAAACATAGGTTATGACCCCTCGTTGGAACGAGCTCGTCGCGCTCGTTCCAGCGAGGGGTCATAATCTATGTGTTTGAGAATAACGAAAATTAATTGGCGATTTTTGAGAATAGCGCTGACCGGTTTTTGCCGTTACGTTGGGTAAAGGGTTAACAGGCCCTGGGAGAATGTGTAATTAATTGGAATATTCCTTCAAGCAGAATTTATTTATTTATTGGTGTTTAATGTCACATACTTCTGCCGGATGAGTCATGGTGACCGCAACATAGAGATAAAGTCAAGCCCGGCCAATTGTTTATACCCACGTTGCCCATTTTAATAAATAATAAAAATGCCGATAGGATCACCGATCCAATGTCGAGTTGTGACAGCACAAAAGTGGGTTTAATTATTATCAACTTATCGTCCAGAAACCAATTGTTTACAATTTACTATGTGAAGGGTAACTGTGAACTTGACCTTTGACCTAGTGATTCCGAAATAAATAGGGCTCTTTCTTGCACGAATGCCAACCTACCTATGATGTCTCATGAATGTAGGTGGAACCATTGTCAAATTATCATCTGGAAACCAATTGTTAACGATTTATTATGTTCAAAGTCACTGTGGCCTTGGCCTTTGACGTAGTGAGTCGAAAATAAATAGGGGTCTTCCACTCACCTAGGCCAATCTACCTATGAAGTTTCTCGAATGTGGGTCAAACCATTATCAAGTTATGGTCCGGAAACCAACTGTTTACGATTTACTATGTTGAAGGTCACTGTGCCCTTGACCTTTAACTAGCAAGTCCAAAATAAATAGGGTTCTTCCTCTCACTGATTCCAACCTACCTGTGAAGTTTCATGAACGTGGGTTGAAACATTATCAAGTTATCATCCGGAAACCAATTGTTTACGATTTACTATGTTGAAGGTCACTGTGACCTTGACCATTCACCTAGCGAATCCAAGATAAACAGATTTCTTCCTATCACTGATGCTAACCTATGAAGTTTCTTGAACATGGGGCGAACCATTATCAAGTTATCATCTATAAACCAATTGCTTTGATTTACTATGTGACCTTGACCTTTGACCTAGTGAGTCCAAAATAAATAGGGTTCTTCATCACGAAGGCCAACTTACATATGAAGTTTCGTGAATGTGGGTTGAACCGTAGTCAAGTTATCATCCAGAAACCAATTGTTTACAATTTACTATGTTCAAGGTCACTGTTACCTTGACCTTTGACCAAGCAAGTCCAAAATTAATAGGGTTCTTTCTCTCACCGATACCAACCTACCTATGAAGTTTCATGAACATGGTTTGAACCATTATCATCATCCGGAAACCAATTGTTTACGAAGGAACGCCCGCCCGCCCGCCATTCATCAAACTATAAGTCGAGTTTGACTTCGTCACAACTCGACTAAAAATGACAACGCCGGCCGAAAAAAACGAATGCGCCGGTGCCTGAGAACAAAAGATTACTTTTCTTTAGCCTAACAGGGGAAAAATTTGATTAAATGTGCCCAAATTATATTTATTTCAGCAGCAAGAGAAATATTGTCCTGGACAGGAATATCCACCAGCAGAATGCCAGGAGTTAAGGACAATTTCGGCATATATATATAGAGCTCTAACATATCACGTCCACAACAGGAGTATAAAATTAAGTTTAGTCAATCGTCCACATAATACAACTTTCAATCCAAGCACTAATCGTGATGGACCCTGGTAGTCCTTAGTGGGGAAAGTGAAACTTTTAGAAAATTTTAACCTTTTCCAAGCGAGTCGTTTTATCAGTCATCTGCAAGCTCCGATGTGGATTGGTGGATCGGTGGATTTGGAGATTATGAGTGGGGTCAGCAGGCTTGTTGGTCGGTAGGTTATCAGGGTAGAGTATGGACCATACAAGGAACGAAAAGTAAAGTTTATCGTTCTTCCCACGTTGCCCAATTTACAGAGCTTCCACCCCAAGCATTGGTGACTGGGTCCTACTTAACCGGTACAATAGAGTTTGTTTACCACAGTAGACTTCCCCGCATTCCCACGGGAGGATGAGAAGGATGTAGGAGTAAATTGTTGCAGGGGCCAATACTACACAGCATTTACAACTGTATTTTCTAGAATTGTATTTTAAGTCTACGACTAGAAATGGATCAAAAGAAGAACATAGCGCAACGCAAAGCGTTCCATACGGCCCTCCTACAATACCAATAGCATATGCTTATCACTGGTGTGGTGATATTCCTCAAGATGGCATAAATTTCTCAGAGCTGAAACGTTTAACCGATTAATCGATTAATCAATGATCAACATCTTGATCGATCCAAAAAGTAATTGATCGATTAAACGTTACTTTTGAACTACTGTATTATATGGGTTAACAAAGGAACAAACTTGCTCCAAAACATTCCGTTCTGACGGACGGACGGATACCTTGTCTATATACTGATCGAACCTCCTAAGAAGGTCAGGGCATAATAAATCACATGCCTATTGAAATGAATTAGCTGTCGCTTTACTGGAGGGTGAATGTGGGATGGGATGTCAAGTACGCACTTCAAACAAAACTTAAAATGCCCATCACACATTCATACTCCGATAATGCGACAGATAAGGCCAAACAAAATTAACTTAGTAATTGATTCTCCGGCATTTTTTTTTAACCGAATGACGGAGGGCGAGTAATATGTCATGTACCCGGTCTCCCCCCATCAGCAGGACCTCGGTGCAGGACCTCGGAAGTAACGTCATGTCACGTGACCCAGTAGTGCCATGTTGTGTTGTCATGGTAACCCGCGTGAGCGGCCATCTTGTTACGTAATCCCCATAGTGATACGTGGTGTTAGTGCGTATGCGCAGCGCGTGATGTTAGGGTGGTACGTGTTTCCGTCGTCCATTTTGTATACTGGAGGCCGCCATCTTGATTTCTATGGTAGCACGTGGTTGCTATGTTACCCAAAGGCCTACAACAATACAGGGGTATGTTCGGAGGGTATGTTCGATTGAGCAAGAGTATTTTCTTGATTCGTAAAATCACCTCAAACAACCCGACAAGTTGTACTATTTCGAATTCTTTCAGAATTGTCTGCATCTATCTATATATGCAATAGTCTACCTGACCATGTTCCAGTAGCGTAGAAGAGCCTATCAGTTGGAAAAGCTTTGCTTATTTTTGCTATATTTAGCTTTTCTGGTCTATTCTTGAAATAGTACAACTTGTCGGGTTGTTTGTAGTAATTCTACGAATCGGGAAAACACTCTTGCTCAATCGAACATACCCTCCGCACATACCCCTGTCGTGTTGTAGGCCTTTGGGTAACATAGCAACCACGTGCTACCATAGAAACCAAGATGGCGGCCTCCAGTATACAAAATGGACGATGGAAACACGTATCACCCTAACACGCGCTGCGCATGCGCACTAACACCACCTATCACTATGAGGATGACGTCACAAGATGGCCGCTCATGCGGGTTACCATGACAACACAACATGACGTCACGTGACATGACGTCACTCCCGAGGTCCTGCTGATGGGGGGTGACCGGGAACATGGCATACTACTAGGGCGGTTTGATTTTTATTTTTTAATCCTGATGGAATGGTCGCCGATGCCTAAAATCCAATTGTGAGAGCCTAAAATTAAATACTGGAGTTTCCATGTTTATTTCGCTGATAGTTTTTTTTTTTGTTTGTTTGTTTTTTTGTGACAGCGATCACACAACACAAAATCAGTATAGACAACTAAATTAGAGATCAAAAAGTTTTTTAACTGATTGAGTGCAAGAAGCCACAATTAGGCCTTTCCAAAAAAATGAGGTTACCAGTGCAAAAGTAACATTTTCCTTACCCATGTTTATTATTCAGTTAAACGGAAATAATAGTTGGGTTATACAAATTTGTTCTATTACAAATTATTGGAGAGCGCCTATTGGCACTCTCCAATATTTCGTAATTGAATAATTTTTGATGAACAAATAGAGACAAACAAAAATAATCTAGTCCTCAACCAGTTAAATAAATATTTATTTTGTATACATATGAGAATAGTGTCGCATTTCGCGAAGAGAACAACAATACTGTATCAATGTATACGACATAATGCATCGCAAATCGTGATGTGATACCGCTAAAATCACATGGTAGTTTTGTACATTTTGAATTTTGCCTCTGAAATAAAAATGACGAACGCGGGCCGCAAAAACGAATGCTCCGGTGACTGAGAATCAAGATTAATTTTATTTAGCCTAATTCATTTCAACTGATATAATTTAATCCTGAGCATTTGCTTGTATTATAAATCGCCCTTAGCGTCCGAAGTCTCCGTTATATGGGTATCATTGCAGTCAAATCAACTGCTGTGCAAACGACTGTTTTATTTTCAACATTGGCCAATGCGTGGTCACGATCTATGAAAAGAAAAATCAGCGTGAACAACCCACCAACTAACAGCCCACTTGCAGCAATTACAGTTTAATTGCAGAGTTGGACACGCCCATAATTTTGTACTTGACAAATGGATGAGCCAAGACAAAAACGTACATACGATAGGAAAATTGTTCCTCGAGTTTCGAAAAGCTCACCTCGGCCAATCTTATGCAAGCAAAAGGTATAACGTTAAAGAAATCAAATTATAAGCATTTCAACGGACGAAACAATTCAATTACACCCTTTGAAAAACGCTAATAATTTATTTCATTCATTCTTTAATCTCCATGAGGAGAAGATACAATTTCAGAAAATACAATTGTAAATATATTATAGTATTATTCCCTAATCTTCTCTACATACAGATCGCAAAAGTGTTCCCTTACGTGATCAGATTGCAATAAGATTGCTATCTGAACGCAACACAAAACACATTTACAACGATGAATCGATATTTGATAAAACAAATATTCAAAAATCAAGCCCGAGCCAAGGAAACGATATACATGTAAAAATAACATTTGATATGCAGTGTTTTCGAGTTTCTTTTCTTCGAATGAGATTCCACACTGTCGTGGGAAGAAAAATCGGACTACTATACGAGCCAGTACTGTAAAACTTTTAGAATTATATTTTCTAGAATTGAATTTTCTACCTATTAATATCACTGACTAAAGTGAATCATTAACATTTTAAAAGATATGGCAATTTGCGAACTGGCAAATTGCCACATCTTTGAAAATGCTAATGGTTCATTTCCACCCATTTAAAGTCATAACAAAAAAAAATACAATTCTAAAAATGTTTTATAGTATTGGCCCCAGGCCAAATTCTCTGTCCGCCTTTGTGATGGCTGTCAAGGTGATAGCTAAAAGTTGCGATTTTCTGATTTAAAAGTTTAAATATTTTCGATATTTTTTCTGAATGGGTTAAACATAAAACGTAAATATAGATATGTAACGGACCCCGAAAACCGATTTGTCACTTAAACAGATCAGCAGTAATTCAAGCGCTGCCAAATTGAGCATAAAAGTTAATGTTCATTATGGCGTACCTGTTGAACGCCACATGGGCTATCTGATAACTGTGTAATTATGGCCAGTTAATGGATAATTACGGTTAAGACAGTACATCGCATATGTTCTGGACACACACCCATATTACGCAACTAGCCTGTCACGAATGTTAGGAAATATCGAAATTCGAGTCTTTCAAAGGAACCTTAAAGCGAGTATTAAATTAAGATAGATCTAAGCGGCCGAGTTCAAGAGAAGCGATTAAACTGAGAATTAATGTTCTGGCTATGCAAATAAAAATCGGGGGATTTCTCAAAGAAAATCATTCTAGTCTGAAGGTGTGTAGGACTGTGGGTCGTTGCGAGGACATGGGGATGTCCCATGCTATAGGTTAGAGGAGGTGTCGCATCGCTGCGAAAGTATAGGCACGTTGTGATGTATGTGTGTGTGTGGGGGGGGGGGGGGGGGCACAGAGCTCATATTTAGAACAGGAGCAGTCGCGGGCCAAGTCGGTGGCCATATATGAGAATAGGATCGGAAACACGAAGTACGAGCTCAGGGAGCTATTTGCATTTAGGTAAACGGCATTACCTGTTTGAGAAGGCAAGCCATACGTTGGTAGAGTAGGCTTTGCCTGTATGAACATTATTCTGAGATAAACGTAGGTGAGCGTTTAACCCCATTTGTGGCGACTACTTGAGTGAAAAGCGTCAAATGAAATGACAATAAGCTAGTGACCGTGCGGCGGTGGTGGAGTGACATTCCATCGCATGCTGGAGCAGAGGCGTCCGATAAAGTGACAATACGTTAGTGGCCTGCGACGGCAGTGAAAGGGTGAAGTGAAGGGGCGACCAAGGAACAAACCCCAGCGAAAAGGAGGAAAAACCAGCGACAACAGAGAATGCGGGCCCGCTAGTGACTCAAAAACTGTGTGGGTAGGGGGGGGGGGGGGGTGATTGACATTTTGTTTTCTTATACTTTTGGATTCCATGTAACTCACAAATTATGTTTATTTTTATATATATATGTATTAAAATTGTTGTTTTCAGTGAACCCTTGTTGATTTATGCTTTTCGAGGAAAAGATATTAACCCTTTCAGGATAAGAACCCCAACACAAGTGAAATGGGCGGGTTTGTCACGGTGAGACTTACGTTCACGCACGGATTCAGGCAACACTCCTTGAGTTTTGGCTGAATACGCGGCGTGAATCTATTTCTTCCAGCAGCGACAAAGCCTCGTTTTCCGACATCTGGCGAGCCTAAAACCAGGATCTTCCTAAAAGGTGACAATTAAAAAGTTCAAATTCAACAGGTTCACTCAATGACAATTTGATACATGCTTCAGTTTCAATGTTCATACAGGTTGTCGCATTGAAATGTTAATATTTTTCATAAGTTGTCTAGGTGTTAACCATTGGTTAAATTAGCTTTTTAATTCGATCGGCAAATTTAAAATAACGGTGCTGGAAATTCTCGCGTAATAATAGGACGCAGTGTAGGATAGGGAATAATTAACCCTTTAACACGAAGAAAAAAAAAATGCCGCTCAGGATCACCGTTCCAATGTCGAGTTGTGACAACAGAAAAGGTGGGTTTGATCATTATGAAGTTATTGTCTGCAAATGAATTATTGAGTGTGTGCTGGGTCTGTGACCTTTACATTTGACGTACATCGTCCACAAACCAATTGTTGCGATTTACTATGTTCAAGGCCACTGTGACCTTGACCTTTGACCTGGCGAGTTCAAGACCAGTAGGGTTCTTCCTCACAGCAAGGCCAATGCAGCTATTAAGTTTCACGACTATAGGCTGAACCACTGTCAAGTTATTGTCTGGAAACCAATTGTTGCAATTTGGTCACTGTGACCTTGACCTTTGACCTGGCGAGTCCAAGGTCAATATGGTTCTTCCTCGCACCAAGGCCAACACACCTATGAAGTTTCATGACTCTAGGTTGAACCACTATCAAGTTCTCATCCGGAAACCAATTGTTGCGATATACTATGTTCAAGGTCACTGTGACCTTGACCTTTGACCTGGTGAGTCCAACATCAATAGGGTTCTTCCTCGCACCAAGGCCAACACGCCTGTAAAGTTGCATGACTCTAGGTTGAACCACTATCAAGTTATCATCCGGAAACCAATTGTTGCGATATACTATGTTCAAGGTCACTGTGACCTTGACCTTTGACCTGGTTAGTCCAAGATCAATAGGGTTCTTCCCCGCACCAAGGCCAACACACCTATGAAGTTTCATGACTCTAGGTTGAACCACTATCAAGTTATCATCCGGAAACCAATTGTTGCGATATACTATGTTAAAGGTCACTGTGACCTTGACCTTTGATCTGGTGAGTCCAAGATCAATAGAGTTCTTCCTCGCACCAAGGCCAACCCACCTATGAAGTTTCATGAATGTAGGTTGAACTACTATCAGGTTATCATCCGGAAAGGAATTGTTGCGATTTACTATGTTCAAGGTCACGTTGACCTTGACCTTTGACGTAGCGAGTCCAAAATCAATAGGGTTCTTCCCCTCACCAAGGTCAATCTACCTATGAAGTTTCATGAATGTGAGTTGAACCATTATCAAGTTATTATCCGGAAACCAATTGTTTAAGATTTACTACGTTCAAGGTCACTGTGACCTTGACCTTCGACGTAGCATGTCCAAAATCAATAGGGTTCTTCCTCCCACCAAGACCAACCTACGTATGAAGTTTAATGAATGTGAGTTGAACCACTATCAAGTTATCATCCGGAAACCAATTGTTTACGCCCGCCCGCCCGCCCGCCATTCACCAAACTATAAGTCGAGTTTGACTTCGTCACAGCTCGACTAAAAATTTGTTTGAAATTTTTAGTGATAAATTTCAATAATAGTTAATTAGTGTGGGTGAGCGGTTGGGCTTTGCGGGTAATGAATTGCAAAAATTTGTGAAGGATGAGCAAAAGCGTGTTGCAAAAGAAATGACCGCAGAGTTAGAGCGCCAGGTTACGTTGAAGCGCGAGGAGGCTGCTTCACGGATAGCCGAACGGGAGAAAGAAGCTGCGTTAGAGCGTGAAAGGGTAGTGAGAGAAACTGTGCTAGAGCGTTAAAGGGGAGAGAGAGAAGCTGTGCTAGAGCGTAAAAGGAGAGAGATAGAGGCAGCACTAAGAGCTGCGGAGCGAGAGAAAGAGATTCAGGTTGAGCGCGAAAGGTCTGAAAGGGCGCGTGAGGAGGCTGAAAGGCAACATGAGAGGGAAATGGAAATTTTAAGGGCTAGGGCTCAGTTACCCGGAGCTAATGGTAGACAGGGTGGAGAAAGTCCCGTGGGAAACGTGAGGGCACCTTATCCCCAGTTGCCAAAGTTCAATGAACAGACTGATGACACTGACGCTCACAGAGGTTTGAAAGATTTGCTTCGAGTCAGGGTTGGCTCGATGACGTCTGGGGGGGGGGGGGGGGTCAGTCTTAGTCCGTTGCTGGCGGGCAAGTCGTTACAAGTATATGTGAGCAAGCCCCTTGACCAAGCTAATGACTACGGTGAGCTGAAAAAGGCTATACTCAAGAGGTACCAGCTCACAGAGGGGGGTTTCAGGGCGAAGTTCCGAGAATGTAAAGCTGAGAAGGGTGAAAGTGTGTACCAGTTTGTGTCAAGGGCCACTTGGTATTTCGACAGGTGGGTCGAATTGTCTGAAAATGAACAGTCATTTCCCTCCCTGAAAGACTTACTTATCAGGGAGCATTTTATGTCATCGTGTTACCCCGAGATGGCATTGTTTGTTAAGGAGAGGAAGCCAAGTAGCGTGAAGGAAATGACTAGGGTGGCCGAGCATTATTTGGAGGCTCATGGGGAAGGTCTGACCCAGGGTAGGTCGGGCAGGAATGGGAGTAACGTGGTTGCAAAGGAATCCGTTAGGAACCCATGCCCCGAACCGAAAAGTTCCAGAGGGAATCAGAGAGGGTCAGAGCCCAGGGACACCACATGTTTTGTGTGTAATAAAAAGAGGCACCTGGCCAGTTGGGTGGTTACGAGGTGGGGGGGGGGGGGGGGGTGGTCAAACACGGTCCCCCAAAGAATTGGAGGGAGAGGCCCGTTTCATAAATCCGATCTGTAGACTGCTAAACGTTTTCGGGCTCGCGCAACCGTCACGGTTGACCGATCGCGACCAAAAGGGGACGTTCTCATCTAGACATGATACAGACTCGTCCTGCTAAGTTACAATGGAATTCTTTCATAAATACGACCTGTAGACTGTTAAAGGTTTTCGGGTTTCGGGCTCGCGCAGTTGTCACGGTTGACCGATCGCGACCAAAAGGGGAACGTTCTTATCTGGACATGACCTCAAATCTGCATATGGAATTTCGTGATGATCGGACACGAACTATGGGGTGTTATTTATTTTATTTATTAGGGTTTAACGACAATTTAACAGCCACGGTCATATCGTGTCGGTAACGGTTTTACGGGTGGGGGAAGCTGGAGTACCCGGAGAGAACCACGGAGCAACGACGAACAGCTGCCAGTGCCCCAACAACGCAACTGATAACTGTAGCACAGGCAGGGTTAGAATGGTTTAAGACATGCGCACCATTGACGTGCAGTACGCCTTAGTACACGGCGTCATCGTGCCCCCGTGTGGACAATCGGGGTTAAGTACCTTGCCCAAGGATACAACGCGGGAATCCGAATCGATCGCTCAGACGGTCACCCATCCAAGGACTAACCGGGCTCGACGTTGCTTAACTTCGGTGATCTGACGAGAACTGGTTACCGCAACACCACCGCGCCCCCAACTGCAGGGTGTAGTCTGTACTAAAAAAGTGTGAACAGACTCACAAGTTGACAGACTCACAGACTTCCGCACGCGTAATGGCAATAACTTATCTTGACTTTGTCAAGTTAAGCTAAAACGACCCAGTTATGACGAATATTAATGAAGTATATCGGAACTATATTTTCTTCGGACTGAAAAAGATCACCGCATCATGAATAGGCAGCGATCAGCTGTGTACTTTCATGCATAAATTCAAGGTTGAAAAGAGTGGAATTATCGATAGGAATGATCGGATTCTTATAAAAAAGCGTATAATAAAGAGAAAATCTAGTGTTTTTGAGTGAATACCGAAAATTATCTCACTCGTGGTCGAGATAAATGTTTAATTTCGCTCGCGCAAGCGCTCGCGAAAAATAAACTTTGTTTCGCCGCGGTCACTCGTGAGATAATTTTCGGCGTAGTCTAAGATCTTTTTCGAATCACCTAGTCCCTGGCAATTTAATGACATAATTGTGATAGAAATTAGGTTTGATATAGGGTTCGATTGAAGGGACAATATCCACCACACAAATACCATATTACCGTCACGTGTTTATACTCAATGTCACAAATAGCCTAACAAGTTCACAACAAAGAGGTGCATTGAGGGTTTAGGCTTGTAGGAAGTTTGTGAATGGGATTTCGGTTCAAACGGTTACAAAGACAGGTGTGTAAAAATGACTGACCTTTGTAGACCGTAAGAGATAGAGGAGAGGGGAGGGAACATGGTGAGGTTATAAAATTAATAGAATTTTTTTCCTGTACAGATGCATACCATTTTTGTGTTCTTATTTATCTTTTGCTGAAAAAAGCCTGACTAGCAGTGAAATATATATCTAAACATACAGTTGAAACTAGAAAACCTGTCAAAATTAGCGCAGAAAAGGCATTCGATTCCACATCATGTCATTTATCGATATGGCCTTACATTTTTTTAATTTTGGTTAGTGCTTTAAATCCTACATACATACGTTCTATAATGATATCTTATCCCGCATCAATGTAAATTCTTCTCAAACTTCACAGTTTTTCCCATTAGGTAGAGGCTGCAGTCTGAGGAACCCATTGTCACCTTACATTTTCCTAATATGTGCAGGAATTTTAGCAATCATGATTAGGTCATGCAACGCAATAAAGGGTATAACAGTAGGAACTATGGATGTTAAGATATCGCAATATGCTGACGGTACATCGCTTTTCTTGGATGGATCACCCCAGTCACTGGAGGCACCGATGAACACACTGGATGCCTTCAAACATATAAATTATAATGAAACACTGGCAGTTAGGATCAGCAGTAAAAAGGACTGTACTTAAAAAATGCGATAGGTGGAAGCTTAACTGGAACATTTAGCGTTTTAGGTATTCAGTTCACTAAAAGTCGTGATAAAACTGTCCACAAAAATTATCATAAAAAAGCAAACGGAGGTGAGAAAAACTCAACTGCAGTGGTCAAAACGTAATATCTCGGTGCCATGAAGAATAACGGTTGTAAAATCTTTGGTCGTCGCAAAATTGGTTTATCTTTTTTTTTTTGCTCTTCCAAATCCTCCCCATGAAACCATAGACAAACTGAATAGACAACTTTATAAATAGGCAAAATAAAGCGAATTCCTTTTATCCAACATTACGACAAGGACGGGTGTAAAACGATTCAGTTGAATGCTTTTATTATTTTTTTAAAGACAGCATGGGTTAGTCGCTTTATAAAAAATCTTTCATGCTGGAAAGAACTTTTCGTAAACTGTTCTCCTTTTTTAAACTGTGACTGGTATATAGCAAACCCCAACATATTGGATAATTACTCTAAAAATATTAACAATCCTTTCAGGAAAGACGTAATTGATGCTTGGTCGCCTTTCACAAAAAGACTCCTCCCCGGGAGCCTAAGGATTTTTTAAGTGCATACATTTTCGATAATGAACATATTAAAGTGGGAATAGACCACTGAGAAACGCTTCGTTAAAATCGAAAGGTATCTTCTTTGTAAATGAGTTTTTAGGGTTAAACGGAAAAATGTTGTCTCATTTTCAATTTAAAAAGCGCTTTGATATACAAATAGACTTCTTGTCATACAGGGGAGTACAAAATTATAATACCGCCCACCAGGCAATACAACTGAGCTAAACATATTACAAAACCCCATACTCCCGCTCCATGTAAAAACATTAATTTCCCGTGGGAACAAGATAACTTATAAAAAAGACACTTATTATGGGCACAAAAGAAAAAAAATCTCTTATTGAAATGGGAATCCAAGTTAGGCATAGAACTGAGTGCAAAAGGCTGGACAAAAAACGTTACGAATCCCCTTCGAATGTACAATCAACTTCAAATATAAATGGCTTCAGTATCGCATAAATACACGCATTTTAGGAACCAACACCCTTAACCCTTTACCTAACATGAAAAGCAGACGACACTTGCAAAAAAAATTCTTGAATAACTTATTTTTTTCATTTTTTGTCTCAAAAACATAGGTTATGACCCCTCACTGGAACGAGCTCGGCGAGCTCGTTCCAATGAGGGGTCATAACCTATGTTTTTGAGACAAAAAATGAAAAAAATGAAAGTGTCAATGACACTGTAGCTTAACTTGTGTGTTGTGTTTGATGAAAAGGATAATGTTCAATGTTTATGAAAGGATTATGAAATAAGGCAAGAATTGTGATAATTGGGAATATGTTCATTTCTGTTCCCTGTATGCTATGTTTATGATAAAAATAATATGAGGTGTACACTGTACTAAAGAGCTGAGGGGTGGGTTAATATGACCTCACAGTTAATGTATGTGGCCCTCACAGTTAACATATATCAACAAAAGTTACCAAGTTACACTGAAATTATTCCAAAACGAGTCATCCTATCAAGTTACATTGAATCCCTTCATATATATATATATATATATATATATATATATATATATATATATATATATATATATATATATAAATATATATATATATATATATATATATATATATATATATATATATATATATATATATATATATATATATATATATATATATATCAAAATGGGACGTTCTCATCTAGGCATTATATGAAGTCAACCTACCAAGTTACAATGAAATCCCTTAATAAATATGACCTGTAGACTGTGCTAAAGGTTTTTGGGCTTTGGGCTCAGGCAGCCATCATGGTTGAATGATCGCAACCAAAAGGGGACATTCTCATCTGGGCAACACCTGGAGTGATCCTACAAAGTTACAATGAAATCCCTTCATAAATATCACGACCAAAAGGGGATGTCATCATCTAGGCATTATATGGAGTCAAACTTACGGGTAACAACGAAGTCCTTCCCTAAATATGACCAATAGACTATGCTAAAGGTTTTGGGGTTTGGGGTTCGGGCAGCCATCAAGGCTGAATGATCGCGACCAAAAGGGGACGTTCTCATCTAGACATTATTTGGAGTCATCCTACCAAGTTACAATGAAATCCCTTAATGAATATGACCTGTAGACTGTGCTAAAGGTTTTCGGGCTTTGGACACCTGAAGCCGTAACAGTTGCCCAATCGTGTCCAAAAGGGGATGTTCTCATCTAGACATTATATGAAGTCAACCTACCAAGTTACAATGAAATCCCTTCATAAATATGATCTGTAGACTGTGCTTAAGGTTTTCGGGCTTCGGGCTCGGGCAGCCATAATGGTTGAATGATCACAACCAAAGGGAACAATCTCATCTGGGCATCATCTGGAGTGATCCTACAAAGTTACAATGAAATCCCTTCATATATATGACCTGTAGACTGTGCTCACGGTTTTCGGGCTTCGGGCACTTGTAGCCATCACAGCTGACCATCACGACCAAAAGGGGATGTCATCATCTAGGCGTTATATGGAGTCAACCTAATAGGTTACAATGAAATCCTTCCATAAATATGACCTTTTACCTATGCTAAAGGTTTTTGGGCTCGGGCACCCATCAAGGCTGAATGATCACGATCAAAATGGGACATTCTCATACAGACATTATATGAAGTCAATCTACCAAGTTACAATGAAATCCCTTCATAAATATGACCTGTAGACTGTGCTAAAGGTTTTTGGGCTTCGGGCTTGGGCAGCCATCATGGTTGAATGATTGCAACCAAAGGGGACAATCTCATCTGGGCATCATCTGGAGTGATCCTGAGAAGTTACAATGAAATCCCTTCATAAATATGACCTGTGGAGTGTGCTCAAGGTTTTCGGGTTTCGGGCACCTGTAGCCATCACAGTTGACCAATCACGACCAAAAGGGGATGTCATCATCTAGGCATTATATGGAGTCAACCTAACAGGTTACAATGAAATCCTTCTATAAATATAACCTTTTACCTATGCTAAAGGTTTTTGGGCTCGGGCACCCATCAAGGCTGAATGATCATGACCAAAATGGGACGTTCTTATCTAGAAATTATTTGGAGTCATCCCACCAAGTTACAATGGAATCACTTCATAAATATGACCTGTAGACTGTGCTAAAGGTTTTTGGGCTTCGGACACCTTTAGCCATCAAAGTTGCCCAATCATGTGCAAAAGGGGACGTTCTCATCTAGACATTATAGGAAGTCAACCTACCAAGTTACAATGAAATCCCTTCATAAATATGACCTGTAGACTGTGCTTTAGGTTTTCGGGCTTCGGGCTCGGGCAGCCATAATGGTTGAATGATCACAACCAAAGGGAACAATCTCATCTGGGCATCATCTGGAGTGATCCTACGAAGTTATAATGAAATACCTTCATAAATATGACCTGTAGACTGTGCTCAAGGTTTTCGGGCTTCGGGCACTTGTAGCCATCACAGCTGACCAATCACGACAAAAAGGGGATGTCATCATCTAGGCATTATATGGAGTCAACCTAATAGGTTACAATGAAATCCTTCAATAAATATGACCTTTTACCCATGCTAAAGGTTTTTGGGCTCGGGCACCTATACAGGCTGAATGATCGCGATCGAAATGGGACGTTTTCATCTAGACATTATTTGGAGTCATCCTAACAAGTTATATTGAAATCCCCTCATAAATATGACCTGTAGACTGTGCTAAAGGTTTTCGGGCTTCGGGCACCTTTAGCCGCCACAGTTGCCCAATCATGTCCGAAAGGGGACGTTCTCATCTAGACATTATATGAAGTTAACCTACCAAGTTACAATGAAATCCCTTAATAAATATGACCTGTAGACTGTGCTAAAGGTTTTCGGGCTTCGGGCTCGGGCAGCCATCATGGTTGAATGATCGCAACCATAGGGGACAATCTTATCTGGGCATCATCTGGAGTGATCCTAAGAAGTTACAATGAAATCCCTTCATAAATATGACCTATAGACTGTGCTAAAGGTTTTCGGGCTTTGGGCTCGGGCAGCCATCATGGTTGAATGATCGCAACCATAGGGGACAATCTCATCTGGGCACCATCTGGAGTGATCCTAAGAAGTTACAATGAAATCCCTTCATAAATATGACCTGTGGACTGTGCTTAAGGTGTTCGGGCTTCGGGCACTTGTAGCCATCACAACTGACCAATCACGACCAAAAGGGGATTTCATCATCTAGGCATTATATGGAGTCAACCTAACAGGTTACAATGAAATCCTTCCATAAATATGACCTTTTGCCTATGCTAAAGGTTTTTGGGCTCGGGCACCCATTAAGGCTGCATGATCGCGATCAAAACTTGATTGGCCAGTTTTCACATGAGATTTCTCAGCACTGCAGCCGAATTTTGTCGAAACGATTCCCGTGAGAGGATTGGGCCTTCATCCAGGAACAATTTTCCTGTTACATGGTTTATTCAAAGTTTTAACCTTCACCCAGTATTCGGGCCTAGAATTCGAGTACCCTAAAATTCTTCGTAAAATTGGTTCATTTGGAGGTCACCTTTCGGCCATTTTCGAATGGAATATCGAAAAATGATTTAAATGGTCGTATTCACAATTGCGTACCGAGCATATTTGCTGTTGTAAGTTTGGTTGTAAAGTTTAATACTATGCTCATTCTGTTTGCATAAAGATAGGTGCAGTCAAAAAAAACTCTCATTTTTCAGAATTTGGTAAGTTTAAGTGACGATTTACTCCATTCCTAATTGATTGAGCGCTGAATGTTTTCTATGGCTGTATGCAGCAATCATAGTGTGACAACTTTTGTTTTATATGTCATTATTAAAAGTTTAACCCTTAGGCAGATTTGAGACCGCCCATATGGTTACGGTCGGAATAATGGATATTTTCATAAAATCACTGAATATTGACAAGCGTGCAGTGATAGTTTGGAAGAGAATATCCGAAAATGCTTTCGAAATTCGGATTCACAGTTCAATTCCAAGAATGTCTCCTGTTATAAGGTTGCTGTAAAGTTTAACGCAGTCCCTGTCTCGGATGCATAAAGGTAGGTGCCGTCGAAAAAAACTCTCATTTTTTTCAGAATTTCGCTGGTTTAAGTGACAATTTACTCCATTCCTAATTCATTGAGCGCTGAATGTTTTTCTATGCCTGCATGCAGCAATCGTAGCACGACAACTTCTGTTTTATACGTTATTATTAAAAATTTAACCCTTACAGATTTAGGAGTTCCCATGCGGGTACAGTAGGAATAACTGTTATTTTCGCAAAATCAGTCCCTGAATATATTGGTAACCGTGCAGTGGCCTTTCGGTGGTGAAACACGAAGCCGCAAATAGTTAAGGTTGAAAAGTTCATCAAATAGACAGATATAATGCCAAACTCAGACGGTGACAGGTAAATAATGAACGGAAAAGTCGTTGAACTGAGAAGAAAGTAGGGACAAATCTTCCCCTCGGTTTCCACCTGATCCACGGTGTTTCCACGCGGTCTTGGCACTTGACAAAGATATTAAACTGGCGGGCAGGGACAGGAGAAAACATTCTGAGAATTTGAAGTTGCTGCCTTGTATGGTCGGGACATAATTGGCGTATATCCGACATTGTATCTGTTCAGTTTGAATGTCAAATTAGCCAGATGACGGCTTTTTCGCCACCGGGTCGAGTTGTCAGTTTCTGCCGGTACGCTCTGAAATAAGCAGTTTAACTCCGAACTTTCAGTCGCATGTGAATGCGTGAATATTGAAAGCTGAACAGTTCATCAAATAGACAAAAATAATGCCAAACTCGACGGGTGACAGGCAAATAGTGAATGGAAACGTCGTTGCATTGGGAACAGAGAAGGGACGAATCGTCCCCTCGGTTTCCACGCGATCCACATTGTTCCCACGCGGTCCCGCCACTCGACAAATATACTAACCTGTCGGGCAGGAAAAGTAGAACAACTTCTGAAAATTTCGTGTAGCTGCCTTCAGTGGTCTGGACGTAGTGGCCGTATGAGCGACACTGCTGTCTGTTCAATTTTAATGTCAAATTAGCCAGGTTACCGCCTATTCGCCATTAACCCATGCGCGATTACTGTCCACTTTTCATTTCTGACAAATATCTAACTGTTGCCAGCTTGGAGAGGTCCATTTGGCGCCAGTGTACACAATGCATCTTTCAGTCACAACCGTCTCTCCACCAGAAACTGAGAATCCACGATTTCAAGCGGAACTACCCCAGAGGGGGGAGCAGTGCCACAACCCCAGACATACCCAGCGTCAGGTCGCACCGGCTAGAACAGGACCAAATTCAAACAATTACCTCCACTCATTAAAACGCTATATCTCGGCCAATTCTTGGCCGATTTCCATGAATTTTTCACTCATTCTTCACAAATAGTTACCGCATCTTTTCACACAGAGAGCGACACCAATTTCCCATTCTATCGTGTTGAATGTCAGGAGAGGGTATGTGCATGTTCGGGGCCATGTACAACTATTTCTATCCCCCTAGTTGCGCATGCGTGAAAAACAGAGCTATCTTCATTGTCCAATTTACTATGGAGGTCAATGGGAGAAAGCAATAAAACATCATTTTTCACCCATATTTGCTTTTCAATAAAATTCGCGTACATATGATCAAATAGCTTAGGGCATCCTCTTTAAAGTGATGTTTAATACTTATTGCTAGACAAAATTCTTCATGTTTCCATTTTTGTTTTAAATATCTTATTTTATCTGTGTGCATTTCCTTATGAATTTATGAAAAAAGGCTGACTGCGGTAGCTTTAAAGTTAAAAATATATATTAACCATCAATAGCATGCATTCCGCGTACATCATTCGGAATAAAGTAAACTTTAAATTATTTGATTCTATAAAAATATTTCAATTATGGTTTTGTTTTAATGTTTCCATTTCACTTTGAAAATAGTGATTTTTTATATTTATGCGATTTCAACAGACGATTCTCCGCGGCTAATATTGTCTTCACTGACGTGAATGAAAGGACTTAAAAGCTCCATCATTTCTATTGACTCGTTAATATAAGTGTTTAATTTTGCATTGAACACAATGTATGTGATTTTAACAATTTAGAATTAATAACTTTGCTGACTGTGTACAGGTTTAGAACAATTAGGTTAATCTGAAGTTGACAGCTAATTGGAAAAACTTTGATATTGGTATTTTTTTTAAACAATTACTCAATGTCAGGTTTCTAATTATTATAAAACCAGTACTTCTTCGGAACCACTGCACCCTCGGGGAGAGGTAGTACCTATGTGAGAGGACCCAACCTCTCACACTGGTCCTCACCCGAGGGGTTCAACCGACATCAGCCAAAGAGACCATCACGCCGCAACCGGTGACACCTGCCGAGTACCTGAGCCCGTTCCTCCTCCAACACGCCTAGACATGTGAGAATTGATCATCTACAATCATTTAGGGTCGAAAGGGGCGTGTTCTCCATATCGTCACTGCGCGCCTTCGGCGCGCGAAACCTTTCCTTTCCAGGTGATAGTTGAATGAATTCAGTTCAGGCGATGTTCATATTTTGGGGGGGCAACACAAACTTGCCTGAAAAAAAATGAAACTGCCATAAAAAATCCTTTTTCGGGCTAAAAAATTGTTCTCAAATGCATTTTACTCTACTATTGCAAACCAAGAATTCAAATATGAAGAACGCCACCCCATCCCTCCCACTCCCAGTCCTCACATCTCCTTATTTAAGATTTCCGTGTGCTTTTGGAAGATAGTTGTTTGTAAATATTTATTTGTTGTGTTTAAGTTTTTGAATTTTAATAATAAAAACATTTCACATCAAATTTTAGTCTTTGCTTTTCATTTTGTACATTTACAGTTCTGCAGATGACGCGATCAACAGCCAACTGAAAAGTTGTGAATTGCATTCAATTCCAAACATACAAGTATACCGAGATATGAATACGATGTGCAGGTAACGAATGGTCGCCGACTGTTGGTAATCAAATTTCGCTTTCATATTCCAATGTGCTTGTGTGTTCGAGACGACTGTAAATTAATTTCTTCATCGATGGTACACAACGAGGTGCGAAGCTTTTTAATTATTACCCGCGCAGTCAAGTGCGAGAAAATAGGGGCGACAACTCGAAATTTAATGTCTGACTCAGGCAATAGAAATAGTTCAGTATGTGGGACGTTCTCATCTAGACATTATTTGGAGTCATCCTACCAAGTTACAATGAAATCCCTTCATAAATATGACCTCTAGACTGTGCTAAAGGTTTTCGGGCTTCGGGCCCTTGTAGCCGTCACAGTTGCCCAATCAAGTCCAAAAGGGGATTTTCTCATCTAGACATTGTATGAAGTCAACCCATCAAGTTACAATGAAATTCATCAATAAATATGACCTGTAGACTGTGCTAAAGGTTTTCGGGTTTTGGGCTCGGGCAGTCGTCACGGTTGCCAGATCATGCCCAAATCGGGAAATTCTCTTCTAGACATCTTAAGGAGTCATCCTACCAAGTTACAATGAAATCCCTCCACATTAAACATGACCTGCAGTCTGTGCTAAAAGTTTTTGGGTTTCGGGCTTGGGCAGCCATCACGGTTGATAGATCAAGCCCAAAAGGGGACGTTCTCATCTAGGCATTATACAGAGGCATCCTACCAAGTTACAATGAAATCCCTTCATAAATACGACCTGTAGACTGTGCTAATGGTTTTCGGGTTTTGGGCTCGGGCAGCCATACCGGTTGCCCGATTGCGACCAAAAGGGGACGTTCTCATCTAGACATGACCCCAAACCTGCATATGAAATTTCGTGACGATCAGACAAGAACTGCGGGGTGTAGCCCGTGCTAAAGGAAAATGTGAACAGACGTCACAGACTAACAGACTTCCGCACGCGTGATGGCAATAGCTTATCTTGACTATGTCAAGTTAAGCTAATAATGAAAATTAATTGGCGATTTTGAGAATAGCGCTGGCCGGTTTTGGCCGTTACGTTGGGTAAAGGGTTAAAGAGGATGAATATATCTGAAGATGGCACGTGTTCCTTTTGCAAAGGTAAAAGAAACATTAATTCACCTGTTTTGTGAATGTCCACTTGTTTCATCCTTTTGGAGTGATTTCGTCAACTGGATTTTCACAATACAGGACATTATATATATTTACCAAAACAGGTTAAACTGTTTAGCAACCCAAATTCCCACATGTTACCGCCCATTTTTCGTATTTTACTTATTTTTTTAAAACATTTTATTTATAGAACAAAAATAAAAAGTTAGATATTAGTTTACGGAAAAAAGAAATACTTAATTATTATAATGTAGAGAGATCAGCGTATTATCTTTTGTGTCGTACAAAAATTTTTAAAATCGGTGAGAAAATCTAATAAATTTGATAGAAGAGTGAAACTCCATCTACAACAATACTCAGACAGTTATTATTATTATTATTAGGACTGCTGTTAACTGCCAAAATGTTTTTGAGTGCATCCAGTGAAACCTTTCGATGGCTTCTACAGGCTTGGCATTCTTAAAAATGCAGGAGGGCTAAAATCGCTCCCCTCGCATGGCCTAGGCGAGCGATTAGCTCTCCCCAAGCTTACAAAAGCTAAAAGTGGCAAAATGAAGTTGTGCTATTAATGAATTCTCCCTAATTTAGTGCTGCTAATAAGGTAATCTCTGTGAGATGGCTACATTGATCCCCCCACCCCCCCCCCCCCACGCCTCCGGGACTCGACAAGGCCCGGAGGTGTGGGAGGGGGGCATTGTGACCGTCTTACAGAGACCACTAACACAACAGAGATCCGAAAAAGATGAAGGTTTTAGGAATAGGCTGTTATAGAAATCATTATTTCGTAAGGCCTGGAGGGCTAGTTTTCGGCCTCCTTATTTTTTTAAGGCGAGCAGTAGGCGAGCGAATAAATTGCTCTCCTGAAAATGACAGGCCTGGCTACTACACCCCAGACAAGTGCCAAGAACTCAACGGCTATATATCAATCTACCTGCAAATGATGGTTTACTCTATATTACAGTAACGAGATTTGTACATAGCCAGACTCACTGGCCACAAGCAATGGGTTGTCTCAGTTTATTGGAGAATGCCTATAGGCTTTCTCCAGTGATCTGAATCAGTTTTAAAATGTCCGATCAAATTACTTTTAACACTGGCGAATCACAGGTCAAATTATTGGGGAGGGTAAGGATTTTTCAACATTCCACTAGTTAAGATCGATAACGTCGTCTTCCAATAGCGGATACAAATGCATAGAAACGTTAAGTAACTTCGAGCATCCTGATACTCGGTCATTTTACCTTGTCGTGGCTCCCGACGTGGCCACACTGTCTTGCCAACACCACACCATCCAACTCAACTCTAACAAACAGCCCTCTACCCTTGCCCTTATTTAAAAAAAATAATAATCCAAAATGGTAACTAAACTCGAAATGTATTTATTATATATTGTACTTAATTTGTATACTTTTTCTACATTGCTTTATTATGTGAAAATAAAAGTTTGAACATTCTTTAGTACCCGGTGAACGCATGCGTGAACATCACTGTCCATGCGTGGATTACGACCAATACACGGCGACGGTTCTGTAGATTGTAAACAAAAGTGTACAAACAAAAGATACATAATTTTGTCAAGAAAATTGGAGTTATAAACATATGAACAGTATGCTGACATTATTTCTCATCAATTATACTTCAGATAAGAGTACTTCAACGGATCTCCTACAAGTTCGACTGGTTGTTGTGTAACTGATACATGCCTCATATAGGGGCGTGGTCATGCCAAATGAATTGGGGGACCAAATATTTTTGGTACTGCTAAAGCCTCCATTTTACTTTGTTAAAATTGTGTATGCCCCAAAGGGGATGGTCGGGGGTCTTCCCTGAGGACAAAACTAACTTCTCATGCCAATTGGAGCACCTTGGGTACTTTTTTGAAGGCTTCGGTATCCAGAACGTGGAGGAATAACCATAGCAAAATGACCAAATAAAATGCAGGGTGGGAGGTCATGAACTAGTTGAAGGGATTTCAGGCATGGATGTACATAATGTTGACATGTGTCAAGAAACGTGAGGGCTGAAAGAAAATTTAAAGTTTCCAGGCAGTATCAAAGATGAGTTGCTAGCGGCTAGCCCTGTGCAGTGCCCAGTACCGATGATTCTCGCACCCGTTTCTGTTTTTGAACAATAATCCTTACTGAGGAATATTCAAATTACATCACCAAGACACGCCTTTGACGAAGACATGTCTTGGTGATGTTGTTGGAAAATTTCATCAATCGGGACTTGAACCATCACTGTCGGAACAAATCAGGTTTACAGCACCCCCTCTCCCCAGTCGGTCATCCTCAAGTCGCCACTGATTCGATTCGAATTCGAATAATAGACCCGATTTTGGCCATCCCCCATCCCCTTCATGAGTGCGTCTCTGGCTCAATATGCCTATTTTAAATATGTTTGTTCATGCAGTGTTCCTAGACGAGATGACAATGTCATACGTAAACCATATTTGGGCCCTGCTGCAAAGCTTCGAGATTCGATTCGATTTCGAATCTTAAGTTGCTGCACGATTCGTTTCCATTTGAATCTTTTCACTGGAATATAGCTTGGCATCGGTCACCTTCGTCTTCTCACAATACGTATAGTTCTGGTGGAAATTGTACATAAAAAATATTGAAAATAAAGTCTGCGTGTAGTTTCCGCTATCTAAACTGAAACAACTTCTGTACCCATGCCACCAGCCATGCTAATTCCAGCCTCACTAGACACTACCGCTGTTGAAAGAAAATTTAAAGTGTCCAGGCAGTATCAAAGATGAGTTGTTACTAGCGGCTAGCCCTGTGCAGTGCCCAGAACCGATGATTCTCGCACCCGTTTCTATTTTTGAAGTATAATCCTTACTGGGTAATATTCTGACTACATCACCAAGGTTTGCCTTCAACGAAGGCCTGCCTTGGTGACGTAGTGCGAATATTTTATTAGTCGGGGCTTGATCCATCACTGTTGGAACAAATCAGGTTTACAGTACACCCCCCCCCCCCCATCCCCAGTCGGTCATCAAGTCGCCCTGATTCGATTCGAATAATAGACCAGATTCGATACGACTGATTCGATTCGAAGCGAAAATGGGCGATTCGCAAAGCCATAAACCATAAGGTGTTCACAGGTGATTTAGTCACCTGAAGTGGAGTCTAGTTTATCATTCTGTAAATATGATGCTGGGTTTTGGGGCAAAGGCCAAAAGACGTAAAGAAATTACCATCTGCATGCGCAGAAAAAAACCCTCAAACTATTCTGCATACTTTTTCCGCTTTCCAACCAACACCTACCCCTGCCTCAACACTAGTTTCAGTGACATACAGCCATATGTTACATCAATATACGGGTGAAAACTTCACAATGCTTCATATGGGATTTTCCGGGTGATTTATAACATTCTGTGCTTATTTGGGACTTGAGTTTAATGAAATCAGGATTTTCCTCCCGCAGCGAACAAGCGCAAATTCTTTTCTTGGGGATCCCACTGAGATTTTATTTTCAAATTTCATTGATTAATAAGAATAAATGAAAGTGTCAATGACACTGTAGCTCAACTTGTCAAGACAAAGACATGTACATGTATAGTATGTGACACAGCAATGACAAACATCTAGGTAATGACCTGATAACAAAGGTACATATAAAGTATTGTAAGCACATATGACAAAAAGGGGTTCTTCAGAAGGTATCCTATAAAGGTATCCTCAAATAATACAATACCAGGCCATAGGTATCCTCAAATACCCGTATGTGCCTATGTGCTAGGGCACATTGTGTCACACTGTGCTTTTTCACATAAGCACATATGACAAAAAGGGGGTTCTCCAGAAGGTATCCTATAAAGGTATCCTCAAATAATACAATACCAGGCCCTAGGTATCCTCAAATACCCGTATGTGCCTATGTGCTAGGGCACATTGTGCCTTTTCAAATAAGCACATATGACAAAAAGTGGTTCTCCAGGAGGTATCCTAAAAAGGTATCCTCAAATAATACGATACCAGGACATAGGTATCCTCAAATACCCGTATGTGCCTATGTGAAGGGCACATTGTGCCTTTTCACATAAGCACATATCGGCACATAAAGCATGTGCCTTTGTGCTAGGGCACACTGTGCCTTTTCACATAAACACATATCAGCACATAAAGCATATGCCTATGTGCTAGGGCACATTGTGCCTTTTCAAATAAGCACATATCGGCACATAAAGCATGTGCCTTTTCACATAAGCACATATGATCAAAAGGGGTGCCGAAGGCCATATGTTTTCCAAAAAGGGGTGCCTGGGGATATGGTCCAGGTGATGAGAAACGGATACGACTTCGTTTTAATAAGGGGAGATAACTCTATATGATTAAGGACAGGTTATGGGAAATCAAGCAATCTGATTGGTTCGTTATAATTTATATAAATGATCAAGATAAATGAAACAACTAGAGTACTTGGAATAGGGCCAGAACTAACAAGAATAGACAAGAATAGCTAAATATAGTAATAATAAGCAAAGCTGTTCCAACTAATAGGCTCTTCTGCGCTACTGGAGTATACTCTAGAACAAAGGAACATGGCCAGATAGACGAAAACTGTTGCATATATAGATAGAAGCAGAGAATTCTGAAAGAATTCGAAATAGTAAAACTTCTCGGGTTTATTTGGGCAATTATCTTCGGAAGTCCTTCCAAAAAATACTCCCATTCAATCGAACACAACCTTTTAAAAAATCTATAGCACTACGAGCTACTCTAAACAAGTCCATTTCGGTTAAAAGCAGGATTCTGCGGGGAATCCATATCAAATAAAGTAGTTTTTGGAGATTTGGAGGGATTGTCGGGTTTATTTGGGTAATTATACAGGGAAGTCGTTCCAGAAAATACTCCCAGTCAATCGAACATACCTGTTACAGACCTCTTAGCCCTATAAGAAGCCTTTGGGTCACATAGCACCCACGTGCCACCATAGAAACAAGAGGCCCCACGTGGCCTTAATCGCTCACCTGACAAAGTGACTCTAAGAAGTATTTTAGGTCACCTTCACCATGTCATGCCTCATCAACATTAACTGGTTGAGTGATAGATTTTGTTTGAAGTTCAACATTTGTTACCTAAAATTAGTTTTATTTAAAATCATTGGTGTGTGGCTAATCTCCAATGATTTTTAATAAAGCAAATTTATCTCTGCAGACAAACTGGTTTAGCATGAAGCACAAACAAGGAATGTGAAGAGATAGCCTTGGACGTCTCTCCCCAACTGTGGATATCTTCCATGTGCTACATGTATATATTTGCATGCAAGAAAACAAAAATTTTCACAAATTTTATTTTTTTTTATCATCATTGGAACAAGCTCAAACAGCTTATTCCAATAGGGGTATGGGAAGATCAGGTATATTTTTGAGACAGAAATGTGAATATATAAATAATGGTGTTTTTTGTGAATGATGCTGGAGAATTTTGCGTAAAGATATGGTAAATGGTTTGTTCTAGATACAGAATGATGCAAAAGTATTTAAATTTGATTAGGCAAGTTGTTCCTATAATGCATTTAAAAATTGAAGTAACTGTTTTTTTGCTAACGAACTTTTAGATGTGTGTGTCTGTGTTTGTGTGTGTGTGTGTGTGTTTGTGTGTGTGTGTGTGGGGGGGGGGGGGGGTAAGAGTGTTCTTGCAAACAAAATTCCTGAATAAATGGAAAATTTTATTTTTTGTGTGAAAGACATAGTGCGTGAATGTTGATTGGAACAAGCTTAGAGAGCTCATTTTAATGTGAAGTCATAAAGCTGTGTTTTACGTATGAAATTCTGGAATAACTAAAAAAATTGCTTTTTTGACTCAAAAAGCATGGTGTGCGACCTCTCATTGGAATGAGCTCAAAAAGCTCATTCCAATGGGGTATTTACAAGCGATAAGTACATGTATGTTTAAGAGACAAAAATTAAAATTTGAATAGCGATTTTTGCGAAGAATGCTGACAAGTTTTGGCAGTTATGCTGGTAAAAAGGTAAGATATGCAAAGTGGTTGTTTTTTAGAGGCGACATTTAATTAAGGGGAATTAACCCTTGATTACTGAGGTAACTTCTAAAAGTACTGAAATTTCATGAAGCAATGTGAATAACAGACAACAGTTGCCTAAAAATTTCATGAATAACTAAAATTTTTATTCCTTTGTCTCGAAAACATGGCATATGACCTTTGTTGGAATGAGCTGAATGCGTGTGTTCCAATGAGGGGTCATAAAATTTGAACGAAGATTTGTGTGAATAATGCATTAGTACTGCTAGATTTGGGTAAACGGTTCACCCTGGATACCACCCCTTCTATAGTAGATCTTTTCTGCAAATTTTGTCTAAGATTCTATCAACTTTACAAATAAATACGTTCATGAATCACAATCAGATCCACCCTACAATGTTGCATACCAAATATCAAAAGATTCTGCCTGCTGGATCTGGAGAAGAAGATTTTTTAAGAAATATGCCTGAAATGCACTAAGTTAAAATTTGGGCTCCTATACGGAGCCCAAATATAAACCCAGGGGGCCGATTTGAACAAACTTGAATCAGATCCACCCCACAATGTTGCTTACCAAATATGAAAAGATTCTGAAGCTGGATCTGGAGAAGAAGATTTTTTAAGAAATTAGCCTGAAATGCACTAAGTTCGAATTCGAGCTTCTATAGTGAGCCCAAATATGAAACTAGGAAGCCGATTTGAACAAACTTGAATCAGATCCACCCCACAATGTTGCATACCAAATATCAAAAGATTCTGCCTGCTGGATCTGGAGAAGAAGAATTTTTAATAAATTTGCCCGAAATGCACTAAGTGCGAATTCGGGCTTCTATATTAAGCCCAAATATGAATCCAGGGGGCCGATTTGAACAAACTTGAATCAGATCCACCCCGCAATGTTGCATACAAAATATGAAAAGATTCTGCCTGCTGGATCTGGAGAAGAAGATTTTTTAATAAATTTGCCCGAAATGCACTAAGTCCGAATTCAGGCTTCTATATTAAGCCCAAATATGAATCCAGGGGGCCGATTTGAACAAACTTGAATCAGATCCACCCCGCAATGTTGCATACCAAATATCAAAAGATTCTGCCTGCTGGATCTGGAGAAGAAGATTTTTGAAGAAATTTGCCTGAAATGCACTAAGTTTGAATTCGAGCTTCTATAGTGAGCCCAAATATGAATCCAGGGGGCCGGTTTGAACAAACTTGAATCAGATCCACCCCGCAATGTTGCATACCAAATATCAAAAGATTCTGCCTGCTGGATCTGGAGAAGATGATTTTTTAAGAAATTTGCCTGAAATGCACTAAGTTCGAATTCGAGCTTCTATAGTAAGCTCAAATATGAATCTAGGGAGCCGATTTAAACAAATTTGCATCAGATCCATCCCACAATGTTGCATACCAAATATCAAAAGATTCTGCCTGCTGGATCTGGAGAAGAAAATTTTTTAAGAAATTTGCCTGAAATGCACTAAGTTTGAATTCGAGCTTCTATAGTGAGCCCAAATATGAATCTAGGAAGCCGATTTGAACAAACTTGAATCAGATCCACCCCACAATGTTGCATACCAAATATCAAAAGATTCTGCCTGCTGGATCTGGAGAAGAAGATTTTTTAATAAATTTGCTTGAAATGCACTAAGTTCAAATTTGGGCTCCTATACTGAGCCCAAATATAAACCCAGGGGGCCGATTTGAACAAACTTGAATCAGATCCACCCCACAATGTTGCTTACCAAATATTAAAAGATTCTGCCTGCTGGATCTGGAGAAGAAGATTTTTTAAGAAATTTGCATGAAATGCACTAAGTTCAAATTCGAGCTTCTATAGTGAGCCCAAATATGAATCTAGGAAGCCGATTTGAACAAACTTGAATCAGATCCACCCCACAATGTTGCATACCAAATATCAAAAGATTCTGCCTTCTGGATCTGGAGAAGAAGATTTTTTAAGAAATTTGCCTAAATGCACTAAATTCGAAATCGGGCTCCTATACTGAGCCCAAATATGAACCCAGGGGGCCGATTTGAACAAACTTGAATCAGATCCACCCTACAATGTTGCATACCAAATATCAAAAGATTTTGCCTGCTGGATCTGGAGAAGAAGATTTTTTAATAAATTTGCTTGAAATGCACTAAGTTCGAAATCGGGCTCCTATACTGAGCCCAAATATTAACCCAGGGGGCCGATTTGAACAATCTTGAATCAGATCCACCCCACAATGTTGCTTACCAAATATCAAAAGATTCTGCCTGCTGGATCTGGAGAAGAAGATTTTTTAAGAAATTTGCCTGAAATGCACTAAGTTCGAATTCGGGCTTCTATAGTAAGCCCAAATATGTATCCAGGGGGCCGATTTGAACAAACTTGAATCAGATCTACCCCGCAACATTGCATACCAAATATCAAAAGATTCTGCCTGCTGGATCTGGAGAAGAAGATTTTTGAAGAAATTTGCCTGAAATGCACTAAATTCGAATTCGAGCTCCTATAGTGAGCCCAAATATGAATCTAGGGAGCCGATTTGAACAAACTTGAATCAGATCCACCCTACAATGTTGCATACCAAATATCAAAAGATTCTGCCTGCTGGATCTGGAGAAGAAGATTTTTGAAGAAATTTGCCTGAAATGCAGTAAGTTCAAATTTGGGCTCCTATACTGAGCCCAAATATAAACCCAGGGGGCCGATTTGAACAAACTTGAATCAGATCCACCCTACAATGTTGCATACCAAATATCAAAAGATTCTGCCTGCTGGATCTGGAGAAGAAGATTTTTTAATGTTTTTCCCATTGCCTACAGTGTTAAAAAGTGCTGACTCAGCACTTTTTCAAAGTCCCCAAACTGTACCCTATGATAAAACCGATGGCAATTTTTTTTTACCAATCCTTTCTGTTGGTCCTAAGGAAGCTGCACACCAAATAAAAATTCTCAGTGCCGTGCAGTTTTGGAGATATGGGCGTTTTAAATTTTTTCTATTTTTAGCTCCTGCGGTTCCCACGGGGCTGCGGGAAAAATTTTTTTTGCATAAATCAAGTACTCATGACCCAATAAGCCCTCACATAAAATTTGGTTCAAATCAGCCTCTCGGTTTGGAAAATAGAAATTTTGGGCGGGGCAAAAAATTTTGCCCCTCTCATAACAACGCCAAGTATAGCCCCACAAACTTCTCTTGAACAAATCTGAGTCTACACCTCAAAAGGAAGCTGCACACCAAATATCAAGTCTCTGCTACTGCTGGTTCATGAGAAGAAGATTTACAAAGATTTTGGTGCCCCTTGGGGGCGTGGCACCACCCAGGAGGAGGGGCAACTTCATTTGAACAAATCTGAATTGGCATTAGGTAATAAACATTTAGCCAACATTTGAATAAAATTGGGCTAGTGGTTTAGGAGGAGAAGTCGATAATGTAAAGTTAACGCCGGACGGACGACGACGGACGACGGACGCCGGACAGAAAGTGATTAGTAAAGCTCCCCTTGAGCTTCGCTCAGGTGAGCTAACAAAGATGGCGGCCCCCTTCATACAAAATAGACGACGGAAACACGCATGACCCTAACAACACGAGCTGCGCATGCGCACTCACATCAGCCATCACCATGACAATTACGTCACAATATGGCTGCCCACATGGGTTACCATGACAACCACGTGATACCCATAATACATTGCGGTATGACGTCACATGAGATCCCCCAAATGAGATCCCCCAAAACATGCCTCAAAACCCCCTCGCCTACTACTTGTATAGGTAAAGTATTGTAAAGGTGGGTGACAGTCAGATGCTAAACTAGAAAAAAATCTTTGAGTCCCAGAGTGGGTCTGACTGAACCCCAAAATATTTGTTCTCATAGCACAGTGATAACAAAGGTACCCCAAAACACACTCGTTCCTGTCACAAGGTGAAAAAAACAAAGGTACCCAAGAAGTTTTGTGAAGATCAGTTCATAAATACGAGCTGTATAGAACTTCTGACAAAAAAACTGATTGGACCTAATTTCGGTACAAAATGGCCACTGGCAGCCATCTTGAATTTTGGACCGTACCCAGAAACACTCATTCTCGCTCAAGGTGATAACAAAGGTACCCAAGAAGTTTTGTGAAGATCGGTTCATAAATACAAACTCTACCCTGAGCCGTATTGATATGCGTGCTTACATTGTGTAAGTAGCACTGAATAAATCAAAGTTCATCTAATTTGCATAATTTCTGCACGAAAAAAACCCTTACAATATGTGATGTATTCCATGTTACTAAACATTCATACAAAAATTTATTCAAATCAGAACTTCCATACAGAAGTTCTGTACAAAGGACTGATTGCACTAATTTTGGTACAAAATGGCTGCTGGTGACCATCTTGAATTTCGGACCACACCCCAAAACACTCGCTCTCATCCCACGGTGATAACAAAGGTACCCAAGACATTTCGTGAAGATCAGTTCATAAATACAGACTCTAGTCTGAGCCGTATTGACATGTGTACTCACTGTGTGTAAGTCGCACTGAAAAAATCAAAGTTCATCTAATTTGCATAATTTCTGCACGAGAAAAAAACCCGTATTATATGTGATGTATCCCATGGTACTAAACATTCACACAAAAAATTATTCAAATCAGCGCTTTCATATGGAAGTTCTGTGTAAAAATCTGATTGCACCTAATTTTGTACAAAATGGCTGCCATCTGCTATCTTGAATTTCGGACCGGACCCCAAAACACTCGTTCTCGTCCCACGGTGATACCAAAGGTACCCAAGAATTTTCGTAAAGATCGGTTCATAAATACGGCCTCCAGCCCGAGCCGTATTGGCATTTGCACTTACAGTGCTGAAAGTAACACCAAAAACCATCAAAATTAGTCTAATTTGCACAATTTACGCACGAGAAAAAAACCCGTATTATATGTGATGTATCCCATGGTACTAAACATTCATACAAAAAATTATTCAAATCAGAGCTTTCATATGGAAGTTCTGTACAAAAAACAGATTTCTGCATCGTCGGTACAAAATGGCAGCTGGTGGCCATCTTGAATTTCGGACCGCACCCAAAAACACTCGTTCTCGTCCCACGGTCATAACAAAGGTACCCAAGAAGTTTCGTAAAGATCGGTTCATAAATACGGCCTCTAGCCCGAGCCGTATCCAATTGTTGACGTACGGACAGACGGCCAGACGGACGACGGGCCATGACAAAAGCTCAAATTTGGCTTCGCCAAAGTTGAGCTAAAAATGAAAGCTGTTTGCCATATATTTAAATTGCATGGGGGGGGGGGGGGGGGGGGGGGGGGGTTAAGGTTACTTCCAAAATATATACCTACATTGTGACCACAACACAAGTAAAAAGTAAAATTAAGCAGTTAATTACAGTGATGTTCACTTATGAAGGCTTTCAGCCTGGAAAGAAAATGCAAGGTTTCTTGTGGGGTGTACACTTGTGAGAATATCAGACTAAGCACGTTGTGGCCACCCCCCCCCCCCCCCCCCCCACTGCCCCGGCAGTATTTTTTTTTAATTTTGGGGGGTTGGGGGAGGCAACTGGACAGGCAGAAGAACGTACAATAAACGGAGAGAAGCATAGAGTAGTGGCAAGCAGCTACAATACATTTCAGTGTACTAACTAGGCACAAATGGGGGCTTTGGCTGAGGTTTCATTTGTTGAAGATATGCTGTCCCATCACACTCCCCTTTGAGCAAACGTTTTGCTTTACGACACAATGCAAGCACATGCACATATGTGGTGTTGGTCAGGACTCTGGCCAAACTTTCGATCTCAATTACGGAGTCCTTTCAATTGTGAGAAGGTGAGAAGGGGTTCATTATGAGTACTTTTTAACAGCATACTATGTGAAAACATATCATCAGCAAAGCAAAAATTCGTACCTTGCAATTCCCTCAAGTTTCTTCATTTTTTGCGGTTACTTCCCTTGATATACATGAACTGCTAGAGAATTCGTGGCAGAACAGATAATCAAATATATTTCACGAGAACAATTCGCGGACAAATATGATTCAGATATCCAAGAACAAAGCTTGGAATGTAAAATTCTTCAAAATGTAGCGACAGAGCTGTGTGGGATTAAATTCTAAAACTCTCGGCTTCGTTATTTTTGTTTGTTTACATTTCGGTCAAGGTCAACAAGGCCGAAAAGCATCGAGAAAAATGCCATCTAAAATCAAATAATGAGACTGGCCACCTTCTCACTGCACACAATTATTATTTCATATTACTTACCGGGTATCATGACACCAGTTTGAATTTCCTAGAATTACGCGATCGTTTTTCGATGAAAATTCGTGGTATCATGTGACATGCATATGCCCCTCGGCCATGGAATCCTTCTTCACTCGTACCCTGGAAGATATCGTACCTTGGACAATTCGTTCCTTTTGCTGGACGATTCTTACTCCGATGGCTGGACAATTCGTAGCACACTAGGATGTCCCCATACAATACTCGCTATAGCGACTTATTCATTTCTTGTGTTTAAAGACACTTTCGACAGCCAGTGTCATCTCGTGTCGGACAGTTTTACAGGTGGAGGAAGCCAGAGTACCCGGAGAGATCCACCGAACAGCAGCGACTAATGCCAGACTCCTCAACGAAAAAACTTCGCAAATCAGGGTTAGCATTGGTTGCAGGCAACTGCACAGCGCTACCATGACTCCAGCTATAGCGATTGGGCAAATGCATTTTATAACTATAGGGAGGTTCAGTGATAATGCCACAGCCCCACAGGGCTGTCAGATAAAACTAGTAATGACCCTCCTTAGTTATTGGCGGCCGATAATGTTGTATGTTGACTGACCTTCAAATCTTTTAAACAAAAAGTTATGCTAATCATGTTTACCAGGTTCACATTATGATGCAGTCAAATGATATTCTATTCATCAGATATAATTTTCTTTCTCAGAATTGCCCGTTATCAAGATCGGCTGATATGACTTCAAACAAGACTGATATGATGATTACGGATGATATGAACCAAGCTAGAATTGTCCCCTTGATGTGCTACTAGGCACAAACATTTTGTTTATACAACTAAGCCGTTATTTGTCCATGCAATAGAGAAAATTGACGTTACCGGGCAAAAGGGAGTTGCTTTTGTATGATGATGAATTGTACTCAAAATTCAACGCAAACTAAGATTCCGAGCCACCAGATAGGTGTCGGGTCGTTTCGCACCGGGTCGTTTCGCCCCCTTTATTAGAACGAAACGACCCGGGTATGAGGGGCGAAAGGACGATGATTTTATTCATCTTTTTAAATGGTTTTAAAGTACTTTTCAACACCAATTAACATTAAAATGCATGTAAACTAATGTTTTTGTATAATGTTTTTTTTTAATTTCGGATAACATTTTACAATGCCGACATTGTCAGTCTTTATAAGCCTCTGCTACGCAAGAGTAAATTCATTTATTCAGCTTCAGTAAATTCAAACTACGGACACAGCGAATATGTCAAAAGTCAAATGTGGACTGTAATAGAAAGGTGAGATGCAGGCAGCATGCTATCACTTGTGATGTCCGTAGGAATTGGCAGCACCAATTACGTGGAGCCGGTATCTCCTTAACTACGTATAGGAGTGAAAAAACTTGAGTCAAGAGACAATTCTGACTTGCACTTTGTGTGTGTGCCATGTGATCGGGGCAAGAACAGCGTCTTCGGAAAGGGAAGAACAAATCTCACTCACATATGCGGAAATTGCAGCGCTGGAGGAATTCTTCACAAATCTGCATATGGATATTGATAGTGCGGCTCCAGAAACAGGTCTACAGAATTTGAAAGCAGAGACACCTAGATTCCTGAATTATTTGATGCGACTTAAAGTCAAGGTACATCAATGGCCACACCCGCCACTGATTTATATTTTGAAATTTTGTTGTCTGATTTGGGGGGGGGGGGGGGGCAAAACAACCCTCCTCCTTGTGTGCGGCGAATCGACCCGGGACGAAATTACTCGGGGTGGGATTGGGGCGAAAAGACCTGGGACCATAAGAGAAAGTGAGAGAAACAGAGAAATTCGGATAGCTGAAGTAGGAAACGAAGAAACTTCGGACTTCATGAAAAGAATGAGAAACAATAACACTGTCAAAAAACTGTAATAGATCCGAGAACATTTTGTAATTTTTTGTTTTGGTTTAATGAATAAAGAGTTTATTACCTTCGGTATCAAGCTGATATGAAGTTACCTCGGGCTGATATCTCGGACGATATGGAACTAACCAACTAATAATAATAACTATTAAAATCTTCTGAATTTGCTAGTTTGTAACACTGATGGTAAAATTGGTATAATAGAACTCTATTAACTGAATAGCTACTACACCAGTGAAATATTCAATTAACAGGAGTATTCAATCAACAGGAATTCGGATATTTTTCTATATCCCATTGATAAATGGGGCATTTTTTCTATTTTGAGTTGTTTGACAGAGCTTATGGAGCTCTGTGAATCAAGATACAAAAGATGAAAGGTCCAGGATTGTTAAAGTAATTCTTCAATAGATTAACAGGAGTTTACTCCATGATTAACAGGTCAAATGTGAACTGAAGGTGGTGTGAATGATGTGGGTTTGGAAGTTACCACAACATGGATATTAAGTCATGTCCAGCCAACCATTTACACCCATGTTGCTTGCCCATTTTAGAGCACTTCCATCCCATGAATTGGCAACAGAGTCCTATTTTACCACTAAAACAGAGCAGGTTTACCACAGTAAGCAAGCACTGCTCCACTTCATGGGGTTGCCATGAGGACTCCTTTGTTAAAGAGACTATACATTTATGACAGGTAAAATAAGTGATATGGCTCAACGAGGTCCAAGGCAACAAAGTCAATTTTATTAAATGAGTGACTAACAGGGTTTAAAACATGACAGTCACAAAGTTTAAAAAGCATCATAAATAAATTAAAAAATATGCAACCTTCTTTCGAGCCTACCTTTAATATTTCAAACCTGTTGGCATTTTCCCCAAAACAATAAATTTGTTTAATGAGTTTCACTTCTTCAGCTAACCACTAATATCAGTCAACCAAATATCAATTGAGTTGGCTTCACCAGGCACATAGCCAGGATTCTATAATAGGGATGCCTTCTTTTGGTGTGGGGGGTCAAACATCATATTTAGAATGCTGTTGAGGGGGTCCCCTAGTCCTAACTTTGGGCCCTCCCTTTTGGAAGTGGGAGGAGGGGTTAATGACCAGAGCGTACCAGTTGCCCCCCCCCCCCCCCCCCCAACAATTTTGCCAAATTCAGAGCTCAAAGAGCAAATCTGAGGCATTTGCAGTATGTGTAGCCCTATAATGGAGACCATTTATGAGCTCTATTTATTTATTTATTGGTGTTTAAGGTCACATATTTTTGCACAATGGCTAATCATGACCACAACATGAGTATCAACTCAAGACCGAGGGTGAGCGTTAATAAGCCATGCTGCCCATTTTAGAGAGGGTTTCCATCTCCCAAGCATTGGTGACTGAGTCCTATTTACCAGTAAAACAGAGCCTGTTTACCGCCGCGAACAGGCAATGCTCCACTTCCCAGGGTTCATGCGGGGATTAGATGAGCTCTATGGTGTGTGAAAGTTGCATTGGGCTAATATTGGGGAGGGAGGGGGGAGGGGTAGCAGCAAAAAATTTAGGTCAATACCCCCAACCACCTGGCTCCCCCACCCCTGGCTACACCACTGGGCTTCGCTGTACTCCCAACAATTACTCTTCTTTATAGATATAAATATATTAATTATATTCTAGAAGTTTATTTGTAACAAACTTATAACAAAAGAAAATATAACTTACTGACCGGTATAATAATATAAGATAAAATACACTGAAGATGTTTCCTATGACATAGTTAATTTCTTGATTACAAAAGAGAAAAACATGTTCAAACAATATATCACACTAATTTCAAATTTTGATTCTCAAATCAAATTACCTGTATTTTACTTTTATAACTCCTGAGAAACAAAGGCCCAGTGAAGGGGTATGGAACTCTGCTTCAGTGCAAAATAAAAGTATCATCCCAATTAGGGCCTGATGATTGTTTTGATAAGGTTTCAAATGTTTGCACTGATTCAATTTGATTCGAAACATTATTAATGATTACTTGAATAAATTCAAATCCTGGAGAGTTTTGAATTTCACACATTTCTTTATTGTCAACTTTTGGAAAATGACAACTCATCTTGCAGTTTTCTGAGAAACGAGATCAACCGTATCCACTATCCAGCCTAACTAGATAACACAAATTTAGTCTGCAAATTCCTAAAAATGTCAAATGAAGTGATAGCCGGGTTTGCTTTACCTCTTGTTTGAACATATATCACCCCTTAAGTGGAACAAGATGCCATCTGCAATGCTAAAGCATGTATCAAGCAAGAAAGAGATCAGACTGCCGAAGCTGATATTTTCAGCTTCATTTACTTAATTTAAGTTTAATCATGGTATAAATACAGAACACAACTCGGCTATAGTCAAGCCAAACTTACCCTCTGTAAACTTCAGTCTGAATCAAGGTCTCAAACCTGAAAACAGAAAGAGGTACCCAGAGGATAAATTGGCCCACTGTATGGGATAGCATCATCAAATTCACCCTCTGGGGACCTCATTCTGCAAATGTCAGATTGCTTATTTTCAGGCCTGGCTACAGTATGGGGGACATGAATTAATGACGCTTGTTGGAGATTCCAGTTCCACATACTCCAACCTTGTTGTGTTTTGTCTTATCAAATGCTAAAAAGAATCAGTTTTAATCAGAGAACATATTGACAGGTTAAAAACAAAAAGAGGCAAAAAATGTTTTTGCAGACTTTTGATGATTAGGGGTGTGCAGAATTTTATAATGATGATGGAGGTGTCTGAGAAAAAATTTTTTTTAGGCCTCACAAAGTAGATCTTCTGTTGCATGCAGGTGGGCGTGCCGGTTTTTTATTTTATTTTTTATTCTTTTATTTCTTTGCCATTAAGAAGTTAATGTTCTTGGTTTGTTTTATGTTTTAGGCCCCATAATCAACAGAACAGCATGGGTGGTGGTGTATTACACCCCTTGAGTGCAATAGACTCTGCTATGCTAAAGCATTGCAAAGCCTTTTACATTCAAGGGACAATTTTATTAACTTGGGTAAAATATCAGACATAAACCATCTGATTTTTATTTTTTTAAGTTTGGATTCGTTTATAAAAAGAGAGCATGCGACAGCCAAAAGGACCATTTTAGGCCTTTGAAGTCTAATTATATTTATGTTTTTTCTCTCTCTGAATACATCAGACACAAAGATATAAATGTACTTTTGGTTCCATGGCAGTCTGTCGCATGACATTATACAGTGGCAAAACATTATTTTGTCATTTTGCCATAGTGACAAAATGTCTCAACGACATAATGCCGTAATTTTGAAAAATTTACAAGTATGCTATTTATATTTTCTAGAATTTTTATATTAATTGTCAAGTTTGTAAATTGAAGCATTATAGAATGCTTTTTCTGTGTTTAATTAGCAACATCTAAACAATGACATTGGAAATGTGCATTGGGTAGATTGTTATCAAAACACAAGCATCTCTGAGCATAAGGAGTATGTAGAAAAAAACACTCTCATTACATGGAAACAATTGAGGGGTTTTCAATTTTCATTTTACGGAAATGATTTTAATAATGACTTCATTTGCTTTTCCTTGTGCCTCTCGTTATCGTATTAGTGCTTTGTGATCTTTATAGATCAACAGTTATAGCTGCCAAATTTTCATTTTGGTCTCAAAAACAGGGCTTCTGACAATAATAATGTCATAAGCCCTGTTTTTTGAGATTAAGATGTCAATTCTGGAGTAAGGAAGAGATTGAAAAAAACCCAAACAAGGATTATGCATCACTGATGCGGGGGTAAGTTTATCTGCACCTGTAAGGCTTATCATTATAAGAAAATCAAATCCATTGATATTTGATCAAATTATCATGCTAATGAGCTGAAAACAGGCAAAAGTTAACTAATTAAGGGCCATAACTCTGCAGAGTATAGCCAAACCGCACTGATTTTCAAACTTGTTCAAGACCTTGTTAAGTCACAGATACCAACTACTGACTAAATCCATTGATAGCTGTCCCAAGTTATCAAACTAATGCACTGAAAACAGGCAAAAATTAACTAATTAAGGGCCATAACTCTGCTCAGTTAGGCCAAACCACACAAGTGTTTGACTCCATGCAAGACATTGTTAAGAAAGTCTCACACACCAAATACTGACCAAATCCATTGATATTTGTTCAAGATATCATGCTAACGAGCTGAAAACAGGCAACAATTAACAAATTAAGGGCTGCATAAGTCTGCTCAGTGTGTCAAAACTATACCAGTTTTAAAACCTACTCAAAACATTAAGAAAGTCTCACATACCAAATACTGACAGAATCCATAGATATTTCTTTCAAAGTGTCATGCTAACGAGCTCAAAACAGGCAAAAACTAGAGGTGTGACTGTTCCAGATGGGCCTGTCCATACCTCTCCACCATGATTATTCTAAAATGAAAAGGGGCACAACTCTGCTAAAAAAGTCAGATCAAAGCTATAATCACAGATTCACAGGTTCCCATGGCAGTGAACATCCATACCAAGTTTCAAAGGAATCGACACAGAAACGTCTGAAAAAATCTCCATACAAAATTCAGGCATTTTAAGATGAAAAGGGGCATAACTCTGGGGAAAAAAATCTGATCGAAACTATAATTCCAGGTACACAGGTTTCCATGGTAGTGAATATCTATACCAAGTTTCAAAGTATCAACCTGTGAACATCAGTGAAAATCTCCAGACAAAATTCTAGGCACTTAAGGCATTCTAAGATGGAAAGGGCCATACCTCTGTCAAAAAACATCTAATTGAAACTATAAGCGCAGGTGAACAGGATTCCATGGTAGTGAACAGCCATACCAAGTTTCATAGGAATCAACCCATAAACATCTGAGAATATCTCCAGACAAAATTCAGACATTCTAAGATGAAACGGGGCATAACACCGGCCAAAAAAGTCTGATCGAAACTATAATCACAAGTGCATAGGTTCCCATACCAAGTTTCAGAGGAATCGACCCATAAATGTCTGAGATAATCCCTGGATAAAATTCTATGCCTACTTTTTCAAGTCAAAAAAGGACATAAGTTAGGCAAAAATAATCCAGCTGAAACTATAATCGCACGTGCACAGGTTCCCATGATGGTGAACATTCATACCAAGTTTCAAGCAAAGTGGTCCATAAACGTCTGAGAAAATCTCCAGACAAAATTATTCTATGGGCGGATGGACAGACAGATGGATGCCCAGACAGATGTATGGATGGATGGACAAGGTGATTCCAGTGTACCCCCACCCTCCCCACAACTCGTGGGGGGGAGGGGCGGTATAATATTTAAGGGCCATAACTCTGCTTGGTATGGCAGATCTGTACCAGTTTTAAAAACAACTGAATGAATTGATAAAAAAGTTTCACGTACAATTATTGACTGAATCCAGTGACACTTGTTCATGTTATAGAACTAACAAGCTGATAATGGGCAAAACTTAACTGATTAAGGGCTATAACTCTGCTCAGTATGCCTGAACTGTACCAGTTTTCAAACACATTCAAGACATTGATAAGAAGTCTCACATACCAAATATTGACCAAATCCATTGATATTTGTTCAAGTTCTCTTACAAGTCATGCCCACCCACCAACCTGACCATCTGCCAGTTCGTTCGCCCACCCACACACAGATTTTAACAAACTATAGGTTGAGTTTTTGAAAAAAAATACTCAACCAAAGATCATATGTGTCCCACCCATTTTCTTGATCCTCCCTTTCCTTGTATCCAGTTGTGGCATTTTGTCATAGCAGCATTTTGTCAATACATTTTGTTGCTGTGGCAAAAACTTTTGGCATAGTGTCATGCTGCAAAATGTTGTGTGGCAAAATGTTGGGTCAGCTGTATTTTCACACCCATATCTGTACTGGTGATGTCACTAGAGATGATAATGGTTGAGAAGTTAATGTTTCCATGCTCTATGTGTTTGCCTTCTTTTTGTGGCACTGCCATTTAACATTCTAAACTTAATTACATCATCATGATTAACCCTTTGAACCTTTGTGGCTGTTTTTCCAGCCAGGAACATGATATGCCATAACGTTATTAAATAGGATGGCTGTTCGGTAAAACATGTGAGGTAGACCAATCAATATTTTCAACATTGAAAATATTGATTGGTCTACCTCAAATAATGAATATGGACTCTTCTTCTAATTGTTTTTATTGAACCGGCATAGAAGATACCACCAGAGTTCAAGGGGTTAAAGAAGCTCATTATGGAAATATCCTCCGCAACATGTCTAATAAACATGAAATGTCAAAAGTCAACATGACATTGTAACACTGTGAGCTGGTTTTAGAATTAGAAATGAATTAATCTTTTCCTATATTTCATTAACAGTTTTCCCAATACAACTAGAAAATGGCACGTGCAAAAATATTTTTTAAATAATTAAAAATTATCAATTTGTCTCAAAAAATAACTTATGATCCCCACCCTCAATGAGATAGTTCCAATGAGGGGTCTCAAGCTATGTTTTTAAGACAAAAATTGAAAAATACAAAAAATTTGGTTATCGATTTTTGCAAATAGAGGAGGTGGGTTTTGTCAGTAACATTAGGTAAAGGGTAAATTACACATTATGTGATAAAAAGAATCTCAAATTCATCATGATTTTATATGAAATTTATGTACCCCATTCATTAAAGTCGGTCTGAGCCTTGGGAATCCTCAGATCAATTCAATTTTAGTGAACAAGGTTAAAAAATTTCATATCAAATTATGACCAGACATGTTAAGTCTCACTATTTTAGAGGGAGACACACTATTTTAAAGAAAGAGCCTAAAATTGGGATTTTTAACAGAATATCACTATTAAAATCAATAAATTTTACTTTTTGAGCCATTTAAAAATTAAAATCTCACTATTTTTGCTCAGAAATCTCACTATTTTACAATTCATCAGCTTAACATGTCTGATTATGATTCATAAGTGATCTTCGATCTTCTATATATTTGCATGCCACTTCAACAACCAGATGCAAGCATTGATCGTATTGGGTGAGAGTCGTTCATAGGAATGAATATCACCATAAGATGGCCAACACTCCCCATCTCAAAGACAGACTGTACAATATTTGCTGGTTGTCACAAAGATCTGTAATTGATTCTCATTGTGTAGCTGAGCTAACAAATGAATCTGATTATGCAGTTACTGGTCTTGTCACATTTATTTATTTATTTTATTGGGGTTTAATCAGGTTTTATGACTCTTCGACAGTCAGGATCAACTCATGTTGGACAGTTTTACAGGTGGAAGAAGCATTGGCTGAAGGCAAGTGCATCATCAATGTGCAGTATGACTCAGCACGCAGGACCACCATGTCTCCATGTAGGCAATTAGGATTAACTGGTTAAGTGCTAAAAGCCACTACCAGGACTCTACTGAAAAGTGCTGAAAGCCACTATATTGGCTTTACACTGTTTGCACTACTTTGTTGTTGGCTCAGCACTAGAAGAAAAATATTAATACAATATTGTGTTTTTGTTTCAATTCATTGGAGAGTGCCAACTGGAACTGGCACTCTCCAATAAATTGCAACAAAACAATTATTTATAAGCAACAACTTGCTAAAATAAGGCTCCTTTTGTAGTAGTGTGATATCTTTTAAAAAATATACTCGCGTTACAAATGACCATTGAAATGTATTTTAGCACTCTACCAGTTGAGTGTCTTACCCTAGGTCACAACACAGTTGTTCGTATGGTGACCGAACTATGGACCTTTTTGTTTGAATTCCAGTGCTGTATCCACTGAGCCTCTGCATTCCCATCACATTCATTCCAGCAGTAGTATAGGAGGTTTTCCTCAATGGTCACATTTGGGCATCAAACTCATTAAGAGCTAATGTTTTTCATTACTTAAACTTTCTATAAACTCTGTGTCTTTGCTATAAACTTTACCTAACATGGATATGAGATACTTTCAATTTATTTTCTTGGATAACAGAAAATTTAGATTACTTGTTTCAAAAACATGGCTTAGGACCCATCATTGGAATGCATTTAATAAGCCCGCACCATTCAAAGGTCATACCCTATGTTTGTGAGAAACATATTGAAACTTGAATTGCAATTTCTGTAAATAGCACTGACCAGATATGGCCATTATGTTAGGTAAAGGGTGAACTTCTGCAAACCAAAAAGATTACAAATTACTGTCTTCCACTAGGTATATGCTATATTTAAAATCTACATTTCCAGTATTTCACTGACTGACATTGAACAAGCTATTAATGGAAAATACAACATGTTTTCATTTTTGGAATTCACTTTACAAAATATTTCCACAGTCCTGTATAAGTATTTCCAACGGTTCCTTGAATTTGCATCCTATGTAACAGGTAACCAACCAACCCTTGTCGTTTTATGGCTTTAGTCAGTGAATGATATGGCAGCCTATCAAATAATCCTGTGCAATACCAATGGTTAGTTAATGTTACTTTACCAAAAAACACTTGTGCAGTGCACAGGGTTAATCACTTTTCTTTCTGGCTATAAATAAAATAATCTCTATTATTTAACTAACCCTGTACATTGCACGGTCTTTGTGAGTGTATATGGCAGTTACCATTCATTCATTTATTGCTGTTTACGGCCACATATTTCTGCACAATGGCTAATCATGACCACGTTAGTTTTACGGGTGGAGGAAGCCGGAGTACCCAGAGAGAACCACTGAACAATGGAGAGCAACTGTCAGCTCCCCAACATACTAACTCCACACAAGCAGGGTTAGCATTAGTTGAAGACGTGCAGTATGCCTTAGTACACAGCACCACGCACGTGAGCAATGGGGTGAAGTGTCTTGCCCAGGACACAACGCGGTTGCCGCAGGTGGGGTTTGAACTGAGGACCTTTCAGCCTGCACCTCTTCTAGTGAGCCTCCGCACCCCCCTGGCAGTTACCAACTTTTTGTAATCATAAAGTTTGACTGACCTGTGCATTGCACAGAATTCATCACACTTTCTGGTTTTGAAATATAGAATATACACATAGTAGCTTGGTGTACCAAATGTTCACCACAAGTGGTGAAGTGGTGTTATTTTATTTATACCATGATCATCAGATTATTTAGAGTCACTATTATTTTTTCTCGATTTTACTGAGCAGCGGACGTACATACGTGCAAATCTGTCTTTGTTTACATGAGCACTGGTGGGCGGTACTTCCGCTGTCAATTTTATCGCCAGAAAGAAATGGAAAAAGAAATGCACAAATCACAGGGTCTTTTTGATTTTAATAACATAATAACATACTATTTCAAGTTATGGATGCTTTATTAACATAAGACAATGCATGTTTGTTAATTTTTGGTATTTTCTGTGGTAAACTCATTTAAAACTTAATAAATAATTGCCGCTTTCATTTAACTCTTTGCGAGTTGATAAGCAATAAATTTAGACACGTTTGCATTCAGGTCGAGGTCACCAAAGGTCAACTTGGATATAGTTCCACTATAGGTGTAAATTTTAACACCCATTGCGGTCATGTTCACCACAGTTGGTATGTAAAGCTAAAATTTATGTCATAGGCTGTTCATATATAGTAGAATAGGTAATCACAGTATAAAAAACATCATTAACTTAGTAATCGTCTTCAACTTTAATATTATTAACTTAGTACCCAAACCTGTGCATTGTACAGCCTTAGTGTAAATTTCATCAATGTTAATTCCTTACCCAACATAATGGCTAAACTCACCAAGTAAAAAAAAACACTCAAACTCAGCTCATAACTCCTCAATGAAATGCACTGTGTAAAATTGTTAGTGAATTCCAAAAATGAAAACATATTCTATTTTCAATTAATAGCTTCTTATTAGAAATCAAAAGAATAAAATTGTGCAAAACAGTGAATAGGGCTCCTGTATAATAACCCAAATTTTGCAATAAAAAACGAGTATAAATTAGGATACCATTCAATTGCATATCTCAATTAATTACATACACTCTCTGTGCACCAAACCATTCTCATTATCGCATGAGTAGTTTATCAATGGTTTATCTTATACAAAACACAAGTATTAACACTTAATACATGCTACCTTAAAAGATAGTGGAAAATGTTAAACAAATATGATAAATACATGAGATTGCACCAGAGGTGCTAGCATATCCACACTGCACCTGGACAAGGGATGGGATGTGTTCAAATGGATGAACAGATGAGTGGACGATGGGAGGGACAGATTTAATCCAGTATATACCCCAATCTCTAAGATTGTGGGTATAATTACGGCATGTCATCAAACAGTTTGTTTCCGGGTGTTGTGAGGAGAGAGGATTGTGTAGAGAGAGGCATTTGGGAGCACACGGTTAATCAAGGCCTTCTCACCAAAGCACCATGACAAATCAGCAACTGGCCAAAATATTATTATTAATAAGAGAGTATCTCCCTGGAAGTTAAGTGCATTATGCAATTGTTCAATATTGCTGAGAGTTTGGGGGCATTTTGGCATTTTTAAACACTGCAATATAATGAATATAAAACCCAATACCTTTAGTGACATCAAGGAAATCAAAGTTTTCACTCGCAGTTTTCAGGCATTCATGAAAACTTATATTTCCTTGTGTCATTCATGAAATAACTACTCAAAAACAGTAGGCATTTTCTGTTTGTCAATGGAGAGTTGAAAATACCATGCTGTGCATATGCTCCTTTACATGAAATTGGAAATAAATATTTCTTGATATTCACCATCTTGATGGATATCAAATTATATTTCCTTGCAGCTTGTGTAATGTTGCAATAATATTAATTAATGTTCTTTTCCTGCTTTTAAAGTTTGTTTATAACTCCTTGCATGGTTCTGGAAGATATTCCTGCCTAAGATAAAAAAAATGTCAATTAAATTGATATTATTTGGCACTTTCAATTATATTTTTCCCTGTTTTACTGTTTTTATTGGGGTTTAACAACACTTCTGACTGCCAGGATCATCTCGTGGAGGACACTTTTACAGACAGAGGAAGCCACAGTACCTGGAGATAACCACCAGGCAATGGCAAGCAACTGTCATACTCCCCAACGTAATAACTCCACATATGCAGGGTTAGCATTGGTTGAGGACAAGCACACCATCAACATGCAGTATGTCTTAGCACGCAACGCCATCGTGTCCCCACACAGGCAATCGTGATTGAGTGCCGTGCCCAAGTGGCAAGGAATGAACCATGAACCTTTTGGTTTGAAGTCGCATTCCAAAACCACTGAGCCACCATGCCCCCTACTTCTCCCTTCAACTCTTGTAAGGGAAATTGGACAAGACTAATTATTTATTATTTATTTATTTGTGTCACATATTTCTGCAAAATGGCTACTCGTGAGAACATGGATACAATTCTAATTTTCTAACTCAAACCAGATATTATGACAGCAAATTAAAAGTATTGGTCTGAGTTATCATGCTAACGATATCGAAATGCCAAAAAAGATAGCCTTGACAGCTAAGGAGAAACAATACACAGCAGCTTCCAAAAAAAAAAATATTTTTATTATAATTTTCTACCTGTGCTATGCATTATGATTGCCAGTTATTATTATAATAACATTTCTGGAATATATTTGCCTCTTTGATCATTTTTTTGGTTAAAAAAATCATGTTTTACCATCACATTACTTCATTGAAAACAAGAATCCTCATTTAAAAATTAGTTAAAACAGTTACAAAAAAGTACAGATGAGAAAACTAGTAAATTGATTTTGTAATAAGTAGCCATTTTGGAAATGAAATGATGCATGCTTCTGAAAAGATTTGTTTGTATTAACTTACATATGGCTTTGAGAAACAATAATCAAAATAAAATTATTACAGTTAAAAGATATATTTTTACCGGTATTTTAAGTACTTACAACTTTTTCTGTTAAAGTCTCATATGATGAATGATTGGTCAGCTCTTCTAAAAATTTGACTTGAGATCTAAAACTATGACTTGGACTTAACCCTTTACCCAAAGTAACAGCCAAAACCGGCCAGGGCTATTCTTAAAAATCGGCAATTAATTTTCATTATTTTTTCATTTTTTGTCTCAAACACATAGGTTATGACCCCTTGTCGAGTCCATTCCAATGAGGGGTCATAACCTATGCCTTTGAGACAAAAAAATAAAAAAATAAAAAAATTTATAGTAATTTATATATTTTTTATACTTACCAATGACCCAGACGTAGCTGGTGCTAACTCTTAAAAATTCAGGGCCAAACACAAATTTTGCCCCCACCCCCCTCAATCCCTAAAATTTGCATCCAAATCCAAAAAATCAATGTCTTATATGGTCCTCCATACTTTTGTCCACTGCACATGCGCAGTGTCAAGGAAGTACCGAAATTGGTGCCAAATCTTCATTCTTACAACCAGTGCCTGGCCTAGGACATAAAGGAAAATCCAATAGGCTCAATTACATATAAACAGAATTATCCTCTCAAGGAGAAAAGGAGAAAGAGGATTTACATATATCTTTCTTGTTTATACAAAAAAAGAAAGACATATTACCAATCTGTAATTGAGCCCAATAACATCAATGATCTCTATTAACATCCAGTATAACCCATTATACTCATTTTTTTAAAGGAAAGCCAATAAATATAGTCCAGAGAATGAGACTCTTTATACTCATTTAAAAGTGTCCGAGGATTGTATATTAACGGCCGTATGACACATGACAAATACAAATGCTTCACACCGAGCTACACTTTAAAAATATTACATAAATGAGAAAAACATAAGCTTTACACTTTAAAACCATCCCAACACCGACTCGGAATTACTGACTCCAGAGGAGGTATTCCCTTGCTTTTCACTATAAAGCAGGTGATATAAGGGAACACCATCCCCCCCCCCCCCTTCCCCTTGCTCTGGGTCAATCACCCCAGAACGAAGAGGGCAGCAGGACAGAGTCACTGCTGGAACAGAAAGCCTGCATAACTATAGCTGCAACTGTTTAGTGGATGACATTCTGAGCAACAGATAACGGACCTAAACAACAAAGGTCGCCAGAAATAGACTCAATATTTCTAAGGTCAAAATTTGTGAACGTAGAAGGCTGAGACCAGTATGCAGCCTTCATCAAATCAGTAATGGGCAATCTTATTTGCATAAGCCCATGATGTAGACAGCACTCTAACTTCATGCGCTGAAATCTTAAGCACAGACTGCTGAGTAGAAGATAATCTTTCATAAGCAGTACGAATAGTCAATTGAATCCATCTCAATAGAATGGACCGTGATGTCCCTTCTATTAGGCAGCAGAGACAGAAATAAACATTTTCGTCCCTTTCTGATAAACTCAGATCTACATTTGTAAATACGCATAGCTCTAACTGGACACAGCAAGGGCTAATGGCTGTCTGAGGACGGAAGAGCCTTAATAACAATAGGTTCTGGGTACTTATTAGGAGCCTGATTCTAAGCCAAAAATCCCACATTGGTAGTCAATGTAATAGTATTACCAACACTACGATAGTGAGAATCATCAACAGATAGAGCATGAAGCTCACTAACTCTTCTAGCAGAACAGAAGGTTAAGAGAAAAGCTGTCTTATAAGATAAGTATTTGAAGTCTACCGTATCAAGGGGTTCAAATGACGCTTCTTTTAGCTTCAGAAGAACCCAAGCTAAATTCCACTTAGGAATTAACCTAAGGGTTCTAGGTCTATTTATCGAAAAGTTTTTAACTAACTTTGATAAAGAGACATTAGATCCAATTTGTAAGCTATCATGATGAGCATAAGTATCCAATAGAATAGACCTATAACCCTAATAGTCATTGGCTGCAGTTTGATCTCGTCAAACAAGTAGACCAAAAAATTAGCAATGTCTGGAATGGAGGGATCATAAATATCAATAGAAGGATCCCTACACCAACGAGAGAAAACCTTCCACTTAGCAGCATAATTTAGTGAAGAGGAGGTCCTCCTACAGTTAGAAATTGCGTTCACTGCTCGTCCTGTAAGAAGGACCGCACAACGGAAATACGTGAAGGTTAAGACTTTGCGGGTTGTGATGCAGTGTGCGTGATTTCCCCTGCGAAAGAAGGTCCTCCAATGGAGAAAGCTTCGAGGAATGTCCCATAACAGACACCTGAGTAGATTTATCCATGGTCTGTGGGGTGACAGAGATGCTACCAACAGAATCTTGCAGTGAGATTGCTTGATTTTTAGCAATATCTGTTGAATCAACGGAGCTGGAGGATACGCGTATCCTATCATTCCGTCCCAAGAGATCGAGAGAGCGTCTACTGCGAATGCTCGAGGATCTGGGAATGGCGACACATACGTCTGCAACTGATTGTTGAGATGCGTCGCAAACAAGTCTATCATTGGACAATTCCATTTGTAGCAGATCTGATTGAATACTCGTTTGTTGAGAGTCCATTCTGACGGCAACATACAGCCTTTCCGAGAAAGGGAGTCCGCTAGAACGTTCAGACGACCCGGAATATGACGGGCCGACAGAAGAACCTGATGCTCTAGGACAAACAGAAGGATTCTTTCCATTAAGTTGAACAACGGAATGGAATGAGTGCCTCCCTGGTTGCGAATATATGCTTCTACTGTCAAATTGTCGGGATAGTATTTGAACATGTGAATTCTGAATAATGTTCATCCAATGACGTAGCGCAAGCCAAATTGACATCATCTCTTTGATGTTTATGTGCTTGTTCAGGAATTGCGGATCCCAAAGACCCTGGCACCTCAAATCTATTGGGCTCAATGTCGCACCCCAACCTGTTTGACTCGCATCCCTCATAATCTTAAAAATAGGATCCGGCAGTTAACCACTGAATATCTGCCCAAGTCTAAATCCCCATCGGAATAAGGTCCGCGGCGGCTCCGCACAAACCTATCAGTTGCATACATTCTCTCGCTGTTACCGCATCTGAGTGTAGACAAAAGCGAGCGTAACAACTGACTAATTTCGCTCTGGGTAATGGTAGACGAACCAGATTGTTGTGCGTCTCGAAGCTCATTCCCAAGTGAATGAACGACTTGGACGGAACTAGATCCGACTTCTTTTCGTTTACTATGAAACCGAGATGTCGGAGCAACTGAAGCAGACTCTGAACATCGTTCTGAAGCATTAATCGGTCGCCATACCTCTGAAGAATGTCGTCCAAGTAGATCGACGTTACCTCAGACGAATGAGCTCGGAAATGAGTCATTACCGAGTTCATTATTCGAATGAAGGCCCAGGGCGCTAGATTCAGTCCGAAGCACATTGCTCGGAACTGATAAACAACACCTAGGACAGTGAAGCGAAGGTACTTTCTGAACGCCGGATGTACCATGACGTGAAAGTACGCATCCTTGAGATCTATGCTCGCAGCATATTCGTTCACTTGAATGCTCGCTCTTACCGACTGAATGGTCTCCATATAAAATTTTGGAGCCACGATCAGCTTGTTTATCCAGCTTAGAAAAATAACTGGATGGAACGAGCCATCTGGTTTTGGTACCAGGAACAGGTGACTGTAAAAACCGGGAGATTCCTGGTTTTCTACGACCTCTATTACGTTCTTCTGCAGAAGAGATTTCACCTCTGACAGAAGCGAATCTCTCTTCTGAAGGTTTGCCGGAAGCTGAGTCCATCGTGGATGCGTTAACAGAGTTTTTTCTCTGAAGGACAGTTTTAGACCTTCCGAAATAACCTCCTGAACCCATCAGTCGTCTGTAATTGACAACCAATTGGTTAAGAATTGACAGCCTTCCGCCCACTGGAGTGCAATAGAAGTTCTGACCTTCACCTCCTGGACCTACGAGGCTTGCGGGAGGAGAAACTACATGCTCCCCGACCCGCACATCGACCTAGGGGCAACTGACTGGTTGTCTCGGCCAGCATTATGTCCCCTACCTGAGTTGCTACTCTGACAGTCTCTGGAGTAAGACGTAGAGGCTTTCTTAGATCCTCTATAGGAACTTCCCTTGGATGTACTCGCTCCAGAAGTCCCGGACTTACTCCTCTCTGCTGAGTCCGTTTTTTTTCGGAACGGTCTTAAAGAGCAGAGAGTCCGAAGCTTTCTTGGTAATCTGATCGTAGATTAGTGAAAGCTTACCATCGAAGAGAAGTTCTCCTGAAACCGAAGCAACTCAAAGAGAGTTTTTCACCTTCGAATCCACCCTAGTGGATGAAGCCAGGTCAGCATCACGTCTGACTAACTCCAAATTTGCCACTGAAAGGGCGGAGTTATACGTGGAATATGCGATTGCCCTCGAAAGAACTCTCAAGAAAGTTTGAACATCCTGGAATTCTTTACCATCAAGATGTTGTGATAACGCCTTGGTAAGGTGATCTGCATAAGATAAGGCATCTAAACTAGCTCTGTTAGACGAGATTGTCGGCTCCAACGTACTGGAGAGAATCGACATAGATGCCAGCAATGACAATTCCAAGTAATCTGCCTGGTCGGCTAAACGTAGAGGAACTCTCGGAATACCCTGTCCTGCCATTTCAAATTTATTTCCACTGTTGATGAACGGCAGATGTAGAGCTTGTTGCAGGGACCAGCCGTGAGGGCGACTAGGGCGATTAAGTCACCCTTCTAAGCTCAAAGCCGCCTAGAAAAATAATCGGGGCGATTACAAGTCGCCCTCTAAAAATTGGCCAAAATGAGAAAAGGCTGAACTGAGTGATGCGAAGTTTACATGAAAACGATTATTTTCAAAAATCGAATGTGCTCGAGTGTGATAAATGGGCATTTTAATCCGTCAAATAAACGTCCATTTATTTGAAATCACACGACAAGCAATTGCCCATTGTCCTTTTTGGCGGATTTTTTTATTTCTATTTTGTTGCGTTCCAGTCGGAGCTTCAAGTGTCGAAACGAAAATAGGTGACTTAAGCGACTCAACAAAACAACCCAGTTTGAAAGTAGGTTACGTCGCTTAGGATGCCGAAAATGTATACACAACGGACGTATTTTATAACACATTATTTTCATTTCGATTTGCTGACGACTGTTAACTGTTGAGCTGTCTATTCCCAGAAAAACACGAATGGAATTGAAACACATGAAAAAAAGCTTTAGTGATGTCAAGAAAAGCATTGTACAGGACACAAGTGTGCATGTGGACGATCTTGAAAAAGGGTCCTCCTAAACATCGGAATGACATGAAATGACGCGGAATGACACCGGAATGCCATAAAAATGATGCGGAATGACATTTCTTTTACAAAATACTCGACCCCAGAATGTATTTTGTTTATTAACTAACAAAGTACCTCCCAAGCAACCTTCTTACATCTGGTCCTGTTCACACTTTCAGACTTAGGAAATTATTAGCTTAGTAGACTTTGTTCAAAGGCAACCACAGGAGAGTGATGGGGGATTGGCACGAAGAAGAGGTGAGGGGTCATGAAGGAGAAGGTAGCAGTGGGGGATTTTCAGTCAATAATTACATTGTGATTTTTTAACCTGGCACAGATGCATCATAGACAACTGGACCTGGATTATTTGTACGTTAATGGAGGACCATAAATTGAAAATATGAAGGGGCGGCGGGGGTGGTACATGAATATTCTTAATTTTCCCCACTTGCCTATGAAGTCTCCCTACATGACTCTGCAGTCTCCCTATTTCTTCTGGAGGGAGACTTGAAGTCTCTCTAAAATTCCCCCCTAGGCTGGTCCCTGGCTTGTTGCGATAAGAAAATGGATCTGCCAATCTTAGAGGCTAGCCTAAAAAATAGCGTCATTCAGCAATTCAAATGTCCGTGAGACATTTCTGGACTGGGCCAGAAATTCAGGCGCGACGTCCTTAGTCCGGCCGAAGAAGTCTGTGTCCAGAGACGCAATCAGTCTCTTATCTGGTATCGCAGCTCTCTGGTCCGGAGGAACAACTTCTGGAAGGTGTTGCCGGATGAAATCTATGGCCACCTTATGTTGTTCTAGAAGGGAACAATCCAGCTCCGCAGATTCCCTTTCACCATCCGACTGGACCAAATGTGAATCTCAGTCGTCCCTATCTGACATTGCAGGGGAGTGTACCGACCCAGCTTCCTCAGACAGTTCCTGAGTTTTCGAAGGTTGCTGTGATGCTGCGATGAGTTGCGCTATCTGTGATAGCAAGTCCATCACGGAGGCCTGTGGAGCTGCAGTCTTACATTGTTTAGCCGCTGGAAGATCCTGGGATGATGCCTCTTGCATAATTCTTTTATGTGAACGTCCCGACTGGTAAGGCCTCGTGTCCTTGGCTACTGGATGGAGTGACCTGGTCGACATGGTCTCCTTGGTCGGTGAAGCAGGCTGGATATCTGAGATCACGTAGCCAAGGTGCGGTCATGTGTGCTGGCGTGTGGAAGAGGAAGCCAATAGACTAGCCACCCCCGGCTGTCTATGCAACGGAGCGTCCCGAGCAGGAGGAGTGGACATATGCTCTGACTGACAAACGTTATGTATGACAACATCTGGCCCCAGATGTTGTTGTAAGCGAGAGGGGCCTCTCTCGCTCGTGGTCCGGGTAGAGCTGAACGAGCTAGCTACCGGACTGACTGGCTTCCTCTGATCCATCCTCCGATCCGTCGTCGCCGGGTGTGCGTGATCCGAGATTATAGTGCTCGCAACACCCCTTCTCCTCTCCTGGACCGCAACGGACCAACCCAGCGTCACATCACCCACTCTACGAGTGATAGCTTTGCTGGGCGAGCTAGCTGGCGACAAGGTCGTCAATCCTACTAAGGATCTAGGCACTTGTCAAATTTCCTTGAGCACTTTTGCCACTAGCTCTTCATTTGATTGCAATGACGGCAGCACACTTCCTGAAGACATCACGGAAACATCACCCTGTTCTTATTCCTCTGAAAAAGAGACTGAAAAACTAGAGTGACCCTGTGGCGAGGACCGGCATGGACCTCTCACCATAACAATATAACGTGACATACGTCTCCATCATTTGTCATCCCAATTGGCACACACTGAGCAAGAATTAGTGCGAGTACAGTGACTACAGCAAATACAATGAGTATGAGAATCAGAGGAAGACTTCCTCGATTTACAATTTGAACAATATTCTTTCATATTTAAAAAAATATTAAACAGCCGTAGTACTCGCACTAACCCTTGAAAATACAAAGATACATAATAATAGTAAAATCCATTACAAAAATTTCGAAAAATAAAAGAAAAAATTTTCAGAAAAATTTTGACATAAGCCCAAGTTCCCAAAGGAACGATGAGCCCAAATGGATCCCCAAAAAGCCTAAGTGTGGTAGGGCTGGGCGGTTTATCGGTTCGTTTTTTTTTTTTTTTTTCAAACCGAAACCGAACTGCCGCCTTAACAAAAAAACGCGACTTTCGGTTTCAACAAATTTCCCAGAATTGGTTAAGTTTATGACCACTCATCCGCACGCCAAAGGCTTAAATGTTGGGCAAAGGTAAATGCTGTGCCATTTATGCTTACTTCGAGAGGACTGACAACAAATCCCCCTTCCCCCCACAAATAGTGGTAGCAAATTTCTTGTATCTTAAACAATATCTACAGAACCACCAGCAGATGGAATATGAAAAATTAAAAAGTCTTACGTAAAAATCCACACATGCAATTCAAGAATCGTTAGGTAAATTTAATGAACCAGGCTCATTCGACCAAAGAGTTATTGCAAGTTACCTGACAATATATGGTGTAAAAGTATTATAAATTACCTTTGACCCAAACTCATCTGCGTACGGCACGTTGTAAATTAGATTGGAGGTAAACATAAAATTTATTGAGTTTTAAAACCTCAAAGTTCACATGGGAAAAATGACGAGTAAATTATGTTAATTAACCGACTACTGGCACGTTCTCTGAAGTCACAAGCTCACAGATAACACTGCGCATTGGCAGTTATGTTTTTTGTCTACAATAAAATGGCTAAATTAAAATAGAACACATCCTATTAAATAGATGGCAGGTAACTATTGATTTTTTTTTAAACTTATTGGGAATTGTTTGTATAATATCTGAACTTACTTTAAGGAATCGCGCAGTACTGCAGGTCTGGTACACACGCTGCATTCCCAATACGAAGATGTTATAATCAACACGTGTCATGACCATGTGTATTTTGTAAACACAACAAATCCCAAGATGCAATACTGCAAACTTTCTTTCAAATCCCATTATGCAGCAGTCTCCCTTCAAAAACATCAATCGCCTGTCTTAACTGAGAATAAAATCAACGAAGGGATCAGCCAAGAGGGCAAAGTAAAGTTGGTAATATCTTCGCCTTGACACCGCTCATTTCGCCCTATTTCTATGTTTGGGCAGAATCAAAGTAAAAAACGAACCTCTACAGTCGAAATTAGGAGAGATATTGTGAAAGCATTGGAGTGAGTTACCAATAAAAGTGATTCGTATATCACGACTTACTTCAACAATAGTTATCAAAATCAGAAGAAATATAATTTGTGTTCCTCTTATTCCACTGTAATTTGAAGCAGGAACCATCAAGAAACACAGGGCACGTCTATTTTCAAGCGATGTGATAATTACCAAAATAAGCACAACAATTGCACATTAGTCACCAAAACCAGGATGAGAGCTTAGCGACTCCATAAAAAGTTAAAAAATTTATAGTAATTTATATATTTTTTATACTTACCAATGACCCAGACATAGCTGGTGCTAACTCTTAAAAATATAGGGCCAAACACAAATTTTGCCCCCCAATCCCCAAAATTTGCATCTAAAACCAAAGAAAACATGTCCTGAATGGCCCTCCATACTTCACCTCTACTGCGCATGCGCAGTGTCAAGGACATCCCGAAATTGGCGGCATTAATCGTTCTTATAACCAGTGCCTGGTAAGCGCTATGTACTCAGCGGGGAGGTATGAGTTCCCAACTCCTGGGAGGGCCATCCCCGTCTGGGTCATTGGTAAGTATAAAAAATATATAAATTACTATAAATTTTTTAACATTTTTATACTGTACCAATGACCCAGACATAGCTGAATAGTAAAAAGGCTGGAGGGCCTAGGACATAGAGCAAGTTCAAATAAGCTCACTTATATAAAATAGAGTCATTCCCTCGAGGGGAGAAGAAGTATTAGGCCTTACATGTATCTTTCTTATTTATGATAAATTAGAAAGACACAACATGTTCCAAAATTGAGCATCATAACATCCATGTACTCTATCAATATCCAGTATAATCCTAATACTAATAATTTTTAAAGTAAGCCAATAAATAAAGTCAGTCTAGAGAATAGAGACTCTTTATACTCCTTGAAAGTGTCTGAGGATTGTATAATAACGCCCGTTTGACACGTGATATTTTCAAAAGCTATACTTTAAAAACTATGACCTGAATGAATTTTAAAAACATAAACTTATCACTTAAAAACCATCCCAGTAACAGCTCAGAATTACTAACTCCGGAGGAGGTATCCCCTTGTTTTCATAACAAAACAGGTGACCCAAGGGAACACCCTCCCCCCCCCCCCCCCCCCTTCTCCTTGCCCTGGGTCAAATAGCCCAGAGCGAAGAGGGCAGCAGGACAGAGTCACTGCCGGAACAGAAAGCCTACCTAGCTATAGTAGCAACTGTTAAGTGAATGACATTCTGAGCAGTAGATAATAGATCTAACAATGGAGGCCTCCAGAAATAGACTCAATATTTCTGAGATAAAAATTCATGAATGTGGATGGCTGAGCCCAATGAGCAGCCTTCATAAAATCTATAATAGCGACACTATTAATGTAAGCCCAAGATGTATAAAGAGCTCTTACTTCATGAGCCGAAATCTCAAGCACAAACTGCGGAGTCAATGATATACCATAAGCAGTACCGATAGTTAATTGAATCCAATAGCAATAGAATGGAGCGTAATGTCCTTCTATTAGGCATCAAAGACAGAAGAAGCTTACGTCCGTACTAATAATCTGATATCTGTTTATAAATACGTAAACTCTAACCGGACAGAGTAAAGGCCTATGCCCGTACGAAGACGGAAGGACCTTAATAACAATAGGTTCCGGATACTATTAGGAGCCTGACTGTTAACCAAAAATCCAACCTAAGAAGTAAAGGAAGTAGTGTTTCCGATACTACGAAAGTGAGAATCGTCCACCGATAGTGCATGAAGCTCACTGACTCCTCAGTAAGAGAAGACTAACAGAATTACTGTCTAAAAAGGTCAGAATTTGAAAACTACTGTTTCCAGAGGCTCAAATGATTACTTAGCTAAATAAGAACCGAAGCTAAATTCCATATAGGAATTTAATCTAAGGATTCTAGGTCGATTTATCGAAAAGTTTCTAACTGACTTAGATAAAGAGACATAAGACTCAATTATAAACTATCATAGAGTGCATAGGTATGAGATAACATAGACCTATAACCTTAATAGTAACAGGCTGCAGTTGATCTTGTCAAACAAGTATACTAGAAAGTTGCAATGTCTAGTATGGAGGGATCAAAAATATCAACATAATGATCCCTACACCAACGACGGAAGAGCCTCCACTTTAGCCGCATAGTATAGCGAAGAAGAGGTTCTCCTACAGTAAGAAATCGCGTCCATAGCTCGTCCTGTACAATGCTTGCCGTGCAAGAAGGACCACACAATGGAATACGTGAAGGTTGAGACCTTGCGGGTTGTGATGAAGTTGACACGATTACCCCAGCGAAAGAAGATCCTCTCATGGAGGAAGTTTTCGCAGTAAGTCCCACAGTAGACACCTGAGTAAATTTACCCACAGTCTCTGTGAAGACAGAGATGCTATCAACAGAATTGTATTGTGGATGTTTAACTTAGCAATACTTGCTGAATCAACAGCGCTGGAGGATACACATATCCTATCATTCCGTCCTATTAGATCAACAGAGCGTTAACAACATAAGCTCAGGGATCCGGACATGCAAACACATACGTCTGCAATTGAATAGTGAGTTGTGTCGCAAATAAATTATCATTGGGCGCTCCCATTGATAGCAAATCTGATTGAATACTTGTTTGTTGAGAGTCCATTCTGACGGCAACAAGCGACCCTTACGTGAAAGGGAGTCTTCTAATACAATCAGACGACCCGGAATATGACGGATCGAAGCAGAACTTGGTGTACTATAACAAACAGAAGGATTCTTTCCATTAAATTGAATAACGGAATCGAATGAGTGCCTCCCTGGTTCCGGAGATACGCAACTACTGTCGTATTATCGGACAGGATTTGGACATGCGTTTCTGAATAATGTTCATCCAATGACATAGTGCAAGCCAAAATAACATCATTTCCTGGAAGTTAAGTGCTTGCCTAGAAACTGCGGAACCCAAAGACCCTGGCACTTCGAATCCGTTGGGATCAATATTGTACCCCAACCTGTTTGACTGGCATCCGTCATAATCATAAAACTCAGATCCGGCAACTGCAGTGTCACTCTCTGAGTCAACCACCGAATGTTTGCCCCAGTCTGAATCTCTTGTTACACTTGATAGACAAGAGAATGGTGTATATCGAGCAATTGATAGATTGCTGAAAGGTTGCCGTCGAAGAGAGGCTTCTCCAAGACTGAAGCGACTCTGAGAGAGTTCTTCACCTTACTATCCATGTGCGTGGATGTAGCTACGGCTGCGTCACGTCTAACCAACTCCAGGTTGCCACTGAAGGGCGGAGTTATACGTGGAAAAACTACTGCCCTTCAAAGAAATCACATTGAGGATCATATCCTGGAATTCTTTCTCTTGAAGACGTAATGATAACGCCTCAGTAAGGTGGTCTACGTATGATAAAGCGTCTAAGTTAAGTCTAATAGACATCATTGTCGTTTCCAACATCGTGGTTGGAATTGACATAGACAGCGAAAAAGATAATTCCCAGTCTTCAGTCCCGCCGTCAAGACGCATAGGAACTCTCGGTATGCCCTGTTCTGCCAATATAAATTATTCCCTAGAATTGATGAAAGGCAGAATAAAGCATTGCGGACAAGAAACTAGATTATCATGCTTGGTAGCAAGCTTATATATAGATTCGTTAAATAATTCGAATGTTCTAATGACATTATTGGACTGTGTCGGCAAGTCAGGGACAATGTCCCTGAACCAATCCAAAACTCTGTGTCCAATGACGCTATTAGTCTCTTATCTAGCATTGCAGCAAATAGGCCGACGGAACAACCTCTGGAAGATAATGCCGGAAGAAATGTATGGCAGCTTCTGTTGTTCCGAAAGGGAAAAATCGAAATCGTCCGAATCCCTTTCGCCATCCTGTCGGACCCTATGAAGTGTTTGGTCGTCCGTACCTGATGCAACAGCGGAGCGCACCGACCCAGCGCCGTCGGATTATTCGTGATCCGACCGAGAATCTGTCGTTTGCTGGGATGCTGCGATAAGCTGTGCTATTTTGGATAGCACATCCGTCACTGAGGCCTGTGGAGAAGCGGTCTTACGATGCTTTGCCGCTGGAAGCTCCGTGTTCGATACCCCGTGCATACTTCTATTATGCGAGCGAACGGAGTGTATAGGCCTTGTGTCCCTTGGCTACCGGATGGAGTGACCGTGGAATCACTGAATGATGAAGCTGGCCGGATACTGGATGTCACATAGCCAATGTGCGGTCGTGTGCGCTGCTGTGAGGATGAGGAAGCATTATCGACAGTCTCTCGGACTGTCAATATAACGGAGCATCCTGAGCGGTGGACATATGCTCCGAATGCGAAATGACTGTACCACAACATCCGGTCCCATATGTTGTTGTACGAGAGAGGGACCCCTCTCGCTCGCAGCCCGGACGGACCTGGACTAACAGGCTTCCTCCGATCTGTCCTCTAATCCGTCGTCACTGGGTGTGTACTAAAGTCTATTATAGTGCTCGCATCACCCAAATCTCCTTCCTAGACCGCAACGGATGAACCCGACTGCCGAACCATTCGATGAATGGACGCTACACCGGGTGAGCTAGCGAATGTCAACTCTGTCAATCCTACTAGGGACCTCTTAGGCGATTGACGTATTCCATGAGCACTTATTGCCGCTAGCTCTTCATTATCTATGACGACAGAGGCACACTTTTGAAAGACATCTCAGTAACTTTGCGAACAAGAAACCAGACATGCTTGTTAATAGGAAGCATATAATAATATATATATAGCGTCGTTCAATAATTCGAAAGTTGTGTGACATTATTGGACTGTGTCGGAACTGAGGGACGATGTCCCTCAACCGAACCAAACATTTCTGTGTCCACCGACGCTATCAGTTTCTTATCCGGCATCGCAGCATTCTGGTCCGACAAAAGAACCTCAAGAAGATAAGTCAGATGACATACACAGCAGCTGATGTTGTTCCGAAAGGGAAAGCTCGAAATCCTCTGAATCCCTTTCGGCATCCTGTCGGACCGGATGAAATTTTCGGACGTCCGTACCCGCTTCCGCGGAGCGTCCCAACCCAGTGTCGTCGGATAATACATGATGCGACAGAGATTCTGTTGATGCTGGGATGCTGCGATAAGCTGTGCTATTTGGGATAGCATGTCTGTCACCGAGGCCTGTGCAGTAGCGGTCTTACGATGCTTTGCCGCTGGAAGCTCCGTGTACGTTGACTCCCGCATACTTTCTTATGCGAACGTCCGGAGTCTGCAGGCCTCGTGTTACTGGCTACCGGATGGTGTGACCTGGTCGCCGATGATTCTCTGATTGGCGAAGCTGACTGAATATCCGAGGTCACGTAGCCAAGAGCAGTCGTGTGCACTACCATGAGGATGAGGAAGCCTTATTGACAGTCTCTCCAGACTGACTATATATCGGAGCGTCCCGAGCGGTGGACGTATGCTCCGAATGCAAAACATTTGTACCACAACATTTGGGGCCAGATGTTGTTGTACGAGAGAGGGGCCTCTCTCGCTCGCAGTCCGGATGGACCTGGACGAGCTAGGAACCGGACTAAAAGGCTTCCTCCGTTCTCTCCTCTAATCTGCCGTCACTGGGTGTGCATTTTGTTGATTTATAGTGCTCGCATCACCCAAAACTCCTTCTAGACCGCAACGGACGAACCCGGCTGCCGAACCATTCGATGAATGGATGCTACACCGGGCGAGCTAGCGGACGTCAAAGGCCGTCGAACCTACTAGGGTCCTCTTAGGCAATTGAAGTATTTAAATGAGCACTTTTCCACTAGCTCTTCATTAATTGTGACGACGGAGGCACACTTTTGGAAGACATCACGGATACATCACCCTGTTCTTGATCGTCTGAAATAGAGATTGATAAAGTAGAGTGACCCTGCGGGGAAAGGACCGGAATGGCCATTTCCCCACTAACATACCGTGACACACGCTTCCCATGTTGTCATCGAAATTAACGCATACAGAACAGGAGTTAGTGTGAGCACACTGACTACATTATACAATGATTATGAAAGTCAGAGGAAGATATCCTCTTATTACAATTGAACAATATCCTTTCAATGTGAAAAGAAAACAAAGTCCTAGTACTCGCACCAACCCCTGACAATCAAAATACATAATAACATGATCCATTAACATAGAAAAAATAACTGAAATCAAAAAATTTTGAAAAAATATTTTTTCAGAACAGCCCAAGTTTCTGAAAAGTAACGTTGAGCCCCAATGGATCCCAAGCCTAAGTGTGGACAAAAATTCTAAAAATATTTTAAAAAATTTATGCAACATTTACGAACAATAATAATGTATCTAGTTATGATTAAATTAACATCAAGATATTATTTTCAAGAAATCCCCCCTCACACAGAGGGCTGTTGTAAATGTAAACAATAAGTGTAAAAACACCAGAACAAGACTCCAGGCACCCTGGCCCGAAATCAGTTACCAATAATACACTATCTGATGCAAAACAGAGACTTCCAGGGAAGAAACTGCAGAACATCAGATGGTAGATGCAGAACACTACGCCTAACCACCCATAGGTGAAGACGTAAACATGGGGAAAAGAACAGAATTCATTCTGTTATCCAGCTAAAACTCCCAAGAAATTTTAGTAATAATATTACAGAAAATATGCCAAAAGCATGGGAGAATAGCAAGAGGGGACTTAAAGGAAAGGGAGAGAGGAAAACACTGAACAAGCAGTGTAACTTGATAACAAGAATGACCACAACAGGCTGTTGCCTCGAAAGTTAAAAAATTTATAGTAATTTATATATTTTTTATACTTACCAATGACCCAGACATAGCTGGTGCTAACTCTTAAAATATAGGGCCAAACACAAATTTTGCCCCCCAATCCCCAAAATTTGCATCTAAAACTAAAGAAAACATGTCCTGAAAGGCCCTCCACACCTCGCCCCCACTGCGCATGCGCAGTGTCAAGGACGTTCCGAAATTGGCGCCATTTATCATTCTAATAACCAGTGCCTGGTAAGCGCTATGTACTCAGCGGGGAGGCAAGAGTTCCCAACTCCTGGGAGGGCCATCCCCGTCTGGGTCATTGGTAAGTATAAAAAATATATAAATTACTATAAATTTTTTAACATTTTTATACTGTACCAATGACCCAGACATAGCTGAATAGTAAAAAGGCTGGAGGGCCAAGGACATGGAGCAAAATGGAATACGCTCAATAAAATAAAATAGAGTCATCCCCTGTAGGGAAAAGAAGTAATAGGCCTTACATGTATCTTTCTTATTTATGATAAATTAGAAAGATACAACACCTTCCAAAAATTGAGCTTCATACATCCATGTACTCTATTAATATCCAATAATCCTTATACTAATAATTTTTAAAGTAAGCCAATAATAAAGTAAGTCTAGAGAATAGAGACTCTTATACTCCTAAAAGTGTGTGAGAATTGCATAATCATGTCCGTTGACATATGCAATATTCAAAAGCTATACTTTAAAAACTAAGACTTGAATGAATTTTATAAAATTAAACTTCTCACTAAACAACCATCCCAATAACAGCTCAGAATTACTAACTCCGGAGGAGGTATCCCCTTGTTTTCATAGTAAAAACAGGTGACCCAAGGGAACACCCTCCCCCCCCCTTTTTCTTGCCCTGGGTCAAATAGCCCAGAGCGAAGAGGGCAGCCGAACGGAGACACTGCCGAAACAGACAGCCTACCTAGCTATAGGAGCAACTGTTAAGAGAATGATATTCTGAGCAGTAGATAATAGACCTAACAATAGAGGCCTCCAGAAATGGACTCGATATTTCTGAGATAAAATTCATGAATGGATGGCTGAGCGCAATGAGCAGCCTTCAAAAATCTATAATAGCAACACTATTAATGTAAGCCCAAGAAGTAGAAGAACTCTTACTTCATGAGCCGAAATCTTAAGCACAACTGCTAAGCCAATGATATACCATAAGCAGTACGCTAGTTAATAGAATCCATTAAAAATAAAATGGAGCGTAACGTCCTTCTACTAGACATCAAAGACAGAAGAAGCTTACGCCCTTGTAATAAACAGATATCTGTTTATAAATACATAAACTGTACCCGGAAAGAGTAAAGGCCTATGCCCATACGAAGACGGAAGGACCTTAAAATAATAGGTTCCGGAAATAGGAGCCTAACTCTTATGCAACAATCCAACCTAAATAGTAACGGAAGTATTGATTCCGAAACTATGAAAGTGAAAATCATCCATCGATAGTGCATGAAACTCACTGACTCTACAGTAAAAGAGAAACCAACAGAATTACTGTCTAAAAGGTCAGAATTTGAAAACTACTGTTTCCAGAGGCTCAAATGATTACATAGCTAAATAAGAACCGAAGTTAAAATCCGTATAGGAATTTAATCTAAAGATTCTAAGTCTATTTATCAAAAGTTACTAACTGACTTAGATAAAGAGACAAAAGACTCAATTGTAAACTATCGTAGAGTGCATAGGTATGAGGTAACATAAACCTATAACCTAAATAACAACAGGCTGCAGTAGATCTTGTGAAACAAGTATACTAAAAACTAGCAATGCGTAGTATGGAGGGATCAACCATATGAACATAATGATCCCTACACCACGACGGAAGAGCCTCCACTTTAGTCGCATAGAATAGCGAAGAAGAGGATCTCCTATAGTAAGAAATCGCGTCCAAAGCTCGTCCAGTACAGTGCTTACAATGCAATACGGACCACACAACGGAATACATGAAGGTTGCGACCTTGCTGGTTGTGATAAAGATGACACGATTTATCCAGTGAAAAAAGATCCTCACATAGAGGAAGATTTCACGTTAAGATCCACAGTAGACAAGAGAGTAAATTACTCATGATCTCTGTGAAGATAGAGATGCTATCAACAGAAATGTATTGTGGTTGTTTATCTTAGCAATACCTGCTAAAACAACAGCGCCGGAGGATACGCGTATCCTATCATTCCGTCCTATAGATCAATAGAGCGTTAACAGTATTAGCTCAGAGATCTGGACAAGCCAACACATACGTCTGCAATTGATTAGCAAGCTGTGTCATAAATAAAACATCATTGGGCGCTCCCATAGATAGCAAATCTGATTAAATACTTGTTTGTTGAGAGTCCATTCTGACAGCAACAAGCGACCCGTAAGAGAACGGGAGTGCGATAAAACAATCAGACGACCCAGAATATGACGGGCCAAAACTGAACTTGGTGTACTATAACCAACAGACGGATTCTTTCCATTAAATTGAATAACGGAAACGAAAGAGTGCCTCCCTGGTTCCGGAGATACGCCACTACTGTCGAATTAAAGGGCAGGAATTTGGGCATGCGTTTCTGAATAATGTTCATGCAATGACATAAAGCAAGCCTAAAAAACATTATTCCGCGGAAGTTAAACTGATAGCTAAAAGACTGCGGAACCCAAAGACCCTGGCACTTCGAATCCGTAGGGATCAGAATATCCCAATCTGTTTGACTGGCAACCGTCATAACAGCCACACTAGGGTCCGGCAACTGCGGCGGCACTCTCTGAGTCAACCACCGAATGTTTGCCCCAGTCTGAATCTCTTGTAACACTAGATAGACAAGAGAATGTATAAATCAAGCAATTCATGGATTGCCGGAAAGTTGCCATCGAAGAGAAGCTCCTCCGAGAACGAAGCGACTCTGAGAGAGTTCTTAACCTACTATCCACGCGTGGATGTAGCTAGGGCTGCATCACGTCTAACCAACTCCAATCAGCCACTGAAGGGCGGAGTTATACGTGAACAAACTACTGCCCTCAAAAGAAATTACATTGAGAATAATATCCCGTAAATCTTTTCTTGAAGACGTAATGATAACGCCTCAGTAAGGCGGATTACGTATAATAAAGCGTCTAAGTTAAGTCTACTATACATAATGTCGTTCCCAACATTGAAATTGGAAAAGACATAAACGGCGAAAAAGAATATATGCAGTCTTTAATCACACCGTCTAGACGCATATGAACTCTCGGTATGCCCTGCTCTGCCAAAATAAACTATATGTAAAAAAGATAAAATGGCAGAAATGAGCCACGCGGACAAGAAACTAAACTATCATGCTTAGTAGCAGGCTTGTATATATATATAATATATATATAGCGTCGAAAAATAAAACACATGTTGTAATGACAATATTGGACTGCGTCGGTAAGTCAGGGACAAAGTCCCTGTACCGATCGAAAAATCTGAGTCCAATGACGCTATAAGTCTCTTATCCAAGATCGCAGCAATGAAGTCCGAACAATAATCACTGGAAGAAATGCCAGAAGATATGAAAGGCATCTTCCGATACTACTAAAGGGAAAACTCGAAATCTTTCGAATCCCTTTCGCCATCCTGTCGGACCCTATAAAGCGTTCGGTCGTCCGTAGCTTGATGCAACCGCGGACCGCACCGACCCAGCGCCGTCGGATAATTCCTGATTCGACCGAGAAACCGTCAATTGCTGGGATGCTGCGAAACAACTGTGCTAACTCGGATAGCACGTCCGTCACTGAGGCCTGAGGAGCAGCGGTCTTACGATGCATTGCCGCAGGAAGCTCCGAGATCGTTACCCCGTGCATACTTCCAATATGCGAGCGAACGGAGTGTATAGGCCTCGTGTCCTTTGGCTACCGGATGGCGCGACCTATTCGCTGTGGAATCACTGAATGCCGAAACTGATCGGATACTCGAGGTCACGTAGCCAATGTGCGGTCGTGTGCCCTGCTGTGAGGATGAGGAAGCATTAAAGACAGTCTCTCGGACTGTCAATATAACGGAGCGTCCCGAGCAACGGACATATGCTCCGAATGTAAAATATCTGAACCACAACATGCGGTCCCCTATGTTGTTGGCTTCCTCCGATCCGTCCTCAATCTGCCGTCACTGGGTGAGTACTAAGTAATTAAAGTGCTCGCATCACCCAAATCTCCTTCCTAGACCGCAACGGACGAACCCGGCAGCCGAACCATTCGATGAATGTACGCTACACCGGGTGAGCTAGCGAATGTCACTCCGTAAGCGATAGACATATTCCATGAGCACTTATTGCCGCTAACTCTTCATTAACTATGACGACAGAGGCACACTTTTGAAGACATCTCCATAACTCTTCGAACAAGAAACCAGAAATGCTTGGATAGCAAGCATAAAATAATAATATATATAGCGTCGTTCAATAATTCGAAAGTTTGTGTGACATTATTGGACTATGTCGGAACTGAGGGACGATGTCCCTGAACCGAACCAAAAATTTCTAAGTCCACCGACGCTATCAGTTTCTTATCCGGCATCGCAGCATATGTTGTTCCGAAAGGGAAAGCTTGAAATCCACTGAATCCCTTTCGGTATCCCGTCGGACCGGATGAAACTTTCGGACGTCCGTACCCGCTTCCGCGGAGCGTCCCGACCCAGCATCGTCGGATAAAATATATGCGACAGATTCAGTTGATGCTGGGATGCTGCGATAAACTGTGCTATTAAGGAAAGCACGTCCGTTCCCGAGGCCTGTGCAGTAGCGGACTTACGATGCATTGCCGCTGGAAGCTCCGTGTACGTTGACTCCCGCACACTTCCTATGCGAACGTCCGGAGTCTGCAGGCCTCGAGTCCCCGGCTACCGACCCAGCGCTGTCGGATAATTCTCGATCCGACACCGTTTCTGTCGGCTGCTGGGATGCTGCGATAAGCTGTGCTATGTGCACAAGAATGTCCGGCGTCGAGACCTGCGGAGGCGCAGTCTATCGGTGCTTCGCCGAGGGCAGCTCCGCATCAGATGGCTCCCGCATACTTCCTATGCGAACGTCCGGAGTCCATCGGTCTCGAATCCCTGGCTGCCGGATGGTGTGACCTGGTCGCCGAAGAATCCTTGATCGGCGAAGCTGGTAATATATCGGCGGTCACGCAGCCAAGGTGCGGTCGTGTGCGCTGACGAGAAGAGGAAGCCTTAGCAGTCTCAGCGGACTGCCTATACAACGGAGCGTCCCGAGCGACGGACGTATGCTCCGCTAACGACACATTTGTACCACAACATCTGGGGCCAGATGTTGTTGAACGAGAGAGGGGCCTCTCTCGCTTGCCGTCCGGATGGACCGGAACGAGCTATGAACCGGACTAAAAGGCTTCCTCCGTTCTCCCTCCGATCCGCCGTCACTGGGTGTGCATTAAGTTAATTTTATAGTGCTCGCATCACCCCAAAATTCCTTCTAGACCGCAACGGACGAACCCGGCTGCCGAACCATTCGGTGAATGGACGCTACACCGGGCGAGCTAGCGGACGTCAAAGGCCGTCGAACCTACTAGGGTCCTCTTAGGCAATTGGCGTATTACATGAGCACTTTTCCGCTAGCCCTTCATTAATTGTGACGACGGAGGCACACTGTTGGAAGACATCACAGATACATCACCCTAATCTTGATCGTCTGAAATAGAAATTGATAAAGTAGAGTGACCCTGCGGGGAAAGGACCGGAGTGTCCAAATCCCCAACAACATACCGTGACATACGCTTCCCATATTGTCATCGAAATCATACGATACAGAACAGGAGTTAATGCGAGTACACTGACCACATATAGAATGATAATAAGGTCAGAGGAAGACTTCCTCTTAAAACAATTGATCAATATCCTTTCAATGTGAAAAGAAAACAAGTCCTGGTACTCGCACTAACCCCTGGCAATCAAAATACATAATAATAATATGATCCATTAATATAGAAAAAATAATTGAAATCAAAATATTTTGAAAAAATATTTTTTCAGAACAGCCCAAGTTTCTGAAAAGTAACGTTGAGCCCCAATGGATCCCAAGCCTAAGTGTGGACAAAAATTTTAAAAATATTTTAAACAATTTATTCAACACTTACGAACAATAATAATGTATCTAGTTATGATTAAAATAACATAAAGATATTATTATTAGAAATCCCCCCCTCACACAGAGGGCTGTTGTAAATGTAAACAATGAGTGTAAAAACACTAAAATAAGACTCCAGGCACCCAGGCCCGAAATCAGTTACCAAAAATACCCCATCTGATGCAAAACAGAGACTTCCAGGGAAGAAACTGCAGAACATCAGATGGTAGATGCAGAACACAACGCCTAACCACCCGTAGGTGAAGACGTAAACATGGGGAAAGAACAGAATTCATTCTGTTATTAAGCTAAAACTCCCAAGAAATTTTAGTAATAATAATTACAGAAACTATGCCAAAAGCATGGGAGAATAGCAAGGGGGAATTAAAGGACAGGGAGAGAGGAAAAACACTTGAAAAAACAGTGTAACTAAATAATCAGAATGACAACAAAATGGCTGCTGCCTTGAAAATAGGTAACTTAACATAATTTCATTAAAAAATTTTAAGTTACAGCCCTGATAATATTCTGTCACACATTCTTTTCCTCTCCTCCTTTTCTATCCTCCTTAGAATCACCATTTCACTAATATTTATGTGTCTGGCATCATTTAAACTGAGATTTAAAAGCACAAAGATCAGTCAGATGTTAACTGATGAAGGGCCAAACTTAGAATGATAAATGGCGCCAATTTCGGAACGTCCTTGACACTGCGCATGCGCAGTGGGGGCGAGGTGTGGAGGGCCTTTCAGGACATGTTTTCTTTAGTTTTAGATGCAAATTTTGGGGATTGGGGGGCAAAATTTGTGTTTGGCCCTATATTTTAAGAGTTAGCACCAGCTATGTCTGGGTCATTGGTACAGTATAAAAATATAGGTAACTTAACATAATTTCATTAAAAAATTTTAAGTTACAGCCCTGAATATTTTCTGTCACTCATTTTTCCTCTCCTCCTTCTATATCCTCCTTACAATCACCATTTCTCTAATATTTATGTGTCTGGCATCATTTAAACTGAGATTTACAAGCACAAAGATCAGTCAGATGTTAACTGATGAAGGGCCAAACAAAGAATGATTAATGGCGCCAATTTCGGGATGTCCTTGACACTGCGCATGCGCAGTAGAGGTGAAGTATGGAGGGCCATTCAGGACATGTTTTCTTTGGTTTTAGATGCAAATTTTGGGGATTGGGGGGCAAAATTTGTGTTTGGCCCTATATTTTTAAGAGTTAGCACCAGCTATGTCTGGGTCATTGGTACAGTATAAAAATATAAGGAAATGTTGATTGTTGCTAGAATGTAGCTTTTCTTGTGAATTCCTGCATCTTGTCTTGACAAGGCCCCAAATATCACTGACAGAACAAGGCAGCTCCCACCAGATTTTTTTTTTTTTTGGGGTGGGGGGGATCTCAGGACTGAAGGTACTGTACTTGTACTGAGGACAGGGAAAAGAATCTTTTCAAATTTGGGAATGGGAGAAGTGGATTTTGAGTGAGGTGGGGGGGGGGGGGGGGGGGGGGGGGGGGGCTGGTCTCCCTAGATACCTCATGGCTCCACCACTGTTGCCACTACAGTAGCCCAAAACAATATGTCCATTAGCTGAGAAGAGTGGTGAACACTGATTAACCCGAATGACTCAACACACTATATGAGCCCGCATGACTTGGATGACAAATACAGACAGATTTTATGTGTACATTACCCCCTAAAATGTGGATTTCTACAATATATTTTGAAAAACCGAAAACCGAACCGAAAACCGAGTTTTTGTACAAAACCGAAACCGAAATGCAAATTTCAAAACCGCCCAGCCCTAAAGTGTGGACAAAAATTTTAAAACATTTCTAAAAATTAATGTTACACTTACGGACAATATTAATATATCTGGCTATATAATGAATCTTACAGAAGACAAGGAATCACTTACAGAAGTAACCGTTGTCAAGGTAAACAAAAGTCAAAAAAAACCGGAAACAAGACTCCAGACACTGAAAAACATGGCTCGAAATCAGTAACCAATTTAAAACACTATCCGATGTAAAACAGAATCTTCCACAGAAGAAGCAGCAGTACATCGGATGGTAGATGCATGACCAAAACGCCTAAACACTTCTAGGGTGAGGATGTAACCATGGGGATCACAGAATAAACATTCTGTAACTGTGCTAAAACTCCCAAGAAATTTCAATAACAAAATTTCAAAAATTATACCAAAAGCATGGGAGATTAGCAAGGGGGGTATCAAGGAAAGGGGGAGAGGAAACACTAAACAAACAGTGGAGATTTCATAGCAAGAATGAAAACATCAGGCCCATGCCCCGAAATTAGGGAACATGAAATAATTTTACATAAAACTTATAAGTTACAACCCTGAATACATCCTTCCACTGTTTCTTCCTCTCATCCTCTTATTTCATCCTTGGATCCACCATTTCCTTCATGATTTTGTGTCTGGCATCATTTTAACTGAGATTATAAGCACAGATATCAGTGAGATGTTACTGATTGAAGGGCCAAACAAACATTTTAACTGAGATAATAAGCACAGATATCAGTGAGATGTTACTGATTGAAGGGCCAAACAAGAATGAAGATTTTGCGCCAATTTCGGTACTTCCTTGGCGCATGCGCAGTGGACAGAAGTATGGAGGACCATATAGGACATTGATTTTTGGGATTTGGATGCAAATTTTGGGGATTGGGGGGGGGGGGGGCAAAATTTGTGTTTGGCCCTGAATTTTTAAGAGTTAGCACCAGCTAAGTCTGGGTCATTGGTACAGTATAAAAATATTAGTTATTCAAGATTTTTTTGCAAGTGTTGTCTGCTTTTTCATGTTAGGTAAAGGGTTAAATAAAAACTAATGTCAAATGTATTGAAGCAAACAACATGTTCAACCTTAAGATTAAAGGATGGAGAGTTTTTATTTATTTTATACACTTTGACAGCCCACACCCGGTGGCTTTGCATTTGATTCTAGGCAGATCTTGGCTGCCTATATAGGCAGCCAAGACTTGCCTACAGACAACTGCCAAGGTACTTAGAATGTAACTTGCAAATTTACCTGCAAGGGCACCTGTTCTGTTGTAATAAAAGTAATATATTTGGAATTAGGCCTTCAACTCTTGTGACATGGAATATTCTGAGAGACAGTATTCTCAGCATGTAATATCTTTTGGTAAATTTACCAAAGTAGAAGTTGTTAGACTGAAGGGTTATATAATTTAAAACTGTTTGAAAGTTTAATGATTTTTTTTATATATTTTGTAACCATTCACAAACTAACTCCATGAATCTGATGGAATTTAGTTTGGTACCAGTCGGTACATTTATGTGGTAGAAACTGCCAAATTGGAGGTGGGTGTGACATTTGGTAGTGGTCAGAATCATAATCAGAGTTGCATTGCTGTCACTATCATCTTCACTGTATGAAAGAGTTTAACCTTGTCGTTCCGATTCTAATTCACTTTCATTATCAAACTAAGAATTTGAGTCCTGAAATGCTGCTTACAACTGATGATGCTATATGTAATGCATTTAGTAAGATTTTCTGGAGTCATTGTATGGAATCTCTGTACTCAAAATAAACACAATGTGACCAAAATTATTCTAAACAATGTGATACAGTTGTTCTTGGGTAGAAAAGAAACAGAGCCTGAAACGCGAACATGTACATGTTTGATTAATAGCACATGGAGATGGACAGACACAATCGACTGAAATATAGACTACAGTTGCCTAACGCATTCTGCAGTTCTGTCAACTTTAGTTGCCTGTCACACCAAAAGAGATAATGGTTAGTATCTCATGTTTGAATAGTTGAAAAGAGTATTAATATATACATCAGTTACTGGAAAAAACCCATATATAAATGTATGTGCTGTTTTGGAAGATGAGATGAGAATGCTAATAAATGCTAACAATGGCCTGCTCTATGTGTAACCTGGTTGTGGAATTTGAATGGCTTTCAATAACCATGATGTCAAAATACTGTTTCTCCTGGCAGCAAATTCTTTCCATAATGTAACAAGAAATTTAACCCCTATTATTTTAGTAGTACAACAACATTTTCTCCAATCACTCAGTTTTTTCTCTTGTTTAACTATGAGTTTAACCAATTATCTCTTGTTTGACTTTGGTTAAATATCAAACTGCATTATGGGATATAATTGCTGTAGGAAACTTTGCCATTTTAACATCAGAGTGTATAGGGTTAACCAATTCACTCATGTATGACAACACTCAAAATGAGATCTGTCAAGCTAGATTAAATTGATTAAATTCCTAGTTGTAATTATGCGAAAAATTGCAGCTTAAAATTCTAACATTTTGACATCAGTATGGAGAGTGTAAACTGGTTCTAAATTATTTCAGGTTGTCAGAATTTGTTCCCATGGGTTTGCCTTGTTACAATTTAATCAAAGAAAAGAAATCGATGATTATGCAGAAAAATAATTTATTTTGGTCTAACACCAAACTTTGATTTATACTATTAGAAAGCTACAATGGTGGGTTTTCTAAGAAATAATGTCAAGGCAATGTGTCATCAGTATAAGAACTTTATCAACAGCTTACAATTTACAACTGAAACCTGCCTCCTATCTGGTTAGATTATGTAGTTTTAAACTAAATGCTGAATGTAAACCCCCTAAAGACAATAGCAGAACATTTGTAAAAACCTTTCTGATATTTTATTGTCTGGGACACACAATAAAATATTAGAAAGATAAAATAGGATTTGACCTGAACAAGAATGAAAAGAATTAATCCTTTCCAAAACATAATTGCACAAAATTGCACAAAAAACGGCCAACGCTATTCACAAAAATCACGATTGAAATTTAACTATTTCATTTTATGTTTTAAAAACCTGACTTATATGACCCCTCACTGGAATGAGCTTGGCAAGCTCATTCCAGTGAGGGGTCATATAAGCTATGTTTTTGAAACAAAAAATTTAAAATACTAGTTATTCAAGAAATTTTTTCGCAAGTGCAAATATTTTTGGCCAGTGTCGCCTGCTCTTTAAGTTGGGTAATGGGGTAATAGAGGATTAACAGCAACTTTTGCAATTACTTCACATAATGATACATTCAAATTTACACTCCTTTTCAAGGATTTTCCACTTGTTGATTGTGAAAGCAGCCTAATTTACACTCCTTTTCAAGGATTTTCCACTTGTTGATTGTGAAAGCAGCCTATTTCCAGAACTTTCTTTACCTCAAAATTCAAGCTGTTAATCTAAACGCTTTCAAGATGTTCAAAGTTCTGAAGCTTAAGCATATCTGATGAGAAAAGGACATGCAACACTAAATCATATTTGTATGCTGAACGTTTGCTGTTGTGTGTGCTTGCATTCGTAACAATTTGAAAAGTTATTGATACTTTGCATTATCATGATTCTTTGGATCTAATTCCAACCTTTTCGGCAAAATGATCAAATAAAATTGATATACCCCCTCCTCCACCCCCACCTTCTGCTCCTTCAGTATGCTTCATGGTGATTTTGTTTGTATATGCATTATGGAAAATCCGCCGAACTGCATCAAGCTTCTGCCACCTTGAATTTTCACCAAATTCACCCAGTTCTTTTTCTCTATTCTTGCAGCTGACAAAATACAAGGGCAGAATATGAAATAAGAACAATAAAATCTGAATATTAAATTGAATCCTTTAACCTAAGGCTATTAGAAAAAATTCTTGTTTCTCAGGCACCTCCCTCGGCATAGAAAATCTGCCTCATCACCCTTTTTTCACCTGGAAATCTCTTCTATGACACTATTTTGCACTTGTAGGACAAATATTTAACCAACTATACCTTGGTTGACAGAGCTCACAGGGCTCTGTCAAACAAGATATAGTGGAATAATTTAATCATTTGCCCCACTTCCTCATGTCACTGGTTAAAAGCACACTGCGTGACATTTGTCAAAATCATATAAACCAAATCACATAATGATTTAGAATGTCTACATGTTTGCGTGCCTGATCGAATTTTGAAGACTCGGTAAGCCCCCCCCCCCCCCCCCCCCCCCCCCCACTCACCCACTCTGTCACCGTGACAGCCGACTAAGCGATCAATATTCCTATTGCATCCAATGAGAGACAAAACAATGATAATTTCTTGAGAACAAATAATTTAATAGAAACACCGAAGAGGGAGATAAATAGAGAGTCTTATATTCGAACATAATTTTGAGGGAAGCTAAAAAAAATTGTTTTTAATGATATTGTTAAATGATTTTCTAAATAACCATCATTTTCAATCGAAATTCAAAATGTAAACAAACAAGACTTCGTACTATTATTTTTACAAATTCAATATGTAAATTCATCATGGCTGAGGAATGTTATGGGAATAGCAATATCGTTAATCCTGCAGAATTTATCAATTCAAGAGGAGTGACATGTGATGACTTTCATTCTTTGTTTAACAAGCAGAACTCAAGATTTGTGTGTATTTCTGATGAATGCCTATGATGAATGCCGACAATCCAAATCAACAAAAATAATTAATGACGTTATGCAAACCATTGATGGAGAAGGGCCAATGAAATGCTGAATTGAAAAATGATTGACGCAACTTTTGACGCAACCTTTTGTGACATACTTTCCTGTGTTCACCTGTTGAATGAATTACATGTTTTTTTATTCATATACACATAGTTAATATATTTTTCTGTTAATGCCAGATTAAATTATAAGAAACAAGTGCAACGCTGATCGCAGGCGATCAGACTCTAGTCCCCCACTGTGGATGGTCTGTTCTATAAAACATGCAAAATATTTTTTAGGCCTGTTGGGCATTTAAAAAATAAGTTGCACGTTATGAAATGGATAAAAGATTTCAACAGCAAGTGGGAATTGAAGTCCCTACCATTTAACAACAGGAACAACAAAAATGTAATCATTCCATATTGCATTTTTATTAAAAAATTATTGACGTGCATCATCCTCCTATTATGTGTCACCAATGGTATAAATATGAAAGTACAGTCTCGAGGCATCTATCTATTAGATACAGGTGGTAACCGTAAAATACGAACACAAAAATGAAAATGGTCATCCTTTGGCCATTCTAAATTTTTTTTTCCAAAAAATTTTGACGTGCATCATCTTTCTAGCATCTCTGACCAATGTTAGAAATCCTCCTAGCATCTCTGACCAATGTTAGAAATCTGAAAGTAATAGCTCGAACATGGCAAATATGGAAAAAAAATGACAACAAAAAAGTCTGTCATTCAACCATCTTGAATTTTTTTTCAAAAGACTTTGGCGATCTTGAATTTTTTTCAAAAAATTTTGATGTGCATTCACCTCCTAGCATCTCTGATCAATGTTAGAAATCTGAAAGTAATAGCTCAAAATATGTCTAAGATACAGGTGGTAACGTCAAATATGGCAAAAAAATAACAAATATGGCTGCCATTCAGCCATCTTCAATTTTTTTTTCAAAAGATTTTGGCATGCAACATTCTCGTATGGTGTCTGACAAATGTGTGATAAATGTTGAAAATTTAAAACTAATATCTCAAAACATCTCCAAGATATGGGTGATAACGTAACTTGAGAATGCAAAAAATGAACAAACATTGACGTGCATCATCCTCATAGTATCCATGAACAATGTTAGAAACCTGAAACAAATATATTAAAACATGTCTAAGATACAGGTGGTAACATCAAATGAAGCAAAGAATGATGAAAAAAATAGCCGCCGGTCGGCCATCTTGAATTTTTTTCAAAAAGAAAATTTTTGATGTGCATTGTCCTCCTATTATGTGTCACCAATGGCATAAAAATGAAAGTACAGCGTCGAAGCATCTATGAGATACATGTGGTAACATAAACTAAGATACAGGTGGTAACGTCAAGCATATATCCAAAAAAATGACATCAAAAATGGCTGCCATTCGGCCATCTTGAATGTTTTTTTTCAAAAGATTTTGGCATGCATCATCCTCCTATGATGTCTGACAAATGTTGATAATTTAAAACTAATATCGCAAAACATCTCTAAGGTACGGATGATAACGTAACTTGAGAATGCAAAAAATGAAGAAAAATGGACGTCATTCAGCCATCTTGAATTTTTAGCTCACCCGACTGAAAGTCAGGGTGAGCTTTTCTTATCACTCTTCGTCCGTCGTCCGTCATCTGTCGCCCGTCATCTGTCGTCCGTCTTCTGTCGTCTTGCGTGAAGGTGGTGTTTGAGCCTCTTTCCCCTAAACGACTTGCCACATATTAATTAAATTTCATGTAAGTAGTGGTTATATAGGGGCATTTTGATTTTTATCCAAAATAGGTTTCGGCTCATATTGAGCAGAGGTGTAGGGGAAAAATGGCCAAATTTTTTGAAAATCTTCTTCTAATGAACCACCAGTAGCAGAGACTTGATATGTGGTATACAGAGTCCTTTTGAGTTTTAGAATCAAGTTTGTTCAAGAGAAGTTTGTCGGGCATTATTTGCCTTCGTTATGGGAAGGGCAAAAATTTTGGCCACGCCTAAAATTTCTATTTTCAGAACCATCAGGTTGATTTGAACAAAATTTGATATGAGATGATAATGGGTCATAAGTAGTTGATTGATGCAAAAAAAAAAAATTTTCTCATTGCCCCGTGGGAACCTCCGGAGCTAAAAATAGGAAAAACCTTAAAACTGCCATATCTCCAAAACTACACGGCACAGAGAATTCTTATTTTGTATAAAACTTACTTTTATCCAGTAGAACAGAATGGATAAAAAAAATCCCTATCGGTTTGATCACAAAGTACTTTTTTCAGGACTTTGAAAAAGTGCTGAGTCAGCACTTTTTAACACTGTAGGCAATGGGAAAAAGATTAATAAATCTTCTTCTCCAGATCCAGCAGGCAGAATCTTTTGATATTTGGTATGCAACATTGTAGGGTGGATCTGATTGAAGTTTGTTCAAATCGGCTCCCTGGATTCATATTTGGGCTAACTATAGAAGCCTGAATTCGAACTTAGTGCATTTCAGGCAAATTTCTTCAAAAATCTTCTTCTCCAGATCCAGCAGGCAGAATCTTTTGATATTTGGCATGCAACATTGTGGGGTGAATCTGATTCAAGTTTGTTCAAATTGGCACCCTGGGTTGATATTTGGGCTCAGTATAGAAGCTTGAATTCGAACTTAGTGCATTTCAGACAAATTTCTTCAAAAATCTTCTTCTCCAAATCCAGCAGGCAGAATCTTTTGATATTTGGTATGCAACATTGTGGGGTGGATCTGATTCAAGTTTGTTCAAATTGACCCCCTGGGTTTATATTTGGGCTCAGTATAGAAGCTTGAATTCAAACTTAGTGCATCTCAGGCAAATTTCTTCAAAAATCTTCTTCTCCAGATCCAGCAGGCAGAATCTTTTGATATTTGGTATGCAACATTGTGGGGTGGATCTGATTCAAGTTTGTTCAAATCGGCCCCCTGGGTTTATATTTTGGCTCAGTATAGAAGCTCGAATTCGAACTTAGTGCATTTCAGGCAAATTTCTTAAAAAATCTTCTTCTCCAGATCCAGCAGGCGGAATCTTTTGATATTTGGTATGCAACATTGAGGGGTGGACCTGACTCAAGTTTGTTCAAATCGGCCCCCTGGATTCATATTTGGGCTCACTATAGAGGCTCGAATTCGAACTTGGTGCATTTCAGGCAAATTTCTTTGAAAATCTTCTTCTCAAGATCCAGCAAGCAGAATCTTTTGATATTGGGTATGCACCATGCTTAGGGGGGTGAGATTCAAGTTTGTTCAAGCCAAGTCCCTGGGTTCATATTTGGGCTCACTGTGGTAGCCCGAATTATAACTTAGGTCAAAATGAGGAATTTTCTTTAAAAATCTTCTTCAGATCCAGCAGTTGGAATGTTTTGATATTTGATATGCAGCATCTTTTGGGGGGGGGGGGGGGGGAGATTCAAGTTTGTTCAAATCATGTCCTTAGGTCCATATTTGGACTCACTGTGGGCGCTTGAATTCTAACTTAGTTCAAAATGAGGAATTTTCTTTATAAATCTTCTTCTTCAGATCCAGCAGTCAGAATGTTTTGATATTGGGTATGCACCATGCTTAGGGGGGTGAGATTCAAGATTGTTAAAGCCAAGTCCCTGGGTTTATATATGGGCTCCCTGTGGGAGCCCGAATTATAACTTAGTTCAATATGAGGAATTTTCTTTAAAAATCTTCTTTTTTTTAGATCCACTGGTCAGAATCTTTGGATATTTGGTAGAAGCTTTTCTTAGGAGGAGCAGATGCAACTTGTTGAAATCAATTCTCTGGGTTCATATTTAGGCTACCATGTCAGGTGAGCACCCTCAGGACCCTTGGGGCCTCTTGCTTTTTCAAACAATTTTGAAGTGCATCATCCTCATAGCATCTATGAACAATGTTAGAAACTGAAGCAAATATATCAAAACATGTCTAAGATACAGGTGGTAACATTAAATGAAGCAAATGAAAGTGTCAATGACACTGTAGCTCAACTTGTCAAGACAAAGACATGTACATGTATAGTATGTGACACAGCGATGACAAACATCTAGGTAATGACCTGATAACAAAGGTACATATAAAGTATTGTAATGGTCTGTACATAAATACTGACCGTTGCCTGTAACAAATGTATAGGTAAAGTATTGTAAAGGTGGGTGACAGTCAGATGCTAAACTAGAAAAAAATCTTTGAGTCCCAGAGTGGGTCTGACTGAACCCCAAAATATTTGTTCTCATAGCACAGTGATAACAAAGGCACCCCAAAACACACTCATTCCTGTCCCAAGGTGAAAACAAAGGTACCCAAGAAGTTTTGTGAAGATCGGTTCATAAATACAGCCTCTAGCCCGAGCCATATTGACATGTGCACTTACAGTGTATAAGTAGCACTGAATAAATCAAAGTTCATCTAATTTGCATAATTTCTGGACGAGAAAAAAACCCGTACTATATGTGATGTATTCCATGTTACTAAACATTCATACAAAAATATATTCAAATCAGAAGTTTCATACAGAAGTTCTGCACAAAAGACTGATTGCACTAATTTTGGTACAAAATGGCTGCTGGTGGCCATCTTGAATTTTGGACCACACCCAAAAACACTCGTTCTCATCCCACGGTGATAACAAAGGTACCCAAGAAGTTTCGTAAAGATCGGTTCATAAATACGGCCTCTAGCCTGAGCCGTATATAGAAGTTGTGTACAAAAAACTGATTAGACCTAATTTCGGTACAAAATGGCCACTGGCAGCCATCTTGAATTTTGGACCGCACCCAGAAACACTCGTTCTCGTCCCAAGGTGATAACAAAGGTACCCAAGATGTTTTGTGAAGATCGGTTCATAAATACAGACTCTAGCCCGAGCCGTATTGACATGTGTACTTACTGTGTGTAAGTAGCACTGAAAAAATCAAAGTTCATCTAATTTGCATAATTTCTTTCTGCACGAGAAAAAAAACCCGTATTATATGTGATGTATCCCATGGTACTAAACATTCACACAAAAAATTATTCAAATCAGCGCTTTCATATGGAAGTTCCGTGCAAAAATCTGATTGCACCAAATTTTGTACAAAATGGCTGCCATCGGCCATCTTGAATTTCGGACCGGACCCAAAAACACTCGTTCTCGTCCCACGGTGATAACAAAGGTACCCAAGGAATTTCGTAAAGATCGGTTCATAAATACGGCCTCTAGCCCGAGCCGTATTGGCATTTGCACTTACCGTGCTGAAAGTAACACCAAAAAACATCAAAGTTAGTCTAATTTGCATAATTTACACACGAGAAAAAAACCTGTATTATATGTGATGTATCCCATGGTACTAAACATTCATACAAAAAATTATTCAAATCATAGCTTTCATATGGAAGTTCTGTACAAAAAACAGATTTCTGCATCGTCGGTACAAAATGGCGGCTGGCAGCCATCTTGAATTTCGGACCAAACCCCAAAACACTCGTTCTCGTCCCACTGTCATAACAAAGGTACCCAAGAAATTTCGTAAAGATCGGTTCATAAATACGGCCTCTAGCCCCAGCCATAGCAGCTTGGCACTTACAGCTCTGAAAGTAACACTAAATAAATCAAAGTCAGTCTAATTTGCATAATTTACGCACGAGAAAAAAACCCGTATTATATGTGATGTATCCCATGGTACTAAACATTTATACAAAACTTTATTCAAATCAGAACTTTCATACAGAAGTTCTGTACAAAAAACTGATTTTTGCATCATCGGTACAAAATGGCCACTGGCAGCCATCTTGAATTTCGGACCACACCTAAAAACACTCGTTCCCGTCCCAGGGTCATAACAAAGGTACACAAGAAGTTTCGTAAAGATCGGTTCATAAATACGACCTCTAGCCCGAGCCATAGCCAATTGTTGACGTACGGACAGACGGACGACGGACCATGACAATAGCTCAAATTTGACTTCGTCAAAGTTGAGCTAAAAATGATGACAAAAATGGCCGCCAGTCGGCCATCTTGAATTTTTTTTCAAAAATTTTTGATGTGCATCATCCTTCTATTATGTGTCACCAATGGTATAAAAATGAAAGTACAGCATCGAAGCATATATGAGATACAGGTGGTAACATAAATGAGGACAGACAGACAGATGGACAGACAGACAGATGGACAAACGGAGTGCAATCCAATAGTCCCCCAAAACGGTAAAACCGTGGGGGACTATTAACAGTTGTTTTCTTTCGTTTTATGTGATATAAACCGAAAGATTTCAGCACAAGCTTAATCATAACTTGCTAAGCGAGTTATGAAGCTTGTGCTGAAAAGTTTCAGTTTATATCGCATAAACTGACAGAAAACAAGTTATTTCTTAATTAAACTTGCAACTAAATTATAAGAAATTTTCACTGCTGAAAATATTGGTTTGCTACATAATAGTGTGAGTAGTTAAATTTCTGATTACAACTATTTTCAGAACTATTTTGTGAACAAACAAAAAATAAATGCCTCCCTCACTCATCATAAAATCGACGAAAAATTGCCTGAGAACTAAGAAGTTTTTTTAAGGGCCTACCGGTAATTACAGTTTACAAATGACTGTATTAATATATCGAATTAAAAATAACTAAATCTTACAGGCCAATTTTGATAGATCTTAATAACTTCTGGCCTCAGAATAGGTACACCACTATAAGGAAACCTTCCTGACAAAAATAAACTTACCATGTTAACTGTTTCGAGTGAAGTCTTGGTTAGAAAAATCACTCCCATACTAGTAGCTTAACAGATTGTGGTGTACTGAAAGTTCTAGACACTCCTTTTTGAAAGCACTGTTTGTTTCTCAACTTGTTAAGACATTGTTATCAGGTTTCTGAACAAGTCATATAAGTTTATTAGCAAACTCAATATGTGGATGTGAATTTCCGAGTCCAAGTTCTAAACCGTGTTACTTTGATAAGCCTCTACTAAATTATGCAGCTCCATTGGAAGATTGGTACCATTTGCCTCATTTCTTTGGATGTGTGCACAATCTCTATACAACTGGATTGCTGGAATGCTCATTGGTTACATACAGAAAAGTGTTGCAGCTTCCAACATCTTGAGAAGGGGGTGGGGGTAAAATGCTGCTTAAAATAGACAATACTAAACAACAAATTTCTCAAAAGTTTCTAGTTTTCCAAAGCATTGCAATCGCTGATTGCTTTTTAACCCTTTACCCAACGAATCGGCCACATCTGCCCGCGTAATATGCAAATTCAGCAGTTAAAAAAATATTATTTTTCCAAAAATTTCAACCAAACTATATCATGTGACCCCTCTTTGGAACGAGCTCGTTCCAATGAGGGGTCACATGATATGGTTTGGTTTGAATTTTTTGAAAAATTTTAAAAAATAATATTTAAAATAATACATTTTGATATCGTCTGTGTTGGGTAAAGGGTTAACTGGTAGAGTGCTAGATTATTTTTAGTCGACAGAATTTGTTCACATTGTCTTTGCCCTGTTACATTTTATATGTTGTAAATTGTGTTACTTTTGGAAGCCTCTACTAAATCTAAACTGTGTTATTTGGGGAAGCTCCCACTATATTATTCAGCTCCAATGAAACATTGGTACCATTTGCTTCATTTCTTTGGATGTTTGCTCCAATCTCTATACAACTGGATTGCTGGAACACTCATTGCCTACATATAGAAAAGTGACACAGCTTCCACCATCATGTGTGTGAGTGGCAGGGGTAAGTTGCGGCTTTAAATAGTCGACACTTAACAACAATTTTCTCAAAAGTTTTAAATTTTCCAAAGCACTGCAATTGCAGATTGCTTTTCAACTTGTGGAGTGCCAAATTATTTTTGGTCAGCAGAATTTGTTCATAAGTCTTTGCCTTGTTACAATTTATGGGAGAGTGCCTATAGGCACTAACCCATAAAATGTAACAATATAACTCCTTACAGATTAATTAATTTCACTTTAAAGATAATATGAAGCACATCTACTAAATACGAGCCTTTTAAAGTAAGGCATCTGTGTTTCAGAATAAATCCCGAATATGGGCTTCCAGCACTCTACCAGTCAAGGCCACACAAAGTAGATCTTCTGTTTCTCAGGCCATTATTTGTAAAATTGCATGGGGGGGGGGGGGGGGGGGGGAAGAGGTTTTTATTTATTTTTTATTTCTGTAATTTTTCCTTTGCCATCAAAAGTTCATGTTCTTGATTATGTTTTAGGCCTCATAATCTATGGGATAGCATGGATGGTGGTATATTTCATCCCTTGAGAGTAAGAAGGCTTTGCAATGCTAAAGCATTGCAAAGCCTTCTCGCACTCAAGGGGCAAATTTATCATTTTTTTAACTTGGGTAAAATATCAGACATAAACCATTTAATTTTTATTTTTTCTAAGTTTACATTGGTTATAAAAAGTGAGCTTGCGGCAGCCAAAAGGACCATGCGGGAGGGTCTGAAAAGTTAAAAAATTTATAGTAATTTATATATTTTTTATACTTACCAATGACCCAGACATAGCTGGTGCTAACTCTTAAAATATAGGGCCAAACACAAATTTTGCCCCCCAATCCCCAAAATTTGCATCTAAAACTAAAGAAAACATGTCCTGAGAGGCCCTCCACACCTCGCCCCTACTGCGCATGCGCAGTGTCAAGGACGTTCCGAAATTGGCGCCATTAATCATTCTAATAACCAGTGCCTGGTAAGCGCTATGTACTCAGCGGGGAGGCAAGAGTTCCCAACTCCTGGGAGGGCCATCCCCGTCTGGGTCATTGGTAAGTATAAAAAATATATAAATTACTATAAATTTTTTAACATTTTTATACTGTACCAATGACCCAGACATAGCTGAATAGTAAAAAGGCTGGAGGGCCAAGGACATAGAGCAAAATGGAATACGCTCAATAAAATAAAATAGAGTCATCCCCTGTAGGGAAAAGAAGTAATAGGCCTTACATGTATCTTTCTTATTTATGATAAATTAGAAAGATACAACACCTTCCAAAAATTGAGCTTCATACATCCATGTACTCTATTAATATCCAATAATCCTTATACTAATAATTTTTAAAGTAAGCCAATAATAAAGTAAGTCTAGAGAATAGAGACTCTTATACTCCTAAAAGTGTGTGAGAATTGCATAATCATGTCCGTTGACATATGCAATATTCAAAAGCTATACTTTAAAAACTAAGACTTGAATGAATTTTATAAACTTAAACTTCTCACTAAACAACCATCCCAATAACAGCTCAGAATTACTAACTCCGGAGGAGGTATCCCCTTGTTTTCATAGTAAAAACAGGTGACCCAAGGGAACACCCTCCCCCCCCCCCCCTTTTTCTTGCCCTGGGTCAAATAGCCCAGAGCGAAGAGGGCAGCCGAACGGAGACACTGCCGAAACAGACAGCCTACCTAGCTATAGTAGCAACTGTTAAGTGAATGACATTCTGAGCAGTAGATAATAGACCTAACAATAGAGGCCTCCAGAAATGGACTCGATATTTCTGAGATAAAATTCATGAATGGATGGCTGAGCGCAATGAGCAGCCTTCAAAAATCTATAATAGCAACACTATTAATGTAAGCCCAAGAAGTAGAAGAACTCTTACTTCAAGAGCCGAAATCTTAAGCACAACTGCTAAGCCAATGATATACCATAAGCAGTACGCTAGTTAATAGAATCGATTAACAATAAAATGGAGCGTAACGTCCTTCTACTAGACATCAAAGACAGAAGAAGCTTACGCCCTTGTAATAAACAGATATCTGTTTATAAATACATAAACTGTACCCGGAAAGAGTAAAGGCCTATGCCCATACGAAGACGGAAGGACCTTAAAATAATAGGTTCCGGATAATAGGAGCCTAACTCTTATGCAACAATCCAACCTAAATAGTAACGGAAGTATTGATTCCGAAACTATGAAAGTGAAAATCATCCATCGATAGTGCATGAAACTCACTGACTCTACAGTAAAAGAGAAACCAACAGAATTACTGTCTAAAAGGTCAGAATTTGAAAACTACTGTTTCCAGAGGCTCAAATGATTACTTAGCTAAATAAGAACCGAAGTTAAAATCCGTATAGGAATTTAATCTAAAGATTCTAAGTCTATTTATCAAAAAGTTACTAACTGACTTAGATAAAGAGACAAAAGACTCAATTGTAAACTATCGTAGAGTGCATAGGTATGAGGTAACATAAACCTATAACCTAAATAACAACAGGCTGCAGTAGATCTTGTGAAACAAGTATACTAAAAACTAGCAATGCGTAGTATGGAGGGATCAACCATATGAACATAATGATCCCTACACCACGACGGAAGAGCCTCCACTTTAGTCGCATAGAATAGCGAAGAAGAGGATCTCCTATAGTAAGAAATCGCGTCCAAAGCTCGTCCAGTACAGTGCTTACAATGCAATACGGACCACACAACGGAATACATGAAGGTTGCGACCTTGCTGGTTGTGATAAAGATGACACGATTTACCCAGTGAAAAAAGATCCTCACATAGAGGAAGATTTCACGTTAAGATCCACAGTAGACAAGAGAGTAAATTACTCATGATCTCTGTGAAGATAGAGATGCTATCAACAGAAATGTATTGTGGTTGTTTATCTTAGCAATACCTGCTAAAACAACAGCGCCGGAGGATACGCGTATCCTATCATTGCGTCCTATAGATCAATAGAGCGTTAACAGTATTAGCTCAGAGATCTGGACAAGCCAACACATACGTCTGCAATTGATTAGCAAGCTGTGTCATAATAAAACATCATTGGGCGCTCCCATAGATAGCAAATCTGATTAAATACTTGTTTGTTGAGAGTCCATTCTGACAGCAACAAGCGACCCGTAAGAGAACGGGAGTGCGATAAAACAATCAGACGACCCCGAATATGACGGACCAAAACTGAACTTGGTGTACTATAACCAACAGACGGATTCTTTCCATTAAATTGAATAACGGAAACGAAAGAGTGCCTCCCTGGTTCCGGAGATACGCCACTACTGTCGAATTAAAGGACAGGAATTTGGGCATGCATTTCTGAATAATGTTCATGCAATGACATAAAGCAAGCCTAAAAAACATTATTCCGCGGAAGTTAAACTGATAGCTAAAAGACTGCGGAACCCAAAGACCCTGGCACTTCGAATCCGTAGGGATCAGTATATATCCCAATCTGTTTGACTGGCAACCGTCATAACAGCCACACTAGGGTCCGGCAACTGCGGCGGCACTCTCTGAGTCAACCACCGAATGTTTGCCCCAGTCTGAATCTCTTGTAACACTAGATAGACAAGAGAATGTATAAACCAAGCAATTCATGGATTGCCGGAAAGTTGCCGTCGAAGAGAAGCTCCTCCGAGAACGAAGCGACTCTGAGAGAGTTCTTAACCTACTATCCACGCGTGGATGTAGCTAGGGCTGCATCACGTCTAAACACTCCAATCAGCCACTGAAGGGCGGAGTTATACGTGAACAAAATACTGCCCTCAAAAGAAATTACATTGAGAATAATATCCCGTAAATCTTTTCTTGAAGACGTAATGATAACGCCTCAGTAAGGCGGATTACGTATAATAAAGCGTCTAAGTTAAGTCTACTATACATAATGTCGTTCCCAATATTGAAATTGGAAAAGACATAAACGGCGAAAAAGAATATATGCAGTCTTTAATCACACCGTCTAGACGCATATGAACTCTCGGTTTGCCCTGCTCTGCCAAAATAAACTATATGTAAAAAAGATAAAATGGCAGAAATGAGCCACGCGGACAAGAAACTAAACTATCATGCTTAGTAGCAGGCTTGTATATATATATATAATATATAGCGTCGAAAAATAAAACACATGTTGTAATGACAATATTGGACTGCGTCGGTAAGTCAGGGACAAAGTCCCTGTACCGATCGAAAAATCCGAGTCCAATGACGCTATAAGTCTCTTATCCAAGATCGCAGCAATGAAGTCCGAAAAATAATCACTGGAAGAAATGCCAGAAGATATGAAAGGCATCTTCCGATACTACTAAAGGGAAAACTCGAAATCTTTCGAATCCCTTTCGCCATCCTGTCGGACCCTATAAAGCGTTCGGTCGTCCGTAGCTTGATGCAACCGCGGACCGCACCGACCCAGCGCCGTCGGATAATTCCTGATTCGACCGAGAAACCGTCAATTGCTGGGATGCTGCGAAACAACTGTGCTAACTCGGATAGCACGTCCGTCACCGAGGCCTGAGGAGCAGCGGTCTTACGATGCATTGCCGCAGGAAGCTCCGAGATCGTTACCCCGTGCATACTTCCAATATGCGAGCGAACGGAGTGTATAGGCCTCGTGTCCCTTGGCTACCGGATGGCGCGACCTATTCGCTGTGGAATCACTGAATGCCGAAACTGATCGGATACTCGAGGTCACGTAGCCAATGTGCGGTCGTGTGCCCTGCTGTGAGGATGAGGAAGCATTAAAGACAGTCTCTCGGACTGTCAATATAACGGAGCGTCCCGAGCAACGGACATATGCTCCGAATGTAAAATATCTGAACCACAACATGCGGTCCCCTATGTTGTTGGCTTCCTCCGATCTGTCCTCAATCTGCCGTCACTGGGTGAGTACTAAAGTAATTAAAGTGCTCGCATCACCCAAATCTCCTTCCTAGACCGCAACGGACGAACCCGGCAGCCGAACCATTCGATGAATGTATGCTACACCGGGTGAGCTAGCGAATGTCATTCCGTAAGCGATAGACATATTCCATGAGCACTTATTGCCGCTAACTCTTCATTAACTATGACGACAGAGGCACACTTTTGAAAGACATCTCCATAACTCTTCGAACAAGAAACCAGAAATGCTTGGATAGCAAGCATAAAATAATAATATATATAGCGTCGTTCAATAATTCGAAAGTTTGTGTGACATTATTGGACTATGTCGGAACTGAGGGACGATGTCCCTGAACCGAACCAAAAATTTCTAAGTCCACCGACGCTATCAGTTTCTTATCCGGCATCGCAGCATATGTTGTTCCGAAAGGGAAAGCTTGAAATCCACCGAATCCCTTTCGGTATCCCGTCGGACCGGATGAAACTTTCGGACGTCCGTACCCGCTTCCGCGGAGCGTCCCGACCCAGCATCGTCGGATAAAATATATGCGACAGATTCAGTTGATGCTGGGATGCTGCGATAAACTGTGCTATTAAGGAAAGCACGTCCGTTCCCGAGGCCTGTGCCGTAGCGGACTTACGATGCATTGCCGCTGGAAGCTCCGTGTACGTTGACTCCCGCACACTTCCTATGCGAACGTCCGGAGTCTGCAGGCCTCGAGTCCCCGGCTACCGACCCAGCGCTGTCGGATAATTCTCGATCCGACACCGTTTCTGTCGGCTGCTGGGATGCTGCGATAAGCTGTGCTATGTGCACAAGAATGTCCGGCGTCGAGACCTGCGGAGGCACAGTCTATCGGTGCTTCGCCGAGGGCAGCTCCGCATCAGATGGCTCCCGCATACTTCCTATGCGAACGTCCGGAGTCCATCGGTCTCGAATCCCTGGCTGCCGGATGGTGTGACCTGGTCGCCGAAGAATCCTTGATCGGCGAAGCTGGTAATATATCGGCGGTCACGCAGCCAAGGTGCGGTCGTGTGCGCTGATGAGAAGAGGAAGCCTTAGCAGTCTCAGCGGACTGCCTATACAACGGAGCGTCCCGAGCGACGGACGTATGCTCCGCTAACAACACATTTGTACCACAACATCTGGGGCCAGATGTTGTTGAACGAGAGAGGGGCCTCTCTCGCTTGCCGTCCGGATGGACCGGAACGAGCTATGAACCGGACTAAAAGGCTTCCTCCGTTCTCCCTCCGATCCGCCGTCACTGGGTGTGCATTAAGTTAATTTTATAGTGCTCGCATCACCCCAAAATTCCTTCTAGACCGCAACGGACGAACCCGGCTGCCGAACCATTCGGTGAATGGACGCTACACCGGGCGAGCTAGCGGACGTCAAAGGCCGTCGAACCTACTAGGGTCCTCTTAGGCAATTGGCGTATTACATGAGCACTTTTCCGCTAGCCCTTCATTAATTGTGACGACGGAGGCACACTGTTGGAAGACATCACAGATACATCACCCTAATCTTGATCGTCTGAAATAGAAATTGATAAAGTAGAGTGACCCTGCGGGGAAAGGACCGGAGTGTCCAAATCCCCAACAACATACCGTGACATATGCTTCCCATATTGTCATCGAAATCATACGATACAGAACAGGAGTTAATGCGAGTACACTGACCACATATAGAATGATAATAAGGTCAGAGGAAGACTTCCTCCTAAAACAATTGATCAATATCCTTTCAATGAGAAAAGAAAACAAGTCCTGGTACTCGCACTAACCCCTGGCAATCAAATACATAATAATAATATGATCCATTAATATAGAAAAAATAATTGAAATCAAAATATTTTGAAAAAATATTTTTTCAGAACAGCCCAAGTTTCTGAAAAGTAACGTTGAGCCCCAATGGATCCCAAGCCTAAGTGTGGACAAAAATTTTAAAAATATTTTAAACAATTTATTCAACACTTACGAACAATAATAATGTATCTAGTTATGATTAAAATAACATAAAGATATTATTATTTAGAAATCCCCCCCTCACACAGAGGGCTGTTGTAAATGTAAACAATGAGTGTAAAAACACTAAAATAAGACTCCAGGCACCCAGGCCCGAAATCAGTTACCAAAAATACACCATCTGATGCAAAACAGAGACTTCCAGGGAAGAAACTGCAGAACATCAGATGGTAGATGCAGAACACAACGCCTAACCACCCGTAGGTGAAGACGTAAACATGGGGAAAGAACAGAATTCATTCTGTTATTAAGCTAAAACTCCCAAGAAATTTTAGTAATAATAATTACAGAAACTATGCCAAAAGCATGGGAGAATAGCAAGGGGGAACTTAAAGGACAGGGAGAGAGGAAAAACACTTGAAAAAACAGTGTAACTAAATAATCAGAATGACAACAAAATGGCTGCTGCCTTGAAAATAGGTAACTTAACATAATTTCATTAAAAAATTTTAAGTTACAGCCCTGATAATATTCTGTCACACATTCTTTTCCTCTCCTCCTTTTCTATCCTCCTTAGAATCACCATTTCACTAATATTTATGTGTCTGGCATCATTTAAACTGAGATTTAAAAGCACAAAGATCAGTCAGATGTTAACTGATGAAGGGCCAAACTTAGAATGATTAATGGCGCCAATTTCGGAACGTCCTTGACACTGCGCATGCGCAGTAGGGGCGAGGTGTGGAGGGCCTCTCAGGACATGTTTTCTTTAGTTTTAGATGCAAATTTTGGGGATTGGGGGGCAAAATTTGTGTTTGGCCCTATATTTTAAGAGTTAGCACCAGCTATGTCTGGGTCATTGGTACAGTATAAAAATACAGATTTTTCATTTTTTTAGGCCTATTTATTTATTTATTTATTGGTGTTTAAGGTCACATACTTATGCACAATGGCTAATCGTGACCCTGACAGTTTTACAGGTGGAGGAAGCCGGAGTACCTAGAGAGAACCACCAAGCAACGACAAGCAACTGTCAGCTCCTCAATATTATAACTCTGTTCAAGCTCCACTCAAGCAGTGTTAGAGCGGTTGAAGACGTGCACCATCAGCATGCAGTACGCCTTGGTACAAGGCATCATCGAGCCCCATGTAGGCAACCGGGATAAAGTTCCTTGCACAAGGATACAATGCGGGTCATCCCAGATGGGGATCGAACTCGGGACCTCTAGCATAGAAGTCCAACAGTCTACCACTGAGCCACCACACTCCTTTTTTAGGCCTTAAGAGTATTAGATATCTTCAAAAAATGAATATGATAAATTTAAAGTAATTTGTATATTTTTAATACTTACCAATGCCCAGACTTAGCTGGTGCAACCTCAATATTATTAAGGGCCAAACACAAATTTTAAACCCCCAATCCCCAAAATTTGCATACAATACCGAAAATAAAAAGTCCTATCTGGCCCTCCATACTTTTAGTACTTGAACATGTGCAGTACCCAGGAAGACACCGGAATTGGTGCCAACATCATTCTTCATAGTTGTGCTTACTGAAGTGATAGCTCAGTGGGGCGGTATGAGTGCCCACTCATGGGAGGGCCATCCCCGTCTGGGCCATTGGTAAGTATTAAAAATATACAAATTACTTTAAATTCAACATATTTTAATACTAAAACCAATAGCCCAGACTTAGCTGAATCGTAAAAAGGTAGAGGGCCTAGGACTTGAATAATTAGCAGACCAGAATACAGCTCCTCAGCCTGCTTTAGAACTCGCAAGGTGAAAAGGAGATCAAAATTTTAAGGAATTACTTATATGTCTCGCTATACCACAATACAGAAGACATACCACTGAAATAAGGAGCAATATCCAAGTAATTCCCTATTACTTAGCATAAATGATAACGCTAAATGGGTGTAATAAGCCCCAAATTTTAAGGCTAGTTCGGAATAAGACACTTAAAATTAGGAAAGGCAGGTCCAAGAGCGAGAGACTAATGCCCACAAACACATGCCATATATAATGAAACAAGCTGTACATAAGATCATAATAATCTACAGACAATAACAGCTTAATTCACAGTTACACACTATTTAACCCTTTACCTAACAAATCGCCTGCATCCGCCCACGTAATATGCAAACTGAGCAGTTGAAAAAGTTTAATTTTTCAAAATGTGTCAACAAAATCAAATCATGTGACCCCCTCATTGGAACGAGCTTATTGAGCTCGTTCCAATGAGGGGTCACATGATATGGTTTTGTTGAAATCTTTTGAAAAATTTAAAAAGATTATATTTAAAATAATAAATTTTGATATCGTCTGCATTGGGTAAAGGGTTAAAAGGACAGAAGAGGTAAAAAGGAAAACACCCCCCCACCCCTTTTTTTGAAGGAATAATCTTCAAAACAAAGATAGGAGCGGTCTGGAATCAGTGAAAAAGTGGTACTGAATAATATATATATTCGTCTAAAAGGCACCCAGCTATTAATTATTATTAATTTATTATTAATTTAATGTTGCTTAACTCCACATCAGCAGTTAGGGCTATATCGTGGTGATCCCGGTTATTTAAATCGCAAGCTGCAGCATCCAGAATATGTAGATAGGTCGAAAACTAGTGATATCAATATTTACAACCTTAAACTTGTCCAATTGAATCCCAATGGAAAGTTATCTGATAGAACTCCTACGCTTCTTAGTCAACAAACAGGCGACCACATTCAGGTGTACAATTAATTCAAAATAATGAACCTCCAAAATGTAATCGTTCAATTATATGAGAGTAGAAATATGCCTCGTGTACCGCTTTATGGTTGAAAACTGGATTCAGAACATGGAACGGGATCATTGTTCCCAAGGTCCTTTAAAACCAATGACTGTTCAGAAAAAGAATATACCACTCCGAATAATGAAGCCAAAAATAGAGAACATATGCATAGACAGCCTGTTGGAAACTCCATAACTGACTCAACTAGCCCCAAAATTCTCATAAGCTCTATACTAACGCAGAGCCAGAATTAAGAGAATCTATTCCGTAATATGTCTGCCTAATAATATATACATAATGTCCCGATACCAACCAAAATACCTTGCAGTGATTGGTCAATACCACTTTGATTTTATTTTATGTCGCCGGGCACGCGCATATGTCTACTGTCAGTGATTCTTATGTCCACTGTCAAGGAAAGCGTCTCGTTACCATGAGCAACGGTTCATCGCAATATCTTTTTTCACTTGAAATCAACTGAGACAAATACATTCAACTGAAGTAAAGTAAAATACACAAAGTACCGTTATTACGTACAAAAAGATTAGTTATGTAAACATGGGTAATTATTTATGAAAGCGATTAGATTATAAGGTCTCTTTTCATTAATTTACTGCAACATAAACTGAAACAAATCGAGAGCATATCGCCCCGTTGATTGCGTACGTAAACATTGAATAAAGGGAAATCACTGCAGTCTGTTATGATAAAAGTTAACACTTTACCGAAACAAAGTCTGCTTTCTAATATTCGCTGTAGGCCTACAACAATTCAATTTTACTTGTGTAAGAAAGGGCCATATACATTATTATGTTTGTTGACAGGTGACATGGTCGCACGTTCCCTGCATGAAACATATATTCAACCTCGGCTGATGTCTCGGTGGAATAAAAATTTCATGCAGGGAACATGAGACCATGTCCCCTGTCAACAAATAGAATAACTTATATTATGCACACAATCAACAGAATCCCGCCTGTACCCTCATCTGAATACAGCCTGTATCAAAGGCGTGACCGAGCGAAACAACAACTAACCAGGAAACTGAAGGAATAAAACGATGTTAATGCGATTAACCTGAGGAATAGACTCATACGTTGTAAGAAAAGCAGACAACTCTGAGCGTAACTTCTCAGAGTGGACTAATTTCCACATTTGGAGAATGTTGCCCAGATAATCGACATGCATGCCACACAGGAAAACGAAGGCTAGCAATATCAACTGAAAGTATTGGAATTTGGAATCCAAAAACAGTTACTGTTCAGGAATCATATGCTCATATACAACTTATGAATGATCAACCATCGGAAGCAAATCCACTTAAGAGTGGATGTGCCGTGACGTCGCCGTTAGACCACAAACCACCCGCCAATCAAAGAGCAATGAAAGACATGCATATAATTGAATGCATACAAGGCTTACAGGAAGAGCACTACGGCCTGCACTGTAATCGCCTCTTAACATATTGGCAGGGAGGGGGGGGGGGGGACAAATAATTCCTATCGAACCCCTTTTATCTGCAATACTTGAATCGCTAGATAAGTAAGGACAGCGCAGTAATATTAAGGCTTGGAACAGCAACACATTCTCAAGCTGTACTGCTGCTGCTATTCTCAATAAAGAGTAATACAGCTAAAAAACTTGTAGTTAGCCAAAGCAAGCATAATGACACTAACCTGGCGCGACTCTTAACGCTTTAATGTTAGTTATCTAGAATAGTATAGAAACCATATGGCTCCCTCACGTCTGACCGACTCCATAATGCCACTAAGGACGGAGGGGGACGTGATGAACATGGCACTATTGCAAGGAATATACCCGGCGAAACAGTATCGACATATCTCTTGAAATCAAGACAGTATGCCATGTCGTCAAACTATACACCATATAGACATAATATCCAATCATCAAGTGGAAACATAATCCACAACATTAGACTTGATAAAAATGAAAGTGTGAGATGAAAACTATGTTCTGGCACCTGATCATAAGAAACCTACATGAACTCCTTGCATCTCGTTCTGATTATAGCAGGAATATAATCTTGAAAAGAAGTTAACCACAGGCATTCGAAAGAATTCTCATTAATCATACTAAGTTAATATGGCGTTATCAATAGGGCTAAAAGCCTCAAACAACTAACATAAAAACAGTACCACTAAGGAGAGAACAGACTCTTCTCATTTAATGGTACCTTATCTGATAGGACAGTGGTCTCATCCTGGTTGAAGCAGCCAAAGGTCTTTCTATTCATGAAGACAATTAAATGGATAATAACTGCAACCCTAGAAGCTCACTAAGGAGACTTACAATGCTAGCCGCTAATGACAGGGATAAAACACCGCTTATACTTCTAGCTAGGCTACTAAGGTGTCAACAATAAGATTAAAGTCTATGACACTTAAGAAAACAACACCGAGAAGCAAAAAAGCTCTTTTCCTTTAGCGGTTCTATTCCCAAAAGACAGCAGTCTCAGCCTAGCTAATGAAGCTTAGAAGACTTCATCTCCGTGAAGACAGATATCTCGGTGTAATTTTTGTGACTTTAGACAGCTCACAAGATGGAGACTTACAACATTAGTCACTCAATTTAAAGGAAAAAAGGGCCGCACTTCTAAGAATACAATACCGAGAAGGAAACAACATACTCTTTCCTTTCAATGGCCCTAATTCCAAAGAGACAGCAGTCTCCTATTAGATAGCATAGCTAATAAGTCTTCATCCCGTGAAGACAGATATCTCGGTGAAACTGCGATCGTGAAAGCTCACTAAACGGAGACTTACAGCATTTGTCGCTCAAGGTAAGGACTAAGGACCGCTCTAACGACCGAAATTCCAAAGACAGTAGTCTCAGCTAGCTAACACAGTTATTAGTCTTCATCTCCATGAAGTCAAACATCTGTTTCACCTGCGGCCTTGGAAAGCTCACTAAACAGAGACTTACAATGTTAGCCGCAATGTAAAAGAAAAAGACCGCTGTAAAATTATATAAGGCTACTATAACGTTAGACGCTAATGCTATATAGACACAGACCGCTCATAATTCACATAAGCCAAACTAAGGCAACAAAAATAGGACTAAATGCTTGTGATGCCTAGGAATATTACACCAAGAAGGAAAACGTAATCTTTCTTTCTAACAGCTTTATTCCAAAAGCTAGCAGTCTCAGCACAGCTAACAAAGCCTAGAAGTCATATATCAGTGAAAACAAATATCATACCCTGCGGCTTTAAACAGCTCACTAAATGGAGACTTACGATGTTAGCTGCTGAAGTATAAGAAAAGACCGCTCTAACTGTTCATAAGGCTACTATGGCATGCACAATAGCACTAAATGCCTCTAGCACCTACTAGGAATACAACATCGAGAAGGAAAAGACGTACTTATTCCTTCTAACGGCTCTATTCCCAACAAGACAGCTGTCTCAGCCTGCCTATGAACTATCGATCTTCTATTCGTAAGGAATAGATCATTGCCTTTCTTATAATATTGCTAAGCCAAGGGAGGCTTTGTTAATCAGACCAAAAGCCTTCAACACCTGAGGCGAAAGATCCGGGAAGGAAGACCTTCCATTCACCTGGTACCTTAAGCTGTTTTTGTCTAGCAAAGGCAGACTTTCATTCAGGTGAAAGGAGATCCGAAGAGCTTATGAATAAAAATTCATAGTCTTAATGTGCCATTCCGTGATGGATGGAGAATCAACCTCTGCAGCCCTCTCACCATCTGAATGTTCCATCTGAAACATGGTCAAGACCACCTGAATATACAGATGACTGGACCAACCCAGCACTGTTTGACAGTATTCAAAAAGTATTCAAAATGTATTCATGAATACAGCTCAAATTTTAATGTATTTGAATACGAATACAAATACATGTACTCATAACATTCAGTGAATACTGAATGCATGTGAATACTTGATAAACTGTATTTGAATATGACTGAATACGAATACTGAATACGAATACCCCAACCCTGTTCGACAGCTCACTACTGGAGACTGTTGACGGCAGAACCTGCGACTACTCTGATGCTGCAATACGCTGCGCAATCTGCGGCAGCAGGTCCGTGAACGAGGCTTGCAGAGCAGCGATTATCCACTTCTTCACCATATGCTGCTCACGGGACAGAGATCTGTCCCCAGATCTTTGATGCATGTCCCGTATAAAATGTCTTTAACGACTAGCTACAGGTTAATCCGACTTCGGTGGTGGCGACAAGGTACATCTCCATGGAACAGCATGAACATGCAAGTCGGATAGCTAGCCTGCAGTCTAACATGCATCATCGATGAAGCAGAGGAAGAAGCCATATCTGCAACCAGCTCCGGCTGCAGTGTGGAAAGAGCATCCCGAACCACAAGCGTGAACAGGCGTCCCAACTCACTAAAGTTTCTCGAAGCAAAAACTGTCAGGACCGACTGCTGATGGAATGGAGAGGGATAGCCAGTTCGCGGTCTGGCTCCAGACCTCGCCAAGCATTCCGTTTAGAAACTTGTAGGCTTCTATCCCTTAGTGTGCTTTTTCATGGAAGTTGAGGAAGCTGTAACAAAAGCCGACTCTGGCTGAAGTGTGGAAGGAGCATTGCACTGACTTATTAAAGTTTCTCACAACAGACAAACAGTTGACTCCGACTGCTGACGGGATGGAGAACGCTCTCCAACTCACGATCTGGCCTCAGATCTCGCCGCGCATCCCTTTGAGAAACTTGTAGATTAATCCCCTTTTGAGTGCACTTCCATGTAAGAAGAAGAAGCCATAACTGCAACCAATGCCGGCTGCATTGTGGAAGGAACATCCCGACGTGCATGTTCCAACTCATTATAGTCTCACGCAACAGACCCAGTCGATACCGACTGCAAACAGGACGGAGAGAGTTCTCCAACTCGCGATCTGACCAGATCTCGTTGAGCGTCCCATAGAGAAACTAAAAGGCTTCTTCTCCTTATTGCCATCGTCGCTGGGTGAGCTTTTTATTATAAGGTGCTCGCTCTACCCACATTATATTACTCGACCGCAACGGACCTACCCGGCATCTCAGCTCCCTTAAAATGGACAACCACTGCACCGGTCGAGGTAGCTGCATGCAAAGAATTAAGCTACTCCAGCTTTAATCCTGTGCATTTATATCATGAGCACCTTGGCAGCTAGCTCTATTTAACTCATCAGAGGGGGCTCATCAGAGTGCAGCAGCATGTTAACGGACAGGTGTCAAAGTACCATCACCATGTTCTTGGCCCTCTGAAAAAGAGACTGAAAAACTAGTATTAGCCAGCGGTGAAGGCTCCCATCAGAACTTCACCGCCCACCACACAGGTCGACATCCATTTCCAACGTTCGCATCCCATAGTACAAGTATTGAAGGAGTGCCGCAACTATCGGCAAACAACAAGCCTTTATTCCGAGGCTTCTTGGACTTTCACTACATACCAATTATTATAATGGCAACAATAATAATGAAGACAAAAACATAAGTCCGCTGCACTCCCAAAAATAAACATCACAAGGATACATAACATTGACAAAACAAAAAGTTTCGAATAAAATTTTTAAAAAAATTTCTAAAAGTTTTGAATGAAGCCTAAGTGCCCCCAAGGGAACCTCATGAGCCCAAGGGGTTCTGATAGAGCCTAAGTGTGGACAACCACTAACTAATTAAAGCTAAACTACCGAAATAAGATATACTATGTATCCTAATGGAAAAACAGTAAATGTTTTTAAACTAAACATTGAATGAATACGAATCTAAAACGTTATTGAACAGACAACAACGTCAAGAGGAAAAAAACGGAAACTAACCAATAACAGGCTCAACAAAGGCCCAGAGTTGGTAACCGATCAACAACCACCTGATGCAAAGCTAGATCGTCATTTGAAGAAAAAACAATGCATCTGGTAGAAGATGCAAGAGAACAAAAATGTCCTGAACCGAAATAGACAGGACGTAAACATAGGAGATAAACAGAATACCTATTCTGTTTACATGTTAAACTCCCAAGAATTTAATAAAAAAAATTCTTCAATAAAAAAGCCGAAAGAGCTTGGGAGTATAACAGGAAGGTTCAGGAGAGAGAAGGGAAGTAATAGTAACAAAAACAACAGTGGAGTCATATTATAATGACGACATTCAGAAGCATATCACAAACTTGGGTAACATGAATAATTTGCATAAAAATTATAAAGTTACAGCCCTGAACATCCGAAACCACCGTTATTCACTTCCAGCATCCTGTTGCACTGTTGATTCCATGAAAATCATCATTGATTTGTGTCTAGCATCTTCAAAAATGAGAATTTAAAGCACAGATGTCAGTTCAGTTGTTACTGGCTTTGGGCCAAACAGAAGAATGATTTTGGCACCAATTCCTGTCTCTTCCTGCTTCCTGGGTACTTCACATGCGCAAGTACTAAAAGTATGGAGGGCCAGATAGGACTTTTTATTTTCAGTATTGTATGCAAATTTGGGGGATTAGGGGGTTCAAAATTATTTGTGTTTGGCCCTTAATAATATTGAGGTTGCACCAGCTAAGTCTGGGCAATTGGCTTTAGTATTAAAATATGTTGATGATTTGCACATTTTTCACAACAATGCAAACTAAATATTTAAAACATTACAAGTTATTATTGAGAAAAAAAAAGTCCCAGGATTGGAAAGTTGATACTAGTTTCTGTGCTATGTTTTATTTGATGATGTGAAAGCTGTTACGCTTTGACTTCAGTCACAGCATAATAGCTTTCCCAACATCACCAATGGGATGAGATACACACATTACAACTCATGCTGCCACATCTTGCAGGTGGCAGCATGAGTTGTAACGTTTTTTGCTGACATTCAAGAAATCCAGCTGTATAAAAATCAGTGGACAATTGTCATGTGCACAAAGAGGAAAACAAAATTAGGTACATGTGGGTTTTTTTTGAAGATGCTCGTGAAAAATAAAACTTTCAGGTCCACACTCATGAGATAATTCCCGATATTCAATAAAATAGTAAAGATTTTCTTTTTATTATATGCAACGTGACACTTTACTAGGCAATATTCAACCTAATTCATCTGCAAACATGTACATTTCAAAACAATAACAAAGATCAGCTGATCGTTCTTTCAAGCCAGTACATTGTACTAGCCAAATCACTCAAACATCAAAAATAGTCCCAATTTCCCACGGTAATTTTACCAACTAATTGTTCCAACTCACAGATGAAATTTAATAATTATAATGCTACAAATGAGACTATTCTCATATTTTTCATTAATGTTAATTTTTTGAACATTTTAAAAGTCAATTTACAACAACGAATTTGGAATTGAGTGTGCCAACTCATCTCCCCCAAAAAGACTTCCTGAGAAAATCGATCAATAAGGTTTTTTGAAAAAGTTACCAAGTTCAAGGCTCAGTATCACTCCCGGAGTCACTTTCTATACATCTAATGTGCTTGATGCTACGCCTTGGAGGGGAAGTGATGCTCAAATCGCCCCAAACATTATGGAAGCTCTCATTTTGTGCTGAATTGTAATAAACATTCACAGAAGCGAGGGCATAGTGATGCACCGAAGCATGACGTCATTTAGGAAGCATCAAGTCGATGGATATAGAGAAATATTTTTTAGATAGTTTACAATAATTCACAGGCTATCAAATAACAAAAATGAAAAATTTAAAGTAATTTGTATATTTTTTATACTTACCAATGGCCCAGACTAGCTGGTGCAAATTAACTGTTATTAAGGGCCAAACACAAATTTTGAACCCCTCCAATCCCCAAAATTTGCTTGCAAAACCAAAAAAAAATTAAAGTCCTATCTGGTCCTCCATACTTTTACTCTCTGCGCATGCACAGCCATCAGAAAGTGACCGAAACTGGCACCAACATCATTCTTTGTAGATGAGCTTACTACATAATAACTCAGCGGGGAGGTATGAGTGCCCACTCATGGGATGGCCATCCCCATCTGGGCCACTGGTAAGTATAAATAATATACAAATTACTTTAAGTTTTTCATATTTTTATACTATAAACTAATGGCCCAGACTAGCTGAATCGTAAAAAGGCGGAGGGCCTAGGACTTCAGAATTAGCAGACCAACATAGTTCCTAAGCCTGCAATCTTAAAGTGAAAAGAAAATTAAATTTAAAAGGAATTACATGTATGTCTCTCTATACAATAATAGAGAAGACATATCATAAATAAGGAGTCAAATTCCAGTAATTCCTTATTCTTAGCATGAATGACTATGCTAATTGGGTGTAACGAGTTCCCAATTTTAAAGGCTAGTTCGAACTAAGCCCCATAAATTAGGATGGTGTATTCGAGAGTGAGAGGTTAACCATGCCAAATACAATAATAAAACAAGCTGTATCCAGGATTCGATATAATCTACAGACAAAACAGCTTCACTCATAGTTACATGCTATCAAGCAGGAGGAGATTTTAAGAAATCCACCCCACCTCCCCCTTTTTGAAGGAATCTTCTTCAAAAACAAAGAGAGGAGCGCTCTGGAATCAGTAAAAGCAGTACCAATTAACAATATATATTCGTCGAACAGGCACCCAGATATTAATTATTATTAATAAAATAGGTGCTTCATGCCACTTCAGAAGCTGAGGCTACAGCGGCGATCCCAGTAATTAATTGCATGCTTCTTAACAAATACCAGAGTTGGCATACGTAGATAGGCCAAAAACCATTGATAAATATATACAAAATACACTTGTTTAAAAGAATATCAATGAACGGTCTCTGGAGAGTAAACACGCTTCCAAGGCAACCCACAGACGACCCCGTTCAGGTGTACAATTAATTCCAATAATAATACTCCCAGTCCCATACGTACGAATATACATGTACCGGAATACATAGAAATCTCCATTCGATTTCCAGGTAAAATGTGTACTGAAACTATATAACCTGGATTTAGAAATAGATCGAGCTATGATTAACAGACTCGTCACAGACCGTCCCAAAATACATTATTTTTTCTGAGGTCCATAACATACAATAATACGTCCGCCTGATAAACACATATTATGTACGAGAGCCTTGAATCTCGCATGTAATAATCTGAATACCAGTTAACTGACTTGTCAGACAAACCGGTACACAAAGACTAGCAATTTATTGATAATGAATCATATGCTCGTATATGACTTATAACGAACAACCACAGGAAACAAATCAACTAAAAAGTGGATGTGCCCATGAGGTTGCCACAGAACACGGCATAGCTGCCAATCGATAAGCCATGAAAGGCATGTAAATACTTAAAAACATACGAGGCTTGCGGGAAGGAAACTACGTCCTGTCCTGTAATCGCCTCTTAACACATTGGTGGTGAGGAGGGGGAAGGGGGGATTTGATGAAAATTTCATATCGAACCCCCCCTCACCCGCATTACTTGAATCATTCTTGTGTTAGTCATAACAAATACACCATATTTTCAAAATAACTCCCACCAAACCGTACCGGTTGGGAGAGAATAACTTCCTCTAACAAACGGTATTATGTCCTATAGGACAACAAACTCAGCCTAGCTAAGCAGCTAAAGGTCTTCCTATACGTGAAGACAATAAAGCTGATAAGACAGATATATTGGTGTAAGCTGCGACCCTGAAGGCTCAATGACTGGAGACTTACAACTATCATCGCACAAGGTAGGGAATGAAAAAAACGTCAAATGAACAGTCCTAAATTCCCAATATTATAGACCGCAGTCTCAAAAGATTTTTAATTCAGTTATGTCACTGCATAATACTGAAAAAATCTCGCTCATAATTCTAGTTAGACCACAATGGTGTAGACAATAAGACTTAAGTCTATGACACCTGGGAAAAAACAAACCCAACAGCACGCACTTCTTTTCGACTTTATTCCCAAAAGACAGTGGTCAGATTCTAACGAACATAGCTAGAAGTCTTCTTCTTCATGAAGACCGATATCTCGGTGTAATTAATGACTTATTCATCGTCACGCAATTAGAGAATGACGAGCCATTTTCCTAACAGCTATAATTCCCAAAAGACCGCTGTAACCGTACATAAGGCTACCATGGCAGCCACAATGACATAAATGCCTTGCTGCCAAGGAATATCTCAGCCTATCTATGCACTGATACATCCTGATACAGGATGAGAAACAGGTGATTATAAAAAACTGGAGAATAATTTCGACGACATCTAATGCTTTTCTTCAATAGGAGCTTGGACCTCCAGAAGGAAAGACTTTCTTGGAAGATTCTCCCACAAGTATTTCTTGTAAATGGAGCTTGCTCGGGCTGATAGCCGCCGGCCTGCCGAGACTATTCTCATCCACTGATCTTCCGCAATATTATCCACTTTATTGCGAGGCTAATAACCTACCGCCAAGTGGATTTACCGAAATCTATTCTCGAAGACCTCAATTCTTCCCTTAATAAGAGAGCCTTAACCTCCATTAGGAGCGACTCTCTTTGAAGGAACTTCCGTTCTTGTGAAGTTGATAACCTTCCGTCCACTGATAAACAATAGAGGTCATATCCATCACCTGCTCGACTTACGAAGCTTGTGGAAGGAGAAACTACGTTCTCCCCTCCAAAGCAGCTCATCTCGTCGATCTCAATAGTTCCCTCCAATAAGAGAGTTTTACCTTTACTTGTAGAGATTCTCTTTGACAGGAACTTCCGTGATTAACTTCCAGTCTCTCATGGATACCTTCCGTTAATCGACGACCTAGGGGGGTCTGATCCATAGCCTTGATCAGACGTATGCCCCTTTTCCAAATCGCTATAATGACAACCTCCGGGGTAAATATAAGAGGGTTATTTCCATTGGGAGACATTCTCTTAATGCTATCTTAGAAGCGGAACAGCCTCACTTACCCCAGTCTGCTGAAGTGTGTCGATGAGACACTTACTTCAATAGCAGTGCTCTGGAAGCCTTCTTGTAGCCTGCTTATATAGCAGCACAAGCTTGTCATCAAATAGTGTATTTCCGGTGACTGGAGCAACTCTGAGAGAGCTTTTCACCTTGTCATCTAAAAGTGATGACGACGCAAGGGCAGCATCATGTTTTACCAACTCCAAATTTTCCACTGACAGTGCAGAGTTGAACGTGGCATACATGACTTCCCTGAAAAGAACTCTTAGCGAGGAACAACATCCTCATATTCCTTCCCATTGAAACATTGCATCATAGCTCTGGTAAGGTGATCTGCATAGGACACCACGTCCAGATTTGCTTATTTGATGAGATAACCATTCCATCAATTCAAAGTGTATATTAAATGATGCAGGTAGGATCATTTTTTTCAGCCCCGGCCTGCTCATTTAAACGCAGATGAGCTCTCTGTACATCTTCTCCAACCGTTTAAAATTGAACTTTGTCCAAGGAACGGTATATTATTGAAGATGTCGATAAGAAACCGCCTTCCTCCTAGCATTAGAGAGGTAGAATATGGCATCGTCAATGCAGCCGAATGCCTGCAACACCTGTCTAGATAGTGTCGGAATGGAAAGAATGTCCTCTTTCCTCCGTACCTAGTCTGCTTCCAGAGATGACAGCGGTTTCTCTCTAATATACGCAGCATGCTGATCAGGTGTAACAGATGCAGGATAGTAATGCAGTCCATCGCTACCCTATGCTGTCCCAAAAGGGAAGGGTAATTCTCTTCCTCGTCCCTTTCATCATTCGACTGAATCAGCTATGACATCTGGTCCGTTGCGTCTGCGTGTACAGATGACTGAACCAACCCAGCACCATCCTACAGCTCACCTCTGGAGTCTGCTCTTGTACTTGCTGGGATGCTGCGATTAGCTGCGCGATCAGTGACAGCATTTGCGTTACCGAGGCTTGAGGAGAAGCGGTCTTCTGTATCTTTGCCGCTGCCCCTGGGATGAATATCTGGAGGTAGCACTTCGGGCATATATATAATGATGCAGGTAGGGACATTTCTTCATCCCTGGCCTGCTCATATCTTCTCCGAATGTCCCTGTACTTGAGGAGCAGCGGTCTTCTGTTCTTCGCGGCTGCCCCTGGGACGAATATCCGGAGGAAGTACTTCCGAGCATATATCAAATGATGCAGATAGGGATAGATCTTCATCCCCGGCCTGCTCATGTCTTCTCCGAAAGTCCCATAATCGATGCCTCGGATCGCTAGCTACTGGATGGTCCGACTTCACAGGTGAAGAATGCTCTATCTTCGGACAACTGTGGCTATACGAAGTCGGGTAGGTAATCCTCTATAGTAGTCACAGCATGCTGATCAGTTTGAATAGATTCAAGACATTACTGATGAATGAAGTCCATAGCTCCATAAACTGTTCCGAAAGGGAAGGGTAATCCTCTTTCTAGTCCCTTTCACCATCCAACTGAATCAGCTATGACGTTTGGTCCTTGGCGTCTGCATCTGCAGATGACGGGACCGACCCAGCACCATCCGACAGCTCACCTCCGGAGTCTGTGGGAAACTGCTCTTGCATATGCTGGGATGCTGCGTTTTGCTGCGCGATCTGCGACAGCCAGTCCGTTACCGAAGCTTGTGGAGCAGCGGTCTTCCGTCTTAAGCGCCGCTTGCTGCTCCTGGGACGAAGATCCGGAGGTATATCTTCTCCGGATGTCCCATTGATCGATGCCTCGGAGCGCTAGCTACTGAATGGTCCAACTCTATGGGCGAAGAATGGCTCTGTCTTCATGCAAGTGGCTGGATATCTGAAGTCGAGTAGCTAGACTGCGGTTGTGTGTGCTTTAATAACATAGTGGAGGAAGCCATGACTGAAGCCAACCCCGGCTGTAGACTTGACGGAACGTCCCAAGTGGTGGTTGGACGTATGTTCCGTTCATACAAGTTTCTCAAAACAACATTTGGCCCCAAATGTTGTTGGGTTAGAGAGAGTCTTCTCCCACTCGAGGTCTCATCAGACCTCGCCGAGCCTCCTGAAAAGAAAACTTGGTTCCGGCTTGTGTAACATAGCGCAGGAAGTCCTGACTGAAGCCGACAATGGCTGCTGACTAGTTGGAGCATTCCGAGCAATGGGTGGATGTATGCTCCGGCTCGTGCAAGTTTCTCAAAACAACCTTTGGTCCCAAATGTTGTTGGGTTAGAGAGGGGCCTCTCCTGCTCGCAGTCCTATTAGACCTCGCCGAGCCTCCCTAAAAGAGACTTGCTGACTTCCTCCCTATTCCTCCCTATTTCTGTCGTCGCTGGGTGAGCCTTTATTTCAAGGTGCTCGCTCTACCCACATCTACCACAATGGACTTACCCAGTGTATACGGCTCCCCGGATGGAGTAACCGCTTCACCAGTCGAGCTAGCTGCTTGCAAGAATCCCTTGCTTATATATCAGCACCCTGCAGCTAGCTCTATTTCCTCTTTAGCCCAAATGAGCGCAACAACGGTAACACACTTGGATGGATGTCACAGTATCATCACCATGTTCATGTTCTTCTGAAAAAAGAAACTGAATAATATTATATCGCGGAAGAGGCCCCACATAGGAACCTCACCGCCAACAACTTACTGCGACACCAGTCTCCAACATTGTAGTCCCACTGTACACAAGTAGGAAAAAATCTGCAGGAGTGCATCGACTAAAGACGATAGCACTACTACAACTCATATATATATATATAGATACATGAATAATAGAAATAAAAATTAAATTTTCAAAAAAAGAAATTTTGAAGAAAAGCCTAAGTTCCCAAAGAGAACCTACGAGCCCAAGGGCATCCCGATAGAGCCTAAGTGTGGACAAAATCCAATTTTATTTTAGCTACACTACCGGAATAATAATTGAATCTTACAACAATTATATAGCAATATAATATGAAATACTACACACACTGAGGACGTTGTCAATGTAAACAATGTCAAAAGAAAAACAGGAAACAAGACATCAGGCACACAACAAGGCCCAAAGTTAATAACCAATTTGATGCTACCAGATGCAAAGCTAGATCTTCATATGAAGAAAAAACGATACATCGGATAGTAGATGCAAGACTAAACGACCGAACACCCCCAAGGTGAAGATGTAACCATGGGGATAAACAGAATAAATATTCTGTAATACACATTAAAAGTCCAAGAAATTTAATAAAAAATTTTGATAAAAATTAGCCAAAAAGCTTAGGAGTTTAACAGGAAGGGTTCATGGAAGGATAGAGAAGAAGACTCAACGAACAGTGGATAATTCATTTGTAAAAATGATGACGTCAGGCGAATGTCCCGAAATTGGGAAATATGAAATAATTTTATAATTATTATAAAGTTACAGCCCTGAACATAGGAAACCACCGTTGTTCACTTCCATCATCCAATAACAGCCTTGGATCCACCAATTCTTGCATTGATTTGTGTCTGGCATCCTCAAAAAGTAGATCTTCAAAGCACAGATGTCAAAACGTTGTTATTGACTGAAGGGCCAAACAAAGAATGATGTTGGAGCCAGTTTGATGGCTGTGCATGTATGGAGGGTAAAAGTATGGAGGACCAGATAGGACTTTAATTTTTGGTTTTGCAAGCAAATTTTGGGGATTGGGGGGTTTAAAATTTGTGTTTGGCCCTTAATAACAATTAGTTTGCATCAGCTAGTCTGGGCCATTGGTTCATAGCATAAAAATATTGTTATTAGTATGTGTTGTCAATTTAGAGATTTCAGAACCTTCCTGGTATCTTTTCAAAGGTTTTTAAGGTGCTAGAGATGAGAAATTAAAATATTTTCAATGATGTTCGTGGGTAAAAACAAGGAAGCTCCACTCAGAGCTACATGTAGTTACATGAACATGTCAACTGAGGGGTTTGTTCTCAATGTTTCCTATTTGAATCAATCAGCTGGTGCTAACTCTAAAATATTCAGGGCCAAACACAAATTTTGCTCCCCAAATCCCCAAAATTTGCATCCAAAAACAAAAAACTGATGTCCTATATGGTCCTCCATTCTTTTGCCTTCTGCGCATGCGCAGTGTCAAGGAAGTACCGAAATTGGCGCAAAGCCTCATTCTTCCAACCAGTGCCTGCTAAATGTTATAATCAGTGGGGAGGTATGAGTTCCCAACTCATGGGAGGGCCATCCACGCCTGGGCCATTGGTAAGTATAAAAAATATTTTAATTACTTTGAATTTTTTCATATTTTTATACTGTAACCAATGGCCCAGACTTAGCTGAATAGAAAAAAGGCTGGAGGGCCTAGGACATAAAGGAAAATCCAACAGGCTCAATTATGTCTAAAGGAATATCCCCTTGAGGAGAAAAGGAGAGAAAGGATTTACATATGTCTTTCTTGTTTATTAAAATAAGAAAGACAGAATACCAATCAATAATTGAGCATAATAACATCAGTGATCTCTATTAATATCCAATATAACCCATTATACTAATTCCTTAAAGGAAAGCCAATAAATAAAGATAGTCCAGAAATTGAGACTCTTTATACTCATTTAAAAGTGTCCAAGGATTGTATATTAACGCTCGTATGACACGTGACATATACAAATGCTTTACACCGAGCTACACTTTAAAAATATTACATAAATGAGATAGACATTAGCTTTACACTTTAAAAGCATCCCAGCACAGACTCGGAATTACTGACCCAGGAGGAGGTATTAGCTTGCTTTTCACTATAAAGCCGATGATATAAGGGAACACCATCCCCCCCCCCCACCTCCCTTTGCTCTGGGTCAATCACCCCAGAACGAAGAGGGCAGCAGGACAGAGTCACTGCTGGAATAGAAAACCTATATAACTATAGATGAAATTGTTTAGTGGACGACATTCTGGGCAACAGATAACGGACCTAAACATCTAAGGTCACCGGAAATAGACTCTATATTTCTAAGATAAAAATTAGTGAAGGTAGAAGGCTGTGTCCAGCATGCAGCCTTCATAAGATCCATAATAGCAATACTGTTTGAATAAGCCCAAGATGTAGACAGCACTCTAACTTCATGCGCTGAGGTCTTAAGCACCGACTGCTGATTTGAAGATAAACTCTCATAAGCAGTACGAATAGCTAACTGAATCCATCTAGCAATAGAATGAATGGAAATGTCTCTTCTGTTGGGAATTAAAGACAGAAAGAAGCATTTTCGTCCCTTTCTGATCAATTCCAATCTGCGTTTATAAATATGCATAGCTCTAACTGGACACAGCAAGGATCTACGGCCATCTAAGGATGGAAGAGCCTTAATGATAATAGCCTCAGGATACTTATTAGAAGCCTAATTCTTAGCCAAAAATCCCACATTAGTAGTTAAAGTAATAGTATTACCAATACTATGATAATGAGAATCATCAATAGACAAAGAATGAAGCTCACTGACTCTTCGTGCGGAAGCAAAGGCTAAGAGAAAAGCTGTTTTATAAGACAAAAACTTGAAGTCTACAGTGTTCAAAGGTTCAAATGGAGCTTCCTTAAGCTTCAAATGAACCCAAGCCAAATTCCATTTAGGAATTAACCTAAGGGTTCTAGGCCAATAAATCGAAAAGTTTTTTACTAACTTAGATAAAGAGATATTGGATCCAATTTCTAAGCTATTGTTATGAGAATAAGTATCCGATAACATAGACCTATAACCTTTAATAGTGACTGGCTGCAGTTTGACCACGTCAAACAAGTAGACCAGAAAATTAGCAATGTCTGGAATGGAAAGATCATAAACATCTATCGACTGATCCTTACACCAGCGAAAGAAAACCTTCCACTTTGCCACATAGTTTAGCAAAGAGGAGGTCCTCCTACAGTTAGAAATTGCATCCACTGCTCGTCCTGTAAAGCACTTCCTGTGCAAGAAGGACCCCACAACGGAAATACGTGAAGGTAGAGACCTTGCGGGTTGTGATGCAGTGTGCGAGATTTCCCCTGAAAGAGAAGGTCCTCCCGTGGAGGAAGCTTCCGAGGAATGTCCATAACAGACACCTGTGTAGATTTATCCATGGTTTCTGGGACAACAGAGATGCTACCAACAGTATCTTGCAGTGCGATTGTTTGATCTTTAGCAAGACCTGTTAAATCAATGGAGTTGGAGAATATGCATAACCTATCATTCCGTCCCAAGAAATTGAGAGAGCGCCTACTGCGTACGCTCGAGTATCTGGGCATGGCGACACATACATCTGCAACTGATTGTTGAGATGTGTCGCGAACAAGTCTATCATTGGTCGATCCCATTGGTAGCAAATCTGATTGAATACTCGCTTGTTGAGAGTCCATTCCGACGGCAACATGCAAGCTTTCCGAGACAGCGAGTCTGCTAGAACGTTCAGATGACCCGGTATATGACAGACCGAAAGAAGAATGTGATGTTCTAAAACATACAGAAGAATTTGTTTTGTTAGATCGAATAACGGAATCGAATGAGTGCCTCCTTGGTTCTGAATGTACGCTACTACCGTTGAATTGTCCGACAATATTTGAACATGTGAATTCTGTATTATGTTCATCCAATGACGTAGCGCTAGCCATATTGACATCATTTCTTTGAAGTTTATATGCTTGTTCAGGAACCCCGGGTCCAAAGACCCTGGCACTTCGAGTCTGTTGGGCTCAATGTCGCGCCCCAACCTGACTGACTCGCATCCGTCATAATTGTAAAAGCCGGATCCGGCAGATGAGTCAACCACCGAATATCTGCCCAAATCCGAATCCTTTATTTTACTTGTTCCGTTAACACAATGTTTGATTCGAGCGAATGAATCTTCACACTCCAAGTCTGAGTAAAAAATATCTGGAGTGGACGTGTACGTAAGCGGCCCATCGGAATTAAATCCGCTGCCGCTCTGCACAAACCCATCAGTCACACGAACTCCCTCGCTGTCACTACGTCTGAGTGTAGACAAAAGCGAGATAACAACTGACTAACTTCGCTCTGGGTAACGGAAGACGAACTAAATTGTTGTGAGTCCCGAAGCTCATTCCCATGTGAATGAATGACCTGGACAGAGCTAGATCCGACTTCTTTTCGTTTACAATGAAACCTAGATGTTGGAGCAATTGAAGCAGACTCTGAACATCATTCTGAAGAACCGTCTTGTTGCCGTATCTTTGAAGAATGTCGTCCAAGTAGGCCGACGTTACCGCAGACGAATGAGCCTGGAAATAAGCCATTACCGAGTTCATTATTCGAGTGAATGCCCAGGTTGCTAGATTGAGTCTGAAGCACATCACTTGGAACTGATAAACGACCCCTAGGACAGCAAACCATAGGTACTTTCTGAATGCCGGATTTACCATGACATGAAAGTATGCGTCCTTTAGATCTATGCTTGATGCATAATCGACCACTTGGATGCTCGCCCTTACTGATCAATGGTCTCCATATAGAACTTTGGAGCCACGATCAGTTTCATTATCCAGCTCAAATCTATAACTGGATGGAACGAGCCGTCTGGCTTCAGTATCAAGAACAGGTGACTGTAAAAACCCAGGGATTCCTGGTTTTCCAATACCTCTATTGCATTCTTCTCCAAAAGAGATTGCACCTCTGATAGAAGAGAATCTCTTTTTTGAAGATTTGACGGAAGCTGAGTCCATCGCGGACTTCGTGTTAACGGAGGTTTCTCTCAGAAAGATAGCCTTAGGCCTTCCGAGATAACTCCTCTTACCCATTGGTCATCTGTAATTGACAACCAATTGGTCAAAACCTTTGTCAGCCTTCCGCCCACTGGACTGCAATAGAGGTCTTGACCGTCACCTGCTGGACCTTTGAGGCCTACGGGAAGAGAAACTAGGTCCTCCCCTGCAGCGCCTCGACCTGCCGACCTTGGGGCGTCTGACCGGTTGTCTCGGCCAGAACCACGTCCCCTACCTGAGTTGCTACTCTGATGGTCTCTAGAGTAAGCGCTTGAGGATTTCTTATATCCTTTAGAGGAGCTTCCCTTTGAAGTAGAAGCTGCTGCTTCACTCTTTTCTGCTGAGTCAGGTTTTTTAGAAACTCACTTTAGAAGCAGAGTTTCCGAAGCTTTCTTAGAAATCTGATCATAGATTAAAGAAAGCTTACCATCAAATAGAAGGTCAATGGAAACTGGAGTGACTCGAAGAGAGTTTTTCACCTTAGAATCCACCATAGTGGGCTGCATCATGTTTAACCAACTCTAAATTAGCCATTGATAGGGCAGAGTTGTACGTGGAATAAGCTATAGCCCTGGAAAGAACTCTTAAAGAGGTACATACGTCCTCGAATTCTTTCCCAGAGAGACGTTGTGCTAATGCTCTAGTAAGGTGATCTGCGTATGACAAGGCGTCTAGGTTCACTGTATTAGAAGAAATCTAGTCTCCATAGTACTAGAGTGAATATTAAATGACGCAGGAAAAGACAAATCCAAGTACTCAGCCTGGTCGTCTAAACACAGAGGAACTCTCGAGATGCCCGGATCTGCCATTGTAAATTTATTTCTACTATTGATAAACGGCAGATCCAGAGCATGTGATGACAAGAAACTGTTTTTCCTCGAACTCGAGGCTAAATTGAATATAGCGTCATTAAGCAAGTCAAACATCTGAGAGACATTGCTGGACTGTAGCGGGTAATCAGGAACATCCTCCTTTACCCGGCCAAAAAAGTCAGAATCCAATGACGGTATCAGTCTCTTATCTTTGGTCGCAGCAATCTGATCCGACGGAACAACGTTTGGAAAGTGTTGACGGATAAACTCTATCGTCATCTTATATTGTTCCGAAAGGGAAAATTCCAGATCCGTAATTTCCCTTTCACCATCCGACTGGATCAGGTGAGAATCTCGGTTGGCCCTGTCTGACTGTGCAGAGGAACGAACCGACCCAGCTTCATCCGACAGCTCCTGATCAGAAGCTGTTGTGGGATGTTCCTGAGACTGCTGGGATGCTGCGATAAGCTATGCAATCTGCGACAGCAAGTCCATCACGGAGGGCTGTGGAGCTGCGGATCTCTGATGTTTAGCCGCTGGTAGCTCCTGGGATGGCGTGTCCGACATAATCCTCTTATGCGAACGTCCCAACTGATGAGGCCTCGTGTCCCTGGCCATTGGATGGAGTGAACTAGACGACATCGAATCCTTCATCGGCGATGCAGGCTGGATCTCTGTGGTCACATAGCCAAGGTGCAGTCGTGTGTGCTGGTGCAATGAAGAGGAAGCCGATAGACTAGCCGACACCGGTAGTCTATATGACGGAGCATCCCAGACAGGAGGTGCAGACGTATGCTCCGATTGACGAATGTTATGAACAACAACCTCTGGCTCCAGATGTTGTTGTAAGAGAGAGGGACCTCTCTCGTTTGCGGTCCAGGAGGACCTGAACGAGCCGACCGTCGAACTGACTGGCTTCCTCTGTTCCGTCGTCGCAGGGTGTGCGTGATCCGAGATTATAGTGCTCGCAACACCCTTTTTCCTTTCCTCGACCGCTACGGACATACCCGGTGTCATACCACCCATATTCTGCGTGATAGGACGACCGGTTGAGCTAGCTGGCGACAAGGACGTAAATCCCATATTCTGAGATCTAGGCGCTTGTCTAATTTCATTGAACACTTTTGCCGTTAGCTCTTTGTTAATTTGCGATGACGGTAGAACACTTCCAGATGATATCACGGAAACATCACCATGTTCTTGTTCCTCTGAAAAAGAAACTGAGTGATCTTGTGGTGAGAGAACAGGCATCGATCTCTCACCACTAACAATGTACCATGACACACGTCTCCAACGTTTGTCATCCCAACTGGCACAAACAGAACAAGAGTTAGTGCGAGTACAATGACTACAGCAAACAAAATGATCATGAGAATCTGAGGAAGACTTCCTCGATTTACAATTTGAACAATATTCTTTCATTTTATAAGAAATATTCAAGTCGTAGTACTCGCACTAACCCTCATAACAATACAAAGATACATAGTAATACAATCCATTAAACAAAATTTCGAAAAATAATTCATAAAAAAAAAAATTTCGAAAAATTTTGACATGAGCCCAAGTTCCCAAAGGGAACGATGAGCCCAAATGGATCCCAAAAAAGCCAAAGTGTGGACACAAATTTTTCTTGAAACTAGAAAATGAAATAATTTGTAGTAATTTATATATTTTTTATACTTACCAGTGACCCTGACTTAGCTGGTGCTAACCCAAAAATATCTAGGGCCAAACACAAATTTTGCCCCCCAATCCCCAAAATTTGCAATCAAAATCGAAAATTAGAAGCCCTAACTGGCCCTCCATATATTTTACCCTCCGTGCATGTGCAGACGCCAGGAAGTCACCGAATCTGACGCCAATAAAATCATTCTTTGTAGAAAAAAGATAAAAATAATTCATCGGGGAGGTATGAATGCCCAGTACTGCCCAATCATGAGAGGTCCATTCCCGTCTGTGTCATTGGTAAGTATAAAAAATATTTAAATTTTTTCATATTTTAATACTGTAACCAATGACCCAGACTTAGCTGAATTGTAAAAAGGCGGAGGGCCTAGAACTTCCAAAATATTAGATCAACATAGATCAAATCCTTCAATCCATGAAGAAATAAGAATTTACATGAATGTCTCTTAATACCATAATAGAAGAGACATAACCTAATATGGATCCCAATAATGTAAATCCTAAATCTAAGCATAAAATCATGTTAATTAGGATGTAACAAATAAACAATTTTAGAGACTAGTCTGGACTAGGCCCCAAAAATGATTATGGCATACTGAAAATGAGAGAAAATTTCCCATAAACCTACGCCACACAATAATACTGCAGCTGACTGCCGAACATAGTACGGACAAGACAGCTTCCTCAATAGTTACATACCCCATAAGGCAGAGACGTGGACAAAATGCCCAACCCCCCCCCCCCCCCCCCCATCTTTTTTTGAACATAACTTCAAAAGAAAGAGGGGAGAGCTCTGTAATCAATAAGCAGAACCCGGAAACAATATAAATAAATATCGATCAGGTACTCAACAAATTAATTCATGAATAATAAATGGTGCTTAACACCACTTCACAAGCCAGGGCTATAGCGATGATTTTGGTAAATAGAATTATCTGCTATAAAATATGCACTGCAGACGCCGTATACAGGTACGACGAAATCAGTGAGAAATTAATTATAACATATGCATACAAAAGCGGGATAAGATGAACAATCTCTGCAGAGAAAACACTCTTCAAGATCATTCACAGGAGGCCTCTGTAATATTAAATCCAGTAAAAAACACTCTCCAACGTGTACTATTTGGTATCAACAACTATAAACACGTGAGAATATGCGATTTGAGAACCGATAAAATAGAGACCAGGATCTAGAAATGGAGGTAGGTATGATAAACCGGCTCCAAAATCAGAAAATAAATACCGGAAACAAATGCAACAGAACTGCATATATGCATATGATGGTGCCATCCAACACGACCCAGACGCAAAGTATGTATGTATTAAAAAAATATATACACGACAGCATGAGTGTGTGGGGGGGAATTCAGATACATGTAGAAACCTCCTCACCCACATTAATTAATCATTGCTGGTGCAGACAGCAATAATATAGCGATCATAAAGCTCTTTCACATCAGAATACTCCGTAATGCTACTGAGAGCAGAGAATGACATGAAGAATAAAGCTTCCCTTAAAGAAGAAAACCCTCTAATGGGGAAGCTTCGGGCAAATGCTCAATAGCAGACCCCATAACCTCAATGAAATCAATAGAAACAAATGAATTGAAGGATACACATATCCTATCATTCATTCCCATGAAAACAGCTGAGCGTCAATGTATGCGCTCAAAAGCCTTATACTAGCGACACAAATAATGGAAACTATTATTCCCAATTATGAACACAAAGACAAATTTTAACATGCAGTACATCTTTGGAGGCAACATGGCCAGCTTGCAGTGAGGTAATCTAAATATTGCTGAAGTCAATCTTCTCTAATTAACTGATATCTCATTTGTCATGGATTTTATAAGATGGCTCCTACATTCAAAGACTTCCAGGTAATTGGCAATTGATTTCTATATTCCAAGACTTTCAAGGAAATCAAAGTGGGACAGGAACCTTGAACTTTTAAAAACAGTTGCATGACAAAGTAGATCCTGTTTCTCAGGCCATGTTTTCTAAAATTGCATGTGGGTGGGTGTTTTTTTATTTTTATAATTATTTCTTTGCCATCAAAAGTTCATATTTTTGGTTTGTTTTATATTTTAGGCCTCATAATCTACAGAATAGCATGGGTGGTGGTATACTTCATTCCTAGAGTGCAAGAAGGCTTTGCAATGCTCAAGCATTGCAAAACCTTGTTGCACGCAGGGACAAATTTATTAACTTGGGTAAAATATCAGACATAAACCATTCCGTTATTTTTTTTTTCAAGTTTGCATTGGTTATAAAAAGAGAGTATGCGGCAGCCAAAATGATGATGCAGGAGGGACTGAGAAGCAGATTCTTAACTTTCTTAGACCTAAACTGTAATGTGACAATTAGTGATGTGCCTTTGTGGATCACGCTGGGGCATCGCAAAGATGACTGTTCGTAAACCTGATTTATCCCAATTGTGATGACTCAAGTCCCAACTGACAAATATTCCTACTAAATGATGAGGCATGCTTAATGATGTAATTTGAATATTAGTCAGTCCGGATTACAATTAAAGAACTCAAAACTTCTTGGTAATTTCTTACAGAATAAATAAAATATACGAGAAGCAGTCATGATGCAACTCCTGATTTAATTAAGTCATACCATACCTGTACTCCAAATTGGTTTTGCTGGACTCCCAACAGCCCAAACCAGTTACTAGTACAGACCTTCATTTGTATGACCAACCATGTGACTGACCAAGAATCAAATCTGGTCTTGTTAAAAGTACATGATTACAGTGGAACCCTGTTAACTGAATAGCCACTTTTGTCAATTAACAGGAGTATTCAATTAAGAGGACTGTGTCACTATCCTGTATTCTAGAGATAAACTTAGCATTTATTCTATTGTATCTTGTTTGACAGAGCTCTTTGAGCTCTGTCAAACAAGATATAATAGATTAAATGCCTGTATTGCATACAGTGAGGCCAAATTGGTCTATTGACAAAGGAAAACTGGGGAGAGTCAGGGTAATTTCTTGACAGGTTACAAGATTTTTTATTCTATTACCAGTTTACTCTATAACCTATATTCAATTAATAAGTTAAATTTGTACTGGAGGTATGGTAAATGGTTTTGTATTGGGAAATTATATTCAATTAACAGGGTTATTCAGTTAAGAAATATCCAATTAAGTAGGCTCCACTGTATTAGCAAGAGAGAATTGATATCTCTATACTCCAATCATGATAAAATGATCTGACTGGAAATATTATTGGGGGAATGCCCACCCTTTCCTCTCCACAAACCCCTTAGCAGTGCTCCGGTGACCACCTAGGTTAATCTACTAAGCTACTAGTTGAAATCTACACAAGTATCTGGTGTCTGATGAGATTGTTAAAGTTTTACAGAATTTCTGTTGATAAATTCCAAATGATAATTTTTCTCCCATTTCATCATATTTCTATTTTTGTAATAAATATGCCATTTGTTTAGACATTGTAGTCAATTGGTAGTAGTTACAGCTGTATTGCATAAAACATTTCAAACAAAACAGCTCAGACTGATTACTGCAAGGGTAACAAACATTTGGGAGGTATATGGTAAGTAATTGTTTGGCTATGGCACAACCTCATTTGGACATTTGCTGGATCACAACTACATAAGTGTTCAAATAGTATAATGCTTTAAATTTAAATGAATCAACTCAGTCTAATGATCCGAAAGATGATGCAATTCATCATTTGATTCAGTTCAATGATTTGATTTGGATTCAATTTATCTGATTCAATGAATAAGCAAAAATATGATTTGAAGGACCCAAATATAGAAACGAGGTTTGCAGTTTTGGATAAGATTTTCAACTTCAGAATTCTGAGATCTATAAATTGCCCACCCCAAATCGTGAAGAGCAAAATAGGCCGATGAAATCATCAGATGTGTACCCATACGCGCAACTAGTAGAAAGCTGTATGACGGAGGGCCACCACGGATGCCGACATTATGTACACCATACAAGGTATGGGTACATATAGAAATGGATTGGAGGAGTGTCTAATTTGATGGATAAAGGGTTAATATCTCCGGATCAAATTTTCAGATTTACATAAAAAACTATCCAGCACAGCACACCAGTAACCTGAATAAATATATAAAGTAACATGACAATCGGATTGATATTTTTTGAGTTATCTCATGCCAAAGGGAATGGAGGAATTTTCAATTTGAAGGATAAAGGGTTAATATCTCGGGATCAAATTATCAGATTAACACCAAAAACTATACAGCTCAGCACAACAGTAACCTGAACACAATTATAAAGTAACTTGACAATCCAAGCAATATTTTTCAAGTTATCGAATGCCAAAGGGATTGGAGGAATTTTCAATTTGAAGGATAAAGGGTTAATATCTCAGGATTAAATTATCAGATTTACACCAAAAACTGTACAGCTCGGCACATCAGTAACCTGAACACAACTATAAAGTAACTTGACAATCCAAGCAATATTATTCAAGTTATCGAATTCCAAAGGGATTGGAGGAACTTTCAATTTGAAGGATAAAGGGTTAATATCTCAGGATCAAAAGAACAGATTTACACCAAAAACTATTCAGCTTGGCACATCAGTAACCTGAACACAAATGTAAGGTAACTTGACAATCCAAGTAATATTTTTCAAGTTATCGAATGCCAAAGGGATTGGAGAAATTTTCAACTTGAAGGATAAAGGATTAATATCTTGGGATCAAATCATCAGATTTACACTAAAAACTATACAGCTCGGCACATCAGTAACCTGAACACAAATATAAAGTAACTGGACAATACAAGCAATATTTTTCAAGTTATCGAATGCCAAAGGGATTGAAGGAATTTTCAATTTGAAGGATAAAGGGTTAATATCTCAGGATCAAATTACCTGATTTACACCAAAAACTATACAGCTCGGCACATCAGTAACCTGAACACAAATATAAAGTAACTTGACAATCCAAGCAATATTTTTCAAGTTATCGAATGCCAAAGGGATTGGAGGAATTTTCAATTTGAAGGATAAAGGGTTAATATCTCAGGATTAAATTATCAGATTTACACCAAAAACTATACAGCTCGGCACATCAGTAATCTGAATACAAATATAAAGTAACTTGACAATCCAAGCAATATTTTTCAAGTTATCGAATGCCAAAGGGATTGGAGAAATTTTCAATTTGAAGGATAAAGGGTTAATATCTTGGGATCAAATCATCAGATTTACACTAAAAACTATACAGCTCGGCACATCAGTAACCTGAATACAAATATAAAGTAACTAGACAATCCAAGCAATATTTTTCAAGTTATCGAATGCCAAAGGGATTGGAGGAATTTTCAATTTGAAGGATAAAGGGTTAATAACTCAGGATCAAATTATCCGATTTACACCAAAAACTATACAGCTCGGTACATCAGTAACCTGAACACAAATATAAAGTAACTTGACAATCCAAGCAATATTTTTCAAGTTACCGAATGCCAAAGGGATTGGAGAAATTTTCAATTTGAAGGATAAAGGGTTAATATCTCAGGATCAAATTATCCGATTTACACCAAAAATTATACAGCTCGGCACATCAGTAACCTGAACCCAAATATAAAGTAACTTGACAATCCAAGCAATATTTTTCAAGTTATTGAATGCCAAAGAAATGGATATGGATGGTGGATGGACCGACGGACGGATGGACAGACGGACGGATGGACGGACAAAGAATGGACGAACGATGGATGGTCACCCCGGATGCCGGCATTATGTGTACCATACATAGTATGGGTACACATAAAAAGCAGGGATTCTTTTGTCTCCTTTTGGAAAGATCTGGGCCCCATGACTTAGGAAAAATTTGCATAATGAGGGCAGTAATTGGGAATTTGTTTTGGAGACGAAACATATAAAGTAGAAGAAAGAAATATTACCTTCAAACTGAACTGAGAACACTAATACAGAAGACACTACCTGTTTAACCTTCCAGGGCCTAGTTCCAACATTGATCACATTTTAATGTAATAGAACAGATGCACCAACATGTCATCTCTGCGTAAACTTGTATGTTACATTCTAAGTACCTTTGCAGTTGTTTCAAGGCAAGTACTGGCTGCTGATATAGGCAGCCAGGATTTGCCTAGAAACAACTGCAAAGTCACAGAAAGATTGTCCGAGTGTAGCAAATATTTGTAAATAATCGCCAGATCCTTAAAGGTTGTTAACAACATTTATTTATTTATTGGTGTTTAAGGTTACATATTTCGGCACAATGGCTAATCATGACCATGACATGGAGATAAAGTGAAGTTTAGTCAATCGTTTATGCCCATGTTGCCCATTTTCCACCACAAGCATAGTGACTGGGTCCTATTTTACCAGTAAAACAAAGCTTGTTTACCACAGTAAACAAACATTGCTTCATTTCCCTAAAGGTTAACACATGCCGAAAGTATCATAACAAAAAGTCATGTGAAGTAATGTTCACTACAGTCTCTAAAGTCTGTTGAACTGTTTTTATATTATTCAAGGAGATCCTATTATATTTACCCTTGCATTCCGGCAGTTTTCATGCTTTGTTAGGCTGGCAAACACTGGTCGTCTGAGGGCTTATGACCAACCAGTGCAGGATACCAATTGTGAAATAATTTTCTGTTTGAGGTGGGACAGAAACTACCGGTATGAAACTTTGGGTTTGGAATTAGGAAAAATCATTAGTGAAGGGTCCCAGATTCAGCCTCTAGACACCCCAAACAGTCCTTGAAATGAGGATGGCATCATCATTCAAATGCCTGTCAGGGTTCCTTCATTTGAATGCGCAGTCAACCAAAGAAGTTTCCAGAACCTTCCACGAATATTTCTGAGGATTTTCAAGAATCCAGAGACGAGAAATTCAAGACTTTTTCATAGATGTCCTGAGTCAAAAATGAAGAACATCCACTCCAAATTGAAGTTACGGGGGCATGGTGGCATTGTGGTAACTGGTTCTCGTCAGATCACCGAAGTTAAGCAATGTCAAGCCCGGTTAGTCCTTGGATGGGTGACCGTCTGAGCGATCGATTCGGACTTCTGCGTTGTGTCCATGGGCAAGGCACTTAACCCCGATTGTTCATATGGGGGCACAATGATGCCGTGTACTAAGGCATACCGCACGTCAATGCTGCACTTGTCTTCAACCAATCTAACCCTGCCTGTGGTGTAGTGCGGAGTTATGATGTTGGGGAGCTGGCTGCTGCTCGTCGTTGCTCGGTGGTTTTCTCTGGATACTCCGGCTTCCTCCACCTGTAAAACTGTCATGGCCATGATTAGCCATTGTGCATAAGTATGAGACCTTAAACACCAATAAATAAATAAATACAGGAAGTTACAAGTTCAGGTAAACTGAAGGAATTCTATCTGAAAATATAATTCATTTTTTTTATTCTCTTAGGCAGAAATTCTTTTATACTGAGAAGATCCATTCTAGGAATATTCAGCATGGCTTGAAGCAAGATGAATATTGCTGAAATGGATTCCGGATACATATCTCCTGTGATTTTACTCATAGTTCAGGCATTGGTAATTTCTCATCTGGACTATGGGAATGCACTTCTATTTGGCATTTCACAAAATCTTCTGTCAAAACTTCAAAAAATTCAAAATATGTCAGCTAAACTTATTCTGGGAAAATCAAGATATGATAGCAGTACAGCGGCATTGAAATTATTACATTGGTTGCCAGTAGCGAAAAGAATTCAGTTTAAAATTTTGACATTTGTTCACAAATGTATCTATGGAGGCGCCCCAGATTATTTGAAAAACATGATCCACAAAATTCGACACACGCGAAATCTAAGATCAAAGAACACTTGTGAACTTTTTGTACCGAGAAGTAATTGTAAAACCTTCGCAGACAGAGCATTTTCCGTGGCAGGTCCAAAACTGTGGAATTCTCTTCCCATTGATGTCCGCAAAGAAAACGATTTATATAAATTTCGAAAAGCAATTAAAACTCATTTATTTAAACAAGCCTTTAATAGGTAAATGTCTATAAATTTTCACTATAATCTGTATTCACCATACCAAGCGCCTTTGAATACTGTACAGTAAAAAAGGCGCTATAAAAATGCTTTTATAATAATAATAATAATAATTTGTCGTATCACAATCATGTCCAAAATATAATGTATGTAGGGTCCTGCGAATGACACATTTTAGATTCAAAATGAATCTCGAATTGAATTGAATCTATTATTTGAAATAGAATCGAACCTCAAATCTAAACAGGGACATCTTGAAGATTACCAAGGAGGTGCTATAAACCTCATTTGTTCTGAATGTGATGGCTCAAGTACCATTTGATAAAATATTCCAACTACATCTTCAAGGCATGCCTTCATCGAAGGCATGCCCTGGTGATGCAGCTGGAATATTACCCAGTAAGGATTATAGTTCAAAAACAGAAATGGTCCGAGAATTATCGGTACTATGCACAGCACTGCACAGAGATAGCCGACAGCAACAGCTCATTGTTGACATTGCCTGGAAACTTTAAATTTGCTTTCAACATTGGTAGTGACTAGTGATACTTGAATTTGCATGGCTGCTGGCAAGGGGTGCAAATGCTGTCCATGTTAATGTAGCGGAAATCACACTCAGTCTTTATTTTCAATGTTATTTACGTACCATTTCCATCAAAACCATTTGAGAGACAACGAGATGACTGATACCAAGCTGTACTCCAGTAAAATGATTTGAGTGAAAATGAATCGGGCAGTCAATTTTGAATTGACCTGAACAACAACTTAAGATTCGAAATCAAATCGAATCTCCAGGCATCACAGAGCCCTAAATATATGATTTATTCTCACTCTATTTGACAGACATTCTATGAGACAGAGAAGATTCATTCCAGACAGCCAGCTGAATATTGCTGAAATGAATCTCCTCTCCTCACATTATCCCAGTTTTCACAGGTTTTTACAAAATGTTCCAAAATTCAAGGACGTTTGTGGTCTTTGGCAAAGGATTTCCATATTATAAGACTTTCAAAGAAATTCAAGGAGATGAAAAGACTTTCCACGTGTAATATATTATTATTTAATTTATTTATTCTTGATGGTTTTATCTGAGTTTAACTGTTTTATTTTCTGCATCTCATAAAAGGTTGTTATGTTACACACTGCTGAAAAGGGTTTTGAGAGCCTTTTCCAACAGGTTTTCTCGAAACAGATCATTAACAGGGTGGGGAAAAAAACAATCAGATTAAACACAGTCAATGTCAACTAACACTACATCATGGTGAGAACAGACAGATGGATGCACAAATGATGAATGACAAATGATTTGGAATGACCAAGGGTGGGTGCCTTGACTAACACTATTTAAGGACTTCAGAAAGAAAGTAGAGCTATGAGGTTTCATTTTTTGGGGGATTTGCTTTGGTTGTGGTTCAGTTTCTGGCAAAAAACGTGATTTCGGGTCAGATTTTCTACGTGTTAAGACCATATAATAAATAACACTTCAGGCTCCATTACTGAAAAAAACATCTGCAATAGTATGACACCACTCACCACAAAAAACTGAGTCATCCTACCAATTTACAATGAAATCCCTTTATAAATGCAAGCTGTTGACTGTGCTAAAGGAATCTAGGTAATGTGCCCCTGTGGCCATCTCGGTTGACTGAACATGGCCAAAATAAGATGTTCTCATCTAGACATTATACAGAGTCATCCTATCAAGTTACAATGAATTCCTTCATAAATACGACTTGTCGACTGTGCTAAAGGTTTTTGGGCCTGTGCAGCCATCATGGTTGACCAATCACGACCAAAAGGGGACGTTCTCATCGAGACATTATACCAAGTCATCCTACCAAGTTACAATGAAATCCCTTCAAAAATGCGATCTTATACTGTGCTAAAGGTTTTCGGGTTTTAGCCATCACGGTTGACCGATCACGACCAAAAGGGGGCGTTCACATCTTGACATTATACAGAGTCATCCTACCAAGTTACAGTGAAATCCCTTCATAAATACGACCTGTAGACTGTGCTAAAATATTCAGGTTTCAGGCTCGCGAAACCATCACATTGACCGATCGCGACCAAAAGGAGATATTCTTATCTAGACATGACCTCGAACCTGCATATGAAATTTTGTGAAGATCGGACAAGAACTACGGTGTGTAGCCTGTGCCAAACAAAATGTGAACAGAATCACAGACTCTAGACTCACAGACTTCCGCACACATGATGGCAATAGCCTATCGTAACTTTTTCAAGTTAAGCTAAAAAACAAAAAAAATCCAGCAAGAGGATCACAGATCCAGAAGTCGAGTTTTGACATTAAATTCTGAAGAAATAAGCTACTTGTAGCAACAGTGACCTTGACCTTGGAGTCCCAGACTCCGAAATCAATAGGTGTCTTCCCTTCCTATAAGGCAACCTCTGGTATAAGTTTGGTAAAGGTGCGTCAAATAGAACTAAAGTTATTGCCCGGAAACCAATTTGTCACAAAATATTCTATCGATAGTAACAGTGACCTTGACCTTGGGGCCCCAGACTCCAAAATCGATAGGTGTCTTCCCTTCCTATAGGGTAACCTCTGGTATAAGTTTGGTGAGGATAAACAGAATAGAACTAAAGTTATTGCCCGGAAACCAATTTGTCACAAAATATTCTATTTATAGTAACAGTGACCTTGACCTTGGAGTCCCAGACTCCGAAATCAATAGGTGTCTTCCCTTCCTATAGGGTAACCTCTGGTATAAGTTTGGTAAAGGTGCGTCAAATAGAACTAAAGTTATTGCCCGGAGACCAATTTGTCATAAAATATTCTATTTATAGTAACAGTGACCTTGATCTTGGGGCGTGAGACTCTGAAATCAATAGGTGTTTTCCTTTCCTATAGGGTACCTTCTGGTATAATTTTGGTAAAGGTGCATCAAATAGAACTAAAGTTATTGCCCAGAAACCAAATGTTTACGCCAGCCGCCACTTCATCAAACTATAAGTCGAGTTTGACTTCGTCAAAACTCGACTAAAAATGTCCAGTTCTAAAATAAAGCATAGGTTTTTATTAACTCTTCATCTAACAATACGGAAATATCCATCCTGTGTTATTTACAAAAATCTCCATTAAAATTTTATTTTTTCCAATTCTGCCTCCAAAACTTAGCTTGTAACTCCTAATTGGAATGAGCTCATTCCAGTAAGGTGTGGTAAATATTTTGAAAAGTCAATTAAGAAATGTTTTTGCAAATATCACCTCTTAGATAAGAGGTTTGGTAATTGAAATAAAAAAATCTTACCATTGACATGTAGAACTATAACCACTTGTGCTGTCAGTAGAACTACTGTGTGACTGTGGGGAGTCATGTGATGAACCATACCCCCTTAAACTTCCATAACTTGAAATAATCTGCCAACTATACAAAATACATAAACATCTAAGATTCCTTTTCATTAACATATATGTTCAATTACCTAAAGAATCCCAAACTGAGCTTTGAAATTCTCAACCACCATCACAAGTGCTGGCACTAAACAATTTAAAAATTAGATGCATGGTTATTCTGCATTCCCCAAAGGCAGTACTTTGAACTACTTCAATGAGTCAGTCAGCATTTTAAACCTTCATCTAACACATGCAACAAACATATTTTCTTCTGAATATTCAAGTTTCATTTTTTGCTCTCAAAACATTGCTTACGACTGACTTACAGGAATAAGCTTATTAAAATCATTCCAATGAGGGGGTGACTATAAGCTATGCTTTGGATACCCACCAAAAAACTCAAAACATTTCTTTAGCAGTTTTTGTCAAAAGCTCTTTAGTGAATTAGGTTTAAGTTTTGTGAAGGGTTGTTTTTCTTAGAACATTTATGGGATATCTGAAGATGATTTATTAAAAAAATATTCAAGAAATCCCACACAAAAATTCTATGACCTTTCAAGGATGCAAAGATTCACAAAACAGTTTTCGATACCATTTCATTTGACATATTATTCCATTCCAACAGTACTATATGCAAAAAGTGTCATTGAAATTTCAAATTTCTTTTATATTTTTGCATCTGAAAGAATGTTCACAATACCCTATTAGAACAAACCTGTTGAGTTTGTACCAATGAGGGTCTAAAACCTATGATTTTAAGTTTCTATTTAACTGATAGCAGATGTCATTTGCAAAAAAAACATTTCTTGGATACTTGAAAATTTTCATTTTTCAGGTAAAAATCATAGCTTATGATCCCTCACTGGAACAAGCTCAAAGAGCTCCTTCCAGTGACAGCTCATAAGCTATGTTTTTGAGACAAAAATTGAAAATTCATAAAAATGGACTAATTAAGAAAGGCCCATAACTCTGTAATAAAAAATCAGGCTGGGCCAGTTTTCGAACTCGCTTGAGATATTATTACAAAAGACCTGTATGGCAAATATTAGTCAAATCAGAGAATGTTTGTTCAAGTTATTTTACTAACAAACTCAAAATTTCTAAAAATTGACTACCTAAGGCCCATAACTATGTAATGAAAAATTGGACCGGGCCAGTTTTCGAACTCACTCGAGATATTATAGCAAAAGACCTGTATGGCAAATATTAGTCAAATCAGAGAACATTTGTTCAAATTATTGTGCGAACAGTATGACGACCCCTGAATGCTCACCTGCCCAGATGCACAACGACCATTGCCAAACCATAGGTCTTGGTTGTTGACACAACTCGACCAAAAATATAAATTTACATGACGATTTTTGAGAGTGACGTTGCTTGGATAAGGCTGTTAAGTTAGGTAAAGGGTAAAAACAAGATGAAAATTATTAACTTCTCACAAATGAATATCACAGGTGTCATTTACAAGTCATGCTGAATAAAGGATTAATTTTAGATTTCTTTCTTGTACAGCACTGCCAGAACCAACTCCTTACAGTTTAGGGTAATGATATTTCAGAAGAAAAAGAAAATACGAAAGTTAAAAAATTTAGAGTAATTTATATATTTTTTATACTTACCAATGACCCAGACTTAGCTGGTGCTAACTCTTATACTCTAGGGCCAAATACAAATTTTGCCCGCTCCCCCCCACCCTCCCCCCCCCCCCCCAATCCCCCAAATTTACATCAAAATCCAAAAATTAGATGTTCTATGTGGTCCTCCATACTTTTATCCACTGCGCATGTGCAGTGTCAAGGAAATCCGAAATTGGAGCCAAATCCTCATTCTTACAACCAGTGCCTGGTAAGTGTTATGTAAACAGTGGGGAGGTATGAGTTTCCAACTCCTGGGAGGGCCATCTCCGTCTGGGTCATTGGTAAGTATAAAAAATATATAAATTACTATAAATTTTTTAACATTTTTATACTGTACCAATGACCCAGACTTAGCTGAATAGAAAAAAGGCTGGAGGGCCTAGGACATGAAGGAAAATCCAATAGACTCAATTACATGTAAACAGAATTATCCCCTCCAGGAGAAGAGGAGAACAGGCTTTACATGTATCTTTCTTGTTTATCATCCCCCTCCCCCCCCCCCCCCCCCCCCCAAGAAAGCCTGCATAAATATAGTTGCAACTGTTTAGTGGACGACATTCTGAGCAACAGATAACGGACCTAAACAACGCAGGTCACCAGAAATGGACTCAATATTTCTAAGATAAAAATTTGTGAACGTGGAAGGCTGACACCAATATGCAGCCTTCATCAAATCGGTAATAGCAACACTATTAGCATAAGCCCAAGATGTAGACAGTGCTCTTACTTCATGCGCCAAAATCTTAAGCGCAGACTGCTGAGTTGAAGATAATTTTTCATAAGCAGTATGGATAGTTAATTGAATCCACCTTGCAATAAAATGGACTGTAATGTCCTTTCTATTAGGCAGCAGAGACAGAAAGAAACGCTTACGTCCCTTTCTGATAAACTCAGATCTACGTTTGTAAATATGCATGGCTCTAACTGGACAGAGCAAAGGCCTATGACCGTCTGAAGACAGAAGAGCCTTAATAACAATAGGTTCAGGATACTTATTAGGAGCCTGATTCTTAGCCCAAAATCCAACATTAGTAGTCAAAGTAATAGTATTACAAACACTACGATAGTGAGAATCATCAACTGATAGTGCATGAAGCTCACTAACTCTTCTGGCAGAAGAGAAGGCTAAGAGAAAAGCTGTGTTATAAGATAAGAATTTGAAGTCCACTATATCAAGAGGCTCAAATGGTGCTTCTTTTAGCTTCAGAAGAACCCAAGCTAAATTCCACTTAAGAATTAACCTAAGGGTTCTAGGTCTATTTATCGAAAAGTTTTTCACTAACTTAGATAAAGAGACATTAGATCCAATCTGTAAGCTATCATGATGAGCATAGATATCCAATTGCATAGACCTATAACCCTTAATAGTTATTGGCTGCAGTTTGATCTCGTCAAACAAGTAGACCAGAAAATTAGCAATGTCTGGAATGGAGGGATCATAAATATCAATAGAATGATCCCTACACCACTGATAGAAAACCTTCCACTTAGCAGCATAATTTAGCGAAGAAGAGGTCCTCCTACAGTTAGAAATTGCGTCCACTGCTCATCTTGTAAAATGCTTGCCGTGCAAGAAGGACCGCACAACGGAAACACGTGAAGGTTGAGACCTTGCAGGTTGTGATGTAGTGTGCGCGATTTCCCCTGCGAAAGAAGGTCCTCCTGTGGAGGACGCTTCCGCGGAATGTCCCATAACAGACACCTGAGATTTATCCATGGTCTCTGGGGTGACAGAGATGCTACCAACAGAATCCTGCAGTGAGATTGCTTGATTTTTAGCAATATCTGTTGAATCAACGGAGCTGGAGGATACACGTATCCTATCATTCCGTCCCAAGAGATCGAGAGGGCGTCTACTGCAAATGCTCGAGGATCTAGGCATGGCGACACATACGACTGCAACTGATCGTTGAGATGCGTCGCAAATAAGTCTATCATAGGACGATCCCATTGGTAGCAAATCTGATTGAATACTTGTTTGTTGAGAGTCCATTCTGATGGCAACATGCGACCTTTCCGAGAAAGGGAGTCTGCTAGAACATTCAGACAACCTGGTATATGACGGACCGATAGAACTTGATGCTCTAGGACAAACAGAAGGATCCTTTCCATTAAATTGAACAACGGAATGGAATGAGTGCCTCCCTGGTTCCGAATATACGCTACTACTGTCGAATTGTCGGACAGAATTTGAACATGCGAATTCTGAAGAATGTTCATCCACTGATGTAGCGCAAGCCAAATTGACATCATCTCTTTGATGTTTATGTGCTTGTTTAGGAACTGCTGATCCCAAAGAACCTGGCACCTCGAATCTGTTGGGCTGAGTTGCGCCCTGACCTGTTTGACTCACATCCGTCATTATCGTAAAACTCAGATCCGGCAGTTGCAGTGGTACTCCTTGAGTTAACCACTGAATATCTGCCCAAGTCTGAATCTCCTGTTTCACTTGATTCGACAAGACGATGTTCGTTTCGAGCGAATGAGTCTTCACACTCCAATTCTGAGTAAAAAATATCTGGAGTGGACGAGTGCATAGCCGCCCCATCGGAATAAGATCCGCAGCGGCCCCGCACAAACCTGTCAGTCTCATGAATTCTCCCGCTGTTACTACATCTGACTGAAGACAAAAGCGAGTGTAACAACTAATTTCGCTCTGGTTAACGGCAGACGAACGAGATTGTTGTGCGTCTCGAAGCTCTTTCCCAGGTGGATGAATGACTTGGACGGCACTAGATCCGACTTCTTTTCGTTTACTATGAGACCGAGACGTCGGAGCGGTAGAAGCAGACTCTGAACATCGTTCTGAAGCGTTAACTTGTTGCCATACCTCTGAAGAATGTCGTCCAAGTAGACCGACGTTACTACAGACGAATGAGCTCGGAAATGAGTCATTACCAAGTTCATTATTCGAGTGAATGCCCAGGGTGCTAGATTCAGTCCGAAGCACATTGCTCGGAACTGATAAATGACTCCTAGGACAGCAAAGCGAAGATACTTTCTGAACGCCAGATGTACCATGACGTGAAAGTACGCATCTTTGAGATCTATGCTCGCAGCATAATCATTCACTCGAATGCTCGCTCTGACCGATCGGATGGTCTGCATATAAAATTTCGGAGCCACAATCAGCTTGTTTATCTAGATATATGATTGGACGAAACGTGCCGTCTGGTTTTGGAACCAGAAACAGGTGACTGTAGAAACCTGGAAATTCCTGGTTTTCTAGACCTCTATAGCATCCTTGTCCAGAAGAGATTGAACTTCTGATAGAAGCGATTCTCTCTTCTGAACATTTGACGGAAGCAGAGTCCAAGGTGGACTTCGAGTTAACGGAGGTTTTTCCTTGAAGGACAGTTTTAGACCTTCGGAAATCACCCCTTGCACCCATGGGTCATCCGTAATTGACAACCAATTGGTTAAGAATCTCGACAGCCTTCCGCCGACTGGAACGCAATAGAGGTTTAGACCATCACCTCCTGGCCCTGCGAGGCTTGCGGGTGGAGAAACCACGTCCTCCACGACCCGCACCTCGTCCAGTCGACCTAGGGGCGTCTGACCGGTTATCTCGCCCAGCATAACGGCCCCTACCTGAGTTGCTACTCTGACGGTCTCTGGAGTAAGAGGTAGAGGTTTTCTTAGATCCTCTATAGGAACTTCCCTTGGACGTATTCGCCCCCGAAGTGCCTGCCTTACTCCTCTCTCCTGAGTCCGACTTTTTTGAAGCGGATTTAAAAAGCAGAGAATCCTAAGCTTTCTTAGTAATCTGATCATAGATAATAGAAAGCTTTCCAGTGAAGAGAAGCTCTCTGGAGACCGGAGCGACTCGAAGAGAGTTTTTCACCTTACTATCCACTCAAGTGGATGCAGCCAGGGCAGCATCATGTCTGACTAACTCCAGATGTGCCACTGAAAGGGCAGAGTTATATGTAGAATATGCTATAGCCCTCGAAAGAACTCTTAAGGAAGTTTGAACATCCTGGAATTCTTTCCCTTCGGGATGAAATGATAATGCTCTGGTAAGGTGATCTGCGTAAGATAATGCGTCTAAATTAATTCTATTAGATGTCTCCAGTATACTGGAGTTAATAGACATGGACGCCGACAATGACAACTCCAAGTCTTCAGCCTGGTCGTCCAAACGCAGAGGAACTCTAGGCACGCCCTGTCCTGCCGTTTCAAATCTATTTCTAATATTGATGAAAGGCAGCTGTATAGCGATAGGTGATAAGAAACCGGATTTGCCAGTCTTAGAGGCTAGCTTGAATATAGCGTCATTCAACAGTTCAAATGTCCGTGTGACATTTCTGGACTGGGTCGGAAACTCAGGGACAATGTCCCTATTCCAGCCGAAAAAGTATGTGTCCAGTGACGCTATCAGTCTCTTATCCGGTAATGCAGCATTTTGGTCTGGAGGAACAACTTCTGGAAGGTGTTGCCAGATGAAATCTACGGCCACCTTATGTTGTACGGAAAGGGAAACTTCCAGCTCCGCTGATTCCCCTTCGCCATCTGACTGGACCACATGAGATTCTCGGTCGTCCCTTTCTGACTCTGCAGGGAAGCTAACCGACCCAGCTTCCTCAGACAGTTCCTGTTCCGAAAAAGTTTCTGATGGCTGCTGGGATGCTGCAATGAGTTGAGCTATCTGTGATAGCAAGTCCGCCACGGAGGCCTGTGGAGCCAAGGTCTTACATGATTTAGCTTCTGGGAGCCCCTGGGACGTTAATTCCTGCATACTTCTTTTATGAAAACGTCCCGACTGGTAAGGCCTCGTGTCCTTGGCTACCGGATGGTGTTACCTGATCAACGTGGAATCCCTGGTCGGTGAAGCAGGCTGGATATCAGAAGTCACGTAGCCAAGCTGCGGTCGTGTGTGCTGCCGTGTGGATGAGGAAGCCAATAGACTAGTCGCACCGGACTGTCTATACAATGGAGCGTCCCGAGGAGTGGACGTTTGCTCTGACTGTCCCAGATGTTGTTGTAAGAGAGAGGGGCCTCTCTCGCTCGCAGTCCAGGCAGACCTGGATAAGCTAGGTACCGGACTGATTGGCTTCCTCAGTTCCATCCTTGAATCCGTCGTCGCCGGGTGTGCACGATCCATGTTTATAGTGCTTGCAACACCCGATCTCCTTTCCTGGACCGCAACGGACGAACCCGGCGTCACAACCATTTCGGGAATGATTGCTTCACCAGGCGAGCTAGCAGGCGACAATGCCGCTGATCCTACGTGGGACCTCTTAGGCATTTGCCGAATTTCATTGAGCACTTTTGCTGCTAGCTCTTCATTTGTCTGCGACGACGGAGGCACACTTCATGAAGACATCACGGAAACATCACCCTGTTCTTGCTCCTCTGAAAAAGAGACTGAAAAACTAGAGTGACCCTGTGGCAAGAGGACCGGCATGGACCTCTCACCACTAACAATATACCGTGACACACGTCTCCAACGTTTGTCATTCCAATTGGCACACACAGAGCAAGAATTAGTGTGAGTACACTGACTACAAGAAATACACTGAGCATGAGAATCAGATGAAGACTTTCCCGAATTACAATTTGAACAAACTTCTTTCATTTTGAAAAAAAGTTTAACAGTCATCGTACTCGCACTAACCCTTGAAAACAAGATACATGATAATAATATAATCCATTACAAACATTTCGAAAAATAATTCAAAAGAAAAATTTTTTCGAAAAATTTTTCAAGATGAGCCCAAGTTCCCAATGGGAACGATGAGCCCAAATAGATCCCAAAAAAGCCTAAGTGTGGACAAAAATTTTAAAACATGTCTAAAAATTAATGTTACACTTACAGACAATATAATGTATCTGGCTATGAGCAGAACTAAATAGAAGACAAGGAATCACTGTCAGAAGTAACCGTTGTCAATGTAAACAAAAGTGAATAAAACTGGAAACAAGATTCCAGGCACTGAAAATATGGCCCAAAATCAGTAACCAATTTTAACACTATCCGATGTAAAACAGAGGCTTCCTGAGAAGAAGCTGCAGTACATCGGATGGTAGATGCATGACTGAAACGCCTAACCACCCTAGGGTGATGACGTAACCAAGGGGAAAAACAGAATAAACATTCTGTTACCACGCCAAAACTCCCAAGAAATTTCAGTAAAAATAATTACAAAAATTATGCCAAAAGCATGGGAGAATAGCAAGGGGGGTATTAAGGAAAGGGAGAGAGGAAACACTGAACAAACAATGGAAATTTCATAGTAAGACTGAAAATATCAGGCCCATGCCCCGAAATTAGGGAACATGAAATAATTTTACATAAAAATTATAAGTTACAGCCCTGAACACATCCTTCCACATCCACAGATATCAGTGTGATGTTACTGATTGAAGGGCCAAACAAAGAATTAGGATTTGGCTCCAATTTCAGACTTCCTTGACACTGCGCATGCGCAGTGGATAAAAGTATGGAGGACCACATAGGAAATCTAATTTTTGGATTTTGATGCAAATTTTTGGGATTGGGGGGGGGCAAAATTTGTGTTTGGCCCTAGAATGTAAGAGTTAGCACCAGCTAAGTCTGGGTCATTGGTACAGTATAAAAATATCATTTTATAATAAACATTATCACATAATCACCAGAAAATGACGAATTTAAAGTAATTTGTATATTTTTTATACTTACGAATGGCCCAGACTTAGCTGGTGCAAACTCAATATTATCAAGGGCCAAACACAAATTTTGAACCCCCTCCCCCCCCCCCCCCCCCCCCAATACACAAAATTTGCATACAATACCGAAAATTAAAAGTCCTATCTAGCCCTCCATACTGTTACTATCTGCACATGCGCAGTGGTCAGGAAGAGACCGGAATTGGCACCAAAATCATTCTTTGTAGACGAGCCTACTAAAATAACATCTCAGAGGGGAGGTATGAGTGCCCACTCATCGGAGTGCCATCCCTGTCTGGGCCATTGGTAAGAATAAAAAAATATACAAATTACTTTAAATTTATCATATTTCTATACTAATAACCAATGGCCCAGACTTAGCTGAATCGTAAAAAGGCAGAGGGCCTAGGAATTAAGAATTAGCAGACCAAATGCAGCTGCTAAGCCTGTATTCCAAAGTGAAAAGGAGATGAAATTAAAAGGAATTACCTGAATGTCTCTCTATACAATAATAGAGAAGACATATCATAAATAAGGAGCCATATCCAAGTAACTCCGTAATCTTTGCATGAATGATTATGCTAATTGGGTGTAATGAGCCCCCAATTTTAAGGCAAGTCCAGACTAAGCCCCTTAAATTAGGATGGCGTGTTCGAGAGTGAGAGACTAACCCCCACAAACAAATGCCATATATAAATAATAAACAAGCTGTATCTAGGATCAGTAATAATCTACACACAAAACAGCTTCACTCATAGTTGCACACTTATCAAGCTGGAAGAGATGAAGAAAAATTCCCCCCCCCCTTTTTTTTTGAAGGAATATTCTTCAAAACAGAGGAAAGCGCTCTGGAATCAGTGAAAAGCAGTACCAAATAATCAATATGTATTCGCCCAACAGGCACCCAGTTATCAATTATTATTAATTATTGGTGCTTAATGCCACTTCAGAAGCTAAGGCTATCGTGGCGATCCCGGTAATTAACAGCACACGCTTCTAATGTATACCAGAGTTGGAATACGTAGATAAATCAAAAACTGATGATACAACATGTACAACCATACACTTGTCCAATTAAATCCCATGGAAAGTATCTGAAGAGCAAACACGCTTCTAAGGTAACCAACAGGCGACCCTGTTCAGGTGTACAATTAATTCCAATAAAAAAAACTCACCATGTGAATATACGAGAATGTGTACCGTCTCTCGTAGAAACCTGGATATAGAACATGGAGCGAGCTATGATTAACAGACTCGTCACAGACGGTCTCTGAAATAATTCATTGTTTCCTAGGTCTGTAACAACCAATGGCTGTTCAGAGAAAGAATATACTACGCCAAATAATGGTGCAAAAAATTGAGAACGTATGCATAGACAGCCTATTGGAAGTTCCATAACTGATCCAAATTGCCCCCAAATTCTCATGAGCTCTATAAGCAGAGCAAGAATTTATATAATCTGCTCAATAATGTGTCTGCCTAATAAGTACACATATTATGCACATGAGAAATGAAATCCTGCATGTACTCATCTGAATACACCTTGTATCCACCGTATGACCAAGTGATACAAGTGTAACCAGGAAACTGAATGAATAATACAACGTTATTACACAGTTAACTGAGCAATAAACTCATATACATCGTAATAACGAATAATTCCTATCGAACCCCCTCACCCGTATTACTTGAATCGCTCTTGTGTTAGTTATCAAATAGTATTGGAAACACAGGGCTCCCTCACGTCTGACTGACACCATAATGCCACTAAGGATGGAGAGGGACATGATGAACAAATAATACACCAAAAAGACATAATATCCAGTCTCTAAGGTGGAAATAAAATCCACAGCAAAAGGATAGAAATGAAAAGGAGGCAAAGACAATGTTCCGACACCCGATCATAAAAACCTCAATGAACTCCTTACATTCAATCTGATATCAGGAAATATATTCCTGAGAAGGAGTTAGTATAGGCGTTTGAAGAAACACTCATTAATCACATTAGGTAAATAAGGCGTCAGCAATAGGGCTTATTGCCTCATATACAATGTAACTAACACCAAACTATACTGGTAGGAAGAGAATAACCTCCTCTAACATAATGGTATCCTGTCCGATAGGGCAATGAACTCAGCCTAGCTGAAGCAGCTAAAGGTCTTCCTATTTGTGAAGACAATAAAAAGGCTGATAACTGCAGCCTAAGAAGCTCACTAAGGAGATTTACAACACCAGCCATAACTTATGGCCTTCATCTCCTTGAAGACAAATATATTGGTGAAATTGCGACCTTGAAAGCTCACTGAACGGATACTTACAACTATCGTCATGCAACGTAGGGAGTGAAGAGCCACTACATTAACAGCCCTAAATTCCCAACGAGACAGTAGTCTCAAGAGATAATTATTTCAGTTATGTCATTGCATAATTACTGAAAAACATCGCTCATGATTCTAGCGTGTAAACAATAAGACTCAAGGCTATGACACCTAGGAAAACAAACTGAAAAGCACTGTTCCTTTAGAGGTTTAATTCCCAAAAGACAGCGAACAGAGCCTAGCTAATGTAGCTTAGAAGTCTTCATCTCCGTGAAGACAGATATCTCAATGTAACTTGTGACCTTGAAAGCTCACTAAATGGAGACTTACAACCATCGTTGCACAAGGTAGGGAATGACGAGCCGCTATTCTAACAGCCGTAATTCCCAAAGAGACAGTAATCTCAAGGTAGCTATGCAGTTATGAGTCTTCATCTGTGTGAAGACATATCTGTATCACTTGTGGCCTTTGAAAGCTCATTAAATGGAGACTTACCACACTAGCTGCTAATGTATAAGAAAAGACTGCTGTAACAATACATAAGGCTATTATGTCGTCTACAATTGCATTAAATGTCCTGACACCAAGGAATACAACACGAGAATGAAAGACAGCTGTCTCAGCCGAACTGTGCACTAATCGGGACAAAACCCTCGACACCTGTGCCAAAAGATCCGGGGATGAAAGATTTTTGTATTTCCATGGGCCGATATGATAAGCTGTTTTGCCTAGCAAATGTAGACTTATATTTAGATGGAACAATATTCTAAGGTCTCGTTACAGTTATTCAGGTGAAAATGTCAGCTTTTCAAGAAATGTTCAGCTTCTGATCAACACAGCTGAGGATATTTCGCATTTAAATTACCTCCCTTATTCACAATACTCACAATGTATATAGTTTCTGGAAGCTCTGAATATGGCCCTTTCTGGAGACAACTGTACACAACAAAAATCTTACAATATCACTCAAATACACTCAGCCGAATGACACAGTTGATGGCTAAAAAAATGGCTCAAAATGGTCAAAATTTTCTCATTTTGGGGATAAATCTCCAATTTTCGTGCATCGATAGTGATGAAACTGTGTTATAGGAATTCCTCATTCCTCCACTGAGGATTTTACAGCATAACATGATCATTCTGACAAATAAAAAACATATGGGTTTCTTATTCATTTTTTCAGAAGGCTTTCTCAAAGCAAATTTACACAAAAATTGTCCCATTTGTAAACTGCAAATTGTCAGGTCCCAAACAGGTCTGGGTTTGTCATTTAACACTTCCATGCGACCTTGACCCCCAATTGAAATGCACTTGACAATACACAGTTTGAATCAAGACCATCAACAGATTATTTTGGCCATATCACCATTAAAGAGAATTATTTACTAAATCCACACCACCATAAACTAAAACTATAGCTCAAAATAGTCATTTGGCTGAGGATATCCAATAACCTCGGAAATGACCTTTTAATAGGAAACGAGACCTTAAGTGAAAAATAAAAAATTCTTCACACTCTCAGAAACAGTAAATGTGCATCTGTATTTAATTCTGAGAAAAGTTAAAAAATTTATAGTAATTTATATATCTTTTATACTTACCAATGACCCAGACATAGCTGGTGCTAACTCTTAAAAATATAGGGCCAAACACAAATTTTGCCCCCCAGTCCCCAAAATTTGCATCTAAAACCAAAGAAAACATGTCCTGAATGGCCCTCCATACTTCACCTCTACTGCGCATGTGCAGTGTCAAGGACGTCCCGAAATTGGTGCCATTAATCATTCTTATAACCAGTGCCTGGTAAGCGCTATGTACTCAGCAGGGAGGTATGAGTTCCCAACTCCTGGGAGGGCCATCCCCGTCTGGATCATTGGTAAGTATAAAAAATATATAAATTACTATAAATTTTTTAACATTTTTATACTGTACCAATGACCCAGACATAGCTGAATAGTAAAAAGGCTGGAGGGCCTAGGACATGGAGCAAGTTCAAATAAGCTCAATTATATAAAATAGAGTCATCCCCTCGAGGGGAAAAGGAGTATTAGGCGTTACATGTATCTTTCTTATTTATGATAAATTAGAAAGACACAACACCTTCCAAAATTGAGCATCATAACATCGATGTACTCTATCAATATCCAGTATAATCCTTATACTAATAATTTTTAAAGTAAGCCAATAAATAAAGTTAGTCTAGAGAATAGAGACTCTTTATACTCCTTAAAAGTGTCTGAGGATTGTATAATAATGCCCGTTTGACACGTGATATATTCAAAAGCTAGACTTTAAAAACTATGACCTGAATGAATTTTAAAAACATAAACTTATCACTTAAAAACCATCCCAGTAACAGCTCAGAATTACTAACTCCGGAGGAGGTATCCCCTTGTTTTCATAATAAAACAGGTGACCCAAGGAACACCCTCCCCCCCCCCTCCCCATTCTCCTTGCGCTGGGTCAATAGCCCAGAGCGAAGAGGGCAGCAGGACAGAGTCACTGCCGGAACAGAAAGCCTACCTAGCTATAGTAGCAACTGTTAAGTGAATGACATTCTGAGCAGTAGATAATAGACCTAACAATGGAGGCCTCCAGAAATAGACTCAATATTTCTGAGATAAAAATTCATGAATGTGGATGGCTGAGCCCAATGAGCAGCCTTCATAAAATCTATAATAGCGACACTATTAATGTAAGCCCCAGATGTATAAAGAGCTCTTACTTCATGAGCCGAAATCTCAAGCACAAACTACTGAGTCAATGATATACCATAAGCAGTACCGATAGTTATTTGAATCCATTAGCAATAGAATGGAGCGTAATGTCCTTCTATTAGGCATCAAAGACAGAAGAAGCTTACGTCCGTACTAATAAACTGATATCTGTTTATAAATACGTAAACTCTAACAGGACAGAGTAAAGGCGTATGCCCGTACGAAGACGGAAGGACCTTAATAACAATAGGTTCCGGATACTATTAGGAGCCTGACTCTTAACCAAAAATCCAACCTAAGTAGTAAAGGAAGTAGTGTTTCCGATACTACGAAAGTGAGAATAGTCCACCGATAGTGCATGAAGCTCACTGACTCCTCAGTAAAAGAAAAGACTAACAGAATTACTGTCTTAAAAGGTCAGAATTTGACAACTACTGTTTCCAGAGGCTCAAATGATTACTTAGCTAAATAAGAACCGAAGCTAAATTCCGTATAGGAATTTAATCTAAGGATTCTAGGTAAATTTATCGAAAAGTTTCTAACTGACTTAGATAAAGAGACATAAGACTCAATTGTAAACTATCATAGAGTGCATAGGTATGAGATAACATAGACCTATAACCTTAATAGTAACAGGCTGCAGTTGATCTTGTCAAACAAGTATACTAGAAAGTTGCAATGTCTAGTATGGAGGGATCAAAAATATCAACCTAATGATCCCTACACCAATGACGGAAGAGCCTCCACTTTAGCCGCATAGTATAGCGAAGAAGAGGTTCTCCTACAGTAAGAAATCGCGTCCATAGCTCGTCCTGTACAATGCTTGCCGTGCAAGAAGGACCACACAACGGAATACGTGAAGGTTGAGACCTTGCGGGTTGTGATGAAGTTGACACGATTTCCCCAGTGAAAGAAGATCCTCTCATGGAGGAAGTTTTCGCAGTAAGTCCCACAGTAGACACCTGAGTAAATTTACCCACGGTCTCTGTGAAGACAGAGATGCTATCAACAGAATTGTATTGTGGATGTTTATCTTAGCAATACTTGCTGAATCAACAGCGCTAGAGGATAGGCATATCCTATCATTCCGTCCTATTAGATCAATAGAGCGTTAACAACATAAGCTCAGGGATCCGGACATGCAAACACATACGTCTGCAATTGAATAGTGAGTTGTGTCGCAAATAAATTATCATTGGGCGCTACCATTGATAGCAAATCTGATTGAATACTTGTTTGTTGAGAGTCCATTCTGATGGCAACAAGCAACCCTTACGTGCAAGGGAGTCTGCTAATACAATCAGATGACCCGGAATATGACGGACCGAAGCAGAACTTGGTGTACTAAAACAAACAGAAGGATTCTTTCCGTTAAATTGAATAACGGAATCGAATGAGTGCCTCCCTGGTTCCGGAGATACGCAACTACTGTCGTATTATCGGACAGGATTTGGACATGCGTTTCTGAATAATGTTCATCCAATGGCATAGTGCAAGCCAAAATAACATCATTTCCTGGAAGTTGAGTGCTTGCCTAGAAAATGCGAAACCCAAAGACCCTGGCACTTCGAATCCGTTGGGATCAATATTGTACCCCAACCTGTTTGACTGGCATCCGTCATAATCATAAAACTCGGATCCGGCAACTGCAGTGGCACTCTCTGAGTCAACCACCGAATGTTTGCCCCAGTCTGAATCTCTTGTTACACTTGATAGACAAGAGAACATGTATATCGAGCAATTGATAGATTGCTGAAAGGTTGCCGTCGAAGAGAAGCTTCTCCGAGACTGAAGCGACTCTGAGAGAGTTCTTCACCTTACTATCCACGCGCGTGGATGTAGCTAGGGCTGCGTCACGTATAACCAACTCCAGGTTGCCACTGAAGGGCGGAGTTATACGTGGAAAAACTACTGCCCTTGAAAGAAATCACATTGAGGATCATATCCTGGAATTCTTTCTCTTGAAGACATAATGATAACGCCTCAGTAAGGTGGTCTACGTATGATAAAGCGTCTAAGTTAAGTCTAATAGACATCATTTTCGTTTCCAACATCGTGGTTGGAATTGACATAGACGGTGAAAAAGATAATTCCCAGTCTTCAGTCCCGCCGTCAAGACGCATAGGAACTCTCGGTATGCCGTGTTCTGCCAATATAAATTATTCCCTAGAATTGATGAAAGGCAGAATAGAGCATTGCGGACAAAAAACTAGATTATCATGTTTGGTAGCAAGCTTATATATAGCGTCGTTAAATAATTCGAATGTTCTAATGACATTATTGGACTGTGTCGGCAAGTCAGGGACAATGTCCCTGAACCGATCCAAAACTCTGTGTCCAATGACGCTATTAGTCTCTTATCCAGCATCGCAGCAATGTGGTCCGACGGAACAACCTCTGGAAGATAATGCCAGAAGAAATGTATGGCAGCTTCTGTTGTTCCGAAAGGGAAAGCTCGAAATCGCCCGAATCCCTTTCGCCATCCTGTCGGACCCTATAAGAGTTCAGTCGTCCGTACCTGATGCCACAGCGGAGCGCACCGACTCAGCGCCATCGGATTAATTCGTGATCCGACCGAGAATCTGTCGTTTGCTGGGATGCTGCGATAAGCTGTGCTATTTTGGATAGCACGTCCGTCACTGAGGCCTGTGGAGAAGCGGTCTTACGATGCTTTGCTGCTGGAAGCTCCGTGTTCGTTACCCCGTGCATACTTCTATTATGCGAGCGAACGGAGTGTATAGGCCTCGTGTCCCTTGGCTACTGGATGGAGCGACCTGTTCGCCGTGGAATCACTGAATGACGAAGCTGGCCGGATACTCGAGGTCACGTAGCCACGTGTGCGCTGCTGTGAGGATGAGGAAGCATTATCGACAGTCTCTCGGACTGTCAATATAACGGAGCGTCCCGAGCTGCGGACATATGCTCCGAATGCGAAATGACTGTACCACAACATCCGGTCTCATATGTTGTTGTAAGAGAGAGGGACCCCTCTCGCTCGCAGCCCGGACGGACCTGGACGAGCTAGGAACCAGACTAACAGGCTTCCTCTGATCTGTCCTCTAATCCGTCGTCACTGGGTGTGTACTAAAGTCTATTATAGTGCTTGCATCACCCAAATCTTCTTCCTAGACCGCAACGGACGAACCCGACTGCCGAACCATTCGATGAATGGACGCTACACCGGGTGAGCTAGCGAATGTCAACTCTGTCGATCCTACTAGGGACATCTTAGGCGATTGACGTATTCCAAAGGCACTTATTGCCGCTAGCTCTTCATTATCTATGACGACAGAGGCACACTTTTGAAAGACATCTCAGTAACTTTGTGAACAAGAAACCAGACATGCTTGTTAATAGCAAGCATATAATAATATATATATAGCGTCGTTCAATAATTCGAAAGTTTGTGTGACATTATTGTACTGTGTCGGAACTGAGGGACAATGTCCCTGAACCGAACCAAAAATTTCTGTGTCCACCGACGCTATCAGTTTCTTATCCAGCATCGCAGCATTCTGGTCCGACGAAAGAACCTCTAGAAGATAAGTCAGATGACATACACAGCAGCTGGTGTTGTTCCGAAATGGAAAGCTCGAAATCCTCCGAATCCCTTTCGGCATCCCGTTGGACCGGATGAAATTTTCGGACGTCCGTACCCGCTTCCGCGGAGCGTCCCGACCCAGTGTCGTCGGATAATACATGATGCGACAGAGATTCTGTCGATGCTGGGATAAGCTGTGCTATTTGGGATAGCACGTCCGTCACCGAGGCCTGTGCAGTAGCGGTCTTACGATGCTTTGCCACTGGAAGCTCCGTGTACGTTGACTCCCGCATACTTTCTTATGCGAACGTCCGGAGTCTGCAGGCCTCGTGTTCCTGGCTACCGGATGGTGTGACCTGGTTGCCGATGATTCTCCGATTGGCGAAGCTGACTGGATATCCGAGGTCACGTAGCCAAGAGCGGTCGTGTGCGCTACCATGAGGATGAGGAAGCCTTATTGACAGTCTCTCCGGACTGACTATATACCGGAGCATCCCGAGCGGCGGACATATGCTCCGAATGCGAAACATTTTGTACCACAACATCTGGGGCCAGATGTTGTTGTACGAGAGAGGGGCCTCTCTCGCTTGCAGTCCAGATGGACCTGGACAAGCTAGGAACCGGACTAAAAGGCTTCCTCCGTTCTCTCCTCTAATCCGCCGTCACTGGGTGTGCATTTTGTTGATTTATAGTGCTCGCATCACCCAAAACTCCTTCTAGACCGCAACGGACGAACCCGGCTGCCGAACCATTCGATGAATGGATGCTACACCGGGCGAGCTAGCGGACGTCAAAGGCCGTCGAACCTACTAGGGTGCTCTTAGGCAATTGACGTATTTACATGAGCACTTTTCCGCTAGCTCTTCATTAATTGTGACGACGGAGGCACACTTTTGGAAGACATCACGGATACATCACCCTGTTCTTGATCGTCTGAAATAGAGATTGATAAAGTAGAGTGACCCTGCGGGGAAAGGACCGGAATGGCCATTTCCCCACTAACATACCGTGACACACGCTTCCCATGTTGTCATCGAAATTAATGCATACAGAACAGGAGTTAGTGCGAGCACACTGACTACATTATACAATGATTATGAAAGTCAGAGGAAGATTTTCTCTTATTACAATTGAACAATATCCTTTCATTGTGAAAAGAAAACAAAGTCCTAGTACTCGCACCAACCCCTGACAATCAAAATACATAATAACATGATCCATTAACATAGAAAAAATAATTGAAATCAAAAAATTTTGAAAAAATATTTTTTCAGAACAGCCCAAGTTTCTGAAAAGTAACGTTGAGCCCCAATGGATCCCAAGCCTAAGTGTGGACAAAAATTCTAAAAATATTTTAAAAAATTTATGCAACACTTACGAACAATAATAATGTATCTAGTTATGATTAAATTAACATCAAGATATTATTTTCAAGAAATCCCCCCTCACACAGAGGGCTGTTGTAAATGTAAACAATAAGTGTAAAAACACCAGAACAAGACTCCAGGCACCCTGGCCCGAAATCAGTTACCAATAATACACTATCTGATGCAAAACAGAGACTTCCAGGGAAGAAACTGCAGAACATCAGATGGCAGATGCAGAACACTATGCCTAACCTCCCATAGGTGAAGACGTAAACATGGGGAAAAGAACAGAATTCATTCTGTTATCCAGCTAAAACTCCCAAGAAATTTTAGTAATAATATTACAGAAAATATGCCAAAAGCATGGGAGAATAGCAAGAGGGGACTTAAAGGAAAGGGAGAGAGGAAAACACTGAACAAGCAGTGTAACTTGATAACAAGAATGACCACAACAGGCTGTTGCCTCGAAAATAGGTAACTTAACATAATTTCATTAAAAAATTTTAAGTTACAGCCCTGAATATTTTCTGTCACTCATTTTTCCTCTCCTCCTTCTATATCCTCCTTAGAATCACCATTTCTCTAATATTTATGTGTCTGGCATCATTTAAACTGAGATTTACAAGCACAAAGATCAGTCAGATGTTAACTGATGAAGGGCCAAACAAAGAATGATTAATGGCGCCAATTTCGGGACGTCCTTGACACTGCACATGCGCAATAGAGGTGAAGTATGGAGGGCCATTCAGGACATGTTTTCTTTGGTTTTAGATGCAAATTTTGGGGACTGGGGGGCAAAATTTGTGTTCGGCCCTATATTTTTAAGAGTTAGCACCAGCTATGTCTGGGTCATTGGTACAGTATAAAAATATGATGTACGGTACATATGAAAAAATTGTTAACTTAGTGCCCTTAAGCCCCATGGATAGCGGCAGACCGAGCACTCTGACAGCCAGTTTCTTTGCGTATCTTTACGCAGTAATGTTCAGTGAGAGAAGGCCTGTTCTTCACATTTCTGACTCTGATAAAAGCTCTGTAGAGTAAATTTTGCATTAGATGAAAGCATGTAACACCAGTGGTTCCCCTATTCTACCAAGGCAGTATGCTTTAACCAGAGAGAAGGAAGTTAGATTTCAATTTAGATGGATGCACAGCTGTAACACCATGGACAACAGCTATCATGGCAGCTGTGTTGGTATACTGACCAATGATCAGACTAAACCAATGGTGATGGATGATTTATTTTTGATGTGCACAGTCACTTTCAGCACCAAAAGCTACATCAGGATCACACATTAACTGATAAAATTAAAAAAAACCCAGAAATTACATTCATTTGTAAACTGCATCCTCCCTCAAAATGCATATTTCAGTGCCCACCCACCCACTCTTTTCCACAGTATTCTCAATTCACTTTCCTCATTTGGCTAAGCATCATTCACTGATTCTATCAATTATAATATAATGTAATCATAAAAGAAAAAAATTCTACAAATCTCTTGTAACCACATTTTCCTGCATAGTACACATTGTGTTTGCTAAAGGGTTAAAAATAGACCCATTTCAGTTCCTGACCTGATCCAAAAGACTGACATTTGAAGTATATGCTATTTGAAAAGAGCTGTGTAAATATAACGATTAAGAATATTCAGTCCCAAATTATCTCTACTAATCAGACTACACTCTGATAATTCCCTGGAAAGTTCTTAGAAAGAGTTCTCCATATGACTGTACCAGTAAACAGCATTTTCAAATAAAATTGTGTTAAAAAACCTACATAATTCTCTTGATAACACCATTACTGGACTTAAAATACCTCAAGAGGGACTACTTTCCAGGAAATTATATCTGTACAGGGTACCACTGAAAAAAGAAAAATATGCTTTAATATTTCTTTTAGTTATCCTACAACATATTCCCACTAATACAGTTGGTTGCTGTGGAGAATGGAGGCTAGAAATTGCAATGAAAGCAAACACTGTTTTCTACTTAAGGTCTCGTTACAGTTATTCAAGTGAAAATGTCAGCTTTTCAAGAAATGTTCAGCTTCTGATCAACACGGCCGAGGATATTTCACATTTAAATTACCTCCCTTATTCACAATACTCACAATGTATATAGTTTCTGGAAGCTCTGAATATGGCCCTTTCTGGAGACAACTGTACACAACAAAAATCTTACAATATCACTCAAATACACTCAGCCGAATGACACAGTTGATGGCTAAAACATGGCTCAAAATGGTCAAAATTTTCTCATTTTGGGGATAAATCTCTAATTTTCGTGTATCGATAGTGATAAAACTGTGTTATAGGAATTCCTCATTCCTCCACTGAGGATTTTACAGCATACCATGATCATTCTGACAAATAAAAAAAATATGGGTTTCTTATTCATTTTTTCAGAAGGCTTTCTCAAAGCAAATTTACACAAAAATTGTCCCATTTGTAAACTGCAAATTGTCAGGTCCCAAACAGGTCTGGGTTTGTCATTTAACACTTCCATATGACCTTGACCCCCAATTGAAATGCACTTGACAATACACAGTTTGAATCAAGACCATCAACAGATTATTTTGGCCATATCACCATTAAAGAGAATTATTTACTAAATCCACACCACCATAAACTAAAACTATAGCTCAAAATAGTCATTTGGCTGAGGATATCCAATAACCTCGGAAATGACCTTTTAATAGGAAACGAGACCTAAGAGCTTGAGACTAAAATTTCAGAGTCTTAAAGTGCCCTTCTGTGAGGGATGGAGACTCACACTCCGTAGCCCTCTCACCATCCAAATGTTCCATCTGTAAATAAGGTCAACTCCATCCGACTGACTGGACCAACGCAGCACCATCCGACAGCTCACCATTGGAGCCTGTTAAATGGTAGTATCAGCGATTACTGGAATGCTGCGATACGCAGAGCAATCTGCGACAGCCGGTCCGTGACCAAGGCTAGCAGAGCAATGATAATCCACTTGTTACCATAAGCTGCTCATGGGATGGAGATCTGGCCCCAGATCCTCGACACATGTCCCATCTAAAAATGCCTTGATCGACTAGCTATCGACCCGAACATACGAAGTCAGATAGCTAGTCTGCAGTCAACGTGCTTCATTAATGAAGCAGAGGAAGATGCCATAGCTGCAACCAGATCCGGATGCAGTGTAGAAGGAGCGTCCTGGACCGCAAGCCTGAATGGGCGTCCAAACTCACTCAATCAAAAACAATCGACCCCGACTGCTGATGGAAAGGAGAAGAATCTCCAGCTCGCGGTCTGCTCCAGACCTCGCGAGCGTTCCATTAGAAACTTGTAGTCATCTATCCCTTCCGATGGCTCATTACCGTTCTGCTGACGGGTGCCCCTTGCTGGGTTTTTAAGCTGTGCAAATTGCAACAGGAAGTCCATTAGGGAGGCTTGTGGAGCAGCAGCTTATTTCCCGTCGCATGTTGCTCCCGGGATGGAGATCTGGCGCTGATCTCTTCATTGAATGTCCCGATGAATCAAGCCTCGAATCACTAGTGACTTATGCTCCTGCTTGTGCAAGTTTCTCAAAAAACATCTGACCCCAGACGTTGCTAGATTAGAGAGGGGGCTCTCCCACTCGCTGTCTATCAGACCACGCTGAGTACAAGAACTTGCAGACTTCCTCCCTATTTCCGTCGTCGCTGGGTGAGCTATTTACATTATAGTGCTCGCTCTACCTAATCCACCTCTTAGCTTCACCTGTCGAGCTAGCTGCTTGCAAGAGATTAAAACCTTTAACAAAAGGCCCTAACTCCTGCAATAATGAGCACTGCAGCTAGCTCTATATGCTCCACGGAGAGACAAAGGTAGCTCACTTGGATGGGGGTCAGAATATCATCACCATGTTCATGTTTCTCTGAAATGGAAACTGACAGAATGAATTAAAACGCAGCGAGAGGCTCTGATCATCAGAACCTCACCGCTAACAACATACCGCAACACCCGACTCCAACATCAGTCATCCCAGTGCAACACAAGAATGACCAGAGTCTGCAGTAGTGTATCAACTAAAGTTGATATCAGTCCTTCAAACTCCACAACAATATATAAATATAACTGAGATACATGAACAATAGCAATTGTAATTGAATTTAAAATATTTTTTGTAAACAAAAATTTTTGAAAAAACGCCCAAGTTCTAACAGGGAACATTAAGAGCCCAAGGGCATCTCGATAGAGCCTAAGTTTGGACAAAATCCAAATTTTTGGGGCTATGCTACCGGAATAACAATCCATGTATCCTACAGTATACTACAGTAATAGAATATAAAAAAACTGCCTATATATGAGGACATTGATAATGTAAACAACATCAATGTAAACAAGACATCAGACACACAAAAAGGCCCAAAGTCAGAACCAATTGAAATGCTATCAGATGCAAAGCTAGATCTTCATACGAAGAAAAAACGATACATCGGATAGAACATGCAAGACTAAAGGGTCCAACACCCCTAGGGCGAGGACGTAACCCTGTGGAAGAAACAGAATAATATTCTGTAATAAATGTTAAACTCTCAAGAAATTTAATAAAAAATTTCAATAAAAAATAGCCAAAAAGCTTAAGAGAGTAACAGGAAGGGTTAATGGAAGGATAGGGAAGGAATACCTAACAAACAGGGGAATAATCATTTTTAAAAATGATGACGTCAGGCATATGTCCTGAAGCTGAGAAACATAAAATAATTTTATAAATATTATAAAGTTACAGCCCTGAACGTTCAAAACCACCATTGAACACTTCCTTCATCCAATAACAGCCTAGTACCCACCAATTCTAGCATTGATTTGTGTCTGGCATCCTCAAAAAAGGAGATTTTAATGCACAGATGTCATTTCATTGTTGATGACTTTAGGGCGAAACAAAGAATGATGTTTGCACCAATTCCAGTCACTTCCTGACATCTGTGCATGCTCAGAGAGTAAATGAATGGAGGGCCAGACAGGACTTTTAATTCTCGGTTTTGCAAGCAAATTTTGGGGATTGGGGGGTTCAAAATTTGTGTTTGGCCCTTAATAACTTTGAGATAAGCACCGGCTAGTCTGGGCCATTGGTTTACAGTGTAAAAATATGCAATGTCCCTTCGAGCCCATTCTCACACAAACTTTCACTTGAAGTGGCTGAGTGGTTTTGGAGAAGAAGACCAAAACATGGTGTTGATGGATGCCGGACGGACGATGGACAGAGAGCGATGAGATTAGCTCAGCTTGACTTTGACAGGGTGAGCTAAAAACAGCCAGAAAGCTTAGGCGGGTTCATGGAAGGATTGGGAAGAAACACATAATCAACAGTAGGTAAATCATTAGCAAAACTAACTAGAGGTACTGTGAGCAAACTCACAAAGTGATACCCCCCCCCCCCACGCCTGAAATGTATAAGTTAGATTATCTCCCTTTGGAAATGTCAGAATGGAATTATATTGCTTCATGCACATCTTCATATGGAGTTCTTCCATTGTGTAAAGTTTCATGAAAATTCTTCAAACGGTTTAGGAGGAGTTGCGCTTACAAGGATGGACAGATGGTATAAGTTAGATTATCTCCCCTTGGAAATGTCCGAATGGAATTATATTGCTTCATGCACATCTTCATATGGAGTTCTTCCATTGTGTAAAGTTTCATAAAAATTCTTCAAACGGTTTAGGAGGAGTTGAGCTTACAAGGATGGACAGATGGTATAAGTTAGATTATCTCCCCTTGGAAATGTCAGAACGGAATTATATTGCTTCATGCACATCTTCATATGGAGTTCTTCCATTGTGTAAAGTTTCATGAAAATTCTTCAGATGGTTTAGGAGGAGTTGCGTTTACAAGGATGGACACTCCGACAGACGGACAGATGGACAGACGGACGGACAGGGTAAAGTTCATCCATTGTGTAAAGTTTCATGAAAATTCTTCCAACAGTTTAGGAGGAGTTGCGCTTACAAGGTTGGACAGACGGTATAAGTTAGACTATCTCCCCTTGGAAATGTCAGAACGGAATTATATTGCTTCATGCACATCTTCATATGGAGTTCTTCCATTGTGTAAAGTTTCATGAAAATTCTTCAAACAGTTTAGGAGGATTTGCATTTACAAGGATGGACAGACAGTATAAGTTAGATTATCTCCCCTTGGAAATGTCCGAATGGAATTATACTGCTTCATGCACATCTTCGTATGGAGTTCTTCAATTGTGTGAAGTTTCATGAAAATTCTTCAAATGGTTTAGGAGTTGCGCTTACAAGGATGGACAGATGGACAGATGGACGGACGGACAGGGTGAAGTTCATCCATTGTTTAAAGTTTCATGAAAATTCTTCCAATGGTTTAGGAGGAGTTGCGCTTACAAGGTTGGGCAGAAGGTATAAGTTAGATTATCTCCCCTTAGAAATGTCAGAACGGAATTATATTGCTTCATGCACATCTTCATATTGAGTTCTTCCATTGGGTAAAGTTTCATGAAAATTCTTCAAACGGTTTAGGAGGAGTTGCATTTACAAGGATGGACAGATGGTATAAGTTAGATTATCTCCCCTTGGAAATGTCCGAACGGAATTATATTGCTTCATGCACATCTTCGTATGGAGTTCTTCCATTGTGTAAAGTTTCATGAAAATTCTTCAAATGGTTTAGGAGGAGTTGCGCTTACAAGGATGGACAGACGGTACAAGTTAGATTATTTCCCCTTGGAAATGTCAGAACGGAATTATATTGTTACATGCACATCTTCATATGGAGTTCTTCCATTGCGTAAAGTTTCATGAAAATTCTTCAAACGGTTTAGGAGGAGTTGTGCTTACAAGGATGGACAGACAGAGAGACGGACGGACAGGGTAAAGTTCTTCCATTGTGTAAAGTTTCATGAAAATTCTTCAAACGGTTTAGGAGGAGTTGCATTTACAAGGATGGACAGATGGTATAAGTTAGATTATCTCCCCTTGGAAATGTCAGAACGGAATTATATTGCTTCATGCACATCTTCGTATGGAGTTCTTCCATTGTGTAAAGTTTCATGAAAGTTAAAAAATTTATAGTAATTTATATATTTTTTATACTTACCAATGACCCAGACTTAGCTGGTGCTAACTCTAACAAAACCAGGGCCAAACACAAATTTTGCCCCCCAATCCCCAAAATTTGCATCCAAAACCAAAAGAAATCATGTCCTATAGGACCTCCATACTACGCCCCCACTGCGCATGCGCAGTGTCAAGGACGTCCCGAAATTGGAGCCAATTATCATTCTTACTGGCAGTGCCTGGTCAGCGCTATGTACTCAGCGGGGAGGCAAGAGTTCCCAACTCCTGGGAGGGCCATCCCCGTCTGGGTCATTGGTAAGTATAAAAAATATATAAATTACTATAAATTTTTTAACATTTTTATACTGTACCAATGACCCAGACTTAGCTGAATAGTAAAAAGGCTGGAGGGCCTAGGACATTTATTTATTGATGTTTAAGGTCACATATTTATGCACAATGGCTAATCATGACCGTGACAGTTTTACGGGTGGAGGAAGCCGGAGTACCCGGAGAGAACCACCGAGCAACGACGAGCAGCTGCCAGCTCCCCAACATCGTAACTCCGCACTGCACTGTTGCACAGGCAGGGTTAGATTGGTTGAAGACATGCGTACCATCGACGTGCAGTACGCCTTAGTACACCGCGTCATCGTGCCCCCACACGGGCAATGGAGATGAAGTGTCTTGCCCAAGGACACAACGCGGTTGCCGCAGGTGGGAATCGAACCGAGGACCTCTCAGCTTGCAGCCTGCACCTCTACCTACTGAGCCACCGGGCTCCCGGCCTAGGACATAGAGGAAAATCCAATAAGCTCAACTATATAATAAAGAGGTAACCCCTTAAGGAGAAAAGGAGTATTAGGCTTTACATGTATCCTTCTTATTTAATATTAAATTATTAAGATACAATACCCTTAATAATTGAGCACAATAATATTCATGTTCTCTATTAACATCCAATATAACCCTTATACTAATTATTTTTAAAGTAAGCCAGTAAATAAAGTAGTCCAGAGAATTGAGACTCTTTATAATCTTTTAAAAGTGTCCGAGTATTGTATATTAAAGCCCGTTTGACACTTGACATATACAAATGCTTCACACCGAGCTACACTTTAAAAATAAGACATGAATGAATTTTAACATTAATATTACACTTTAAAACCATCCCGGAATGACTTTGGAGGAGGCATTCCCTTGCTTTTCACTATAAAGCAGGTGACCTAAGGGAACACCCGCCCCTCCCCCCCCCCCCCCCCCCCCCCTTCCCCTTGCCCTGGGTCAAATAGCCCAGGGCGAAGAGGGCAGCCGGATGGAGTCACTGCCGGAACAGAAAGCCTGCATAACTATAGTGGCAACTGTTTAGTGGACGACATTCTGAGCAACAGATAACGGACCTAAACAATGCAGGTCTCCAGAAATGGACTCAATATTTCTGAGATAAAAATTCGTGAATGCGGATGGCTGAGACCAATAAGCAGCCTTCATTAAATCTGTAATAGCAACACTATTAGCATAAGCCCAAGAAGTAGCAAGAGCTCTTACTTCATGAGCGGAAATCTTAAGCACAGACTGCTGAGAAGAAGATAAACTCTCATAAGCAGTACGGATAGTTAATTGAATCCATCTAGCAATAGAATGGACCGAAATGTCCCTTCTATTAGGCATCAAAGACAGAAAGAAACGTTTCCGTCCCTTTCTGATAAACTGAGATCTCTGTTTATAGATACGTAACGCTCTAACAGGACAGAGTAAAGGCCTACGCCCGTCTGAAGACGGAAGAGCCTTAATAACAATAGGTTCCGGATATTTATTAGGAGCCTGATTCTTAGCTAAAAAACCCACATTAGTAGTGAAGGTGATAGTGTTCCCGACACTACGATAGTGAGAATCATCCACCGACAGTGCATGAAGCTCACTGACTCTTCTAGCAGAAGAGAAAGCTAAGAGAAAAGCTGTCTTATAAGATAAGAATTTGAAATCTACTGTCCCAAGAGGTTCAAATGGCTTTTCCTTCAATTTAAGAAGAACTCAAGCTAAATTCCATTTAGGAATTAATCTAAGAGTTCTGGGTCTATTTATCGAGAAGTTTCTAACCAACTTAGATAAAGAGACATTAGATCCAATTTGTAAACTATCATGATGTGCATAGGTATCAGATAACATAGACCTATAACCCTTAATAGTAACAGGCTGCAGTTTGATTTCGTCAAACAAGTATACTAGAAAGTTTGCAATGTCTGGTATAGAGGAATCAAAAATATCTACAGAATGATCCCTACACCAACGACGAAAAACCTTCCACTTAGCCGCATAGTTTAGCGAAGAGGAGGTCCTTCTACAGTTAGAAATCGCGTCCACTGCTCGTCCTGTAAAGTGCTTGCCATGCAAGAAGGACCGCACAACGGAAAAACGTGAAGGTTGAGACCTTGCGGGTTGTGATGGAGTTGACGCGATTTCCCCTGCGAAAGAAGATCCTCCCGTGGAGGAAGCTTTCGCGGTAGGTCCCACACCAGACACCTGAGTAGATTTATCCACGGTCTCTGTGGCGACAGAGATGCTACCAACAGAATCTTGCATTGAGATTGTTTTATCTTTAGCAATACTTGTTGAATTAACGGCGCTGGAGGATACGCATATCCTATCATTCCTTCCCAAGGGATCGACAGAGCGTCTACTGCAAATGCTCTTGGATTCGGACACGGAGACACATACGTCTGCAACTGATTGTTGAGATGTGTCGCAAATAAGTCTATCATTGGGCGTTCCCATTGGTAGCAAATCTGATTGAATACTTGGTTGAGAGTCCACTCCGACGGCAACAAGCGACCCTTTCGTGAAAGGGAGTCTGCTAGCACATTCAGACGACCCGGTATGTGACGGACCGAAAGAAGAACCTGATGTTCTAGCGCAAACAGAAGGATTCTTTCCGTTAGATTGAACAACGGAACTGAATGAGTGCCTCCCTGATTCCGTATATACGCCACTACTGTCGTATTGTCGGATAGGATTTGGACATGAGCAATGTGAATAATGTCCATCCAATGACGTAACGCAAGCCAAATTGACATCATTTCCTTGATGTTTATGTGCTTGCACAGGAATTGCGGATCCCAAAGACCCTGGCATCTCGAATCCGTTGGGATCAATGATGCACCCCAACCTGTTTGACTGACATCCGTCATAATGGTAAAACTCGGATCCGGCAACTGCAGCGGAACTCCCTGAGTTAACCACTGAATGTTTGCCCAAGTCTGAATCTCTTGTTTCACTTGATCTGACAAGAGAACGTCTACGTCGAGCGAATGAATTTTCACACTCCAATTCTGAGTCAAGAAAATTTGGAGAGGACGCGTGTGTAACCGCCCCATCGGAATGAGATCCGCAGCGGCTCCACACAGACCTATCAGACTCATAAATTTTCTCACTGTGACTTTGTCTGCGTGCAGACAATAGCGAGCGTAACAACTGAGTAATTTCGCTCTGGTTAACGGCAGACGAACGAGATTGTTGTGCGTCTCGAAGCTCATTCCCAGATGAGTGAATGACTTGGACGGCACCAGATCCGACTTCTCCTCGTTTACTATAAAACCGAGATGTCGGAGCAATAGAAGTAGATTCTGAACATTGTTCTGAAGCGTTAACTCGTTGCCGTACCTCTGAAGAATGTCGTCCAGGTAGGCCGACGTTACCGCAGACGAATGAGCTCGGAAATAGATCATTACCGAGTTCATTACCCGAGTGAAAGCCCAGGGTGCTAGATTCAGTCCGAAGCACATCGCCCGGAATTGATACACCACTCCTAGGACTGCGAAGCGTAGATACTTTCTGAATGTCGGATGTACCATGACGTGAAAGTACGCATCTTTGAGATCTATGCTTGATGCATAATCGTTCACCCGAATACTCGCTCTGACCGACCGAATCGTCTCCATATAAAATTTCGGAGCGACGATCAGCTTGTTTATCCAGCTCAAATCTATGACTGGACGGAACGAGCCGTCTGGTTTCGGAACCAGAAACAGATGGCTGTAGAATCCCGGAGTCTCCTGGTTTTCTACGACCTCTACCACGTTCTTCATTAAAAGAGACTGCACCTCTGATAACAGAGCGTCTCTTTTCTGCGGATTTGACGGAAGTTGAGTCCACTTTGGACTTCGAGTTAATGGAGGCTTTCGTTTGAAGGATATCTTTAGGCCTTCCGAAGTCACTCCTCTCACCCAAGGGTCGTCCGTAATCGACGCCCATTCTTGTGAAAAGCTCGACAACCTTCCGCCAACCGGTACGCGATAGAGGTTTAAGCCATCACCTCCGGACCTGCGAGGCCTGCGGTAGGAGAAACCACGTCCTCCACGACCCGCACCTCGTCCCGTCGACCTCGGGGCGTCCGACCAGTTGTCCCGGCCCGAAGGACGTCCCGAACGAGAGTCGCTACCCTGACGGTCTCTCGAATAAGACCAAGAGGACGCACCGGAACCTCTATAGGAACCTCTCTTGGGCGCATTAGACCCAGAAGTGCCTGTCTTATTCTTGTCTGCTGTATCCGACTTCTTAGAAGCAGATTTGAACAACAGAGAATCCGAAGCTTTCTTTGTAATTTTATCATAAATAGCAGAAAGCTTGCCATCAAAGAGAAGTTCTCCGGAGACCGAAGCGACTCTAAGAGAGTTCTTCACCTTAGTATCCACGAGTGTGGATGTAGCTAGGGCTGCGTCACGTCTAACCAACTCCAGGTTTGCCACTGAAAGGGCGGAGTTACACGTGGAATAAGCTACTGCCCTTGAAAGAAGTCTTAAAGAGGATTGTATATCCTGAAATTCTTTCCCTTGAAGGCGCAGTGATAACGCCTTAGTAAGGTGATCTGCGTAAGATAAGGCATCTAAATTGGCTCTGTTAGACGAAATAGCTGTTTCCAACACCGCGGTTGGAATAGAAGCCGACGGCGGTAATGATAGCTCTAAGTCTTCCGCCTCGTCGTCCATACGCAGAGGAACTCTCGGAATACCCTGTCCTGCCGTGTCGAATTTATTCCTTGCATTAATGAAAGGCAGGTTGAGAGTATTGCCGGACAAGAAACCAACATTATTGGACTGCGACGGAAACTCGGGAGCGATGTCCCTAAACCGCTCAAAAAATTCAGAGTCCAATGACGCTATAATCCTCTTGTCCGGAACCGCAGCAGCCTGGCCCGGCGGAACAACTTGAGGGAGAAAGTGCCGGATGAAGTCCACGGCAGCTTTATGTTGTTCCAAAAGGGATAGCTCCAAATCATCCGTATCCCTTTCACCATCCTGTCGGACCTCATGATGCTCCCGGTCGTCCGCCCCCGATGCTTCAGCGGAGCGTACCGACCCAGCGCCGTCGGATAATTCTCGATCCGACACCGTTTCTGTCGGCTGCTGGGATGCTGCGATAAGCTGTGCTATCTGTACAAGAATGTCCGGCGTCGAGACCTGCGGAGGCGCAGTCTTTCGCTGCTTCGCCGAGGGCAGCTCCGCATCAGATGGTTCCCGCATACTTTTTCTATGTGAACGTCCGGAGTCCATCGGCCTCGTGTCCCTGGCTGCCGGATGGTGTGACCTGGTCGCCGAAGAATCCTTGATCGGCGAAGCTGGTAAGATATCGGCGGTCACGCAGCCAAGGTGCGGTTGTGTGCGCTGACGAGAAGAAGAAGCCTTAGCAGTCTCCGCGGACTGCCTATACAACGGAGCGTCCCGAGCGACGGACGTATGCTCCGCTTGCGACACATTTTGTACCACAACATCTGGTCCCAGATGTTGTTGTATGAGAGAGGGGCCTCTCTGGCTCGCAGCCCGGCTGGACCTGGACGAGCTAGGAACCGGACTCAAAGGCTTCCTCCGATCTCGCTTACTATCCGCCGTCACTGGGTGTGCACATTGAATGTTTATAGTGCTCGCATCACCCAACATTTCCTCCTGGACCGCATCGGACGAACCCGGCTGCTGAACCATTCGGTGAATGGACGCTACACCGGGCGAGCTAGCGGACGACATTTGTCTAATCTCCATGAGCACTTTTGCCGCTAGCTCTGAATTCATTTGTGACGACGGAAGCGCACTTGCAGAAGATAACATGGAAACATCTCCCTGTTCTTGTTCCTCTGAAATAGAAACTGAGAGAGTAGAGTGACCTTGCGGAGAAAGAGCCGGCATAGCCCTTTCTCCAGTAACAACATACCGTGACACACGTTTCCAATGTTTGTCATCCCAATATTGACATATAGAACAGGGATTAGTGCGAGAACACTGACTACAATTAATACAATGATCATGAAAGTCAGAGGAAGATTTCTTCCCATTACAATTTGAACAATATCCTTTCATTGTGAAAAGTCAACAAGTCCTAGTTACTCGCACAAACCCCTGACACAAAGATACATAATAACATGATCCATTAATAAATGAAAAAACAATTGCAAATCAAAATAATTTTGAAAAAATATTTTTTCAGCGAAGCCCAAGTTTCTGAAAAGTAACGTTGAGCCCCGATGGATCCGATGGCAAAGTGTGGTCAAAAATTTTAAATTTATATTAAATAATTAATTAGACACTTACGGATAATATAAATGTATCTTATAGTGAGATAAACTACACCAAAGGCAAACAGCCCCCCTCAAAAAAGGCTGTTGCCAATGTAAAGAAACAGTGTAAAACACCAGAAAACATGACTCCCAGGGGAGAATCTGCAGAACATCAGATGGAAGATGCAGAACACAACGTTTACTGTATCCAAGCAACTCTCCCAAGAAAATTTTAGAAATGAACTTTCTCAAAAATATGCCAAAAGCATGGGAGAATTGCAAGAGGGGACTTAGAAGGCTAGGAGAGAGGAAACACTGAATAAGCAGTGCAACATTTTAGCAAGAATGACAACAAGCGGCCCATGCCTCGAAAATAGGCAACTTAACATAATTTCATAAAAATTTTTAAGTACAGCCCTGATTATTTTTTGTAACTTCTTTTTCCTCTCCTCCTTCTATATCCTCCTTAGAATCACCATTTCTCCAAAAATTACGTGTCTGGCATCCTTTAAACTGAGATTTACAAGCACAAAGATCTGTGAGATGTTGACTGATGAAGGGCCAAACAGAGAATGATAATTGGCGCCAATTTCGGGACGTCCTTGACACTGCGCATGCGCAGTGGGGGCGTAGTATGGAGGTCCTATAGGACATGATTTCTTTTGGTTTTGGATGCAAATTTTGGGGATTGGGGGGCAAAATTTGTGTTTGGCCCTGGTTTTGTTAGAGTTAGCACCAGCTAAGTCTGGGTCATTGGTACAGTATAAAAATATTCTTCAAATGGTTTAGGAGGAGTTTCGCTTACAAGGATGGACAGACGGTATAAGTTAGATTATTTCCCCTTGGAAATGTCAGAACGGAATTATATTGTTACATGCACATCTTCATATGGAGTTCTTCCATTGTGTAAAGTCTCATGAAAATTCTTCAAACGGTTTAGGAGGAGTTGCACTTACAAGGATGGACAGACGGTATAAGTTAGATTATCTCCCCTTGGAAATGTCAGAACGGAATTATACTGCTTCATGCACATTTTCATATGGAGTTCTTCCATTGTGTAAAGTTTCATGAAAATTCTTCAAACGGTTTAGGAGGAGTTGCGCTTACAAGGATGGACAGACGGACAGACAGACAGACAGACGGACAGGGGGGATTCCTATATACCCCCCCAAACTTTGTTTGCGGGAGGTATAATGATGTCAAGGCATATATCCCAAAATTGGGTAACATGAAATAATTTTCAAATTATTTAAAAGTTACAGTCCTGAACGTCTCAAACCACCATTGTTCACTTCCATCATCCATTTACTGCCTTGAATCCACCATATACTTCATTGATTTGTGTCTGGCATCCACCAAAAGAGAGATTTAAAGCACAGATGTCAGTTGAGATCAAGCAAAGAATGATGTTTGCGCCAATTCCAGTCTCTTCCTGAGTACTGCGCATGAGCAGATAGTAAAAGTATGGAGGGCCAGATAGGACTTTTAATTTTCAGTATTGTATGCAAATTTTGGAGATTGGGTGGTTCAAAATTTGTGTTTGGACCTTGATAATATTGAATTTGCACCAGCGAAGTCTGGGCCATTGGTTTTTAGTATAAAAATATAGCTCATTACTGAAAATATCGTTCACAACATGTCTAATGCACAAATGACATCAGAAGTCAACATCGTAACATTCAAAGTGAGTTGGTTTCAGAAATAGAATTGAATTACTCTTCTCTTATATTTCATTAACAATTTACCTCAAATAGCAGATGACAATTGCAAAAAAACAACATTTCCAGAATAAACATTTTCAATTTTTGTCTTGGAGAAATAGCTTATGACCCCTCCTTGAAACGAGCCTGATCAGCTCATTAAAGCCAAAAGTTGAAAAAATAATAAAATTTGTTTGGCGATTTTTGTGAACAGCGCTGGCCAGTTTAGTCATTACATTAGGAAAAAGGTTGGCAAAAGATTAATTACCCATTATGTGATAAAAAGAATCTTAAATTTGTTTTGGAATTCAGACATGACATCAGATGACCTGATGGATGGATGGATGGGTACAAAAATCCATCTTTTTTAACCCTTAGTGGCTTAAATCTGACTTTAAGTTAAATTCACAGTTTATCAGCAGTGATTTCTAGTCCAGTCTTGGCAACCAGTACAGGGAGACAAGACTAGATTAGAAACCAATGCCAAACCACAGAACAGCATTTTGCATGTGTTTAAAATTGTGGAAAATAATCCTAGCCATCATGGGATAAAGAGGAGAGGATACAAAAAGGTCAGCACTGAACCAGTTAATGAATATACATATTGAAAAATACCAACCTGCCAGCTGATGGTGAGGTTGTTCTTTTAGTTTCTTTGCATTCTTGTATTTTTGGCACCGCCATTGGAATCGAGGTAGAGACACTACTTTGATGTAAGGGACTGTGATTTGATGAGCTTGTAGAAGGGTCCAGTGAAAAAGAGCCTCTACTCACAGGTGAATATTTTGGACAATTTAGTACTGAACTGGAATTCCTGAAGAAAAGAGAAAAGTATGCATAAAGAAATAGCACTGAAACAGTTTAAGCATTTACCTAACGAATCGAAATTTAGAAATTCAGCAGATGAAAAAATATTATTTTTCAAAAAAATTTCAATAAAATCATATTGAGCTCGTTCCAAGCAATCATGAAATTCCCAATGATGGGTATGTTGTTTTGGACAAAGAGGAAAATAAACAAGAGGCCCCACGGGGCCTGAAGCGCTCATCTTGTACAGAACACAATTTAAACAGAGTCCAAGAATGAGTCTACATTAAGCAAGCCATCTCCATAGGTTACACTGTCAATCCTTGAGTCCCTCAGGAGTGACAAAAATAATCTTGGCATCATGCCTTTTCTTCAGTTGATCATAAGTAAAATGTAGAGCTCCCCTATGAAGCCCCTTGATACAACCTATGTGGATTAATCTTAGTACCTCTAGAGGGTACTGAATACAAAATTTTTAATTCTTCAGCAAAATGGCCAATTCCGGCTCCCATAGAGAGCCCAAATATTAACCCAGGCTCTTGCTTTGAACACAGTTAAATCTGACTTCCCTAGAGTTGTTGTGTACCAAATATGAAAGCATTTTGACCGTTGGATCTGAAGAAGAGAAATTGTAAAGAAATGTCTTCGAATTGCACTAAGTTCAAATTTGGGCTACCATAGCGAGCCCAAATATTGACCTATGGATCCGATTTGAAAAAAATTGAATCTGACCCCCCTAGAGATGTTGTATACCAAATGTGAAAGCATTCTGACAAGTGAATCTGAAGAAGAAGATTTTTGAAGAAATTCCCTCATATTGTACTAAGTTAAATTTCATGTTCCCATATGGAGCCCAAATATTAACCTAGGCACTCGAATTGAACAACCTGGAATCTGACCCCCCAAGAGATGTTGTATACCAAATATAAAAGCATTCCGACTGGTGGATCTGAAGAAGAAGATTTTTAAAGAAATTTTCTCATATTGCACTAAGTAAAAATTTGGGCTACCATAGTGAGCCCAAATATATACCTAGGGATCTGATTTGAACAAATTTGAATCTGATCCCCATAGAGATGTTGCATACCAAATATGAAAGCATTCTGACTGATGGATCTGGAGAAGAAGATTTTTTTAAATTACCCTCCATATTGAACAAAGATAAAATTTGGGCTTCCATGGGAAGCCCAAATATTAACCTAGGGACTTGGTTTGAACAATCTAGAATCTGACCCTCATAACAATGATGTATACCAAATATTAAAAGATTCTGACTGGTGGTTCTGAAGAAGATTCTTAAAGAATATTCCCCATATTACCCTATGTTAAAACTTCGGGCTCCTGTGGAGAGCCCAAATATGAACCAATGAGCTTTATTTCAACAAACTTTTATCTGACCCCCCTATGAATGCTGTATACCAAATATCAAAAGATTCTGATGATTGGTTCTGGAGAAAAGATTTTTTAAAATTTTTGCAAATATGCTGACTCAGCATTTCTTCAATGCCCATTACAGAACACCCTAACATAACCGATGGCAATTTTTTTTTACCATTCAATTCTACTGGTCATAAGGATACTTCATACCAAATAAAAGCTCTCTGTTCCGTGGGGTTTGGGAAATATGGGCGTTTGAAAATATTTCTATTTTTAGCTCCCAGGGTTCCCATGGGGATGTGGGAAATTGTTTTTTTGCATGGGTCAAGTACTTATGACCCAATACTACCATAAACCAAATTTGGTTCATACCGGACCATCGGTTCAGAAAATAGAAATTTTGGGTGGGGCCAAAAATCTTACCCCTCCTATTACAAAGCCAAATATTACTTCACGAACTTCGTTTGAACAAACTTGATTCTACACCTCATATGGAAGCTCCATAGCAAATATCAAGTCATTGTACACACTGGTTCTTGAGAAGAAGATTTTTAAAATATTTTGGAGCATTTTCCCCCCACTCCCTCCCTATGGGGCTGGGCATGCTGAGTTGAACAAAAATGAAATGCCCCTTTGGGACCATCATTCACACAAACTTTCACTTGAATTGGCCCAGTGGCTTTGGAGGAGAAGACCAAAACATGGTGTTGACGGACGACGGACGACAGACGACGGACGACGGACGGCAAGCGATGAGATTAGATCAGCTTGACTTTGTCAAGATGAGCTAAAAATAGGCCGATGAAATCGTCAGATATGTACCCATACGCGCAACTAGTAGAAAGCTGTATGATGGAGGGACACCACAGATGCCGACATTATGTATACCATACATGGTATGTGTACATATAGAAATGGATTGGAGGAGTGTCTAATTTGATGGATAAAGGGTTAATATCTCCAGATCATATTATCAGATTTACATAAAAAACTATAGAGCTCAGCACATCAGTAACCTGAACATATATGTGAAGTAACATGACAATCGGATTGATATTTTTTAAGTTATCTCATGCCATGCCAAAGGGATTGGAGGAATTTTCAATTTGAAGGATAAAGGGTTAATATCTCAGGATCAAATTATCAGATTTACACCAAAAACTATACAGCTTGGCACATCAGTAACCTGAACACAAATATAAAGTAACTTGACAATCCAAGCACTATTTTTCAAGTTATCTCATGCCAAAGGGATTGGATGAATTTTCAATTTGAAGGATAAAGGGTTAATATCTCAGGATCAAAATAACAGAATTACACCAAAAACTACACAGCTCGGCACATCAGTAACCTGAACACAAATATAAAGTAACCTGACAATCCAAGCAATATTTTTCAAGTTATCGAATGCCAAAGGGAATGGAGGAATTTTCAATTTGAAGGATAAAGGGTTAATATCTCAGGATCAAATTATCAGATTTACACCAAAAACTATATAACTCGGCACATCAGTAACCTGAACACAAATATAAAGTAACCTGACAATCCAAGCAATATTTTTCAAGTTATCGAATGCCAAAGGGATTGGAGGAATTTTCAATTTGAAGGTTAAAGGGTTAATATCTCAGGATCAAACTATCAGATTTACACCAAAAACTATACAGCTTGGCTCATCAGTAACCTGAACACAAATATAAAGTAACTTGACAATTCAAGCAATATTTTTCAAGTTATCGAATGCCAAAGGGATTGGAGGAATTTCCAATATGATGGATAAAGGGTTAATATCTCCAGATCAAAATTACAGATTTACACCAAAAACTATACAGCTCGGCACATCAGTAACCTGAACACAAATATAAAGTAACTTGACAAGCCAAGCAATATTTTTCAAGTTATCGAATGACAAAGAAATGGATACGGACGCTGGATGGACAGACCAACAGACGGACGGATAGACAGACGGACAAACAAAAAAAACTATACAGCTCAGCACATCAGTAACCTGAACACAAATATAAAGTAACTTGGAAATCCAAGCAATATTTTTCAAGTTATCTCATGCCAAAGGGATTGGAGGAATTTTCAATTTGAAGGATAAAGGGTTAATATCTCGGGATCAAATCATCAGATTTACACCAAAAACTATACAGCTCAGCAAATCAGTAACCTGAACACAAATATAAAGAAACTAGACAATCCAAGCAATATTTTTCAAGTTATCAAATGCCAAAGGGATTGGAGGAATTTTCAATTTGAAGGATAAAGGGTTAATATCTCAGGATCAAATTATCAGATTTAAACCCAAAACTATACAGCTCGGCACATCAGTAACTTGAACACAAATATAAAGTAACTTGACAATCCAGCAATATTTTTCAAGTTATCGAATGACAAAGAAATGGATATGGACACCGGACGGACAGATGGATGGATAAAGGATGGACGAACGACGGATGGCCACCAAAGATGACAGCATTATGTGTACCATACATAGTATGGGTACACATAAATATTTTTCAAGTTATCAAATGCCAAAGGGATTGAAGGAATTTTCAATTTCAAGGATAAAGGGTTAATATCTCAGGATCAAATTATCAGATTTACACCAAAAACTATACAGCTCGGCACATCAGTAACCTGAACACAACTATAAAGTAACTTGACAATCCAAGCAATATTTTTCAAGTTATCGAATGCCAAAGGGATCGCAGGAATTTTCAATTTGAAGGATAAAGGGTTAATATCTCAGGATCAAATTATCAGATTTACACCAAAAACTATATAGCTCGGCACATCAGTAACCTGAACACAAATATAAAGTAACTTGAGAATCCAAGCAATATTTTTCAAGTTATCGAATGACAAAAAAATGGATACGGATGCCGGACGGACAGACAAATGATGGACGAATGACGGATGGCCACCCCGGATGATGGCATTATGTGTACCATACATAGTATGGGTACACATAAAAATCAGGCTCCATTACTTTGGGCGTCGGACAGCCATTAACATTGTGCCAAATTTCATGAGAATCAGTTGAAAACTGTGGCCGTGATTCAGTAAAGGAGAAACAAAGGCAGACGATCACTACAAGTCATTCCAACTTCGTTGATTGATGGTACATTTCAAAATTTACTTGCTGTCACTTTCAGTTAGTGCGATTCATCTCTATTTTTAGTTTGTTTTAGTGTTGTGCATGATGGATTGTCTTTGAAGTGGATCATGCAATTTTTTGCAACATAGACTGTGTTGGGGGAACTACATGCATCATCCACTGAGGCATTATTGGTTTTGGATGGGAATGGAATAGGACTACTAGTAACACTGAAATGGACTTTCCTTCATTTCTTGTGATGTTATGCAGGGCTTTAGCTTGGTCTAATTTGGACACATCGGGACAAACACATAACCCTTTGGGCCAACACTGGTTCAGCTGAGATAAAATTTGACTTTCTAGACTATAAAATCTAAAAAATCCTTGCATTTCAGATACAAGTTTCCAAAATTTTAAGGGTCTTGACACACACATTTGAATGCTGTGAAATGCTAGTTTTTCCACAGTCCAAACTGGGTGAACCACAATTTCCCAGAAAATGACTTAGGAGTGGGTGCCAGATGTAGTGCTGGATGATATTAGGCAAACTCATAGTAACGTTTGTTTTTGGAAAGAAGATCATGATTAATGATATAATTGTTCTTTAGTGAGGGTTGTGTTTTACAGTTTAGTGTAAGAATACAATAGACTCAGCTATATTTACCAGAAATATAATGAGCACATATACTCTGTGTCTCAAATTAATATACCTTTGATTTAAAATGTGTGTTGTGAACTTGTATCTGTGCATGGTCTACAGATAGATAGGTACGGAATGTATCAGAATGTAATGTTCATTTCTCAACTTTTTACCTCCCTTCATGTGTTTCTGCAATGTTGACTGGAATGCAGTCAACATTGGAGAGATACATCAAAGGGGTGTAACTGAATTGAACAATGACTTTTGATTCTGAAAATGTGCTTGTGACAACCATATGACATACATGTTGCGTAACAATAATTTGCCATTGAAAAAAAGATTACCTTTTAGTTTTTTTCTCCATTTGATTTACCTATCGAGCTGTGATGTCTGCCTCCTGAAATTATACTGCAGACACGACGGTCTGACCACACTGTGTTTATTCTTCAACCAAATGTACTCAATGTAACATTGCATCACGACTGAAGGCCTGTGACTTCAATTAGCTGGGAAATGTCCCAGCTGGCAACACAGCGCTCTCGTTTGGGCATTTTAGAGAGAACTTTCTGACTTTTTTTTCACCTGGAAACTTTTCAGTTTCTTATTTCAAGGGATAATTTCATATAATTTGTTGCTACTGCGTCAAAATGTTTTTGAAAATCTTTTTATTTTGGGCACATTTCTGTAATTTGGGCACTGCATTTACTGCTATGAATTTGGGGGAATCTAAATGCCATCATGTGACTTTTATTGCTGGTGAAATAACGATACAAGACGTTTTATCGCTGTTTGTTATCGCTACTATAAGCAATCAGCAGGTAATGGAGCTCTGTCAAGCAAGATATATTAGATTAAATGTCTTAATTGTAAAATAAAATATTATATATAACGGAGGTTAGCCTGAGTTAAAAGGTTATTGTGTTGCTAAGTCAAACTTTACTGAGCCAAACTAGTTTCAAACTGTTGTGTGCTTCTTCAGTGGCATGAAAGCCAGAGGCCACTATTGCTCTCTCCCTATTTATACCCCTGCAAGAGGGTGTCATGACCTGCTCAATTGAGGGCATGACCAGGTCATTTTGCAGTCACAAAGTCAATGAAGCCATCTGGGATGGCTACACCGCCTGAGTCAGAAGGTCAGGTCAACCCATAAGGGAAAGACTTGTCAACATTTGATCTCTGACCTTTGGGTTGAAGGTCATTTGATGGGGTGTGCCCCAAGGTGGGCATGTACCTGGACTTGTGACCAGAATGAATGAGATTATTTCTCTTGCTACTATTTTCTCCCCTGGAAGTGATAGGATGAGTTGTCTCCCTTTCTATTGTAACCAGAATTTTTAGGTGATTCTTTCTCTTCCTATTATAACCAGATGTGTATTCCATAATTATCTCCCCTCTATTATGTGCAGGTTGTTAGGGTCATACTAGGTCTTGTGAGAGTTAAGGTGAAAGTGTTAATTTTTGAGGTATTAGGGACTTCAATTTATAAAGGTTTATCATGGTGGATGAAGATTTAGTTGGTCGATGGGTAAGTTCTCCCAGCCAAAGGATGGTGTGACTTGGTTGTCCTCAGAGTCACACCTTCATTGATCCTGGCGACACCTCGACACAAGATAAACTCATCAAACCGATAAACTCTGAAGAACACTACCAGATTTATCAGAAAGTATGCAATATCCGGTGTAAGTTTAAATCAAAAGGTAGACACAATTGTCAAAGACGAAATGTGACTTACCACCTGACCTGCAATAAAGGCAAAATACGGTGTGTCGGTGAAACAAAACATGCTTTCCACATTCAAATCATGGAACACTTTAAGGAAATCATAAACAAGAATGATAAACCCTCCATTAAACATTTTAAATGAACTGGTCCATTCGTCCGACAATATGGAGTTTCGTATTATTGATGTACTTCAGAGTGCCTCTGACCTCAATGAAAATTCACAGATCAGAAGTGATAAAGAACAACATTGGATATTTATCCTTCAGACCATACATCCTTATGGTTTGAACAGGCTTGACTTTTAATCTTTTTGATTGTAAATGTCTTAATTGGATAAACTGGGGTCAAATAGGTCTATAAGTAAGGTCGAAACCTGGTGATTGTTATGGTAGTTTCTTGACATATTAGAAGATATTTTACTCATTCAACAGGAGTGTACTCTCTGTAACCTATGAGCAATCAGCAGGTCAATTTTGTATTGAAGGTATGGTAAATGGTTTTCTTCTTGGAAGTTGTATCAATTAACATGGTTATTCACTTAACAGATATCAATTAAGTGGGCTCTACTGTATATGCACTGTTAAACACTGGAGTCTTTGTCTATTTGGTCTATCTGCATCATTACTGATAACTTACAGTAAGGCTGGCGTCAACTGGTAACTTTCCACGGGTGGGCAATTATTCCATGCATACAATAATATTAAATTCCAAACATTACTTATAGGAATATTCATCAAAAATTCAATTAATGAAGCATCAGGTTCAACCCAGTGATTCATTAATTAAAATTATGCTGATCATGACTTTTATTACCTGGTAAATGCATTTGTGGACATCAGTGCCCATGCATGGATTACGACCAGTCCACGGCAGGTGTACTGTGGGCAAGAATATCTATCCTACAGGCAGAAACTTTCACTGTGTCACAGTTCAAGAAATATGTAAAGAGTTGGTATTTTAATGATTAGTTAAATGGTGAAGTCCAATGATTTAACCAAGGAGCCATCGTGCTCCCACAGTTATAAATGAACAACTGTTAAAATACATACCCACTAACATTGATTATTTCATCGGGAATATTGGCATTAAATGTAATTGGACCATTATCAATGCTCCCACTACTGGTACTGTTTATGCTTGTGTTACTTCCTCTGTAACTGAACCGTAAGCTATCGGGATCTAAAGATAAAGAATAAAATGTCACATTTACACATTAAACTCAAATAAATTGTGGGTGAAAAAAAAATATATGCTAAATAATCATTCACTGAAATGAAGTTGGGCGACTATCTTTGAAATTAACTCTTTGCATGCTGCTGGCGGATATTCCTGCCCAGCACATGGTTTCTCTTGTTACTGAAATAAGTGTAAATTGGGCACATTTAATCGTATTTGCGCTGTGTAAATTTAATGAGTTTTTTCACCAATTATTTCTCATGTTACATTTATAATTAATTTTTCATCAAATCTAGTCATGGCTGCTTAAAAGCAGCCATGACTACATTTGATGAAAAATATCTAGAAAATGAAAAAACTTATAGTAATTTATATATTTTTTATACTTACCAATGACCCAGACTTAGCTGGTGCTAACTCTTAAAAATTCAGGACCCAACACAAATTTTGCCCCCCCCCCCCCCCCCACTCCAATCCCCAAAATTTGCATCAAAATAAAAAAAATCAATGTCCTATATGGTCCTCCATACTTTTGTCCACTGCACATACGCAGTGTCAAGGAAGTACCGAAATTGGTGCCAAATCTTCATTCTTACAACCAGTGCCTGGTAAATGTTATATAATCAGCGGGAAGGTATGAGTTCCCAACTCATGGGAGGGCCATCCCCGTCTGGCTCATTGGTAAGTATTAAAAATATATAAATTACTATAAAATTTTTTCATATTTTTATACTGTACCAATGACCCAGACTTAGCTGAACAGAAAAAAAGGCTGGAGGGCCTAGGACATAAAGGAAAATCAATAGGCTCAATTACATATAAAGAGAATTATCCCCTCAAGGAGAAACAGGATTTACATATATCTTTCTTGTTTATACAAAAAAGAAAGACATATTACCAATCCGTAATTGAGCACAATAACATCAATGATCTCTATTAACATCCAGCATAACCCATTATACTAATTTTTTTTAAAGGAAAGCCAATAAATAAAGATAGTCCAGAGAATGAGACTCTTTATACTCATTTAAAAGTGTCCGAGGATTGTATATTAACGCTCGTATGACACATGACATATACAAATGCTTCACACCGAGCTACACTTTAAAAATATTACATAAATGAGACAGACATTAGCTTTACACTTTAAAAACCATCCCAGCACCGACTCGGAATTACTGACTCCAGAGGAGGTATTCCCTTGCTTTTCACTATAAAGCAGGTGATGTAAGGGAACACCATCCCCCCCCCCCCTTCCCCTTGCTCTGGGTCAATCACTCCAGAACGAAGAGGGCATCAGGACAGAGTCACTGCTGAAACAGAAAGCCTGCATAACTATAGTTGCAACTGTTTAGTGGTCGACATTCTGAGCAACAGATAGCGGACCTAAACAACGAAGGTCGCCAGAAATAGACTCAATATTTCTAAGGTAAAAATTTGTGAACGTAGAAGGCTGAGACCAGTATGCAGCCTTCATCAAATCGGTAATAGCAATACCATTAGCATAAGCCCAAGATGTAGATAGCGCCCTAAATTCATGCGCTGAAATCTTAAGCACAGACTGCTGAGAAGAAGACAGTTTTTCATAAGCAGTACGAATAGTCAATTGAATCCACCTGGAAACAGAATGGATCAAGATGTCCCTTCTATTAGGCAGCAGAGACAGAAACGTTTTCGTCCCTTTCTGATAAACTCAGATCTACGTTTGTAAATACGCATAGCGCTAACTGGACATAGCAAAGGCCTATGGCCGCCTGAGGACGGAAGAGCCTTAATAACAATAGGCTCAGGATACTTATTAGGAGCCTGATTCTTAGCCAAAAATCCAACATTAGTAGTCAAAGTAATAGTATTACCAACACTATGATAGTGAGAATCATCAACAGATAGAGCATGAAGCTCACAAACTCTTCTAGCAGAAGAGAAGGCTAAGAGAAAAGCTGTCTTATAAGATAAGTATTTGAAGTCTACCGTATCCAGGGGTTCAAATGGCGCTTCTTTTAGCTTCAGAAGAACCCAAGCTAAATTCTACTTAGGAATTAACCTAAGAGTTCTAGGTCTATTTATCGAAAAGTTCTTAAGTAACTTGGATAAAGAGACATTAGATCCAATTTGTAAGCTATCATGATGAGCATAAGTATCCGATAGCATAGACCTACAACCCTTAATAGTTATTGGCTGCAGTTTGATCTCGTCAAACAAGTAGACAAAAAATTAGCAATGTCTGGAATGGAGGGATCATAGATATCAATAGAATGATCCCTACAACAACAAGAGAAAACCTTCCACTTAGCAGTGGAATTTAGCGAAGAGGAGGTCCTCCTACAGTTAGAAATTGCGTCCACTGCTCGTCCTGTAAATTGCTTGCTGTGCAAAAAGGACCACACAACGGAAATACGTGAAGGTTGAGACCTTGCAGGTTGTGATGCAGTGTGTGCAATTTCCCCTGCGAAAGAAGGTCTTCCCATGGAGGAAGCTTCCGAAGAATGTCCCATAACGGACACCTGAGTAGATTTATCTATGGTCTCTGGGGTGACAGAGATGTTACCAACAGAATCCTGCAGTGAGATTGCATGATTTTTAGCAATATCTGTTGAATCAATGGAGCCGGACGATACGCGTATCCTATCATTCCCTCCCAAGAGATCGTCTACTGCGAACGCTCGAGGATCTGGGCATGGCTACACATACGTCTGCAACTGATTGTTGAGATGTGTCGAAAACAAATCTATCATCGGACGATCTGATTGAATACTCGTTTGTTAAGTGTCCATTCTGACGGCAACATATGACCTTTCAGAGAAAGGGAGTCCGCTAGAACATTCAGACGACACGGAATATGACGGACCGACAGAAGAACCTGATGCTCTAGGACAAACAGAAGGATTCTTTCAGTTAAGTTGAACAATGGAATGGAATGAGTGCCTCCCTGGTTCCAAATATATGCTACTACTGATGAATTGTCGGACAGAATTTGAAAATGTGAATTCTGAATAATGTTTATCCAATGACGTAGCGCAAGCCAAATTGACATCATCTCTTTGATGTTTATGTGCTTGTTCTGAAATTGCGGATCCCAAAGACCCTGGCACCTTGAATCTGTTGGGCTCAAAGTCGCACCCTAACCTGTTTGACTCGCATCCGTCATAATCGTAAAAATCGGATCCGGCAGTCGCAGTGGAACTCCCTAATTTAACCACTGAATATCTGCCCAAGTCTGAATCTCTTGTTTTACTTGGTTCGACAAGACGATGTTCGTTTTGAGCGAATGAATCTTCACACTCCAATTCTGAGTAAAAAATATCTGGAGTGGACGAGTGCGTAGGCGCCCCAACGGAATAAGGTCTGCGGCGGCTCCGCACAAACCTATCAGTCGTATGAATTCTCTCGCTGTTACTACATCTGAGTGTAGACAAAAGCGAGCGTAACAACTGACTAATTTCGCTCTGGGTAATGGCAGACGAACCAGATTGTTGTGTGTCTTGATGCTCATTCCCAAGTGAATGATCGACTTGGACGAAACTAGATCCGACTTCTTTTCGTTTACTATGAAACCGAGACGTCGGAGCAGTTGAAGCAGACTCTGAACATCGTTCTGAAGCATTAATCTGTCGTCGTACCTCTGAAGAATGTCGTCCAAGTAGGCCGCTGTTACCGCAGATGAATGAGCGTGGAAATGAGTCATTACTGAGTTCATTATTCGAGTGAAGGCCCAGGGTGCCAGATTCAGTCCGAAGCACATTGCTCAGAACTGATAAACGACTCCTGGACCTGCGAGGCTTGCGGGAGGAGAAACTACGTCCTCCCTGACCCGCACCTCAACCAGTCGACCTAGGGGCATCTGACCGGTTGTCTCGGCCAGCATTACGTCCCCTACCTGAGTCGCTACTCTGACGGTCTCTGGAGTAAGAGCTAGAGGATTTTTAGATCCTCTATAGGAGCTTCCCTTGGACATACTCACCCCAGAAGTTCCTGACTTACTCTTCTCTGCTGAGTCTGGTTTCTTAGAAACAGACTTAAAGAGCAGAGAATCTGAAGCTTTCTTGGTAATCTGATCATAGATTAATGAAAGCTTACCATCAAAGAGAAGTTCTCCTGAAACAAAGGCCCAGGGTGCCAGATTCAGTCCGAAGCACATTGCTCAGAACTGATAAACGACTCCTAGGGTGGCGAAGCGAAGGTACTTTCTGAACGCCGGATGTACCATGACGTGAAAGTACGCATCCTTGAGATCTATGCTCGCAGCATAATCGTTCACTCGAATGCTCGCTCTCACCGATCGAATGGTCTCCATATAAAATTTATCCAGCTTAGATCTATAACTGGATGGAACGAGCCATCTGGTTTTGGTACCAGGAACAGGTGACTGTAAAAACCGGGAGATTCCTGGTTTTCTACGACCTCTTTTGCATTCTTCTCCAGAAGAGATTGCACCTCTGATAGAAGCGAATCTCTCTTCTGAAGGTTTGATGGAAGCTGAGTCCATCGTGGACTTCGTGTTAACGGAGGTTTTTCTCTGAAGGACAGTTTTAGACCTTCCGAAATAACCCCCGGAAACCCATCAGTCGTCCGTAATTGACAACCAATTGGTTAAGAAACTCGACAGCCTTCCACCCACTGGAGCACAATAGAGGGTCTGACCTTCACCTCCTGGACCTGCAGGGCTTGCGGGAGGAGAAACTACGTCCTCCCCGACCCGCACCTCGACCAGTCGACCTAGGGGCATCTGGCCGGTTGTCTCGGACAGCATTACATCCCCAACCTGAGTCGCTACTCTGACGGTCTCTGGAGTAAGATGTAGAGGCCTTCTTAGATCCTCTATAGCAACTTCCCTTGGACGTACTCGCCCCAGAAGTCCCTGACTTACTCCTCTCTGCTGAGTCCTGTTTTTTTTAAACAGACTTAAAGAGCAGAGAGTCCAAAGCTTTCGAAGCTTTCTTGGTAATCCGATCGTAGATTAGTAAAAGCTTACCATTTTAGAGAAGCTCTCCTGAAACCAGAGCGACTTGAAGAGAGTTTTTCACCTTAGAATCCACCCTCGTGGATGAAGCCAGGGCAGCATCACGTCTGACTAACTCCAAATTTGCCACTGAAAGGGCGGAGTCATACGTAGAATATGCGACTGCCCTCGAAAGAACTCTCAAGGATGTTTGAAAATCCTGAAATTCTTTACCATCGAGACGTTGTGATAACGCTCTGGTAAGGTGATCTGCATAAGATAAGGCGTCTAAACTGGCCTTGTTAGACAAAATTTTTGTCTCCAACGTACTGGAGAGAATCGACATAGATGCCGGCACTGACAACTCCAAATCTTCTGCCTGGTCGTCTAAATGCAGAGGAACTCTCGGAACGCCCTGTTCTGCCATTTCAAATTTATTTCTACTGTTGATGAATGGCAGATGTAGAGATAAGACGATAAGAAACTGGATCTGCCAGTCTTAGAGGCTAGCCTAAAAATAGCGTCATTCAGCAATTCAAACGTCCGTGAGACATTTCTGGACTGGGCCAGAAATTCAGGTGCGACGTCCTTAGCCCAGCCGAAAAAGTCTGTGTCCAGTGATGCTATCAGTCTCTTATCTGGTATCGCAGCTCTCTGGTCCGAAAGGAACAACTTCTGGAAGGTGTTGCCGGATGAAATCTACGGCCACCTTATGTTGTTCTGAAAGGGAAAAATCCAACTCTGCAGATTCCTTTTCACCATCCGACTGGACCAAATGTGAATCTTAGGTCTTCCCTATCTGACACTGCAGGGGAGCGTACCGGCCCAGCTTCCTCAGACAGTTCCTGATCTGAAAGAGTTTCCGAAGGTTGCTGGGATGCTGCGATAAGTTGTGCTATCTGCGATAGCAAGTCCGTCATGGAGGCCTGTGGAGCTGCAGTCTTACGTTGTTTGGCTGCTAGAAGCTCCTGGGACAGTGCCTCTTGCATATTTCTTTTATGCGAACGTCACGACTGGTAAGGCCTTGTGTCCTTGGCTACCAGTGACCTGGTCGATGTGGAATCCTTGGTCGGCGAAGCAGGCTGGATATCGGAGGTCATGTAGCCAAGCTGTGGTCGCGTGTGTGCTGACGTGTGGAAGAGGAAGCCAATAGACTAGCCACGCCCGGCTGTCTATGTGACGGAGTGTCCCGAGCAGGAGCAGTGGACGTATACTCTGACTGACGAACGTTATGTACGACAACATCTGGCTCCAGATGTTTTTGTAAGAGAGAGGGACCTCTCATGCTCGCGGTCCGGGTAGACCTGAACGAGCTAGCTACCGGACTGACTGGCTTCCTCTGTTCCATCCTCTGATCAGTCGTTGCCGGGTGTGCGTGATGAGAGATTATAGTGCTCGCAACACCCCTTCTCCTCTCCTGGATTGCAACGGACAAACCCAGCATCACATCACCCGATCTACGAGTGATAGCGTCACCAGGTGAGCTAGCTGGCGACAAAGTCATCAATCCTAGTAAGGATCTAGGCACTTGTCAAATTTCCTTGAGCACTTTAGCTGCTAGCTCCTCATACATTGACTACAGCAAATACAATGAGCATGAGAATCAGAGGAAGACTTCCTCGATTTACAATTTGAACAATATTCTTTCATAATTAAAAAATATTAAACAGCCGTAGTACTCGCACTAACCCTTGAAAATATAAAGATACATAATAATAATATAATAATATAATCCATTACAAAAATTTCGAAAAATAATTCAAAAGAAAAAATTTTGACATGAGCCCAAGTTCCCAAAGGGAACGATGCGCTCAACTAGATCCCAAAAAGCCTAAGTGTGGACAAAAATTTTAAAACATATCTAAAAATTAATGTTACACTTATGGACAATATTAATGTATCTGGCAATAAGTTGAACCTTACAGAAGACACGGAATCACTGTCAGAAGTAACAGTTGTCAACGTAAACAAAAGTCAATAAAAACCGGAAACAAGACTCCAGGCACTGAAAATATGGCCCGAAATCAGTAACCAATTTTAAAACACTATCCGATGTAAAACAGAATCTTCCACAGAAGAATCTGCAGTACATAGGATGGTAGATTCATGACCAAAATGCCTAAACACCCCTAGGGTGAGGACGTAACCATGGCGATAACAGAGTAAACATTCTGTAACTATGCTAAAACTCCCAAGAAATTTCAATAAAAATGAAAGTGTCAATGACACTGTAGCTTAACTTGTGTGTTGTGTTTGATGAAAAGGATAATGTTCAATATTTATGAAAGGATTATGAAATAAGACAAGAATTGTGATAATTGGGAATATGTTCATTTCTGTTCCCTGTATGCTATGTTTTTGATAAAAATAATATGAGGTGTACACTGTACTGAAGAGCTGAGGGGTGAGTTAATGTGACCTCACAGTTAATGTATATGGCCCTCACAGTTAACGTATATCAATGAAAGTTACCAAGTTACAGTGAAATTATTCCAAAACGAGTCATCCTATCAAGTTACATTGAAATCCCTTCATAAATATGGCCTGTAGACTGTGCTAAAGGTTTTTGGGCTTCGGGCCCCTGTAGCCGTCAGTTTTCCAATTGGGTCCAAAGGGAATGTTCTCATCTAGACATTATATGAAGTCAGCCTACTAAGTTACAATGAAATCCTTTCATAAATATGACCTGTAGACTGTGCTAAAAGTTTTTGGGCTTTGGGCTCGGGTAGCCATCATGGTTGAATGATCGCAACCAAAAGGGGACATTCTCATCTGGGCATCATCTGGCGTGATCCTACGAAGTTACAATGAAATCCCTTCATAAATATGACCTGAAGGGGATGTTCTCATCTGGACATTATTTGGAGTCATCCTACCAAGCTACAATGAAATCCCTTCATAATTATGACCTGTAGACTGATCTAAAGGTTTTCGGGCTTTGGGCCCCTGTAGCTGTCACAGTTGCCCAATCGTGTCCAAAAGGTGATATTCTCATCTATTTATTATTTATTTATTTATTTATTGGTGTTTAAGGTCACATATTTCTGCACAATGGCTAATCATGACCTCGACAATTTTACGGGTGAAGGAAGCCTGAGTACCCGGAGAGAACCGGCGAGCAACTGTAAGCTCCCCAACATACTAACTCCACACAAGCAGGATTAGCATTGGTTGAAGACAGGTGCACCATCGACGTGTAGCACGCCTTAGTACACAGCGTCACCGTGCCCCCACATGTGCAATGGGGGTGAAGTGTCTTGCCCAAGGACACAACGTGATTGCCGCAGGTCGGAATCGAACCGAGGACCTCTCGGCTTGCAGCCTGCACCTCTACCTACTGAGCCACCGCGCCCCCACATTCTCATCTAGACATTATATGAAGTCAAACCTACCAAGTTACAATGAAATCCCTTCAAAAATATGACCTTAGACTGTGCTAAAGGTATTTGGGCTTTGGGCTCGGGCAGCCATAATGGTTGAATGATCACAACCAAAAGGGGACATTCTCATCTGGGCATCATCTGGAGTGATCCTACAAAGTTACAATCAAATCCCTTCATAAATATGACCTGTAGACTGTGCTCAAGATTTTCGGGCTTCGGGCACCTGTAACCATCACAGTTGACCTATCATGACTAAAAGGGGATGTCATCATCTAGGCATTATATGGAGTCAACCTAACAGGTTACAATGAAATCCTTCCATAAATACGACCTATAGACTATGCTAAAGGTCTTTGGGCTCGGGCAGCCATAAAGGCTGAATGATCACGACCAAAAGGGGATGTTCTCATCTAGACATTATTTGGAGTCATCCTACTAAGCTACAATGAAATCCCTTCATAATTATGACCGGTAGACTGTTCTAAAGGTTTTGGGCTTCGGGACGCTGTAGCCGTCACAGTTGCCCAATCGTGTCCAAAAGGGGACGTTCTCATCTAGACATTATATGAAGTCAACCTACCAAGTTACAATGATATCCCTTCATACATATGACCTTTAGATTGTGCTAACGGTTTTCGGACTTTGGGCTCGGGCAGCCATCATGGTTGAATGATCACAACTAAAGGGGACAATCTCATCTGGGCATCATCTGGAGTGATCCGTCAAAGTTACACTGAAATCTCTTTATAAATATGACCTGTAGACTGTGCTCAAGGTTTTCGGGCTTCGGGCACCTGTAGCCATCACAGTTGACCTATCATGACCAAAAGGGGATGTCATCATCTAGGCATTATATGGAGTCAACCTAACAGGTTACAATGAAATCCTTCCATAAATATGACCTTTTGCCTATGCTAAAGGTTTTTGGGCTCAGGCACCCATCAAGGCTGAATGATCGTGATCAAAATGGGACATTCTCATCCAGACATTATTTGGAGTCATCCTACCAAGTTACAATGAAATCCCTTCATAAATATGACCTACAGACTGTGCTAAAGGTTTTCGGGCTTTGGGCCCCTGTAGCCGTCACAGTTGCCCAATCAGGACCAAAAGGGGACTTTCTCATCTAGACATTATATGAAGTCAACCCACCAAGTTACAATGAAATTCCTCAATAAATATGACCTGTAGACTGTACTAAAGGTTTTCGGGTTTTGGGCTCGGGCAGTCGTCATGGTTGGCAGATCACGACCAAATGGGGAAATTTTCATCTAGACATCATAAGGAGTCATCCTACCAAGTTACAATGAAATCCCTCCATATTAAATATGATCTGCAGACTGTGCTAAAAGTTTTTGGGTTTCGAACTTGGGCAGCCATCACGGTTGATAGATCATGCCCAAAAGGGGACGATCTCATCTAGGCAATATACCGAGGCATCCTACCAAGTTACATTAAAATCCCTTCATAAATACGACCTGTAGACTGTGCTAATGGTTTTTGGGTTTTGGGCTCGGGCAGCCATACCGGTTGACCGATCGCGACCAAAAGGGGACGTTCTCATCTAGACATGACCCCAAACCTGCATCTGAAATTTTGTGACAATCAGGCAAGAACTGCGGGGTGTAGCCCATGCTAAAGGAAAATGTGAACAGACGTCACAGACTCACAGATTCACAGACTCACAGACTAACAGATTTCCGCACGCGTGATGGCAATAGCTTATCTTCACTATGTCAAGTTAAGCTAAAAATGAAGCAAAGGTAGAGGCTGAAGAAGGAAAAGAGTCAAAGAAATGTGAGAAGAAAGCGTGGGGGACTGTTGATAATAAATAGAAGTAAATCTGTGAAAAAGCACCACATTTTTCTTCATCAAAGGTTATAAGAACTCCACATATGCATTTCTAACTATATGAATAAAAGCTCACCTAACAAAACACCATCAAAGTTTGTATCCGAATCTGTTCTGCTACGTAACCTGTGTTTGCATTTTCTGAAAAAAATCAAATGAAAAAATACCTCTTTACAAAATATTGCTTAAATGGTAAAGTACTAAATTATTTTTGTCATCAAAATTTATTCATGTGTCTTTGCCTTGTTATAATTTATGGGAGTGTGCTTAATTGCAACAAGGAGGGAGCGCGGTGGCTCAGTTGGTAGAGGTGCAGGCTGCACGCCGAGAGGTCCTCGGTTCGAATCCCACCTGCGGCAACCGCGTTGTGTCCTTGGGCAAGACACTTCATCTCCATTGCCCGCGTGGGGGCACGATGACGCCGTGTACTAAGGCGTACTGCACGTCGATGGTACGCATGTCTTCAACCAATCTAACCCTGCCTGTGCTGCAGTGCGGAGTTACGATGTTGGGGAGCTGGCAGCTGCTCATCGTTGCTCGGTGGTTCTCTCCGGGTACTCCGGCTTCCTCCACCTGTAAAACTGTCAGGGTCATGATTAGCCATTGTGCATAAATATGTGACCTTAAAAATCAATAAATAAATAAATAATATTGCAACAAGGCAAATCCATGAAGACTAAATAATTTCACTTCAAAAATAATATGAAGCACATCTACAGAATATGAAGCTTTTAAGATGCAGTAGCTGTATTTTAATATTAAGCACAAATATTGGCTTCCTGCACTCTACCAGTTAACAGTATATCAAAAGTTAAAAAACTTGTATGTGGGTCATATGGGATGAGAAGTCATTGAATTTCATATGAAATGTCTCAATGCCATCTTAAAGTTTTCATGTCAACTTTCAGGTTAATCATTTTACAATGCCCTAGAAGTGTGTTCAGGGCACGAAATACTTTTTTAAAAGTGTATAGCAAAAATGCTATACTAAATTGGTTTTTGTAGAGCATAAATTGAAAAATGAATGGCATTTTTGTTTCTATTGTCACGGTGAAGCTGTGGGCCAGGCCTAGCATGGACAGCAATGGATAGTTGCCATGCATGCCACAACTGTCCAACAGACCCACCTGTGAACAACATAATTTACATGAAACCACAAAGCTGCAGGCCAGTCCCAGCATGGATAGCAATGGCCATTTGCCATACATGCCACGGCTGTCCAACAGATCTATCAGTTACCAAGGTAAAACAATTACAGAATATTGTTATCTAAAGTGCTGGGTATAAGCAAATTGCTCACTGCAAACATAAATTCAGTACATGGAAATTCCCTAAAACCTATCAAGGGAGATAACTCTGCAGGTATTTACCTTGAATGGAAAAATACAAAGATAGAAAGCTCACTGCAAGTTGAAGTCTCATCGCCAGCAAAAGAAAAAAGGGTTTAATTTACATTTAATTATAATAATCCCATGAATAAAATTGTATAAACAGGGACAAGTAAGGGAGCCTTCTGACAAATTGAACCAAACTAACTAAACTATCAAAGTGACAATTAGCCTCAGCACAACTACAGGTATACCCTGTGGTTATCCTGACCCCAGTGTCCTCTTGATCAATAAAGGCCCTCTTTTGCCTTTAATGAAACTCAACAGCAGTGATGTTGTCAGGATAGCGACACCAGTAGACAAAGTCTGCAATAAATTATAAGAAAAAAAACAAACTCCATAGGAATGATTTATTAGTCCTTAGCCTTAATTGATTTGCCAACGAACGTATTTACAGATTTTTCATTTTTCTTCATCTATTATACAAGACAACACAATTTACAGCACAATGCAGTACAAATACGGGACTACATTACTGGACAACACAAAAGTGAACACGGATTTGAGATGATGATTAATAACAACGAATATGATGAAATGGTTGATAAATGATAAAGATGACAGTTGGCAGAGATTGGCTCAAGGAAGCTCCACCTTAGCTAAACTTGGGTCTATCCTGGCCAACTCCCGAAAGTTTTCAACCAACCGTGGTTGACCTATCAAGCCCTATGCTTGAATTAACACTAATATTTTACTATTTTATAGCAACATACACATGGCTATGATGCTATAGACCAAAAATATTCCTTACTGGTACCATACACCAGCCTTACCACAACTACAGTGGTTTACCCAACTTTGATACACCAACTGTATCATTACAACTGCCGCATATATATTTATACTGTAACGCTACCACAGTCTTACACAAGCCTTCAGTGTATTGTACCACCCAGGAAAGAGCCCCATAGGAGGTTCCTCCAGCATGGAACAGCACAGTGAATAACCGTGTGCCCAAAAAGTCCTATAAAAGCCTCTTCTACTACACTAACAATATTGATTATAATTTAATTTAACTTTAAATTAAATGTAATTTTTAAAGATTAAGGTTATTATTAATTAACATTAGTAATTAATTATTAAATTTTTCCCCGTCTATTGATTAGGTAAATATAGATTTGTTGCAAATCAGTGCTCACTTTCCCAAGACTAGACGAACGTTGCTCAGAACAACCCAATCATTCGCTCTTTTGCATAAGGCAAAGGTCTCATCACACTTGATTGGACTCTTATTTTACATAAAATAAGAAAGGTTGTTTAAGTGATTCGAAGCATGACTGCAGGTTCTTTACAGTCACGATTAAGATATATGGTTTTTCTTTGTTAAGGTGCCACAGTGAATTTAATTATAAGTAATTTAACATTGAGGTATCCCGCCGACCAGGGCAAAGTACGACGCATATTTACTTGTGATAGGCGTGAGTATAAGTAGTCAGCCCCATCACTATCTCAAAGCATAATGGATAATATGCGACGGACTATACCCGTCCGCCATAGATCCCCCCTCCCTTTTTGTGTGAAGCATTTGGATAATTTTGTAATTGAAATAGGAAATAAATTACCATTTCCTATTAGCTGCTGTATTTATATAATTAATAAAAGATTATTATTATTATCATAAATATAAACTCATTAATTTCCACGTAACCCAATTTTTGGTTACCAAAGAAGCCCATAAATATAAGTGTTCAGGCCCGTTCCCCTTTCCCGCAACTGTGATATAAAAATCACACCTGCGGGACAGAGAAACAGATCCCCAAATACAAAATAAAGGCCAAAAATTGCACGGTAATAATTTGACAATGACATGGAATTTCAGCCCCGATTTACCGTTCACGTCTGCTTATATAGCATTAATGCTGGCCGGTATCACATGATACCAGCTGCACCGGCCGCAATCGGCCAGAGTACAATTGCCGGGTTGGCTGGGATCTGGCCGGGACTGGCCGAAAAACACTTAACAATTTCCAAAACCACCTCGCACAGGCCTAACATTGCACCCAAGGGGGGCCTCAGCCGCAATGCCTACCCATAACAAGCATGTTATTGAAGAAATAAACATAACTGAAACGATGATTCTATAATTAAAACAGGGAATCCTCGCTGACGCAAAATTTACTTTATTTATATCTGAGATTTCCCATAACACCTTGCCCAACATGGACTCCAAACAGTGGAAATAGAACGCTGGATAAACTTGAGGTTGAAGCTTACAAACTAAGCTATTTAATAAAATTTTGAGTCCGCACATTGAAAATATAGCTTAATATGATGAACATTCGTCGATACCAGCAGTGGACAAGTCGTCTAAAGTAATTTTTAGACTGCGATGAGAAACGAATTACCACAAACACTACAATGTTTCGGCCCATAGTTGATTCGGCCAGGTCACACAAAATTACCTACTTTTAAAACATACAACAATTAATATTCATTTAACCGGGGGGGGGGGGGGGGGGGGGGGGGGGGGGGGGGGGGGGGGGGGGGGGGGGGGGGGGGGGGCATAGCCGTTACACTATTATATGTTTCTATATCGATAATGTTCACTATGATGTTTTGCTGAATTCAGCCTGAAACTACTCACTATTTATCAATTTGATTAAAATTAACATTGAAAAAAAATAATCTAATTGTGTTGTTGTCTTGTTGATAACTTGCCAATGCTATCAACTAATGTAGCTAAAGATCTTATATTTTTTATTTACTTCTGATCCGGAGGATAACTCAAGCAAATCTTTCCAATTGATATTAAACCAAGTTCAGCATAATGTACTATTAACAGACAATAACAGTAACAACAATTTCAAACCTATTATCACTGATTCATAGGGTTATTTTCCCATCAAGTCAATGAATGAGAAAGTGTCACTGATTGGTCAGTTGAGTGAGCTATTTCCAGGCTTGACCATTTGAAAAATGCAGTGAGGGCAATTCATCGCCCCCCCTTGAAATGAGTCCAGGAAGGCACTGCTCTTTGGTCCATGCATACACTTCAGAGCTGATCCGCTATGACACCCAGAAGAACTTACATCAATGAAGCACATGGATTCTGACCCACAACGATGGCCCATAATGTACTTGGGATGAGTTGACCTCTATTTGGGATGAGTGGGACTTCTGTTGTGGAATGAGTGGACTTATGTTCTGGGACGAGTGGACTTCGGTTTGGGATGAGTAGACTTGGGTTTGGGATGAGTCGACTCTAGTTTGGGCCTATTGTGCTTTGGGATGAAAATACCGGGTTACCAACTATACGGCATTATAATGCAGTTCAACATGCATTCTTTTTTATAGGTTCCATCACTTGACACACTAAGTTTGCTTACCTCAATTTATTTATTCCCTCAAATCAATCTGTGTCACTTGTTTTTGACTGAAACTTCAAAAGCACAGTTTGTGCCGTACACATGTGCAGTTGTTCTGTTTACGCTGGGTTTTCCTGAACGTGATCAGCCCCTTCAGGAAAATACAACAACTGGGGCATATGTACGGCGCAAACGTTTCTAGAGGAGATACGGTATGAAAAACCAATGACATTGAAGAACTGACTCATTGACTGGCCTCCCCTCATAACATAAGTTGACAGTTCTGGATACAGATACTTTGAACTTAGCTGGGTTTTTAGTTTAGACTTTTGAGTTACTCAACTTTACCCAAAAAATTTGTATCGCACTTTCCATACCACCACTGCATTATCTCGTCAAATGAAGATAAAAATGCATTGCAAAATGCAATGCAATACTGCTTATTTCATGCCCTGAGTTAGAGTTCAACCGATGATCGGAATCGCCCACCATTCAATAAAGCTGAGAAACAACCACAATGTATATTAATAATTTCTCTAGATGCCCCTTTATAGGATATCCAAGTTAAACGACATGTAAAGCTTACAACTGAATGTACTTGCGGCAATCGCCAGTTCATACCAGAAAAAAGTGAAGGTTGCACACCATTCATTCAGGTCATAATAAAATGACCAGACATGCACACTTGGGTGGTACACGCAGCTTTGAGAGCCATGTATACTGCCCAAGTGTGCGCGTCTGGTCATTTTACTGCAACCTGGGTCAATGAGGTTTAACACTGTAAAATATGTTCACTTTTAATATAGTTCTTTCAAGCCCTGACTCATCTAGTAGTGCAAAGTATTACAATTGGAATCAGCATCAGAACTGGCCGATTGTGAGCTTAAATAACCAGTAATTGGTCAGCGGCCGTGTTCGGTAATTGGTTGAACACTACCCTGAGTGTGTTCACAATTTTCATCTGTCTGATGGCATACAGAAATTGTCATGAAGTATCTTTCTGACAAAAGCCAGCAAACAGTTCATAAACTCTGTAGTTTTATACTTAAGGCATGTCACATGTTGTCCATTTGCAAGAAACTGGGACATCTAAAAATAATTTTAAACACAGTTCCAATCATGGACTCGACATTAACAGTGACTTTTAAAAATCAATATATATGCAGTTCCAATAATGGACTTGAAAGAAATTCTCCAACAACCAAAGTAAAAAAACTTCTCATACTGTATGTATGATTTACATTTCTAAAAAAAATTAAAATGAAAAAAAAATGGTAAAGAAAAAGAGATGGGTTCTAAACTGGAACATGTGTTGCAATTCTATCAGAACACTATTTTTTACAGGTTGTCTCTGGCTTCTAAAAAAGTAAATTTCCAATAATTCTCACCTGTGTAAATTCATTGAAAACTCTTCTGTTGCTAAATATCTCAGGAAATAGAAACAGAAGAAAAATATCTGAAAGACAAAAAATGAAAGCTCATCTGACAAGACTTCAAAAGCAATAAGAATGAAAGCCATGTTGCCTAATCAGGCCTAAACAATTGGAAATTATGGCAAAGCGACCTGAATAAATAGTATATGCCCAAAATACACAAGGTGCCACCTGAAGATGGAATTTCTATGACCACTTTATTTTAGTAGTTTATCTATTCTTGTACTTGTTTCATGAACTGGTTTTAACAGGGTTCCCATAGGTAAGGACTGACAAAATTCAATGCTGTTTCTTGATAAATTTCAACATTTTTCAAGGCCTACAATGACCAAATTCAAGGATTTTCAAGGCCCTATCTTCACTAGTGCTTACTAGGATCTCTAGTCATTAACCCTAGCTGCCACTTCCCTACAAAGGAAGTGGGAGGAGAGGGTAATGACCAGAGAACCTATTTAGGACTATGCCTTCAGGAAATCTGGGAAATAATACTATACAGAGGAGGGAGTAATGACCGGAGATCTTAGTTAGGAATATGTCTTCACAAACTCTGACATATAAAACTATATAGTCATGATTACAAGCTTCATCAAAATTTTTATTTCACAAATATTCAAAGACTTTTCAAGGCCTATAGGATTTTAAGGTCTTGATTAACCCTTAGTCAAATTCAAGGCCATTCCTTGTTGTTAGCAATTCATACATGAACACATGTAAAAATTTCACTGAAACAGTGAAACCTATCTCTTTCAACTTTGCTCCTGAACATGTTTCTTAAACCTAGTACATTTAGGATGGATTTCTGGCCCACACATTACTGTCTTAGAATACCATGTGAGCAAGAAATAAAAACATAGTCTTATCCCCACAGCACACTGTGCAACACTAGCAACATGTCACCCACACAACTCGAATACAGACAATTCTTTCAATTTTTGTATTATCACTGTAAATTTGGAACCATAGGCAGCTAGCTATTATCTCCTGAAATGAAGGCATAATGTCTATTGAAAAGACATGCAATTTTCTTTTCCAAAGTTCTAGACTATTATTCCAACTAATCTAATTCCCACAAGATCACTTTCTGCAAGACCAGCTTACATATACCAAATCCCACCATCTGATTCACATCAGGAAAAGATAAGCCTCTCTGTCAGGGCATTTCTAATGTGATCCCAACTTTAACGGTAAAAGATTCTGCTTAAAATATGGGTTTCTTGAAAACAATTCACACTACCTACCTCTTCTCCTTTGTTGAGTCGATCATTCAAACTGTGCCTAGATAATACAAAAAAAATATGATATGAAGGTATACCATTCTGTAATTACAAAGAATATACTTTTTTTATCACCGCTTTTATCACTGTTATAAATGGAATAAAAACAAATGCTAAAGAACAAATTTCATTCTGACAAATTTTCAAACTTTCAATCAAGCCATCTGGAAAAAATATCAATGTCAAATTTCTAATATCATATAACATGCCATAGAAAATAAAATAAAACACCAGACAATTTATAATTCACCAGATTTACACTTTCAACAATGATTTCTTGAAAATTCAAATTTCTTCAAATTTACTACTGTAGGAAATTTTTCTCTTTTCTTTTTATTGTCATAGATTGTTTCCTTCACTTTATGTATTAATGCTAGTTGGTTGTTGTATTTTCTTTTCATGTGGGCAAGGCAGGAAGACAGCCAACATGGCTATGCCATCTCCCAGCAGTGCATCAATAAATTCCTATCACAATTTGTCAAAAAAAATCTAATGCTGAATTTTATGGATGCTGCAAATAAATTATTATTACAGTGGAATCCTGTTAACTGAATAGCCACTTTGCCAATGAAAATTATTCAATTAATAGGAGTATTCAGGTAATAGGGATAGTGTCACTTTCCTACATTCTTGAGATAAACTTAGCATTTATTCTATTATATCTTGTTTGAGAGAGCTCCAGAAGCTCTATCAAACAAGATATAATAGATTAAATGCCTGCATTGGATGTACTGAGGCCAAATAGGTTTAGTCAGGGTAATTTCTCAACATGTTACAAGATGTTTTATTCAATTAACAGGAATATACTTTTTAACCTATATTCAATTAACAGGTCAAATTTGTACTGGGGTACATGTATGGTAAATGGTTTTGTGTTGGGAAATTATATTCAATTAACAGGGATATACAATTAAGAGATATCCAATAAGTGGGCTCCACTGTATTATTATTATTATTATTATTAATGAGACTGTTTTATATCACATAAACACTGATCAACCGATGTCCAAAAATGAAGTTATATTTAACTCCTTGCATGCTGCTGGAGGATATTTCTGCCCAGGACATAATTTCTCTTGTTACTGAAATCAGTATAATTTTGGTACATTTAACCAAATTTTCCCCATGTAAATTGCGTGGATTTTTTCACCAATGATTTTTTGAGTTGAATTTAGATGAATTTTTCATAAAATCTAGTCATGGCTATTATGATAAGAGTATAATGATTTCTTGAGTTAAATTTATATGAAATTTTTTAGATCTGATGAAAAATATCGTGAATATACTCAGCAGGCCAGGCCTGGCATTCTTAAAAATTCAGGAGGGCTGAAACTGGCTCCCCTCACATGGCCTAGGCAAACGATTAGCTCTCCTCGAGCTTACAAAAGCTAAAATTGCAAAATGAATTCTGCCAAGTGGGCTTTGTAAATTTTATTTGGTGCTGCTAACAAGATAGTCTCTGTGAGATGGCTACACTGCCCCGGAGATGTGGGAGGGGCAGTGTGGCCAGCTTACAGAGACCACTAACATACATGTAGCAGAGATCTTAAAAGATGTGGGTTTTAGGAATAGGCGGTTATGGTAATCATTATTTTCTAAGGCCAGGAGGGCTAGTTTTCGCCCTCCTTAATTTTTTTAAGGTGAGCAGTAGGCGAGCGAATAAATCGCTCTCCTGAAAATGAAAAAATGTATAGTAATTTATATATTTTTAATACTTACCAATGACCCAGACTTAGCTGGTGCTAACTCTAAATTATTCAGGGCCAAACACAAATTCCCCCCCCCCCCCCCAATCCTCAAAATTTGCATCCAAATCAAAAAATCCAATGTCCTATATGGTCCTCCACACTTTTGTCCACTGGGCATGCTCTGTGTCAAGGAAGTACCGAAATTGGCGCCAAATCCTCATTCTTACAACCAGTGCTTGGTAAATGTTATATGAGTTCCCAACTCATGGGAGGGCCATCCCCGTCTGGGTCATTGGTAAGTATAACAAATATATAAATTACTATAAATTTTTTCATATTTTTATACTGTACCAATGACCCAGACTTAGCTGAATAGAAAAAAAGGCTGGAGGGCCTAGGACATAAAGGAAAATCCAATAGGCTGAATTACATAAACAGAATTATCCCCTCAAGGAGACACAGGATTTACATATATCTTTCTTGTTTATACAAAATAAGAAAGACACATTACCAATCCGTAATTGAGCACAATAACATCAATGATCTCTATTAACATCCAGTATAACCCATTATACTAATTTTTTAAAGGAAAGCCAATAAATAAAGATAGTCCAGAGAATGAGACTCTTTATACTCATTTAAAAGTGTCCGAGGATTGTATATTAACGCTCGTATGATACGTGACATATACAAATGCTTCACACCGAGCTACACTTTAAAAATATTACATAAATGAGATAGACATTAGCTTTACACTTTAAAAGCATCCCAGCACAGACTCGGAATTACTGACTCAGGAGGAGGTATTTCCTTGCTTTTCACTATAAAGCAGGTGATATAAGGGAACACCATCCCCCCCCCCCCCCACCCCCTTCCCTTTGCTCTGGGTCAATCACCCCAGAATGAAGAGGGCAGCAGGACAGAGTCACTGCTGGAACAGAAAGCCTGCATAACTATAGTTGCAACTGTTTAGTGGACAACATTCTGAACAACAGATAATGGACCCAAACATCTAAGGTTGCCAGAAATAGACTCAATATTTCTAAGATAAATATTTGTGAACATAGAAGGCTGAGACCAGTATGCAGCCTTCATCAGATCCATAATAGCAATAATACTAGCATAAGCCCAAGATGTAGACAGTGCTCTAACTTCGTGCGCTGAAATCTTAAGCACAGACTGCTGAGTTGAAGATAAACTTTCACAAGCAGTACGAATAGTCAACTGAATCCACCTAGAAATAGAATGGACTGTGATGTCCCTTCTATTTGGAAGCGGAGACAGAATGAAACGTTTTCACCCCTTTCTAATAAACTCAGATCTACGTTTGTAAATACGCATAGCTCTAACTGGACACTGCAATGGCCTATGGCCATCTGAGGATGGAAGAGCCCTAATAATAATCGGCTCCGGGTACTAATTCGGAGCCTGATTCTTAGCCCAAAATCCCACATTGGTAGTCAAAGTAATAGTATTACCAACACTACGATAGTGAGAATCATCAACAGATAGAGCATGAAGCTCACTAACTCTTCTAGCAGAAGCGAAGGCTAAGAGAAAAGCTGTCTTATAAGATAAGTATTTGAAGTCTACCGTGTCAAGGGGTTCAAATGGCGCTTCTTTTAGCTTCAGAAGAACCCAAGCTAAATTCCACTTAGGAATTAACCTAAGGGTTCTAGGTCTATTTATCGAAAAGTTTTTAACTAACTTTGATAAAGAGGCATTAGATCCAATTTGTAAGCTATCATGATGAGCATAAGTATCCGATAGCATAGACCTACAACCCTTAATAGTTACTGGCTGCAGTTTGATCTCGTCAAACAAGTAGACCAAAAAATTAGCAATGTCTGGAATGGAGGGATCATAAATATCAATTGAATGATCCCTACACCAACGACAGAAAACCTTCCACTTTGCTGCATAATTTAACGAAGAGGAGGTCCTCCTACAGTTAGAAATTGCGTCCACTGCTCATCCTGTAAATTGCTTGCTGTGCAAGAAGGACCGCACAATGAAAATACGTGAAGGTTGAGACCTTGCGGGTTGTGATGCAGTGTGCACGATTTCCCCTGCGAAAGAAGGTCCTCCCATGGAGGAAGCTTCCCTAGGAATGTCCCATAACAGACACCGGAGTAGATTTATCCATGGTCTCTGGGGTGACAGAGATGCTACCAACAGAATCTTGCAGTGAGATTGCTCGATTTTTAGCAATATCTGTTGAATCAATGGAGCTGGAGGATATGCGTATCCTATCATTCTGTCCCAAGAGATCGAAAGAGCGTCTACTGCGAATGCTCGAGGATCTGGGCATGGCGATACATATGTTTGCAACCGATTGTTGAGATGTGTCGCAAACAAGTCTATCATTGGACGATCCCACTGGTAGCAGATCTGATTGAATACTCACTTGTTCAGAGTCCATTCTGACGGCAACATGTGACCTTTCCGAGAAAGAGAGTCTGCTAGAATGTTCCGACGACCCGGAATATGACAGACTGACAGAAGAACATGATGCTCTATGACAAACAGAAGGATTCTTTCCGTTAAGTGAATAACGGAATGGAATGAGTGCCTCCCTGGTTCCGAATGTACGCTACTACATGTGAATTCTGAATTATGTTCATCCAAAGACGGAGCGCAAGCCAAATTGACATCATCTCTTTGATGTTTATGTGCTTGTTCAGAAACTGCAGATCCCAAAGACCCTGGCACCTCGAATCTGTTGGGCTCAATGTTGCGCCCCAACCTGTTTGACTCGCATCCGTCATAATCGTAAAAACCGGATCCAGCAGTTGCAGTAGAACTCCCTGAGTCAACCACTGAATATCTGCCCAAGTCTGAATCTCTTGTTTTACTTGATTCGACAAGACGATGTTCGTTTCGTGAGAATGAATCTTCACACTCCAATTCTGAGTGAAAAATATCTGGAGTGGACGAGTGCGTAAGCGCCCCATCGGAATAAGGTCCACGGCGGCTCCGCACAAACCTATCAGTTGCATAAACTCTCTCGCTGTTACTACATCTGAGTGTAGACAAAAGCGAGCATAACAAATGACTAATTTTGCTCTGGGTAACGGAAGACGAACCAGATTGTTGTGCATCTCGAAGCTCATTCCCAAGTGAATGAACGACTTGGACAGAACTAGATCCGACTTCTTTTTGTTTACTATGAAACCGAGACATCGGAGCAATTGAAGCAGACACTGAACATCGTTCTGAAGAGTTAGTCTGTCACCGTACCTCTGAAGAATGTCGTCCAAGTAGGCCGAAGTTACCGCAGACAAATGAGCTCCGAAATGAGTGATTACAGGCCTCGACAATTGAGGCGAACGGTCGTACTGTTTGCCTGGAGGTTACGCAAACATAAAAACCCGCGAACGGACGTCCGGTTAATCAAAATCATAAATCGGTTAATCATTTTTTTGAAATTATCAAAGTCCGAACGTTTGCGGTACGGTATTCGGATAAGTGTGTGAGACAGAGAATTGTGAATCTGCGGTGAACTAGTTCGATTAGTGGATTTCTGGGGCTCTTAATTTCGAGAACTTTGCTTGCATAGGTCAACTGTATAACACTGGTCAAATGGACATTTTTTTCACGATGCATCCGCAGTTGGTTCTGATCATTTTCGTTCAAAAGTTGAAAAAAAACGGTGTTTGGTATTTCTAACAACAATCTGCTTTCTCTTTGAAAAAATTAGTCTTTCGTTAAAAATAAAATCATATCGAAACTTTTTTGGTGAATTTTATTATTTTAAAAACGTGGCGAAGTTTATCTGAGGAAAATTGATGACTTACACTTCAGACGAATCACGCATGTGTTGTGAACGGGTCCAGGTCATTTCGTCCACGGGACGATTCGTCCACTACTTGGTCACTGTCCTATGGTCAGCCTGTATGAACAGCAGAATATAGGTAAATTGGGTTTCCATATGATATCGGAGCCAATAAATCTCAAGCATTAGCGCATTGTTGGAAAGACAAACTTTATACATTCGTTCGATCAACTGCACCAGTCAGTCGCAATTCCTCGAATAGAATCAATGCGAAATATTAGTATGTGTGCATGTTCATCAAATCTGTTTTGTGGCAATTTGTTGACAAATGCCTTCGGGCATTCTCCAATAAACTGTCCAGGCCTGAGGATTTCTCGGTAACGATCGTAACAACATTCAACACGGTCAGATGCTCAAAATTCAATTCATGCATTTTTATCAAGAACATGATCCAAGGGAAGTAATCAAATTAACTCGCAAAGCATTTGAAGTATATGCAAGTGCACTTATTGGCAGAATATTATAAATAGATAAAAGTAACATTATCAATATCATCGTTATGGTTACGTCACACCCCACAAAATTTTATTTGTATCGAACTCTGGGTAAACATAAGCTCATCACAGGTTTTAATATAATAAATACATTTCTAATAAATGTTTTCAGTTATTGAATATTCCAAGTCACCGCTGTACTGCTAAGCTGACAGTCCTTCAAATTTATAGAAACATTCCAACGTTTCATGGGCTAGTTAAGACATCAGCATTTCACGTAGTGGGTTTTTCACTCAGCTGTTAGATGGCTGGTTTGGGGTTCCAGTTTTAAAATGTCCCCGGCCCGTCTTGCCACATTGTAGCAATTTTGTTCATTCTGTTCGAGTGGAACAGGCATGAAAGTCTGAATAATTCACGAATAGGGCAAGTATCGTAATCAATCGAAGTTAAGCAATTTGCCCCCCTAAGTAAGTCACAGCCAGTGACAGGTGAGCTATTTTCAGCCACCCTGGATTTTTCAAATCACCAGGCCTGCAGCCAGATCCCTTCGGGATTTGGGTGCTATGATTCTAAGAAAAAGTTTTGGGACGAGGGCTAATAGCTAATAGCCCTCGTCAGTGGGTTAACATGGGCGATGTTATAGCCCCTGTCAATTTTTCAAACGGCCACCGCCAGGCCTGGTATTTATGGAATTTTGACTCCTATACTTAAGGTAACAGTAAACAGTCGTTATGTACCAGTTGAATGATAATAAATTAACCCCAATAGTCTAGGTTCCATTGCAATAATGCTGATTTTAATGTACATCATACCACATCTTACAATTTATTGTACTGTGTACAGTATAGTCTATGGTTTAGTATATTTTAACAGTAAGTTACCATTATGATAGTGTCAGAAATCCTTGGTTAACCAACAGGTTAACAATAAAAAATTGCGTAACCCTTAAAAAAGGTTAATGAACTCAAAACACATAACCTATTGACAGGTTAACCAAAATCCTGAATTGTCAAGGCCTGGATTATCGAGTTCATTATTCGAGAGAAGGCCCAGGGCACTAGATTCAGTCTGAAGCACATTGCTCGAAACTGATAAATGACTCCTAGGACAGCGAAGCGAAGGTACTTCCTGAACGTTGGATGTACCATGACGTGAAAGTATGCATCCTTGAGATCTATGCTCGCAGCATAATCGTTCACTCGAATGCTCGCTCTCACTGATCGAATGGGCTTCATATAAAATTTCGGAGCCACGATCAGCTTGTTTATGTAGCCTAGATCTATAACTGGGCGGAACGAGCTGTCTGGTTTTGGTACCAGGAACAGGTGATTGTAAAAACTGGGAGATTCCTGGTTTTCTACGACCTCTATTGCATTCTTCTCCAGAAGAGATTGCACCTCTGATAGAAGCGAATCTCTTTTCTGAAGGTTGGACAGAAGCTGAGTCCATCATGGACTTCGTGTTAACGGAGGTTTGTCTCTGAAGGACAGTTTTAGACCTTCCGAAATAACCTCCTGTACCCATCGGTTGTCCGTAATTGACAACCAATTGGTTAAGAATCTTGACAGCCTTCCACCCACTGGAGCGCAATAGAGGTTCTGACCTTCACCTCCTGGACCTGCGAGGCTTGCGGGAGGAGAAACTACGTCCTCCCTGACCCGCACCTCAACCAGTCGACCTAGGGGCATCTGACCGGTTGTCTCAGCCAGCATTACGTCCCCTACCTGAGTCGCTACTCTGACGGTCTCTGGAGTAAGAGCTAGAGGATTTTTAGATCCTCTATAGGAGCTTCTCTTGGACGTACTCGCCCCAGAAGTTCCTGACTTACTCTTCTCTGCTGAGTCTGGTTTCTTAGAAACAGACTTAAAGAGCAGAGAATCTGAAGCTTTGTTGGTAATCTGATCATAGATTAATGAAAGCTTACCATCAAAGAGAAGTTCTCCTGAAACAAAAGCGACTCGAAGAGAGTTTTTCACCTTAGAATCCACCCTAGTGGATGAAGCCAGGGCAGCATCACGTCTGACTAACTCCAAATTTGCCACTGAAAGGGTGGAGTTATACATGGAAAATGCGATTGCCCTAGAAAGAAATCTCAAGGAACTTTGAACATCCTGGAATTCTTTACCATTAAGACGTTGCGCCAACGCTCTGGTAAGTTGATCTGCGTATGATAAAGCATCTAAACTGGCTCTGTTAGACGAGATTGTCGTCTCCAACGTATTGGAGAGAATTGACATAGACACCGGCAAAGACAACTCCAAGTCTTCGGCCTGGTTGTCTAAACGCAGAGTAACTCTCGGAACATCCTTTCCTGCTGTTTCAAATTTATTCCTACTGTTGATGAACGGCAGATGTAGAGCATGTTGCGATAAGAAACTGGTTCTGCCTGTCTTAGAGGCTAGCCTAAAAATAGCGTCATTCAGCAATTCAAATGTCCGTGAGACATTGCTGGACTGGACCGGAAACTCAGGAACAACATCCTTAGTCTGGCCAAAAAAGTCTGTATCCAGTGATGCTATCAGTCTCTTATCTGGTATCGCAGCTCTCTGGTCTGATGGAACAACCTCTGCAAGGTGTTGACGGATAAAATTTACCGCCACCTTATGTTGTACCAGAAAGGAAAAATCCAGCTCCGCAGATTCCCTTTCACCATCCGACTGGACCAGATGCGAATCTCGGTCGTCCCTGTCTGACACTGTAGAGGAATGTACTGACCCAGCTTCCTCGGACAGTTCCTGATCTGAAACCATTTCCGAAGGTTGCTGGGATGCTGTGATGAGTTGCGCTATCTGTGATAGCAAGTCCATCACGGAGGCCTGTGGAGCTGCGGTCTTACGTTGCTTAGCCACTTGAAGCTCCTGGGACGGTACCTCTTGCATAATCCTTTTATGTGTACGTCCCGACTGGTGAGGCCTCGTGTCCTTGGCTACCGGATGGAGTGACCTAGACGACATGGAATCCTTTGTCGGTGAAGCAGGCTGGATATCTGAGGTCACGAAGCCAAGGTGTGGTCTTGTGTGCTGGCGTGTGGAAGAGGAAGCCAATAGACTAGCCGACCCCAGTTGTCTATGCGATGGTGCATCCCGAGTAGGAGGAGTGGACGTATGCTCCGGCTGATGAACGTTATGCACAACAACATCTGGCCCCCAGATGTTGTTGTAAGAGAGAGGGGCCTCTTTTGCTCGCGGTCTGGGTAGACCTGAATGAGCTAGCTACCAGACTGACTGGCTTCCTTTGATCCATCCTCCGATCCATCATCGCAGGGTGTGCATGATCAGAGATGATAGTGCTTGCAACACCCTTTCTCCACTCCTGGACCACAACTGACGTACCTGGCATCACATCACCCACATTACGAGTGACAGATCCACCGGTTGAGCTAGATGGTGACAAGGTCGTCAATCCTACTAAGGATCTAGGCACTTGTCTGATTTCCTTGAGCACTTTTGCCGCTAGCTCTTCATTGGTTTGCGATGACGGCAGCACACTTCCGGAAGACATCACCCTGTTCTTGTTCCTCTGAAAAAGAGACTGAAACTAGGGTGACCCTGTGGTGAGAGGCCCGGCAACGACCTCTCACCACTAACAATATACCATGACACACGTCTCCAATGTTTGTCATCCCAACTGGCACAAACTGAACAAGAATTAGTGCGAGTACAGTGACTACAGCAAATACAATGAACATGAGAATCGGAGGAAGACTTCCTCGATTTACAATTTGAACAATATTCTTTCATAATTAAAAAAGATTATATAGCCGTTGTACTCGCACTAACCCTTGAAAATACAAAGATACATAATAATAATACAATCCATAACAAAATTTCGAAAAATAAATCAAAAGAAAATTTTCGAAAAAATTTTGACATGAGCCCAAGTTCCCAAAGGGAACGATGAGCCCAAATGGATCCCAAAAAAGCCTAGGTGTGGACAAAAATTTTAAAACATTTCTAAAAATTAATGTTACACTTACGGACAATATTAATGTATCTGACTATATAATAAACCTTACAAAAGGAATCACTAACAGAAAGTAACCGTTGTCAACGTAAACAAAAGTCAATAAAAACCAGAAACAAGACTCCAGGCACTGAAAAACATGGGCCGAAATCAGTAACCGATTTAAAACACTATCCGATGTAAAACAGAATCTTCCACACAAGAAGCTGCAATACATCAGATGGTAGATGCATGACCAAAACACCTAAACAGCCCTAGGGTGAGGATGTAACCATGGGGATAACAGAATAAACATTCTGTAACTATGCTAAAACTCCCAAGAAATTTCAATAAAAAAATTTCCAAAATTATACCAAGAGCATGGGAGATTAGCAAGGGGGGTTTCAAGTAAAGGGAGAGAGGAAACACTTAACAAATAGTGGAGATTTCATAGCAAGAATGAAAACATCAGGCCCATGCCCCGAAATTTGGGAACATGAAATAATTTTACATAAAAGTTAAAAAATTTATAGTAATTTATATATTTTTTATACTTACCAATGACCCAGACTTAGCTGGTGCTAACTCTAACAAAACCAGATCCAAACACAAATTTTGCCCCCCAATCCCCAAAATTTGCATCCAAAACAAAAAGAAATCATGTCCTAAAGGACCTCCATACTACGCCTCTACTGCGCATGCGCAGTGACGCAGTCGTCCCGAAATTGGCGCCAATTATCATTCTTACTGGCAGTGCCTGGTCAGCGCTATGTACTCAGCGGGGAGGCAAGAGTTCCCAACTCCAGGGAGGGCCATCCCAGTCTGGGTCATTGGTAAGTATAAAAAATATATAAATTACTATAAATTTTTTAACATTTTTATACTGTACCAATGACCCAGACTTAGCTGAATAGTAAACAGGCTGGAGGGCCTAGGACATAGAGGAAAATCCAATAAGCTCAACTATATAGTAAAGAGGTAACCCCTTAAGGAGAAAAGGAGTATTAGGCTTTACATGTATCTTTCTTATTTAATATTAAATTAGAAAGATACACTACCCTTAATAATTGAGCACAATAACATTCATGTTCTCTATTAACATCCAGTATAACCCTTATACTAATTATTTTTAAAGCAAGCCAATAAATAAAGTAGTCCAGAGAATTGAGACTCTTTATAATCATTTAAAAGTGTCCGAGTATTGTATATTAAAGCCCGTTTGACACTTGACATATACAAATGCTTCACACCGAGCTACACTTTAAAAATAAGACATGAATGAATTTAAACATTAATATTACACTTTAAAACCATCCCGGAAGCGACTCAGAAATACTGACTTGGAGGAGGCATTCCCTTGCTTTTCACTATAAAGCAGGTGACCTAAGGGAACACCCGCCCCCCCCCCCCCCCCCCCCCCCTTCCCCTTGCCCTGGGTCAAATAGCCCAGAGCGAAGAGGGCAGCCGGACGGAGTCACTGCCGGAACAGAAAGCCTGCATAACTATAGTTGCAACTGTTTAGTGGACGACATTCTGAGCAACAGATAACGGACCTAAACAATGCAGGTCTCCAGAAATGGACTCAATATTTCTGAGATAAAAATTCGTAAATGTGGATGGCTGAGACCAATAAGCAGCCTTCATTAAATCTGTAATAGCAACACTATTAGCATAAGCCCAGGAAGTAGAAAGAGCTCTTACTTCATGAGCAGAAATCTTAAGCACAGACTGCTGAGAAGAAGATAAATCTTCATAAGCAGTACGGATAGTTAACTGAATCCATCTAGCAATAGAATGGACTGAAATGTCCTTTCTATTAGGCATCAAAGACAGAAAGAAACGTTTCCGTCCCTTTCTGATAAACTGAGATCTCTGTTTATAGATACGTAGTGCTCTAACAGGACAGAGTAAAGGCCTACGCCCATCTGAAGACGGAAGAGCCTTAATAACAATAGGTTCCGGATATTTATTAGGAGCCTGATTCTTAGCTAAAAAACCCACATTAGTAGTGAAGGTGATAGTGTTCCCAACACTACGATAATGAGAATCATCCACCGATAGTGCATGAAGCTCACTGACTCTTCTGGCAGAAGAGAAAGCTAAGAGAAAAGCTGTCTTATAAGATAAGAATTTGAAATCTACTGTCCCAAGAGGTTCAAATGGCTTTTCCTTCAATTTAAGGAGAACCCAAGCTAAATTCCACTTAGGAATTAATCTAAGAGTTCTGGGTCTATTTATCGAAAAGTTTCTAACCAACTTCGATAAAGAGACATTAGATCCAATTTGTAAACTATCATGATGTGCATAGGTATCAGATAACATAGATCTATAACCCTTTATAGTAACAGGCCGCAGTTTGATTTCGTCAAACAAGTATACTAGAAAGTTTGCAATGTCTGGTATAGAGGGAACAAATATATCCACAGAATGATCCCTACACCAACGACGAAAAACCTTCCACTTAGCCGCATAGTTTAGCGAAGAGGAGGTCCTCCTACAGTTAGAAATCGCGTCCACTGCTCGTCCTGTAAAGTGCTTGCCATGCAAGAAGGACCGCACAACGGAAAAACGTGAAGGTTGAGACCTTGCGGGTTGTGATGGAGTTGGCGCGATTTCCCCTGCCAAAGAAGATCCTCTCGTGGAGGAAGCTTCCGCGGTAGGTCCCACAACAGACACCTGAGTAGATTTATCCACGGTCTCTGTGGCGACAGAGATGCTACCAACAGAATCTTGCATTGAGATTGTTTTATCTTTAGCAATACTTGTTGAATTAACGGCGCTGGAGGATACGCATATCCTATCATTCCGTCCCAAGGGATCGACAGAGCGTCTACTGCAAATGCTCTTGGATCCGGTCACGGAGACACATACGTCTGCAACTGATTGTTGAGATGTGTCGCAAATAAGTCTATCATTGGCCGTTCCCATTGGTAGCAAATCTGATTGAATACTTGTTTGTTGAGAGTCCACTCCGACGGCAACAAGCGACCCTTTCGTGAAAGGGAGTCTGCTAGCACATTCAGACGACCCGGTATGTGACGGACCGAAAGAAGAACGTGATGTTCTAACGCAAACAGAAGGATTCTTTCCGTTAGATTGAACAACGGAACTGAATGAGTGCCTCCCTGATTCCGTATATACGCCACTACTGTCGTATTGTCGGATAGGATTTGGACATGAGCATCGTGAATAATGTCCATCCAGTGACGTAACGCAAGCCAAATTGACATCATTTCCTTGATGTTTATGTGCTTGCACAGGAATTACGGATCCCAAAGACCCTGGCATCTCGAATCCGTTGGGATTAATGATGCACCCCAACCTGTTTGACTGGCATCCGTCATAACGGTAAAACTCGGATCCGGCAACTGCAGCGGAACTCCTTGAGTTAACCACTGAATGTTTGCCCAAGTCTGAATCTCTTGTTTCACTTGATCTGACAAGAGAACGTCTACATCGAGCGAATGAATTTTCACACTCCAATTCTGAGTCAGGAAAATTTGAAGAGGACGTGTGCGTAGCCGCCCCATCGGAATGAGATCCGCGGCGGCTCCGCACAGACCTATCAGTCTCATAAATTCTCTCGCCGTGACTTTGTCTGCGTGCAGACAATAGCGAGCGTAACAACTGACTAATTTCGCTCTGGTTAACGGCAGACGAACGAGATTGTTGTGCGTCTTGAAGCTCATTCCCAGATGAGTGAATGACTTGGACGGCACCAGATCCGACTTCTCCTCGTTTACTATAAAACCGAGACGTCGGAGCAAAAGAAGAAGATTCTGAACATCGTTCTGAAGCGTTAACTCGTTGCCGTACCTCTGAAGAATGTCGTCCAGGTAGGCCGACGTTACCGCAGACGAATGAGCTCGGAAGTAGATCATTACCGAGTTCATTACCCGTGTGAAAGCCCAGGGTGCTAGATTCAATCCGAAGCACATCGCCCGGAATTGATACACCACTCCCAGGACTGCAAAGCGTAGATACTTTCGGAATGTCGGATGTACCATGACGTGAAAGTACGCATCTTTGAGATCTATGCTCGTTGCATAATCGTTCACCCGAATACTCGCTCTGACCGATCGAATCGTCTCCATATAAAACTTCGGAGCGACGATCAGCTTGTTTATCCAGCTCAAATCTATGACTGGACGGAACGAGCCGTCTGGTTTCGGAACCAGAAACAGATGGCTGTAGAATCCCAGAGATTCCTGGTTTTCTACGACCTCTACCGCGTTCTTCATTAAAAGAGACTGCACCTCTGATAACAGAGCGTCTCTTTTCTGTGGATTTGACGGAAGATGAGTCCACTTTGGACTTCGAGTTAATGGAGGCTTTCGTTTGAAGGATATCTTTAGACCTTCCGAAGTCACTCCTCTCACCCAAGGGTCGTCCGTAATCGACGCCCACTCTTGTGAAAAACTCGACAACCTTCCGCCAACCGGAACGCGATAGAGGTTTAAGCCATCACCTCCTGGACCTGCGAGGCCTGCGGTAGGAGAAACCATGTCTTCCACGACCCGCACCTCGCCTCGTCGACCTCGGGGCGTCCGACCGATTGTCCCGGCCTGAAGGACGTCCCGAACGAGAGTCGATATCCTGACGGTCTCTCGAATAAGACCAAGAGGACGCACCAGAACCTCTATAGGAACCTCTCTTGGGCGCATTAGACCCAGAAGTGCCTGTCTTATTCGTGTCTGCTGTATCCGACTTCTTAGGAGCCGATCTGAACAACAGAGAATCATTAGCTTTCTTTTTAATTTTATCATAAATAGCGGAAAGCTTGCCGTCAAAGAGAAGTTCTCCTGAGACCGAAGCGACTCTAAGAGAGTTCTTCACCTTAGAATCCACTAGTGTGGATGTAGCTAGGGCTGCGTCACGTCTAACCAACTCCAGATTTGCCACTGAAAGGGCGGAGTTACACGTGGAATAAGCTACTGCCCTTGAAAGAAGTCTTAAAGAGGATTGTATATCCTGAAACTCTTCCCCTTGAAGGCGCAGTGATAACGCCTTAGTAAGGTGATCTGCGTAAGATAAGGCATCTAAATTGGCTCTGTTAGACGCAATAGCTGTTTCCAACACCGCGGTTGGAATAGAAGCTGACGACGGTAATGATAGCTCTAAGTCTTCCGCCTCGTCGTCCATACGCAGAGGAACTCTCGGTATACCCTGTCCTGCCGTATCGAATTTATTCCTTGCATTAATGAAAGGCAGGTTGAGAGTATTAGCGGACAAGAAACCTGCTTTCCCCGTCCTGGAAGCAAGTTTAAATATAGCGTCGTTCAATAATTCAAATGTTCTAGCAACATTATTGGACTGCGACGGAAACTCGGGAGCGATGTCCCTGAACCGCTCAAAAAATTCAGAGTCCAATGACGCTATAATTCTCTTGTCCGGAAGCGCAGCAGTCTGGCCCGACGGAACAACTTGAGGGAGAAAGTGCCGGATGAAGTCCACGGCAGCTTTATGTTGTTCCGAAAGGGATAGCTCCAAGTCATCCGTATCCCTTTCACCATCCGGTCGGACCTCACGATGTTCCCGGTCGTCCGCCCCCGATGCTTCGGCGGAGCGTACCGACCCAGCGCCGTCGGATAATTCTCGATCCGACGCCGTTTCTGTCGGCTGCTGGGATGCTGCAATAAGCTGTGCTATCTGCACAAGAATGTCTGGCGTCGAGACCTGCGGAGGCGCAGTCTTTCGCTGCTTCGCCGAGGGCAGCTCCGCATCAGATGGCTCCCGCATACTTTTCCTATGCGAACGTCCGGAGTCCATCGGTCTCGAATCCCTGGCTGCCGGATGGTGTGACCTGGTCGCCGAAGAATCCTTCATCGGCGAAGCTGGTAATATATCGGCGGTCACGCAGCCAAGGTGCGGTCGTGTGCGCTGACGAGAAGAGGAAGCCTTAACAGTCTCTGCGGACTGCTTATACAACGGAGCGTCCCGAGCGACGGACGTATGCTCCGCTAAAGACACATTTTGTACCACAACATCTGGTCCCAGATGTTGTTGTACGAGAGAGGGACCTCTCTCGCTCGCGGCCCGGCTGGACCTGGACGAGCTATGAACCGGACTAAAAGGCTTCCTCCATTCTCGCTTACTATCCGCCGTCACTGGGTGTGCATCTATTATGTTTATACAGGGTTCATACACTTCTAAGGGAGAAAAATTCCATAACTTTTCCAAAACTTTTCAAGGACTTTCCAAGACCACCGGCGAGAAACTTTCCATACCTTTTCCATACGCCAGTGTCCATAAAATTTCGGCTTTTAAAACATCAGACTTGACAACAGAAGATATTATCTTGGATGCGTCACTATTATTATTGCTTGCACATTCAGTTTTTTTCGTTTGAAAGCTCATAAAAGAGTTGACTGTTTTTCTTGGATGTAGTTGCCTCCAAATATTTTTTTCCGTTCGAATGACTGACAAGTGCAGCTTCTCCCATATTGGCAATGTCAATCGATTTCGCACATGGAATGCATCTGGATTTCAGTTTATTAACATCTTTTTGTATCCAGCCACAAAACTTTGATTCTGATAGCCACTTTTCTCTGAAGCTACAATTGCAAGGCATGTTTTGCGATATATTTACAGATTTGCAAAAATGAGGTCATTCGCCGGTGTTTCTAAAGTGTCTTGATAATTTACATCCGCCGGTGTTTCTAAAATGCCCCGATAAATGCAAATAAAGACCGGCCAAATAGCAGATGTTCGTGAATTCCGACGACGCATGGAGATTTTCATTTTTTTTTTTGAAACAATATTCGGATTTTCGAAACAAATGATCGATTCCATAACTTTTCCATACACACCTCTTCTGTGTTCAGTTTTCTCCAAGACTTTTTCCAAACCAGCTCAAAAAAGGTGCCGTTTTCCAGACTTTTCCAGGGTATGGAAATTTTTTTTCTAATTTCCAAAACTTTTCCAGGATTCCAGACCCGCGTGCGAACCCTGTTATAGTGCTCGCATCACCCAAAATTTCCTCTTGGACCGCATCGGACGAACCCGGCTGCCGAACCATTCGGTGAATGGACGCTACACCGGGCGAGCTAGCGGACGACATTTGTCTAATCTCCATGAGCACTTTTGCCGCTAGCTCTGAATTCATTTGTGACGACGGACGCACACTTGAAGAAGATAACATGGAAACATCACCCTGTTCTGGTTCCTCTGAAATAGAAACTGAGAGAGTAGAGTGACCTTGCGGAGAAAGAGCCGGCATCGCTCTTTCTCCAGAAACAACATATCGTGACACACGTTTCCAATGTTTCTCATCCCAATGTTCACATATAGGACAGGGATTAATGCGAGAACACTGACTACAATTAATACAATGATCATGAAAGTCAGAGGAAGATTTCTTCCTATTACAATTTGAACAACGTCCCTTCATTGTGAAAGAACAACAATAAGTCCTAGTTACTCGCAAAAACCCCTGACACAAAGATACATAATAACATGATCCATTAATAAATGAAAAAACAATTGCAAAACAAAATAATTTTGAAAAAATATTTTTTCAGAGAAGCCCAAGTTGCTGAAAAGTAACGTTGAGCCCCGATGGATCCGATGGCAAAGTGTGGTCAAAAATTTTAAATTTATATAAAATAATTAATGAGACACTTTCGGATAATATAAATGTATCTTATAATGAGATAAACTACCACAAAGGCAAACAGCCCCCCTCAAAAAAGGCTGTTGCCAATGAAAACAAACAGTGTAAACACACTAGAAAACATGACTCCAGGCACTGAAAAAACTGGCCCGGAATCAGTCATCAATTACACGCTATCTGATGCAAAACAGAGACTCCCAGGGGAGAATCTGTAGAACATCAGATGGAAGATGCAGAACACAATCGTTATACACCCATGGGTGAAAACGTAACTATGGGAAAAATAACAGAAAACATTCTGTAACCAAGCAACTCTCCCAGGAAATTTTAGAAATGAAATTTCTCAAAAATATGCCAAAAGCATGGGAGAATTGCCGGGGGGGACTTTAGAAGGCTAGGGGAGAGGAAACACTGAATAAGCAGTGCAACAATTAGCAAGAATGACAACAAGAGGCCCATGCCTCGAAAATAGGCAACTTAACATAATTTCATCAAAAAATTTTAAGTACAGCCCTGATTATTTTTTGCCACTTCTTTTTCCTCTCCTCCTTCTATCCTCCTTAGAATCACATTTTCTCCAAAAATTACGTGTCTGGCATCCTTTAAACTGAGATTTACAAGCACAAAGATCAGTGAGATGTTGACTGATGAAGGTCCAAACAGAGAATGATAATTGGCGCCAATTTCGGGACGACTGCGTCACTGCGCATGCGCAGTAGAGGCGTAGTATGGAGGTCCTTTAGGACATGATTTCTTTTTGTTTTGGATGCAAATTTTGGGGATTGGGGGGCAAAATTTGTGTTTGGCCCTGGTTTTGTTAGAGTTAGCACCAGCTAAGTCTGGGTCATTGGTACAGTATAAAAATATTATAAGTTACAGCCCCGAACACATCCTTCCACTGTTCCTTCCCCTCATCCTCTTATTTCATTCTTGGATCCACCATTTCCATCATGATTTAGTGTCTGGCATCATTTTAACTGAGATTATAAGCACAGATATCAGTGAGATGTTACTGGTAGAAGAGCCAAACAAAGAATGAGGATTTGGCGCCAATTTCGGTACTTCCTTGACACAGCGCATGCGCAGTGGACAAAAGTATAGAGGACCATATAGGACATTGGATTTTTTTTATTTGAATGCAAATTTTTGGGATTGGGGGGGGGCAAAATTTGTGTTTGGCCCTGAATAATTTAGAGTTAGCACCAGCTAAGTCTGGATCATTGGTACAGTATAAAAATATGCCAGGCCTGGCAGGCTAAGAGTTAAAGCAGAGAATAAAATTGAAAGCTAAACAAGGATATCATCCGACTTTAAAGTCATATCAATCATCATTCACTTTCAGATACAATCTTCCCTTATGTCTATTCCGAGTTGCCTGGTTTGTTTAAAGTTGTGTAATCACAAAAAGTGGCTTTTCACTGGATGCATTAGCTTGTTGTTTGCTCAGCAGTTGAAAAAAAATGTTTACATAAAATTCTTTTGTTACCATTTATTTATGAAGAACTGCTTGCTAAACTAGAGCTCAGCTTGGTTGTAGCATGGTATCTTTGGAAAAAAATTATAAATTTAAAGTAATTTGTATATTTTTATACTTACTAATGGCCCAGACTAGCTGGTGCTTAACTCAAAGTTATTAAGGGCCAAACACAAATTTTGAACCCCCCCAATCCCCAAAATTTGCTTGCAAAACTGAAAATTAAAAGTCCTATCTGGCCCTCCATACATTTACTCTCTGCACATGCACAGATGTCAGGAAGTGACCGGAATTGGAGCCAACATCATTCTTTGTAGAAGAGAGTACTACATAAAAATTCAGCGGGGAGGAATGAGTGCCCACTCATGGGAGGGCCATCTCCGTCTGGGCCATTCGTAAGTATAAAAATATACAAATTACTTTAAATTTATAATATTTTTACACTGTAACCCAAATGCCAAGACTAGCTGAATCGTAAAAGGCAGAGGGCCTAGAACTGCAGAACTAGTACATCAAAATAGTTCCAATACTGTAATCCAAGGTTAAAGGAAATTAAAATTATTAGGAATTGCATGTGTGTCTCTCTATACAGTAATAGAGAAGACATATCATAAAAAAGGAGCTCAGATCAAGTAATTCCGTATACTTAGCATGAAGACTATGCTAATTGGATGTAACAAGTTCCCAATTTTTAAGGCTTGCCCGGACTAAGCTCCAAAAATTAGGATGGCGTATTTGAGAATGAGAGAATATCCCCCACAAACATAGGCTATATACAATAAAACTCAAGCATTATGCAGGATATAATTTCGGACAAAACAGCTTCACTCATAGTAACATATTTATCGAACCTGAGGAGAGGTAAAAAATCACCCCCCTTTTCTTTTGAAGGAATCTTCAAAAAGAAAGAGGGGAGCGCTCAGGAATAAGTAAACGCGGTACCAAAAAACAAAATAAATATTCGTCGAATAGGCACTCAGGTATTAAACATTATTAATATATGGTGCTTAATGCCATTTTAAAAGCTAAGGTTATAGCGACGATCCCGGTAATTAATATCGTCCGCTATATAACGTATATCGGAGTCAGCATATGCAAATAGGTCGAAAACAGGTGATATAATATATAACATACACATGTCGAATAGAACCACAATGAACGATCTCTGGAGAGTAAACACACTTCCGAGGTAACCAACAGGCGACCCCATTCAGGCATACAATAAATTCCAGTAACAACACTCCCAGACGTGTACTATCCAATATCTATGAAACTATAAACGTGCGAATATACGAGAGTGTAAAACAAGGTGTATTCGATTGGGTACCGACATGAATAGAAACCTAGATCTAGAAATGAAAGTAGGTATAATAAACATGCTCGAGACGGACCGCACAAAATAATTAATAATTTCTAAGGTCCATAACATACAATAATGTGTCTGCCTAATAATTCATTATTATGCGCGTGAGCATTGAAATCCCACATGGAATCATCAGAATACCAGTTACCTGGCTAGGCAGACTCCAAGGTACCCAAAGACTAGCAACTTATTTATGATGAATTATGAGCTTGTATATGACATACAGACGAACAGCCACAGGAAACCACCCAACTAAAAAGTGGATGTGCCCATGAGGTCACCATAGAACATGGCCCAGCTGCCAATCGAGAAGTCATGAAATGCATGTATGTATTTAAACTCATATGAGGCTTACAGGAAGAAAACTATGTCTTGCCCGGTAATCACCTCTAAACACATTGGCAGTGGGGGGGTGGGGGGGGGGGATTCAAAGTCATATCGAACCCTCCTCACCTTAGTCATAAAATAATATAGGAACCACAATGGTTCCCTCACGTCTAACCGACTCCATTATGCCACTATGGGCGGAGAAGAACGTGAAAAACAAAAACTTCTCCTGATAAAGAAGGTGCTTTCGTGGAGGAAGCTTCTGGGGAACGTCCCATAACAGACACCTGAGAAGACTGATCCAAGGTTTCTGTGACGACAGAGGTGCTACTAATAGGATTCATAATGAGACTGTTTGCTCTTAAACATAACCTACTGAATCAACAGAATTGGAGGACATGCATATCTTATCATTCATCCCCATGAGATCAACAGAGCATCTACTGCATACACTCGATGGTCTAGACAAGGCAACACGAACGACGGTAACAGATTGTGCATTGCAAACAGATCTATCATGGGGCGACCCCTTTGATAGCAAATCTGCCCAATTACTCGCTTGTTGAGTGTCCACTCCAATTGCAACAGGTGACCTTTCCGAGAGAGCGAGTCTGCTAGTACGTTCAGATGACCCAGTATATGACGGATAGAAAGCTCAACATGATGATTCATGACGTATAGGAAAACCTTCTCCATTAGTTGGCATAACAGAAAAGAATGGGTGCCGCCTGGTTCCCGATGTATGCTACTACTGTCGAGTTGTCCGACCAAATCTGAACATAGATGTCCGTTATTATGTGAATTCAATGTTGTAGCGCTAGCCATATTGACATCATCTCTTTGATATTTATGTGTTTCTCCTGGAACTGAGGGTCCCAAAGACCCTGACACTTCAAGTCTGCAGGACTTAGGGTAGCGCCCCAACCCGTCTGACTCGCATCCATCATAATCGTGAAAGCCAGATCCAGCAGTTGCAGCGGAACTCCCTGAGTTAACCACTGAATATCTGCCCAAATCTGAACCCTTGTTTTATTAGGTCTGTTAAAACACTACTGGTTCAAGCGAAAGCGTCTTCACACTCCAGTTCTGAGTAAAGAATATCTGGAGGGGACGTGCTCGCAGGCGGCCCATCGGAATGAGATCCGCACAGCTCCAACAGTCGCATGAATCCCCTCACTATTAATGCGTCTGAGTGTAGACAAAAGCGAGCATAACAACTGATTAACTTCGCTCTGGGTAACAGCAGATGAACCAGATTGTTGTGAGTCTCAAAGCTCATTCCCAAGTGAATAGACAACTTTACAGAGCTAGATCCAACTTTTTCTCATTTACGATAAAACCGAGACGTCAGAGTAATAGAAGCAGACTCTGAACATCATTCTGAAGAATAATTCTGTTGCCATATCTAGTGATGAACTGATTATCAAAACTTGCTATCAACCGATTACCTGTTATTTCTCTGCCGATTATGCCGATTCTGATGGCTGAAGAAGGACACGGAAGAAAATCTGTTGGTGCCTGTTATACTACAGAATTTCGTTGATAAATCATCAATTACGAAAGCTTAATACCACATAAGTTCTCAGAGTATGAATAATTAGTGCTGGGCAATATTAGCCAAAATAATATTTGCATTTTGGTTGGAGTGTGGGGAAAAGATCGTTATTAACGATACAATCACACGATATTGTTCTCGTGAATATTGTGTTTTATTCCGGTAAATTGTGTTAATATGGTTTTGTGTAAGGATACAATACACTTGGCTGTATTAACCAGGAATATACTGAGCACACATAATTTGTGTCTTAAATTAATAATAATTTTGATGTTAATGTGTGTTGTGAAGTCGTATGACGCATGGTTTACACGTTTGTCAGAATGTACTATTCAATATTCTTTTTTCAATGTGTTACCTCCCTTGATTTGTTTCTCTTTACATAAACTCTACAATCTTCAGGAAATGGTGGTGATCCCGTTCGATTGCAGTTGGTAAGTTCCGTAATATCTCTGCTCTGCAAATCCCTAAATTTTCTGCTATGCACTACACACGTGGGGAAACTTTATTGAAATGGCCAGATATCAAAGGGATTTTCAATAGTCAGTGTTAAATTTACAATAACCGGAAACTGCTGGTTGTCATAATCGGCTGAAGCCCCATAACCGGCTGGTTCAGATTGCCGATTCCGATTATCAGTTCATCACAAGCCGTATCCCTGTAGAAGGACGTCCAAGTAAGCCGATGTTACTGCAGACGAATGAGCTCGTAAGTATGACATTACCGAGTTCATTATTCGAATGAACGCCCAGGGGGCCAGGTTCAGACCAAAGCATGTTGCTCTGAACTGATACACCTTCCCTTGTACAGCGAACCGCAGGTACTTTTAGAATGCCGGATGTACCAGGACATGAAAGTACGCATCCTTAGATCTATGTTTTCCGCATAGTCGATCTTTCCAACGCTCACTTTTACCGACCGAGTGGTCTCCATAAATAAATTTTTGTAGCCATGATAAGCTTGTTATCCAGCTCAAGTCTATTACCAGTCGGAACGAGCCGTCTGGCTTCGGTACGAGGAACAGGTGACTGTAAAAATCTTGAGAATCCTGATTCTCGACAACCTGTACTGCTTCCTTTGATAAGAGAGCTTATACCTCCAGTAGGTGAAACTCTCTTGTGCAAGAATTTGATGGACGATTTGTCCAACACGGACAACTTGTTAGTGGGGTTTTTGATCGGAATGATAGCCGTAAGCCATCCAAGACTACACTTCTCACCCACTGATCTTAGTGATTGTTATCCAGTTTTTTGCGGAGCTTGATAACCTTCTGCCAACTAGCCAGCAATAGAGGTCAAAACCATCACCTGTATGACCTGCGAGGCTTACGAGAGGAGGAACCACGTCCTCCCCGCAAAAAACCTTGTCTTGTCGGTCTAGGGGCATCTGACCTATAGTCCCGATCAGACCTACACCCCTTTCCCGAGCCGCTATACTGACGACCTCCAGAGTAATTATAAGAGGGTTTCCTGTACCCTCATAAGGAGTTTCCTTTTGATGATTTTTGTCTGGAACGCCCTCCTTTACTCTTGTCTGCTGAAGCGGGTCGTTGATACACCGACTTCAAAAGCAGAGCACTAGATGCTTTCTTTGTAGCCTGTATCATAGACTAATGAAAGCTAGTCGTCGAAAATAAAATGTCCGCAAACCGGAGCGACTCGGAGAGAGCTTTTCACCTTGTCATCTTATCAGTGATGACAATGCAAGGGCAGCATCACATTTGATTAACCCTAGATTAGTGGGCGGAGTTATACATGATATACATAATTGCCCTAGAAAGAACTATAAGAGAGGTACGAATGTCCTCAAATTCCTTTCCCTTGAGACGTTGCGCCATAGCTCTTGTAAGGTGATCTCAGTAAGACATAACGTCCAAATTCGCTAAATTTGAAGAAATTGCCATCTCTATTGTGTCTGAGCGAATAGTGAATGATACAGGTAAGGATACCTCTTGATCCCCGACCTGCTCATCCAAACGCGGAAGATCTCTCTGAACATCTTCCCTGATCATTTTTAAATGAATGTGGTCCAAAAAATGGTATGTATAAGGAAGATAAGAAACCGCCTTCTTCCTCGCACTCAAGAGGATAAATATGACATTGTCTATATGGCCGAAGGCCTGCGACACCTGCATAAACTGAACCGGAAAAGAAAGGACTTCCTCCTTTGTCCAGATATAGTGTGTATCCAACGATGTGAGCGGTTTCTCTCTTGATGTTGCAGCATTCTGATTTGGCAGAACAAAATCAGGATAGTATTGATGGATGAAAAAACCATCACAACCATGTACTGTTCCAAAAGGGAAGGGTAATCCACTTCCTTATCCCTTTCACCATCCGAGAGAATCAGTTGTGAATCTCGGTCCATTGCATCTGAGTGAACAGACGACTGGACCGACCCAGCACCGTCCGACAGCTCAGATTCTGAGTCTGAGGGAGGCTGCATCTGCACTTACTGGGGTGTTGCGATCAGCTGCGCAATTTGCGACAGCAAGTCCATCATTGAGGCCTGAGGAGCAGCGGTCTTCCGTTCCTTAGCCGCATGCTGCTCCTGGGATGATGTGTTGAAAACGGATCCTTTCTCCGAATGACCCGATGATCAAAGCCTCGTCTCCCTAGCTACCAGATGGTCCGACTTCACGGGTGAAGAGTGGTTCCTTCTTCATGCAACAGGCTGGATATCCAGGTAGCTAGGATGCAGTCGTGTGTGCTTAAATAACGTAGCGGAGGAAGCCGTGACTGAAGCCGACCCCGGCTGCAGACTAGAGGAGCTTCCCGAGCGGCAGGCGGACATATGCTCCATCTTGTGCAAGTTTCCAACCAGAAAACTTCGTTTCGGACTTGTGAAACGTAGCGGGGAGGAAGCCATGACTGAAGCCGACCCCAGCTTCAGACTAAACAGAGCGTCCCAAGTGGAGGGCAGACATATGCTCCGGCTTGTGCAAGTTTCTCAAAACAACATCTGACCCCAGACGTTGCTAGATTAGAGAGGGGGGCCTCTCCCACACACAGTCTATCAGACCTCGCCAAGAACAACAACTTGCTGACTTCCTCCCTATTTCCGTCGTCGCTGGGTGAGCTATTTATATTATAGTGCTCGGTCTACCCACATCCACTTCTTATGACTGCAACGGACTTACCCGGTGTCACGGCACCCGTGGACGGAGTACTGCTTCACCGGCCGAGCTAGCAGCTTGGAAGAGATTAAAACCCTTAACAAAAGGCCCTAACTCTTGCAATAACTAGAACTATCACTGAAGGTGATTAATACCCCCGCTTTGGGTTTTTAGAGGAATGCACTTCTGATCATGTAGGCGAAGGCCATAAGGAAATGTATACATAAAGATCATTTTTTGTTGTTGAAATTTGTATTTGCATGTGGCCTTCCACAGAACAGCACTGAATACTTAAAGAGCCCACACATATATGGTTTACATTTGGAAAAACACATTTACAATGTGCAACATGTATTCAAAATCGGTTCATTAATGTAGGAAGAGTTGCACACACAAGAATCCCATTTGAAAACCCATAATAAATCCAAGTTAAAGGGAGATAACCTGGTTAAAATTGTCGCAGATCAAAAATCTTGGAATATGCGCATGTTCACTTAGTAGTGATGATGTCTGAAAAGTTTTGTCCAAATTGATTGATAAATGTAGGAGGAGTTGCGCACACAAGAATTTCATGTAGAAACCCATAATAAATCTAAGTTAAAGGGAGATAACCTAGTTAAAATTGCCACAGCTCAAAAATTTTGGATTATGCGCATGTTCACTTAGTAGTGATGATGTCTGTAAACTTTCATCCAAATTGATTGATAAATGTAGGAGGAGTTGCGCACACAAGAATTTCATGCAGAAACCCATATTAAATCAAAGTTCAAGAGAGATAACCTGGTTAAAATTGTCGCAGATCAAAAAGTTTGGAATATGCACATGTTCTCTTACTGGAGATGATGTTTGAAAGGTTTCATCAAAATCGGTTCATTAATGTAGGAGGAGTTGCGCACACAAGAATTTTTTCGAACGGAAAGACATAATAAATCTAAGTCAAAGGGAGATAACCTGGTTAAAATTGTCGCAGATCAAAAATCTTGGAATATGCGCATGTTCACTTAGTAGTGATGATGTCTGAAAAGTTTTGTCCAAATTGATTGATAAATGTTGGAGGAGTTGCGCACACAAGAATTTCATGTAGAAACCCATAATAAATCTAAGTTAAAGGGAGATAACCTAGTTAAAATTGCCACAGCTCAAAAATTTTGGAATATACGCATGTTCACTTAGTAGTGATGATGTCTGTAAACTTTCGTCCAAATTGATTGATAAATGTAGGAGGAGTTGCGCACACAAGAATTTCATGCAGAAACCCATATTAAATTAAAGTTCAAGAGAGATAACCTGGTTAAAATTGTCGCAGATCAAAAAGTTTGGAATATGCACATGTTCTCTTACTAGAGATGATGTTTGAAAGGTTTCATCAAAATCGGTTCATTAATGTAGGAGGAGTTGCGCACACAAGAATTTTTTCGAACGGAAAGACATAATAAATCTAAGTCAAAGGGAGATAACCTGGTTAAAATTGTCGCAGATCAAAAATCTTGGAATATGCGCATGTTCACTTAGTAGTGATGATGTCTGAAAAGTTTTGTCCAAATTGATTGATAAATGTAGGAGGAGTTGCACGCACAAGAATTTCATGTAGAAACCCATAATAAATCTAAGTTAAAGGGAGATAACCTAGTTAAAATTGCCACAGCTCAAAAATTTTGGAATATGCGCATGTTCACTTAGTAGTGATGATGTCTGTAAACTTTCGTCCAAATTGATTGATAAATGTAGGAGGAGTTGCGCACACAAGAATTTCATGCAGAAACCCATATTAAATCAACGTTCAAGAGAGATAACCTGGTTAAAATTGTCGCAGATCAAAAAGTTTGGAATATGCACATGTTCACTTAGTAGAGATGATGTTTGAAAGGTTTCATCAAAATCGGTTCATTAATGTAGGAGGAGTTGCGCACACAAGAATTTGTTCGAATGGAAAGACACAATAAATCTAAGTCAAAGGGAGATAATCTGGTTAAAATTGTCGCAGATCTAAAATCTTGAAATATGCGCATGTTCACTTAGTAGTGATGATGTCTGAAAAGTTTTGTCCAAATTGATTGATAAATGTAGGAGGAGTTGCACGCACAAGAATTTCATGTAGAAACCCATAATAAATCTAAGTTAAAGGGAGATAACCTAGTTAAAATTGCCACAGCTCAAAAATTTTGGAATATACGCATGTTCACTTAGTAGTGATGATGTCTGTAAACTTTCGTCCAAATTGATTGATAAATGTAGGAGGAGTTGCGCACACAAGAATTTCATACAGAAACCCATATTAAATCAAAGTTCAAGAGAGATAACCTGGTTAAAATTGTCGCAGATCAAAAAGTTTGGAATATGCACATGTTCACTTAGTAGAGATGATGTTTGAAAGGTTTCATCAAAATCGGTTCATAAGTAGAGATGATGTTTGAAAGGTTTCATCAAAATCGGTTCATTAATGTAGGAGGAGTTGTGCACACAAGAATTTGTTCGAACGGAAAGACATAATAAATCTAAGTCAAAGGGAGTTAAAATTGTCGCAGATCAAAAATCTTGGAATATGCGTATGTTCACTTAGTAGTGATGATGTCTGAAAAGTTTTGTCCAAATTGATTGATAAATGTAGGAGGAGTTGCGCACACAAGAATTTCATGTAGAAACCCATAATAAATCTAAGTTAAAGGGAGATAACCTAGTTAAAATTGCCACAGCTCAAAAATTTTGGAATATGCACATGTTCACTTAGTAGTGATGATGTCTGTAAACTTTCGTCCAAATTGATTGATAAATGTAGGAGGAGTTGCGCACACAAGAATTTCATGCAGAAACCCATATTAAATCAAAAGTTCAAGAGAGATAACCTGGTTAAAATTGTCGCAGATCAAAAAGTTTGGAATATGCACATGTTCACTTAGTAGAGATGATGTTTGAAAGATTTCATCAAAATCGGTTCATTAATGTAGGAGGAGTTGCGCACACAAGAATTTGTTCAGATGGAAAGACACAATAAATCTAAGTCAAAGGGAGATAACCTGGTTAAAATTGTCGAAGATCAAAAATCTTGGAATATGCGCATGTTCACTTAGTAGTGATGATGTCTGAAAAGTTTTGTCCAAATTGATTGATAAATGTAGGAGGAGTTGCGCACACAAGAATTTCGTGTCCGGAAAGACGTACGGACGGACGTACAGATGGACGGACGTATGGACGTACGGACGTACAGGGCGATTCCTATATAGCCCCCACTTCTTCGAAGCGGGGGTATAATGAGCACTGCAGTTAGCTCTATATGCCCCACAGAGTGTGACGATGGTAGCACACTTGGAAGGGTGTCAGAATATCATCACCATGTTCATGTTCCTCTGAAATGGAAACTGACAGAATGAATTAAAATGCGGTGAGAGCCCTGATCCTCAGAACCTCACTGCCCACAACGTACCGTGACACCCGACTGCAACATCAGTCATCCCAGAGAACACAAGAATGACAAGAGTCCGCAGGAGTGTATCAACTAAAGTTGATATCAGTCCTCCAATCTCCACAACAATATATATATATATAACTGAGATACATGAATAATGGCAATCATAATTAAACAAAGGGAACATTAAGAGCCCAAGGGCATCGTGATAGAGCCTAAGTGTGGGCAAAAATCCAAATTTTTGGAGCTATACTACCGGAATAATAATCCATGTATCCTAGAGTATACTACAGTAATAGAATATAAAAAACTACCTTTTTATGAGGATGCTGACAATATAAACAACGTCAATGTAAACGAGACATCAGGCATACAAAAAGGCCCAAAGTCAGAAACAATTGAAATGCTATCAGATGCAAAGCTAGATCTTCATACGAAGAAAAAACGATACATCGGATAGAAATACAAGACTAAATGACCTAACACCCCTAGGGTGAGGACGTAACCCTGGGGAAAAAACAGAATAATATTCTGTAATATATGTTAAACTCCCAAGAAATTTAATAAAAAATTTCAATAAAAAATAGCCAAAAAACTTAAGAGTTTAACAGGAAGGGTTCATGGAAGGATAGGGAAGGAATAGTTAACAAACAGTGGAAAAATCATTATCAAAAATGATCACGTCGAGCATATGTCCCGAAATTGGGAAACATAAAATAATTTTATAAATATTATAAAGTTACAGCCCTGAACGTCCAAAACCACCGATGAACACTTCCTTCATCCAATAACAGCCTTGTATCCACCAATTTTTGCATTGATTTGTGTCAGGCATCCTCAAAAAAGGAGATTTAAAAGCACAGATGTCATTTCATTGTTGTTGACTTTAGGGCCAAGCAAAGAATGATGTTGGCACCAATTCCGATCACTTCCTGACGCCTGCACATGCGCAGAGAGTAAATATGGAGGGCCAGATAGGACTTTTAATTTTCGGTTTTGCAAGCAAATTTGGGGGATTGTGGGAGGTTCAAAATTTGTGTTTGGCCCTTAATAACTTTGAGTTAAGCACCAGCTAGTCTGGGCCATTGGGTTACAGTGTAAAAATATACTCATGTTACAAATCACCTTTGAAAAATAATCTAGCACTCTACCAGTTAATTTTTCAAGATTTTGTTAAAAAACATCAATTAAAAGTTGCAGTAAGCTTAAACTGTAACCCGGCCTTTGCTTTGATGATAACATATTGTGGTTTGAAATTGGTTCAAAAACACGATTTTTGCTATGTGTAACTTACAGATCTATTAGAGAATGCATAACCGATTACTGGCAAAGACTTGATGAAAAGATAGAATTATCTCTGACCAGAAATCCATCGGTTATTATTGCCGGTGACCTCAACTGTGACTTATTCCAGACATCTGGTCCTCTACAACAAATTATTACGAAATTCAATCTGACCAACACTATCACTGAGGCAACATGAATAACCCATACCAGTGAAACATTAATCGACCAAATAATTGTTAGCGACTCAATATGTGTTAAACATTCAGGAACATTAGATATGGCAGGCTAGTCTGACTATAATGCAGCATATATCCTATATCTCTCATATCAGAGCAAATAATACCCTATCTACCAGAACAGTATGGAACTATAAAAGAGCCGACTTCAGAAAAATGAATTCCACAATTTCGTCAACTGATTGGGAAGATCTAATTTGTAAACCAGACAATATTAATGACTCGCTGAACAATTTTCTGACAGTATTCTTTGAAATCGCTCATCAATGTATACCAACGTACACTACTACAGTTCGAAATGAAAGTGTCAATGACACTGTAGCTCAACTTGTCAAGACATGTACATGTATAGTATGTGACACAGCATTGACAAACATCTAGGTAATGACCTGATAACAAAGGTACATATAAAGTATTGTAACGGCCTGTACATAAATACTGATCGTAGCCTGTAACAAATGTATAGGTAAAGCACTGTAAAGGTGGGTGACAGTCAGATGCTAAACTAGAAAAGAAATCTTTGAGTCCCAGAGGGGTCTGACTGAACCCCAAAATATTTGTTCTCATAGCACAGTGATAACAAAGGCACCCCAAAACACACTCATTCCTGTCCCAAGGTGAAAACAAAGGTACCCAAGAAGTTTTGTGAAGATCAGTTCATAAATACGAGCTGTATAGAAGTTGTGACAAAAAACTGATTGGACCTAATTTCATTACAAAATGGCCACTGGCAGCCATCTTGAATTTTGGACCGCACTCAGAAACACTCGTTCTCATCCCAAGGTGATAACAAAGGTACCCAAGAAGTTTCGTGAAGATCGGTTGATAAATACAGCCTCTAACCCGAGCCGTATTGACATGTGCACTTACAGAGTATAAGTAGCACTAAATAAATCCAAATTCATCTAATTTGCATAATTTCTGCACGAGAAAAAAACCCGTACTGTATGTGATGTATTCCATTTTACTAAACATTCATACAAAAAATTATTCAAAATCAGAACTTTCATACAGAAGTTCTGTACAAAAGACTGATTGCAATAATTTTGGTACAAAATGGCTGCTGGTGGCCATCTTGAATTTCGGACCACACCCAAAAACACCCGTTCTCATCCCACGGTGATAACAAAGGTACCCAAGACGTTTCGTAAAGATCGGTTCATAAATACGGCCTCTAGCCTGAGCCATATTGATATGTGTACTTACTGTGTGTAAGTAGCACTGAAAATATCAAAGTTCATCTAATTTGCATAATTTCTGCACGAGAAAAAAACTGTATTATATGTAATGTATCCCATGGTACTAAACATTCACACAAAAAATTATTCAAATCAGAGCTTTCAGGTGGAAGTTCTGCACAAAAATCTGGCAGCCATCTTGAATTTCGGACCGCACTCAGAAACAATAGATCTCGTCCCAAGGTGATAGCAGAGGTACCCAAGACGTTTTGTGAAGATCGGTTGATAAATACAGCCTCTAGCCCGAGCCATATTGATATGTGTACTTACTGTGTGTAAGTAGCACTGAAAATATCAAAGTTCATCTAATTTGCATAATTTCTGCACGAGAAAAAAACTGTATTATATGTAATGTATCCCATGGTACTAAACATTCACACAAAAAATTATTCAAATCAGAGCTTTCATGTGGAAGTTCTGCACAAAAATCTGATTGCCTCTAATTTCAAACAAAATGGCTGCCAGTGGCCATCTTGAATTTCGGACCGCACCCAAAAACACTCGTTCATGGCCCACGGTGATACCAAAGGTACCCAAGAAGTTTCGTAAAGATCGGTTCATAAATGCGGCCTCTAGCCCAAGCCGTATTGGCATTTGCACTGACAGTGCGGAAAGTAACACTAAATACATCAAAGTTAGTCTAGTTTGCATAATTTACGTATGAGAAAAAACCCCGTATTATATGTGATGTATCCCATGGTACTAAACATTCATACAAAAAATTATTCAAATCAGCGCTTTCATATGGAAGTTCTGTGCAAAAAACAGATTTCTGCATTGTCGGTACAAAATGGTGGCTGGCTGCCATCTTGAATTTTGGACCGAACCCCAAAACACTCGTTCTCGTCCCACGGTCATAACAAAGGTACCCAAGAAGTTTTGTAAAGATTGGTTCATAAACACGGCCTCTAGTCCGAGCCGTATTGAATTGTTGACGGACAGATGGACAGACGGACGACTGGCCATGGCATAAGATCAAATTTGGCTTCGCAAAAGTTGAGCTAAAAATTATAGACCATGGTTTGATAGCACAATACGTAGGGAAATCCGTCACAGAGATCGTGCTACGAGAAATGCTATGAAACATAATATCCCGGACAGTTGGCAAAAATACAAATCACTTAGAAATAAAGTTAATAACAAGAAAAAGTTTGCTAAAGATAAATACATGAGCAAAGTTGACGAATCGTTGTCATCGAGTCCGTATCCCAAACAATTTTGGCATGTTGTGAAAGGATTCCTTAATGACTTTATCCCCGAAACTAGCATTCCACCATTTTATCACACATTACAATCTAAACATGAAATAATTGATGATGACATAGGTAAAGCTAATCTCCTAAACATGACTTTCAAAGACAACAGCAAACTCGATAACGTAAATCAGACATTTCCATATTTCAAACATCGGTGTTCGAAACATTGTAGCCAAATTACATTTACTGAAGAAGATATCTTCTCTGTCTTAGGCAGTCTAACCATAAAAAAGCCAATGGAAATGATGGCATCAGCCACAGAATGTTAAAAGAAACTAAATATACTATTTCCAGACCACTTTTTCTTCTGTTCAGTAAGTCCTTAAGTGCATGCACATTCCCAGATGACTGGAAACTTGCGAATGTTATCCCACTGTACAAAAAAGGAGAACGTTTCAATCTCAGCAATTACTGACCAATTTCTCTACTGTCTTGCTTGGGCAAAGTCATGGAAAGAATAGTATTCAAAGAACTGCATACGTTTTTCTCTGATAATAACTTGTTTTATAAAATACCAGTCCGGGTTCTTACCGAAGAACAGTACAGTTTTTCAACTTATAGAAATATAACACAGTCTTTGCAATGCAGTGGACAAGAATCTTATAACATGTGGAGTATTTTGTGATATAGCAAAAGCAATCGATAGAGTGTGGCACCATGGAATATTATTCAAACTAAAGCAATATGGCACGTCTGGTCCTTTCTTGTCTTGGTTCCATAGTTATTTAAGCAACCGGAAACAACAAGTCCAAGTAAATGGTAGCTATTCAGAGTATGTAAATGTAGAGTATGGTGTGCCACAAGGCTCAGTATTAGGCCCCCTTTTATTTTTAGTCTATATAAATGATAGCTGATATGATTGAGTCAGTTACTAGTTTGTTTGCAGACGACACATGTTTTACGAACAGCCAGGAGCAAATTCAATATCTTGAGACTAACATTAATCTTGACATAGTGAAACTTATTCAGTGGGCCGACACATGGCTTGTAAGCTTTAATGCACAGAAAACACAAACAATCTTGTTTACACTTAAAAGAGATATAACATATCCAGATTTACATTTTGCATGTGAATCTCTCTCATTTGTTCACACACACACAAACATCTTGGTTTAAATATCCAATCCAATTCATCATTGGATAATCAAAATGAACAAATCTGTAAAAGGGCTAGTTCTAGAATTTCGCAATTAAGAAAAGTTAAAAAATTTATAGTAATTTATATATTTTTTATACTTACCAATGACCCAGACATAGCTGGTGCTAACTCTTAAAATATAGGGCCAAACACAAATTTTGCCCCCCAATCCCCAAAATTTGCATCTAAAACTAAAGAAAACATGTCCTGAAAGGCCCTCCACACTTCGCCCCTACTGCGCATGCGCAGTGTCAAGGACGTTCTGAAATTGGCGCCATTAATCATTCTAATAACCAGTGCCTGGTAAGCGCTATGTACTCAGCGGGGAGGCAAGAGTTCCCAACTCCTGGGAGGGCCATCCCCGTCTGGGTCATTGGTAAGTATAAAAAATATATAAATTACTATAAATTTTTTAACATTTTTATACTGTACCAATGACCCAGACATAGCTGAATAGTAAAAAGGCTGGAGGGCCAAGGACATAGAGCAAAATGGAATACGCTCAATAAAATAAAATAGAGTCATCCCCTGTAGGGAAAAAGAAGTAATAGGCCTTACATGTATCTTTCTTATTTATGATAAATTAGAAAGATACAACACCTTCCAAAATTGAGCTTCATACATCCATGTACTCTATTAATATCCAGTATAATCCTTATACTAATAATTTTTAAAGTAAGCCAATAAATAAAGTAAGTCTAGAGAATAGAGACTCTTATACTCCTAAAAGTGTCTGAGGATTGCATAATCATGTCCGTTGACATATGCAATAATCAAAAGCTATACTTTAAAAACTAAGACTTGAATGAATTTTAAAAACCTAAACTTCTCACTAAACAACCATCCCAATAACAGCTCAGAATTACTAACTCCGGAGGAGGTATCCCCTTGTTTTCATAGTAAAACAGGTGACCCAAGGGAACACCCTCCCCCCCCCCCCCCCTTTTTCTTGCCCTGGGTCAAATAGCCCAGAGCGAAGAGGGCAGCCAAACGGAGACACTGCCGAAACAGACAGCCTACCTAGCTATAGTAGCAACTGTTAAGTGAATGACATTCTGAGCAGTAGATAATAGACCTAACAATAGAGGCCTCCAGAAATGGACTCGATATTTCTAAGATAAAATTCATGAATGTGGATGGCTGAGCGCAATGAGCGGCCTTCAAAAATCTATAATAGTGACACTATTAATGTAAGCCCAAGAAGTAGAAGAACTCTTACTTCATGAGCCGAAATCTTAAGCACAACTGCTAAGTCAATGATATACCATAAGCAGTACCGATAGTTAATAGAATCCATTAACAATAAAATGGAGCGTAACGTCCTTCTACTAGACATCAAAGACAGAAGAAGCTTACGCCCTTTGTAATAAACAGATATCTGTTTATAAATACATAAACTGTACCCGGAAAGAGTAAAGGCCTATGCCCATACGAAGACGGAAGGACCTTAAAATAATAGGTTCCGGATAATAGGAGCCTAACTCTTATGCAACAATCCAACCTAAATAGTAACGGAAGTATTGATTCCGAAACTATGAAAGTGAAAATCATCCATCGATAGTGCATGAAACTCACTGACTCTACAGTAAAAGAGAAACCAACAGAATTACTGTCTAAAAGGTCAGAATTTGAAAACTACTGTTTCCAGAGGCTCAAATGATTACTTAGCTAAATAAGAACCGAAGTTAAAATCCGTATAGGAATTTAATCTAAAGATTCTAAGTCTATTTATCAAAAAGTTACTAACTGACTTAGATAAAGAGACAAAAGACTCAATTGTAAACTATCGTAGAGTGCATAGGTATGAGGTAACATAAACCTATAACCTAAATAATAACAGGCTGCAGTAGATCTTGTGAAACAAGTATACTAAAAAATAGCAATGAGTAGTATGGAGGGATCAACAATATGAACATAATGATCCCTACACCACGACGGAAGAGCCTCCACTTTAGCCGCATAGAATAGCGAAGAAGAGGATCTCCTATAGTAAGAAATCGCGTCCAAAGTTCGTCCAGTACAGTGCTTACAATGCAATACGGACCACACAACGGAATACATGAAGGTTGCGACCTTGCTGGTTGTGATAAAGATGACACGATTTACCCAGTGAAAAAGATCCTCACATAGAGGAAGGTTTCACGTTAAGATCCACAGTAGACAAGAGAGTAAATTACTCATGATCTCTGTGAAGATAGAGATGCTATCAACAGAAATGTATTGTGGTTGTTTATCTTAGCCATACCTGCTAAAACAACAGCGCCGGAGGATACGCGTATCCTATCATTCCGTCCTATAGATCAATAGAGCGTTAACAATATTAGCTCAGAGATCTGGACAAGCCAACACATACGTCTGCAATTGATTAGCAAGCTGTGTCATAAATAAATCATCATTGGGCGCTCCCATAGATAGCAAATCTGATTGAATACTTGTTTGTTGAGAGTCCATTCTGACAGCAACAAGCGACCCGTAAGAGAACGGGAGTCCGATAAAACAATCAGACGACCCGGAATATGACGGACCAAAACTGAACTTGGTGTACTATAACCAACAGACGGATTCTTTCCATTAAATTGAATAATGGAAACGAAAGAGTGCCTCCCTGGTTCCGGAGATACGCCACTACTGTCGCATTAAAGGACAGGAATTTGGGCATGCGTTTCTGAATAATGTTCATGCAATGACATAAAGCAAGCCTAAAAAACATTATTCCGCGGAAGTTAAACTGATTGCTAAAAGACTGCGAAACCCAAAGACCCTGGCACTTCGAATCCGTAGGGATCAGTATTATATCCCAATCTGTTTGACTGGCAACCGTCATAACAGCCACACTCGGGTCCGGCAACTGCGGCGGCACTCTCTGAGTCAACCACCGAATGTTTGCCCCAGTCTGAATCTCTTGTAACACTAGATAGACAAGAGAACGTATAAATCGAGCAATTCATGGATTGCCGAAAAGTTGCCGTCGAAGAGAAGCTCCTCCGAGAACGAAGCGACTCTGAGAGAGTTCTTAACCTTACTATCCACGCGTGTGGATGTAGCTAGGGCTGCGTCACGTCTAACTAACTCCAATCAGCCACTGAAGGGCGGAGTTATACGTGAACAAACTACTGCCCTCAAAAGAAATTACATTGAGAATAATATCCCGTAAATCTTTTCTTGAAGACGTAATGATAACGCCTCAGTAAGGCGGATTACGTATAATAAAGCGTCTAAGTTAAGTCTACTATACATAATGTCGTTCCCAACATTGAAATTGGAAAAGACATAAACGGCGAAAAACAATATATGCAGTCTTTAATCACACCGTCTAGACGCATATGAACTCTCGGTATGCCCTGCTCTGCCAAAATAAACTATTTGTATAAATGATAAAATGGCAGAAATGAGCAACGCGGACAAGAAACTAAACTATCATGCTTAGTAGCAGGCTTGTATATATATATATATATAGCGTCGAAAAATAAAACACATGTTGTAATGACAATATTGGACTGCGTTGGTAAGTCAGGGACAATGTCCCTGAACCGATCGAAAAATCCGAGTCCAATGACGCTATAGGTCTCTTATCCAAGATCGCAGCAATGAAGTCCGAAATAATAATCACTGGAAGATAATGCCAGAAGATATGAAAGGCATCTTCCGATACTACTAAAGGGCAAACTCGAAATCTTTCGAATCCCTTTCGCCATCCTGTCGGACCCTATAAAGCGTTCGGTCGTCCGTAGCTGATGCAACCGCGGACCGCACCGACCCAGCGCCGTCGGATAATTCCTGATTCGACCGAGAAACTGTCAATTGCTGGGATGCTGCGAAACAACTGTGCTAACTCGGATAGCACGTCCGTCACTGAGGCCTGAGGAGAAGCGGTCTTACGATGCATTGCCGCTGGAAGCTCCGTGATCGTTACCCCGTGCATACTACCATTATGCGAGCGAACGGAGTGTATAGGCCTCGTGTCCCTTGGCTACCGGATGGCGCGACCTATTCGTCGTGGAATCACTGAATGCCGAAACTGATCGGATACTCGAGGTCACGTAGCCAATGTGCGGTCGTGTGCCCTGCTGTGAGGATGAGGAAGCATTAAAGACAGTCTCTCGGACTGTCAATATAACGGAGCGTCCCGACCAATGGACATATGCTCCGAATGTAAAATATCTGAACCACAACATGCGGTCCCCTATGTTGTTGGGCGAGAGAGGGACCTCTCTCGCTCACAGCCCGGACGGACCTGGACAAGCCAGGAACCGGACTAACAGGCTTCCTCCGATCTGTCCTCAATCTGCCGTCACTGGGTGAGTACTAAAGTAATTAAAGTGCTCGCATCACCCAAATCTCCTTCCTAGACCGCAACGGACGAACCCGGCAGCCGAACCATTCGATGAATGTACGCTACACCGGGTGAGCTAGCGAATGTCACTCCGTAGGCGATAGACATATTCCATGAGCACTTATTGCCGCTAACTCTTCATTAACTATGACGACAGAGGCACACTTTTGAAAGACATCTCCATAACTCTTCGAACAAGAAACCAGAAATGCTTGGATAGCAAGCATAAAATAATAATATATATAGCGTCGTTCAATAATTCGAAAGTTTGTGTGACATTATTGGACTATGTCGGAACTGAGGGACGATGTCCCTGAACCGAACCAAAAATTTCTAAGTCCACCGACGCTATCAGTTTCTTATCCGGCATCGCAGCATTCTGGTCCGACGAAAGAAGCTGTAGAAGACCAAGTCAGATGACATACACAACAGCATATGTTGTTCCGAAAGGGAAAGCTCGAAATCCTCCGAATCCCTTTCGGTATCCCGTCGGACCGGATGAAACTTTTGGACGTCCGTACCCGCTTCCGCGGAGCGTCCCGACCCAGCATCGTCGGATAAAATATATGCGACAGATTCAGTTGATACTGGGATGCTGCGATAAACTGTGCTATTAAGGAAAGCACGTCCGTTCCCGAGGCCTGTGCAGTAGCGGTTTTACGATGCATTGCCGCCGGAAGCTCCGTGTACGTTGACTCCCGCACACTTCCTATGCGAACGTCCGGAGTCTGCAGGCCTCGTGTCCCTGGCTACCGGATGGTGTGACCTGGTCGCCGAAGAATCCTTGATCGGCGAAGCTGGTAATATATCGGCGGTCACGCAGCCAAGGTGCGGTCGTGTGCGCTGACGAGAAGAGGAAGCCTTAGCAGTCTCAGCGGACTGCCTATACAACGGAGCGTCCCGAGCGACGGACGTATGCTCCGCTTGCGACACATTTTGTACCACAACATCTGGGGCCAGATGTTGTTGAACGAGAGAGGGGCCTCTCTCGCTTGCCGTCCGGATGGACCGGAACGAGCTATGAACCGGACTAAAAGGCTTCCTGCGTTCTCCCTCCGATCCGCCGTCACTGGGTGTGCATTAAGTTAATTTATAGTGCTCGCATCACCCCAAAATTCCTTCTAGACCGCAACGGACGAACCCGGCTGCCGAACCATTCGGTGAATGGACGCTACACCGGGCGAGCTAGCGGACGTCAAAGGCCGTCGAACCTACTAGGGTCCTCTTAGGCAATTGGCGTATTTACATGAGCACTTTTCCGCTAGCCCTTCATTAATTGTGACGACGGAGGCACACTGTTGGAAGACATCACAGATACATCACCCTAATCTTGATCGTCTGAAATAGAAATTGATAAAGTAGAGTGACCCTGCGGGGAAAGGACCGGAGTGTCCAAATCCCCAACAACATACCGTGACATACGCTTCCCATATTGTCATCGAAATCATACGACACAGAACAGGAGTTAATGCGAGTACACTGACCACATATAGAATGATAATAAAGTCAGAGGAAGACTTCCTCTTAAAACAATTGATCAATATCCTTTCAATGTGAAAAGAAAACAAGTCCTGGTACTCGCACTAACCCCTGGCAATCAAAATACATAATAATAATATGATCCATTAATATAGAAAAAATAATTGAAATCAAAATATTTTGAAAAAATATTTTTTCAGAACAGCCCAAGTTTCTGAAAAGTAACGTTGAGCCCCAATGGATCCCAAGCCTAAGTGTGGACAAAAATTTTAAAAATATTTTAAACAATTTATTCAACACTTACGAACAATAATAATGTATCTAGTTATGATTAAAATAACATAAAGATATTATTTTTTAGAAATCCCCCCCTCACACAGAGGGCTGTTGTAAATGTAAACAATGAGTGTAAAAACACTAAAATAAGACTCCAGGCACCCAGGCCCGAAATCAGTTACCAAAAATACACTATCTGATGCAAAACAGAGACTTCCAGGGAAGAAACTGCAGAACATCAGATGGTAGATGCAGAACACAACGCCTAACCACCCGTAGGTGAAGACGTAAACATGGGGAAAGAACAGAATTCATTCTGTTATTCAGCTAAAACTCCCAAGAAATTTTAGTAATAATAATTACAGAGACTATGCCAAAAGCATGGGAGAATAGCAAGGGGGAACTTAAAGGACAGGGAGAGAGGAAAACACTTAAAAAACAGTGTAACTAAATAATCAGAATGACAACAAAATGGCTGCTGCCTTGAAAATAGGTAACTTAACATAATTTCATTAAAAAATTTTAAGTTACAGCCCTGATAATATTCTGTCACACATTCTTTTCCTCTCCTCCTTCTCTATCCTCCTTAGAATCACCATTTCACTAATATTTATGTGTCTGGCATCATTTAAACTGAGATTTATAAGCACAAAGATCAGTCAGATGTTAACTGATGAAGGGCCAAACTTAGAATGATTAATGGCGCCAATTTCGGAACGTCCTTGACACTGCGCATGCGCAGTAGGGGCGAAGTGTGGAGGGCCTTTCAGGACATGTTTTCTTTAGTTTTAGATGCAAATTTTGGGGATTGGGGGGCAAAATTTGTGTTTGGCCCTATATTTTAAGAGTTAGCACCAGCTATGTCTGGGTCATTGGTACAGTATAAAAATCTAAAATTTTTGTTTGGTCATAAAACCCTAGAAAAAATCTACTTGGCTTATATACTTCCTATATTAGAATATGCAAGCCCTGTCTGGGGTGGAGCTGCACAGCATCTAATGAAGCAGTTGGATGATATTCATTAAGACGTGGCCCGCATTATAACAGGACTGACAAGATCCACCTCACACGAACGGTTGTTACTAGAGCTTGGATGGAAGACGCTTGGAGAAAGAAGACACATACAAAAAATGTGTACCTTTTACAAAATTGTTAATCATTCTTCACCGGAATTTCTGGTCGAGTTGCTGCCTCCCAGGTTAGAGAACATTTCTCATTATAGTTTACGAAATTCTTCCGACTTTGTAATGTATAAGGAATGGACAGAGTTGTTCAAGTGTTCATTTTACCCATCTTGTGTAGACTTGTGGAATAAATTACCAGAAGCAATAAGAAAATTACCATCAATCACCACTTTCAAAAAAGTGATATCTGATGAAGTTGTTAAACCACCACCATATTTTAGTAAAGGCAAGAGGAAATTAAATATACTTCATAGAAAAATCAGATGCAGCTGCAGAGACCTAAATAGTGACAGGTTTCTAAATCACATTGCAAATTCACCATTTTGCCAGTGTGGCGAGGTTGTGGAAGACGTGGAACAATATTTTTTCGAATGTCAACAGTTTAGTATTTCTAGACTTCAACTAATGTGTGAATTGTCGAAGTTCAATATAAATTCAGTTGATATTCTATGGTGACGTGCAGCTCCCAAACCATGCGAATACACTCACATTTAAGGTTGTTCAAAAATATATCCATGCAACTCAGAGATTTGATTGATGTTAAGTATTCTGGGGCAGCTACAGGGTGAGCAACATGCTCATTTGCGCCCGTCACGCGTAGTGTGGGCCCCAAATATGGTTTTCTTGACGGCTGATATTGATGTGGGCATCGTGCCAAAGGACAAATTCATAGTTTATGGTACGACAGGTATCCTCTGAAACTTTACTCGCAACTGATAATTATTTCTTTCGTCACAATCACTATTATTATTATTACTATTTGACTGAGGCAAAATTAGCATGGAATGGTCATGACAGACAGCACCCTCCTTTTCTTTCCTTTCCTTTCTTCTTTCTGTAAAAATAACTGCTCAATTCTAAATGTTTTTGGTATTATGTTTCTTTAAATTACAGGACTGCTGTCATGTGATATATATATTTGTTAAATAATATGTTACAGGAGAGGAGAGTTACCTAAGTGGTATGCACTTGTTCTCCAATCCTTTTTGTATAATTTTTGTGACAAATAAAATATGTTTAATCTAGTAAGCTGAAGGTTTTCTTACCCAAACAAATACCAATCATATCCCAGTGTTAAAAACAGAATTTCAACAGGACTAAGTGATGAATGGCAGGCACCATCAGCCCAAAGTGACAATCGCAGAAGTGAAACAAACAATGGAGTACGGTCCCATCCAGATATGCAGTGTACTAGTAAACCAGAATCCCCTGGAATAAAAAGCAATATATTCCAGTTGTATTAATTGTCGAATAGGAAATCTATTCATTCATAAGAAGAATGTTACATTTTCATTTTTTACAGAGATACAGGGTGCAACACTGAAAAGAAAACTGTTTTATAAGGACAGGAAAAAAATGTTTTCAATTCTCAGGCAATCCCTCGCAGAAACTGCCAACCCCCTACATTGGATATATTACTAAAAAGTCAGGAGACTCAAAACTTTTACGTTTTTTTTATTATTGTAAGTGATATCTGAAGAGAATTAACTAAGACAGTTCACATACTGTGGCTGTGCTGTTGTTTTTAGCCAAGGCTTGCCTAGAAATGACTGCCAAGGCACTTGAAATGTAATTTGCCAGTTTCCCAAGAGACAGCATGTAGAGGCACCTGTTCTTTTGAAGTGAAAAGTGATTAAAGTCGGAATTAGGCCATTGAGAGTTAAAATTAAATGAGCTAATTTGTATAATTAAGCATTTTCTACAGTGCATCCACTGTGGACTGATTACTTTCTATGGGTGGACAATATTCCCACAGACGCAATAATATTAGATTCCAAACACTAGTTATAGGAGTAATCATCAAAAATTTAATTAATGAAGCACCTGGTACAACCCGGAGCTTAATTAATTACTATTTTGCTGCTGATGATTTTTATTACCTGGTAAACGCATGCGTGGACATCACTACCCATGCATGGATTACGACCAGTCCATGGCAACTGCATGTCATGTACGCTGCCCATATGAACACAGAAATTGAGACCCCACTAATTACACTACGAGGTGGGGTCTCAAAACCCCACCACGTGACTTCAATTTGTCTATAATTAACTTGTGTTTTTTGCAAGTGTGGTAATCAGGTTTATTCTTCCATCAAAAATAGTTTCAGTTCATTGTTGTTTAGTGATTGTTAGGAATTGCACTTAAGTATAAATTGAATACATATGTTCCATATATGTTTTTTGATAATAAAAAACATTAATATGGCAAAAAAAATGATCAAAATATGGAGTTTGAATCATGTTTTTATTCTCGCATGAATATGTCAAACTGTGTGATGGGGTGTTCGGCTGACGTCGGTTTGTCTTTTGATCTCTCAGTCACTGGCTCTCAAATAGATCAATTTTTTTCACAGTCAGTGAAACATTACTTTTACTTTTACTTGAAATATTAAAAAGATAGTTCAATATTTGAAAAAGTTATTGAAAGCTATTGCGATTCCGAATGTTGTTCATCAAAATCAATTCAGAACTCGAGGAATTACGAAAAAAATAAATATTATACCGTACTGAAATGTGAGTTGAAAAAATTATAACTTGACCAGCACAATATCTGGACATTCCCCCGGCGGTCTTTCACCTAACTGTAGCTATTGACGAAGAAGAATCATGTTACCGGAACTGAATTTTGAATAAATTGTGGGTTGGGGAGGAAGGGAATCCAATTTACAGTTTTAAAAATTAAGTTCAGAGAGGAATGTTAAAATGTACATGTTGAGAGTGGAATAAACATAAATAAACTACATTAACGAAAAAGGAATGCTTGTGGTGGCCCTGGGACGTTTCAGCACAAGACGCTTTGGAGTCCATATACTGAAGCATCTGAATGCACTATCAAAGAAAACTGGCCAGGATGGGGGGGGGGGGGGGGGGGGGGGGGGGGGGGGATAGGCAAGCGATCAATGATATAGGCCTATCTGTGCGTGTGGGTTTATGGGAGTATGGGGTCCAATTGCCTCGTTTCGGGGATGGGGAGGGAGGGGGGGGGGAACTATTTACTTCATCATTTAGGAGTGGTATGGATGACTGAATCTTACACTGCCAAGACACTGAAATTTTTTATGTGCTGGCTGCACGCAAAAATCAGGGGTGGCGCCAGAAAATCTCCGATAGAGGAACTAAAATCTCCTGCCTGAAAGACCTATTTTAATTTTTGGGGTTTCAAGACACGTGTGGGGGGACAAAACCAAAAAATTATAATACAAAATTTCGGGGCATGTTTGAGCTAGGGTTATGATTTGTGGTGGTCTGGCTTGTCGATCGGCATGTCATTATTGAAAAATAAAAAAAAATATTATTTTCTATTGATTTTATTTACATATGGTTATAATTATGATTGCTGAATTAATAAAAAGTAATTGAAAATGTTGATTTGTCTCTTATTTTTTATCAAGCTTGTCATCTGCAGGTGTTAAAATAGATGTTGGTTTGAAGGACAGCACTGCACTTTGTCGCGCCACTCAGATGTTATTTCACATCTTGTGCAGCTGGTAGTTTAATCTACTATATTTAATTAATCACTTCAGTCCCGACTACTCTAATGTAGTAGTAGTAGTAGAATATTTTGTTTAAGTGGCACATTTCAATAATCATACATAATATACATAGAGTATTTACAAAATATTTATATGAAATCCAGCCTATGAAGGCTTATGAGACGGGAAAGAGGATCATGGGCTGGTCGAGTTGACTCAATGTCGTAAACTGTTAGCCGTGCGCCGTGGGTGCTTTCGTGACGCAGGAGGCTTTTTCGCCCCACTTCCCACCCCAAAAAAAACATGGTTCATCACGTGTCGGCCTACAGCTGTAAACAAAATGTGAAATTGGGAACTTCGCGAATATTAGTTGTTTTTCTCAAGTCTGGTTTATTTTTTTCCTCCATCAAATCGATCGCGCAAACACAACAGTTTAGTTTCGAAAGTGACGAGAACTTTGTACTTAACCAAATGGAACTGACTGTTCTATTCCCAATTTACAATTTCAAACCACAGCAATAGTCGCCGTCTGCTTCCTCCAAATTCCAATTTTAATTTAAAATAAATTATCTACTACCAGTAACAAATGCAGTTGTCTTGCCAGTTAACGTCACAATACAGTATTTATTAATCAGCAGAGAAACTGACATGCAAAAGCAATTAAGCTAATCCTTAATGCTCGTGACCACGGCGGGTCACAGTGTTTTGAAAACTGTCTTCCACTGATCAAACACTGGAACTCCACGGTGGAGAACACACAGCAGAGGCGTTTTTTGTTTCAATCCACGTTGAACGTACTCTAATGTTAGTTATAAGAAACCAAATGAAGTTAAAAGATTAAAAAAAGACAACTCATTTATGTGAATATCTATATGCAAAAAACAAACTTATTTATGTTAATATCTGTGTGTAATGTATTATGTTTCTATAGTTTATCGCTTGTTAAAAGTTGAAATACTTGAATGAAATAAAATATATCAAAGCCAATGTTCTTGTTATTGTTGCTTTGTTGTCAATGAAGATAAGTAATTAATTGTACACGCCCACTCATAAATAGTTCCTCTATAAATAGACAGCACTAATCTAAACTTAGCATCAATAACTGGGGTATTAATTGACCAGTCTCATATGGGTACTGTACACGTAATGTGTACTGTATGTATTCTGTGTGTGAAAACACAACAGAAATCCTCTCAATCCAAGCTCATTATATGCAAGAAAACAAAAATTAAAAATAAAACCCTTTCTGCCTCACCAACTTGAAAAAATATTGCCTGAGAATAAATTAATTTATATTGTATGGCCCAAAACACCAAGTTAAATGTACTCTTTTTTTAGTGACAATCCATTTATAGCAGCTGCAAATGACATTTGCTCTTTCTGTTGTGTATTTCTCATTTCCCCTTTTTATCATGAATAGCAGATGCCACTTTCAACATGTTGTCAATAACTAAACAATTTTATTTTTTGCCTCCAAAACATTACTTACTACTATTTTGAAATCCAATGAAAGTGTCAATGAAACTGAAACTCAACGTGACAAACTTGAACTTGGAAAGTTGTGAGTGAAATGGTAAAATTGAAGATCACCGGTGCCAATGTTATTTGGTGAAATTTCAACATAACAGCATTTCATGTCAGAGCAATCCATGTATTTTTAAATGTAAACTGTAGGGCTGGCCAAAGGAAGAATGTTGATACAAAATGCAGTAAGTTTAATGGTCATTGTAAATGGCAACATTTTTCACGGAAATGAATGCTAATCAATAGCTCTTATCTAGAGGTCTCGTCTAATGAGCACACGAAGTTCTAAAACAATCCTATGATAAATGCGCCCTGCAGACCATTTCAAAGAAGAATGCTGATGCATAAATGCACTAAATTCAAAGGTTGCTGCTAACAGCAAGTGTTTTTGATGGAAATGAAAAGAAAATCAATAGCTCCTATCTTGGTCACCCTGAATAAGCATACCAAGTTTCAAAAGAACCAGAAAATGAATGTGCCCTCTGAGGCATGTCAAAGGACAATGTTAATGCAGAAATGTACTAAGTTTAAAAGTTGTTGCTAGTAGAAATGTTTTTTCTCTTTTTGAAATTCATAAATGTAACAGTAGGGAGTGCAAAAGGGAAAAGCTGCTGCACAAATGCACTAAGTTCAAAGGTTGGTGCTAATGCCAACAGAAAGAAAATCAATAGCTCCCATCTAGAGGTCATCCCAAACATGCATATCAAGTTCAAAACAACCTATTCATGAATGTGCCCTAGACAGCATGCCAAATGAATATGTTTATGTACAAATGCAGCAAGTTCTTAGGCCATTGCTCTTTTTATGAACATGAACCAAGTTTTAAAGCAATCCATTCATAAATATGCCCTGTAGGTTTTGCCAAAGGAATATGTTGATGCACAAATGCACTGATTTTAAAGCTCACTGCTGACGGCAACGCTTTTTGATGGAAATCGAAGAAAAACGATAGCTTACATCCAGAGGTTACCCCAAACATGCATACCAAGTTTCAAATTGATCCATTCATAAATTCACCCTGCAGGGCTTGCCAAAGAAAATGATGATGCACAAATACAACGAGTTCAAATGTCATTGCTAATGGCAACATCTGGCAATGTTTTTTGAGATAAATGAAAGAAAATCAAAGCTCACATCTAGAGGTCACTTCAAACAAGCACCCCATGTTTCAAAGCGATTGAATCATAACCGTGAACTGTGCAGTGTTCAAAAGACAAGAAAAATGATACTAAGGTAAAACATGCCCCTCCCCCCCCTTGACCTTATGGACCTGGCTGTGGTGTGTGACACATCCACCCATTGTCCTTTATAATTGAGCGAAGATAGATGATTGTAGCCCTAACAGTTTTGGAGTCATGCTTGAAACATGATTTGTGACCCTGAACATATGAAGGTCAATTGTGACCTTCACCCTGCAGATGCGTCGGAAACTATTATACGCGACACACCTTCTGACTGTCCTTAACATTTGTAAAAAGTTCAACAATTGTACTATGATTCGTTTCTGAGTTATGGTTGAGACGCGAATATTGACCGATTTTTAGTGTGACCTTGAAATGTGACCTTGACCTTGAAGGTACGAACCCGGCTATGGTGTGTGACACATCCTCCCATGGTGCTTTATAATTGTGTGAAGTTTGATGACTGTGGCCCTAACATTTTTCGAGTTATTGGCTCGGACACACACACACACACACCTACACACACACACAAACACACACCTACACACATGGACACACACACACATGGACACACACACAGATGGACACATGCACACATCAATCACTATATGCCACCCGACTTAAGTCGGGGGGCATAGAAATTATTGATAGACAAAATGGCAAAGTTGAAGGTCATTGCTATGGGCAACATTTTTTGATGCAAATGGAAGAAAATCTAAAACTCTAACCTAGAAGTTACCCAAAACAGGCATACCAAGTTTCAAACTAATCCATTCATAAATGCACACTGCAGAGCATGCCAAAGAAAAATGTTGAGACCATTGCTAACAGCAACATTTCTCGGCAGAAAGAAAATGAAAAAATTTAAAGTAATTTATATATTTTTTATACTTACCAATGGCCCAGACTTAGCTGGTGCTAAATCCAAAATATCCAGGGCCAAACACAAATTTTGCCCCCCAAATCCCCAAAATTTGCATCCAAAACCAAAAAATATATGTCCTATATGGTCCTCCATACTTTTGACCACTGCACATGCACAGTGTCCAGGAAGTACCTAAATTGGTGCCAAGCCTCATTCTTACAAACAGTGCCTGCTAAATGTTACATAGTCAGCGGGGAGGTATGAGTTCCCAACTCATGGGAGGGCCATCCCCGTCTGGGCCATTGGTAAGTATAAAAAATATATAAATTTCTTTAAATTTTTTCATATTTTTATACTGTAAACCAATGGCCCAGACTTAGCTGAATCGTAAAAAGACTGGAGGCCTAGCACATAAAGAAAAATACAATAACTCAATTACTTGTAAAAGAATATCTCCTCAAGGAGAAAAGGAGAGAAAGGATTTATCTTTCTTATTTACTTGAAATAAGAAAGATACAACACCAACAATATAATTGAGCATTATAGCATACATAATTCTCTATTTACAGCCAGTGTAACCCATTGTACTAATTTAATAAAGGGAAGCCAATAAATAAAGATAGTTCAGAGAATGAGACTCTTTATACTCATTTAAAAGTGTCCGAGGATTGTATATTAATGCTCATATGACACGTGACATATACAAGTGCTTCACAGTGAGCTACACTTTAAAAATATTACATAAATGAGATATATATTTGCTTTACACTTTAAAACCATCCCAGCACCGACTCGGAATTACTGACACCGGAGGAGTTATTCTCTTGCTTTTCACTATAAAGCTGGTGATATGAGGGAAAACCATCTCCCCCAACCTTCCCCTTGCTCTGGGTCAATTCACCACAGAACGAAGAAGTCAGCAGGACAGAGTCACTGCTGGAACAGAAAAAACCTACATAAATATAGCTGTAATCGTTTAGTGGACGACATTCTGAGCAACAGATAATAGACCTAAACATCTAAGGTCGCCTGAAATAGACTTTATATTTCTAAGGTAAAACTTCGTAAATGAAGAAGGTGGTGTCCAGTACACAGCTTTCATTAGATTAGTAATGGCAATACTGTTAGAATAAGCCTAGGATATGGACAGCGCTCTAACTTCATGCGCTGAAATCTTAACTACCAACTGCTGATTTGAAGATAAACTTTCATAGGCAGTACGATTTGCTAATTGAATCCATCTAGCAATGAACAGAAATCTCCCTTCTATTGGGAATTAATGATAAAAAGAAGAGTTTTCTTCCTTTTCTGATAAACTCTGATCTGCGTTTATATATGCGCATAGCTCTTGCTGGACACAGCAAGGCTCTACGGCCATCCGTAGACAGAAGAGTCTTAATGATAATAGGCTCAGGACGTTTATTAGGAGTCTGGTTCTTAGCCAAAAATCCCACCTGAGTAGTTAAAGTAATGGTATTACCAACACTACAATAGTGAGAATTATTGATAGATAAAGCATGGAGTTCACTAACTCTTCTTGCGGAAGCAAAGGCTAAGAGAAAAGCTGTTTTATATGTCAAGAATTTGAACTCTACAGCAACAGTTCAAATGGAGCATCTTTAAGCTTCAACAGATCCCAAACTAAATTCCACTTAGGAAGTAACCTAAGGGTTCTAGGCCTAATGATCGAAAAGTTTTTAACCAACTTGGACAAAGAAACATTAGATCCGATTTCTAAGCTATCATGATGAGCATAAGTGTCCGATAGCATAGACCATTAACCCTTAATAGTGACGGGCTGCAGTTTGAGAAAGTCAAGCAAGTAGACCAGAAAGTTGGCAATGTCTGGAATGGAAGGATCATAAACATCTATCGACTGATCCTTACACCAACGAAAGAAAACCTTCCACTTTGCTGCATTATTCTGTGAAGAGGAGGCCCTCCTACAGTTAGAAATTGCGTCCACTGCTCGTCCTGTAAAGCACTTCCCGTGCAAGAAGGACCGCACAGCAGAAATACGTGAAGGTTGAGACCTTGCGGGTTGTGATGCAGTGTGCGAGATTTCCTCTGAAAGAGAAGGTCCTCTCATGGAGGAAGCTTCCGGGGAACATCCCATAACAGACACCTGAGAAGATTTATCCATGGTTTCTGAGATTACCGAGATGCTACCAGCAGTATCTTTCACTGCGATTGCTTGATCTTTAACAAGATCTGTTGAATTAATGGAGTTAGAGGATATGCATATCCTATCATTCCATCCCATGAAAATGAGAAAGCATCCCCTGCGTACACTCGTGGATCTGGGCATGGCGGCACATACGTCTGCAATTGATTGTTGAGATGTGTCGCAAACAAGTCTATCATTGGTCGATCCCATTGGTAGCAAATCTGCCTGAACACTCACTTGTTGAGAGTCCATTTTGAAGGCAACATGCAACCTTTCCGAAAGAGCGAGTCTGCTAGAACATTCAGACGACCCGGTATATGACGGACCGATAGATGAACCTGATGATCCAAGACATACAGAAGAATTCTTTCCGTTAGTTCGAATAACTGAATCGAATGAGTGCCTCCCTGGTTCCTTATATACGCTACTACTGTCAAGTTGTCTGACAGTATTTGAACATGCGAATTCTGAATTATGTTCATCCAGTGACGTAGCTCTAACCATACTGACATCATTTCTTTGATGTTTATGTGTTTTTCCCGGAACACAGGGTCCCAAAGACCCTGGCACTTCGAGTCTGTTGGGCTCAGGGTTGCACCCCAGTCAACCTGACTCGTGTCCGTCATCATTGTAAAAGCCAGATCTGGCAGCTGCAGCAGAACTCCTAGAGTTAACCACTGCATATCTGCCCAAATCTGAATCTTTTGTTTTACTTGGTCCGTTAGAACAATATTTGTTTCGAGCGAATGCGTTTTCACACTCCATGTTTGAGTAAAAAATGTTAAAAAATTTATAGTAATTTATATATTTTTTATACTTACCAATGACCCAGACATAGCTGGTGCTAACTCTTAAAATATAGGGCCAAACACAAATTTTGCCCCCCAATCCCCAAAATTTGCATCAAAAACTAAAGAAAACATGTCCTGAAAGGCCCTCCACACTTCGCCCCTACTGCGCATGCGCAGTGTCAAGGACGTTCCGAAATTGGCGCCATTAATCATTCTAATAACCAGTGCCTGGTAAGCGCTATGTACTCAGCGGGGAGGCAAGAGTTCCCAACTCCTGGGAGGGCCATCCCCGTCTGGGTCATTGGTAAGTATAAAAAATATATAAATTACTATAAATTTTTTAACATTTTTATACTGTACCAATGACCCAGACATAGCTGAATAGTAAAAAGGCTGGAGGGCCAAGGACATAGAGCAAAATGGAATACGCTCAATAAAATAAAATAGAGTCATCCCCTGTAGGGAAAAAGAAGTAATAGGCCTTACATGTATCTTTCTTATTTATGATAAATTAGAAAGATACAACACCTTCCAAAATTGAGCTTCATACATCCATGTACTCTATTAATATCCAATATAATTCTTATACTAATAATTTTTAAAGTAAGCCAATAAATAAAGTAAGTCTAGAGAATAGAGACTCTTATACTCCTAAAAGTGTCTGAGGATTGCATAATCATGTCCGTTGACATATGCAATATTCAAAAGCTATACTTTAAAAACTAAGACTTGAATGAATTTTAAAAACCTAAACTTCTCACTAAACAACCATCCCAATAACAGCTCAGAATTACTAACTCCGGAGGAGGTATCCCCTTGTTTTCATAGTAAAACAGGTGACCCAAGGGAACACCCTCCCCCCCCTTTTTCTTGCCCTGGGTCAAATAGCCCAGAGCGAAGAGGGCAGCCGAACGGAGACACTGCCGAAACAGACAGCCTACCTAGCTATAGTAGCAACTGTTAAGTGAATGACATTCTGAGCAGTAGATAATAGACCTAACAATAGAGGCCTCCAGAAATGGACTCGATATTTCTGAGATAAAATTCATGAATGTGGATGGCTGAGCGCAATGAGTGGCCTTCAAAAATCTATAATAGCGACACTATTAATGTAAGCCCAAGAAGTAGAAGAACTCTTACTTCATGAGCCGAAATCTTAAGCACAACTGCTAAGTCAATGATATACCATAAGCAGTACCGATAGTTAATAGAATCCATTAACAATAAAATGGAGCGTAACGTCCTTCTACTAGACATCAAAGACAGAAGAAGCTTACGCCCTTTGTAATAAACAGATATCTGTTTATAAATACATAAACTGTACCCGGAAAGAGTAAAGGCCTATGCCCATACGAAGACGGAAGGACCTTAAAATAATAGGTTCCGGATAATAGGAGCCTAACTCTTATGCAACAATCCAACCTAAATAGTAACGGAAGTATTGATTCCGAAACTATGAAAGTGAAAATCATCCATCGATAGTGCATGAAACTCACTGACTCTACAGTAAAAGAGAAACCAACAGAATTACTGTCTAAAAGGTCAGAATTTGAAAACTACTGTTTCCAGAGGCTCAAATGATTACTTAGCTAAATAAGAACCGAAGTTAAAATCCGTATAGGAATTTAATCTAAAGATTCTAAGTCTATTTATCAAAAAGTTACTAACTGACTTAGATAAAGAGACAAAAGACTCAATTGTAAACTATCGTAGAGTGCATAGGTATGAGGTAACATAAACCTATAACCTAAATAATAACAGGCTGCAGTAGATCTTGTGAAACAAGTATACTAAAAAATAGCAATGAGTAGTATGGAGGGATCAACAATATGAACATAATGATCCCTACACCACGACGGAAGAGCCTCCACTTTAGCCGCATAGAATAGCGAAGAAGAGGATCTCCTATAGTAAGAAATCGCGTCCAAAGCTCGTCCAGTACAGTGCTTACAATGCAATACGGACCACACAACGGAATACATGAAGGTTGCGACCTTGCTGGTTGTGATAAAGATGACACGATTTACCCAGTGAAAAAGATCCTCACATAGAGGAAGATTTCACGTTAAGACCCACAGTAGACAAGAGAGTAAATTACTCATGATCTCTGTGAAGATAGAGATGCTATCAACAGAAATGTATTGTGGTTGTTTATCTTAGCAATACCTGCTAAAACAACAGCGCCGGAGGATACGCGTATCCTATCATTCCGTCCTATAGATCAATAGAGCGTTAACAATATTAGCTCAGAGATCTGGACAAGCCAACACATACGTCTGCAATTGATTAGCAAGCTGTGTCATAAATAAATCATCATTGGGCGCTCCCATAGATAGCAAATCTGATTGAATACTTGTTTGTTGAGAGTCCATTCTGACAGCAACAAGCGACCCGTAAGAGAACGGGAGTCCGATAAAACAATCAGACGACCCGGAATAAGACGGACCAAAACTGAACTTGGTGTACTATAACCAACAGACGGATTCTTTCCATTAAATTGAATAACGGAAACGAAAGAGTGCCTCCCTGGTTCCGGAGATATGCCACTACTGTCGAATTAAAGGACAGGAATTTGGGCATGCGTTTCTGAATAATGTTCATGCAATGACATAAAGCAAGCCTAAAAAACATTATTCCGCGGAAGAAAACTGATTGCTAAAAGACTGCGGAACCCAAAGACCCTGGCACTTCGAATCCGTAGGGATCAGTATTATATCCCAATCTGTTTGACTGGCAACCGTCATAACAGCCACACTCGGGTCCGGCAACTGCGGCGGCACTCTCTGAGTCAACCACCGAATGTTTGCCCCAGTCTGAATCTCTTGTAACACTAGATAGACAAGAGAACATGTAAATCGAGCAATTCATGGATTGCCGAAAAGTTGCCGTCGAAGAGAAGCTCCTCCGAGAACGAAGCGACTCTGAGAGAGTTCTTAACCTTACTATCCATGCGTGTGGATGTAGCTAGGGCTGCGTCACGTCTAACTAACTCCAATCAGCCACTGAAGGGCGGAGTTATACGTGAACAAACTACTGCCCTCAAAAGAAATTACATTGAGAATAATATCCCGTAAATCTTTTCTTGAAGACGTAATGATAACGCCTCAGTAAGGCGGATTACGTATAATAAAGCGTCTAAGTTAAGTCTACTATACATAATGTCGTTCCCAACATTGAAATTGGAAAAGACATAAACGGCGAAAAACAATATATGCAGTCTTTAATCACACCGTCTAGACGCATATGAACTCTCGGTATGCCCTGCTCTGCCAAAATAAACTATTTGTATAAATGATAAAATGGCAGAAATGAGCAACGCGGACAAGAAACTAAACTATCATGCTTAGTAGCAGGCTTGTATATATATATATATAGCGTCGAAAAATAAAACACATGTTGTGATGACAATATTGGACTGCGTCGGTAAGTCAGGGACAATGTCCCTGAACCGATCGAAAAATCCGAGTCCAATGACGCTATAAGTCTCTTATCCAAGATCAAAGCAATGAAGTCCGAAATAATAATCACTGGAAGATAATGCCAGAAGATATGAAAGGCATCTTCCGATACTACTAAAGGGAAAACTCGAAATCTTTCGAATCCCTTTCGCCATCCTGTCGGACCCTATAAAGCGTTCGGTCGTCCGTACCTGATGCAACCGCGGACCGCACCGACCCAGCGCCGTCGGATAATTCCTGATTCGACCGAGAAACTGTCAATTGCTGGGATGCTGCGAAACAACTGTGCTAACTCGGATAGCACGTCCGTCACTGAGGCCTGAGGAGAAGCGGTCTTACGATGCATTGCCGCTGGAAGCTCTGTGATCGTTACCCCATGCATACTACCAATATGCGAGCGAACGGAGTGTATAGGCCTCGTGTCCCTTGGCTACCGGATGGCGCGACCTATTCGCCGTGGAATGCCGAAACTGATCGGATACTCGAGGTCACGTAGCCAATGTGCGGTCGTGTGCCCTGCTGTGAGGATGAGGAAGCATTAAAGACAGTCTCTCGGACTGTCAATATAACGGAGCGTCCCGACCAACGGACATATGCTCCGAATGTAAAATATCTGAACCACAACATGCGGTCCCCTATGTTGTTGGGCGAGAGAGGGACCTCTCTCGCTCACAGCCTGGACGGACCTGGACAAGCCAGGAACCGGACTAACAGGCTTCCTCCGATCTGTCCTCAATCTGCCGTCACTGGGTGAGTACTAAAGTAATTAAAGTGCTCGCATCACCCAAATCTCCTTCCTAGACCGCAACGGACGAACCCGGCAGCCGAACTATTCGATGAATGTACGCTACACCGGGTGAGCTAGCGAATGTCACTCCGTAGGCGATAGACATATTCCATGAGCACTTATTGCCGCTAACTCTTCATTAACTATGACGACAGAGGCACACTTTTGAAAGACATCTCCATAACTCTTCGAACAAGAAACCAGAAATGCTTGGTTAGCAAGCATAAAATAATAATATATATAGCGTCGTTCAATAATTCGAAAGTTTGTGTGACATTATTGGACTATGTCGGAACTGAGGGACGATGTCCCTGAACCGAACCAAAAATTTCTAAGTCCACCGACGCTATCAGTTTCTTATCCGGCATCGCAGCATTCTGGTCCGACGAAAGAAGCTGTAGAAGACCAAGTCAGATGACATACACAACAGCATATGTTGTTCCGAAAGGGAAAGCTCGAAATCCTCCGAATCCCTTTCGGTATCCCATCGGACCGGATGAAACTTTCGGACGTCCGTACCCGCTTCCGCGGAGCGTCCCGACCCAGCATCGTCGGATAAAATATATGCGACAGATTCAGTTGATGCTGGGATGCTGCGATAAACTGTGCTATTAAGGAAAGCACGTCCGTTCCCGAGGCCTGTGCAGTAGCGGTCTTACGATGCATTGCCGCCGGAAGCTCCGTGTACGTTGACTCCCGCACACTTCCTATGCGAACGTCCGGAGTCTGCAGGCCTCGTGTCCCTGGCTACCGGATGGTGTGACCTGGTCGCCGAAGAATCCTTGATCGGCGAAGCTGGTAATATATCGGCGGTCACGCAGCCAAGGTGCGGTCGTGTGCGCTGACGAGAAGAGGAAGCCTTAGCAGTCTCAGCGGACTGCCTATACAACGGAGCGTCCCGAGCGACGGACGTATGCTCCGCTTGCGACACATTTTGTACCACAACATCTGGGGCCAGATGTTGTTGAACGAGAGAGGGGCCTCTCTCGCTTGCCGTCCGGATGGACCGGAACGAGCTATGAACCGGACTAAAAGGCTTCCTGCGTTCTCCCTCCGATCCGCCGTCACTGGGTGTGCATTAGGTTAATTTATAGTGCTCGCATCACCCCAAAATTCCTTCTAGACCGCAACGGACGAACCCGGCTGCCGAACCATTCGGTGAATGGACGCTACACCGGGCGAGCTAGCGGACGTCAAAGGCCGTCGAACCTACTAGGGTCCTCTTAGGCAATTGGCGTATTTACATGAGCACTTTTCCGCTAGCCCTTCATTAATTGTGACGACGGAGGCACACTGTTGGAAGACATCACAGATACATCACCCTAATCTTGATCGTCTGAAATAGAAATTGATAAAGTAGAGTGACCCTGCGGGGAAAGGACCGGAGTGTCCAAATCCCCAACAACATACCGTGACATACGCTTCCCATATTGTCATCGAAATCATACGATACAGAACAGGAGTTAATGCGAGTACAGTAGAACCTGCCATGGGCGACCACCCTTGGGACTTACCAAAAGTGGTCGTTAATGACAGGTGGTCGTTGACGAGAAGTTTGCTGATAGGGGCCCATTTAACCTATTTTCGTTTGTATCATTTTGTTTTGATCACAGATGTACTTGTACCACGTGTAAATGTACTATTAAAACATATATGTCAACAAAGTTTGTTGTTGTTTTCTAAAACGTTGAGGTGGGTATTTAGTTCTTCATTGAATCATTTATATTAAAACTATTAAAACATATGTGTCAATAAAATTTGTTGTTGTTTTCTAAAACGTTGAGGTGGGTATTTAGTTCTTTATTGAATCGTTCATATTAAACTATTAAAACATGTATGTCAACAAAATTTGTTGTTGTTTTCTAAAACGTTGAGGTGGGTATTTAGTTCTTTATTGAATTGTTTATATTAAATGATAATTATTTCATGTCATACCACATTATGGGAAGCATAATCGAACCCCAGAATCCAAGGTAAGTCCGTAATGAGAAAGTAAACATCAGAGAAAAGTAGGCTGTGCGTGAATTGCACGTGCTAACAGGCGATCACGAGGTTGGGAGATTCCATTTCAATCTCTCGCTTAGTGGAGAGAAGGCAACGGAATATACCGACACGGTGAAAGCTGATGGCTTTGGTACAAAGGCACAGCTTGAAAAAGGGCCTCTGGCATCACAATTGACAGAATGTATGCGCGTGTGTGGGGGGGGGGGGGTCGTTTTTTTCAACATCTTTTGGGTTTGTGTTAAAATACAGAAACAACAATTTTTTTCATTTTAATTTATTTATCGCAGTACGAGAATACATGTATAAAAATGAAAGCTGATCTTCTACATAAAATGCAACATATTTATAAAAGCACATAACCACACATTAGAAGAATGGACAACGACCATTTTGGGAAGACGTTCGGTGGGAGTTGGCATGAAGAATTTTGATAAGGAAATTAGTACATGGGAATTAGTACATGGTCTCTGAAAAGGGATGCGTGGTTTGGTATCCGAGATGTTTCGTACCCTGGTTGTTTCGTTCTGGTATGAAATGACCAAGACTTTGGGAAAAAAAGATTGTTTCTGATCTGAAAAATCTAGTTTATCATGCCTCATAGAGGAGTCATAAAATATATTTTTGAGACAAAAAACATTCCGAATTTGCAGATTTATATGTGGTGGGGGGGGGGGGGGGGGGGGGTTGGACAACAAGAAACAACATGTCTGAGATGTTTCTGATCTGAAAAATCTAGTTTATCACGCCTCATAGAGGAGTCATAAAATATATTTTTGAGACAAAAAACATTCCGAATTTACAGATTTATACGTGGTGGGGGGGGGGGGGGGAGGGGACAACAAGAAACAACATGTCTGGGATGTTTCTGATCTGAAAAATCTAGTTTATCACGCCTCATAGAGGAGTCATAAAATATATTTTTGAGACAAAAAACATTCCGAATTTACAGATTTATATGTGGTTGGGGGGGGACAACAAGAAACAACATGTCTGAGATGTTTCTGATCTGAAAAATCTAGTTTATCACGCCTCATAGAGGAGTCATAAAATATATTTTTCAGACAAAAAACATTCCAAATTTACAGATTTATATGTGGTGGGGTGGGGGGGGGGGGGACAACAAGAAACCACATGTCTGAGATGTGAGGAGGTTCAAATCTAACGAGGGAGGGCCTGAGAATCAAAACATTATTTTTTTTTACACTTCACATTTATACATTCTTAGGAAAAAAATGATCAATTTTACTTTGTTTTTGCTTTACAGTTACAAAATCCTTCTCTAATGTTGTTTCTCAAGATATAATGTCTGTCATCAAACTTGCATTGTGACAGTGCAATGCAATTTTTTTCAGCTGATTCAAATGTTCAATAGCCTGCGAGAATGTGATATTTGGTTCAACACTGTCACTATTTGTTTCTTGGTCACTTTCGTCACTTTCTGCAGTCTCAGAATTCAGTGTTGTCTGACCCTTTAGAATGGGAACTTCCCAATCAATATTCTCCACCTCGGGCGAAGTTTGTACACAATCGTCATAACTACAATAATCGTCCATACTCATGCCGTTAAGTAGCTTGCCAGCCTCCTCATCAACACTGTCCCTATCATCTGGAATTTCCACAGTTTCCGAAGTTGTTTCGCTAAGTCCACATTTGGCAAAACATTTTTGTATTGTGCTGCTACTTACACTGCTCCATGCAAATTTCACCCACATAATTGCGTCTAATAAAGAGACAGATTTTGCAAAATCCGTAGCACTAGTGCACTCATCAATCTTACACACAACATGCCTAAGAAACTTTTTTCTGTAATTAAGTTTCACAGATTGTATTATGCCAGCATCACATGGCTGCAGCTTTGAAGTAGTGTTAGCGGGCAAAAAACACAGTTTAATATTGCTCAGACTGACATCTGGGTGTGCACTGCAGTTGTCTATTAGCAAAAGAATTTTCCTGCTGTTCCGTTTCATATCGTTGTTGACGTTCTTTAACCACGAAGTAAATATCTCACTAGTCATCCAAGCCTTTTTGTTCGCATGATACGATACACCCAGACTGTTTAAATTACAGCCCTTGAAACACCTGGGATTTTTCGATTTCCCAATCACGAGAAGCTTGAGCTTTTCACCTGACGCACTACACGCGATAAGCAATGTAACTCTATCCTTTGCTTTTTTTACTCCTTTCCTATCATCACATTTGGCAACTAATGATTTATCTGGCAACCCACGGAAGAAAAGTCCAGTTTCGTCAGCATTAAATATGTTGTCTAAAGAATATCCTTCAGTAGTGTGAGGTAGGCGCTTTTTCCACTCGTCCACCGTTTGCTCATTTACACCGGCTGATTCTCCACTTAGTACACTGCATTTTATGTTGTGCCGATTCTTAAAACTTTCCAGCCACCCATTTGACGCTGTGAAGTCAATATGTCCCATCTCATATGACGCAATTATCGCCTTTTCTTGAAGAAGTTTCCCGGTTACTGGAATATTTTTGCTTCTAGCTAGACGAAACCAGTTCCAAACAGCCTCATTTAGATCGCTATACTGAGATTTCCTTGCATGTAGATATTTTCGTTCTATTTGCTGACCATTTTTCCAATCGCTCTTCACATTTTCTTTATCTTTAATTATTGACTGCACCTGTGTTTTACCAACAGCCATTAAACCAGCAATTTTTCTTGCACTCTCACCTCGCTCAGACATATCTATTACTTTAATTCTTTCTTCTAAAGTCAACACTTTCCTCTTTTTCGATGCAGGTTCAGCCATTTTGAAAATTAATTTGTTTATGATCATCATTTGCAAAAATCCTGCTATTTATCTGTACTGGTAGATACAGGTAGCTTACGTTCGAAGCCATCATTGTCTTTTCTTGTCTGTCGGTATGCGTACAATCAAAGAAGGCCGACAAGCTATTCTGTACCAAACATCTGTTATAGTTCTTTCAGTAATTAAAATTTTTGTGAGCTTGTTTGGGTTAATGACATAAGCTGTGTTTTTACAGCGTTGTAATGAAAATTAGCAGAACTTTGACCTTTAGTGTTGAAAAAACAAAATCAAGATGACTCAGTTTTTTCAATTGCGGTCAGCTTGTTAGTGCCCTGTTGTGACAGCACTGTCATTGTTGGGTGAATTTTACCCTGCATACAGATTACTTGTCAAAAACAGCTGTTATTCTAAAAGTACGAGCGACACCTACCGGCGAATCAATGTTTACTGCTGTTTTTTTTCCAAACACATCGACCCAATTCGTCCAGTGAAATTGTGATTTATTCACTGTGCTCTGCCCCGAGCACATCGAAATGTGGATTAAACATTTAGCTTATAGGTAAGGAAAGCATGTTTTATTGAGGGCATTTATAAATAAATAAATTTGACAGTAAATTTCGCCACGGGCAAAGGGAATTAGGATGAAACCGGGAACTGGGAAATGACAAAAAATAAACAAACACAACATAATTAAATAATTCTTTAATTTTTATTCTTTATACCAGTATATGTATAAATATCATAGCATAAATACAAAACAGTCAGATGGGACAGATTTGAAACGTATTTGATAACACAACGATTGGTGACGATCTTCAAGCTGAAAATGGTCGCAAAATACAGGTAAAAATCGACAAACTGGACACAAAAAAGCGGTCGGTGGTCGCGTCCGGCAGGTGGTCGCTGACGACAGTGACAATATAACGTGAAACCAATCCGTGCATTGCAAATGCGGTCGTAAATAGCAGGTGGTCGCTTACGTCAGGTGGTCGCTCAGGCAGGTTCTACTGTACACTGACCACATATAGAATGATAATAAAGTCAGAGGAAGACTTCCTCTTAAAACAATTGATCAATATCCTTTCAATGTGAAAAGAAAACAAGTCCTGGTACTCGCACTAACCCCTGGCAATCAAAATACATAATAATAATATGATCCATTAATATAGAAAAAATAATTGAAATCAAAATATTTTGAAAAAATATTTTTTCAGAACAGCCCAAGTTTCTGAAAAGTAACGTTGAGCCCCAATGGATCCCAAGCCTAAGTGTGGACAAAAATTTTAAAAATATTTTAAACAATTTATTCAACACTTACGAACAATAATAATGTATTTAGTTATGATTAAAATAACATCAAGATATTATTTTTTAGAAATCCCCCCCTCACACAGAGGGCTGTTGTAAATGTAAACAATGAGTGTAAAAACACTAAAATAAGACTCCAGGCACCCAGGCCCGAAATCAGTTACCAAAAATACACTATCTGATGCAAAACAGAGACTTCCAGGGAAGAAACTGCAGAACATCAGATGGTAGATGCAGAACACAGCGCCTAACCACCCGTAGATGAAGACGTAAACATGGGGAAAGAACAGAATTCATTCTGTTATTCAGCTAAAACTCCCAAGAAAATTTAGTAATAATAATTACAAAAACTATGCCAAAAGCATGGGAGAATAGCAAGGGGGAACTTAAAGGACAGGGAGAGAGGAAAACTCTTAAAAAACAGTGTAACTAAATAATCAGAATGATAACAAAATGGCTGCTGCCTTGAAAATAGGTAACTTAACATAATTTCATTAAAAAATTTTAAGTTACAGCCCTGATAATATTCTGTCACACATTCTTTTCCTCTCCTCCTTCTCTATCCTCCTTAGAATCACCATTTCACTAATATTTATGTGTCTGGCATCATTTAAACTGAGATTTATAAGCACAAAGATCAGTCAGATGTTAACTGATGAAGGGCCAAACTTAGAATGATTAATGGCGCCAATTTCGGAACGTCCTTGACACTGCGCATGCGCAGTAGGGGCGAAGTGTGGAGGGCCTTTCAGGACATGTTTTCTTTAGTTTTTGATGCAAATTTTGGGGATTGGGGGGCAAAATTTGTGTTTGGCCCTATATTTTAAGAGTTAGCACCAGCTATGTCTGGGTCATTGGTACAGTATAAAAATATCTGGAGTGGACGTGTGTGTAAGTGTCCTATCGGAATGAGGTCTGCAGCCGGTCTGCACAGCCCCATGAGTCGCATGAATTCCGCTGTTAATACATCAGAGTGTAGACAAAAGCGAGCATAACAGCTCACTAATTTCGCTCTGGGTAACGGCAGATGAACTAGATTGTTGTGAGTCTCGAAGCTCATTCCCAAGTGAATGAACGACTTGAACAGAGCTAGATCCGACTTCTTTTTGTTTACAATGAAACCAAGATGTCGGAGCAATAATAGCAGACTCTGAACATCGTTCTGAAGAACCGTTTTGTTGCCGTATCTCTGCAGAATGTTGTCCAAATAGGCTGACGTTACTGCAGATGAATGAGCCCAGAAATATGCCATTACACAGTTCATTATTCGAGTGAATGCCCAGGGTGCTAGACTGAGTCCGAAGCACATCGCTCGGAACTGATAAACAACCCCCAGGATGGCGAACCATAGGTACTTTCTGAATGCTGGATTCACCATAACATGAAAGAATGCATCCTTTAGATCTATGCTTGCTGCATAGTCGTTCACCCGAATGCTCACCCTTACTGATCGAATGGTCTCCATATAAAACTTTGGAGCCACAACCAATTTGTTTATCCAGCTTAGATCTATTACTGGACAGAACGAGCCGTCTGGCTTCGGTACCAAAAACAGGTGACTGTAGAAACCTAGTGATTCCTGGTTTTCTATGACCTCTATTGCATTTTTCTCTAAAAGAGATTTTATCCCCGATAGAAGTGAATCTCTTTTTAGAGGGTTGGTCGGAAGCTGAGTCCAGCGTGGACTTCGTGTTAACGGAGGCTTTTCTTGGAATGATAGCCTCAGGCCGTCCGAGATAACCCCTCTGACACACTGGTCTTCTGTAATTGTGATCCAATTATCTGGAAATCTTGTTAATCTTCTGCCAACAGGAGCACAAAAGAGGTCCTGACCATCACCTTCTGGACCTACGAGGCCTACGGGAAGAGAAACTACGTCCTCCCCATGCAGCGCCTCGGCCCGCCGACCTGGGGACATCTGACTGGTAATTATTTGACGGTTTCTTATACCCTCTAGAGGAGTTTTCTCTGGATGATCTTGGTCCTGAGGCTCCTACTTTACCCTTTTCTGCTGTATCAGTTTTACTGGAAACTGACTTCAAAAGCAGAGCATTAGATGCTTTCTTAGCAATTTGATCATAAATCAAAGAAAGATTGCCATCAAATAGATTGTCACCAGATACTGGAGTGACTCGAAGAGAGTTTTTCACCTTATCATCCACCAGGAATGATGACGCTAGGGCTGCATCACGTCTAACTCTAAATTAGCTACTGATAAGGCAGAGTTATACGTGGTATAAGCAATAACCCTTGATAGAACTCTTACTGAGGTACGAACGTCCACGAATTCTTTTCCACTGTGACGTTGTGCCATCGCTCTTGTAAGGTGATCTGCGTAAGACAATGCATCTAGATTCGCTCTGTTGGAAGAAATCATTGTCTCCATTGTATTCGAATGACTTGAAAAGGACGCGGGTAAGGACATATCTAAGTCCTCAGCCTGCTCGTCCAAACACAGAGGAACTCTTGGAATACCCTGACCTGCCATTTTAAATTTACTTCTACTACTAATAAACGGCAGTTGTAGGGCACTTGATGATAAAAAACTGCCTTTCCTCTTCCCCGAGGAAAGATTAAATATAGCGTCATTTAATAGATCAAAAGTCCGAGACACATTACCGGACTGTACCGGATAAACAGGAATATCTTCCTTAACCTTCCTTAACCCGGCTGAAAAAGTCAGTATCTAATGATGCTAGCAGTCTTTTATCAGTAGTTGCAGCATTCTGATCAGACGGAATAACCTCTGGAAGGTATTGATGAATAAAATCCATTGCTACCTTGTGTTGTTCCTGAAGGGAATAATCCAAATTATTCAGTTCCCTTTCACCATCCGATTGGATCAGAATAGATTCTTGGTCATCCATATCTGAATGAGCAGACGAATGAACCGACCCAGCTTCATCCGACAGTTCAACATCATAAGCTGTCGTAGAATGTTCCAAAACCTGCAATTTGCAACAGCAAGTGCGTAACAGAGGCCTTTTGAGCAGCGGTTCTTTGATGTTTAGCCGCTGGTTGCTCCTGGGACGGTGTGTCCGACATAATCCTCTTATGTGGACATCCCAATTCATGTGGCCTCATCTCCTTGGCTACCGGATGGCGTGACTTTGGTGACATTGAATCCCTTGTCGGTGATGCAGGCTGAATCTCCGTAACCTCGTAGCCAAGGTGCGGGCATGTGTGCTTAGAAGACGATACAGAAGCCGATAGACTAGCCGACCCCGGCAGCCTATTTGACCGAGTGTCCCAGACAGGAGGCGTGGACGTATGCTCCGACTGACGCAAGGTCTGTACAACAACATCTGGCCCCAGATGTTGTTGCAAGAGAAAGGGCCTCTCTCGCGGTCCAGGCAAACCTGGCCGAGGCCGCCGCAGAACTGGCTGGCTTCCTCCTTTCCGTTGCCGAAGGGCGAGCATGTTTTTATTCTTTAGTGCTCGCAACACCCTTTTTTCTCTCTTCAACCCCTACAGACATACCCGGCGCCACACCACTCAAATCCTGAGTAACAGATCCACCGGTTGAGCTAGCTGGTGACAAGGAGTAAACCCCAAATCCTGAGTTCTAGTTCCTTGTCTTATATTACTGAGCACTTTTGCTGCTTGCTCTGTATTTGACTGCGATGACGGCAGCACACTTTCTGATGGCATCACTGATACATCACCATGTTCTTGTTCCTCTGAAAGAGAAACTGAAAAACTAGAGTGACTTTGTGGTGAGAGAACTGGCAACGGCCTCTCACAACTAACAACATACGTGACACACATATCCAATGTTTGTCATCCCAATTGGCACAAACAGAACAAGAATCAGTGCGAGTACAATGACTACAACAAACACAATGAATATGAGAGTCAGAGGAAGATTTTCTCGACTTACAATTTGAGCAATAATCTTTCATTTTGCCAAAAACTACAAGTCAACAGTACTCGCACTAATTCCTATAACAATCTGACAAAGATATATAATAATACAATCCAATGCAAAAAATTTTGAAAAATAAATTCATAAAAAAAAAATTTTGAAAAATTTGGACATGAGCCCAAGTTCCCAAAAGGGAACAATGAGCCCAAATGGATCCCCAAAAAGCCTAAGTGCGGACAAAATTTTTTTCTTATTCCTAAAAATTAATGCTACACTTCCGGAGTATATAATGTATCTAACTATAGACCTATCATAATAAAATGACTAGGAAATTACCTATAGAAAGTAACCGTTGTCAATGCAAACAACGTGTAATAAAAACCGGAAACAAGACTCCAGGCACTGAACAACACAGCCCGAAGTCAGTAACAGATTTCAAACTATCCGATGTAAGGCAGGATCTTCTTCAGAAGAAACTGCGCTACATCAGATGGCAGATGCATGACCAAAACGCCTAAACACCCCTAGGGTGAGGACCTAACCATGGGGATACACAGAATAAACATTCTGTAAACAAGTTGAACTCCCAAGAAATTTTCCAAAAAAAAATTTCAATAAAGGTCCAAAAAGCATGGGAGTTTAACAGGGAGGGGGGGGGGGTCAAGGAAAGAGAGGGAGGAAACAAACAGTGGCAAATTCATAGTAAGAATGATAACATCAGGCCCGTGTCCCGAAACTGGGAAACATGAAATAATTTTAAATAAAAATTATAAGTGTAGCATTAAGGAAACAAACAGTGGCAAATTCATAGTAAGAATGATAACATCAGGCCCGTGTCCCAAAACTGGGAAACATGAAATAATTTTAAATAAAAATTATAAGTTGCAGCCTTGAACACATTAAACCACTGTTTTTTCCTCTCATCCTCCTAATGCATCCTTGGATCCACCAAAATCACCATTGCTTTTTGTGTCTGGCATCATAAAAACTGAGATTTACAAGCACAAAAGTAAGTTTGTTGTTATCTGACAGAGGGCCAAACAAAGAATGAGGCTTTGCACCAATTTCGGTACTTCCTGGACACTGCGCATGCGCAGTGGTCAAAAGTATGGAGGACCATATAGGACATTTATTTTTTGGTTTTGGATGCAAATTTTGGATATTTTGGAGTTAGCACCAGCTAAGTCTGGGCCATTGGTTTACAGTATAAAAATATCAATAGCTCACATCTAGAGGTTGCTCCAAATCAGCACATCAAGTTTCCAAGCAATCGGATCATAAATGTAACCTGCGCAGTGTGCCAAGGGAAATTGTCAGGCAAAGGGCAAAGTTGAAGGTTGTTGCTAACGGCAACTTTTTTAACGAGAATGAAAGAAGTTGGAGGTCAAATGAAAAAAGATACCAAGCATCAAAGTAATCCATTCATGAATGTACCATGTAGGGCATGCCAAAGGAAAATGCAGACGCACAAATGCACTAAGTTTTGCTTCTGACAATTAGTCAGAAGAATTCTGAACATCTTCCTCGACCGTTTTTAAATGAACGTGGTCCAAAAAATAATATGTATATGGAAAATGAAGATAAGAAACCGCCTTCTTCCTCACACTCAAGAGGATAAATACAGCGTCGTCTATATGGCCGAAGGCCTGTAACACCTGCATAAACTCAACCAAAAAAGAAAGGACTTCCTCCTTTGCCCGGATAAAGTCTGCACCTAAGGATGCCAGTAGTTTCTCTCTTGTAGTCGCAGCATGCTGATTCGGCGGAACAAAAGCAGGGTAGTATTGACGGATGAAAGCCATCGCAACCATGTACTGTTCTGAAAGGGAAGGGTAATCCTCTTCCTTATCCCTTTCACCATCCGAGAGAATTAGCTGCAAATCTCGGTCCATTGCATCGGTATGAACAGACGACTGGACCGACACAGCACCGTCCGACAGATGAGATTCTGAGTCTCAGGGAGACTGCATCTGCACTTGCTGGGATGCTGCGATTAGCTGCGCAATCTGCGACAGCAAGTCCGTCATCAAGGCCTGAGGAGCAGCGGATTTCCGTTCCTTAGCCACATGCTGCTCCTGAGACGTTGTGTCAGAAACTGATCCTTTCTCCGAACGTTCCGATGTTCAAGGCCTCGTCTCCCTAGCTACCGGATGGTCCGACTCCCTAGCGAAGAGTGGTTCCTTCTTCGTGCAGCAGGCTGTTTATCCGAAGTTGGGTAGCTAGGATGCGGTCGTGTGTGCTTAAATTATGTAGCGGATGAAGCCATGACTGAAGCCGACCCTGGCTGCAGACTAGAGGAAGCATCCCGAGTGGCGGGCGGACATATGCTCTGTCTCGTGCAAGTTTCCAACCAGAAAACTTCATTTCGGCCTTGCGAAACATAGCAGAGGAAGCCTTGACTGAAGCCGACCCCAGCTGCACACTAAACAGAGCATCCCGAGTGGAGAGCGGACATATGCTCTGGCTTGTACAAGTTTCTCAAAACAACATCTGACCCCAGACGTTGCTATATTAGAGAGGGGGGGCCTCTCCCACTCGCGGTCTATCAGACCTCGCCGAGTACAAGAACTTGCAGACTTCCTCCCTATTTCCGTCGTTGCTGGGTGAGCTATTTATATTATAGTGCTCGCTCTACCCAATCCACCTCTTAGACCGCAATGGACTTACACGGCGTCACGGCACCCACGGACAGAGTACCGCTTCACTGGTAGAGCTAGCCGCTTGCAAGAGATTAAAACCTTTAACAAAAGACCCTAACTCTTGCAATAATGAGCACTGCAGCTAGCTCTATATGCTCCATGGAGCACAACAACAGCAGCGCACTTGCTTGGATGGGTGTCAGAATATCATCACCGTGTTCATGTTCCCCTGAAATAGAAACTGACAGAATGAATTAAAACGTGTTAACAGGCTCTGATCCTCAGAACCTCACTGCCAACAATGTACCGTGACACCCGACTCCAACATCAGTCATCCCAGTGCAATACAAGAATGACAAGAGTCCGCAGGAGAGTATCAACTAAAGTCGATGTCAGTTCTCCAAACTCCGCAACAATATATATACATATAACTGAGATACACAAAAAATTTTTTCGAAAAATCGCCCAAGTTCCCAAAGGGAACACGAAGAGCCCAAGGGCATCCCGATAGAGCCTAAGTGTGGACAAAATCCAAAATTTTTTGAGCTACACTACTGGAATAATAATCCATGTATCCTACAGTATATTACAGTAACAGAATATAAAAAAACTACCTATATATGAGGATGTTGATAATGTAAACAACGTCAATGTAAACAAGACATCAGGCACACAAAAGGCCCAAAATCAGAACCAATTGAAATGCTATCAGATGCAAAGCTAGATCTTCATACAAAGAAAAAACGATACATCGGATAGAAGATGCAAGACTAAATGGCCTAACACTCCTAGGGTGAGGATGTAACCCTGGGGAAGAAACAGAATAATATTCTGTATTAAATGTTAAACTCCCAAGAAATTTAATAAAAAATTTCAATAAAAAATAGCCAAAAAGCTTAAGAGTTTAACAGGAAGGGTTCATTGAAGGATAGGGAACGAATACTTAACAAACAGTGGAATAATCATTTTTAAAAATAATGACGTCAGGCATATGTCCCGAAATTGGGAAACATAAAATAATTTTATACATATTATAAAGTTACAGCCCTGAACGTCCAAAACCAGCGTTGAACACTACCTTCATCCAATAACAGCCTTGTATCCACCAATTCTTGCATTGATTTGTGTCTGGCATTTTCAAAAAAGGAGATTTTAAAGCACAGATGTAATTTCATTGTTGATGACTTTTAGGGCCAAAGAAATGATGTTGGCACCAATTCCAGTCACTTCCTGACATGCACGGAGAGTAAATGTATGGAGGGCCAGATAGGACTTTTAATTCTAGGTTTTGCAAGCAAATTTGGGGGATTGGGGGGGGGGGGGGGGTTCAAAATTTGTGTTTGGCCCTTAATAACTTTGAGTTAAGCACCAACTAGTCTGGGCCATTGGTTTACAGTGTAAAAATATAGCTCAGCTTGACTTTGTCAAGTTGAGCTAAAAATGACAATAAATGGGGCAGGATGGATGGTAGGTGGGACAGATGGATAGACAAATAAGATGGAAGAGTGGAAGGATGGATAGTATCCATTCCTATATCTCCCTCTCACTACATGGCATGGGACAAAAATTTGGCCTCCCATCATGAGTCCAGATATGAGCCCAGAGACTTGATTTGAACAAAGAACCCACTAAGGTTGCTGTAATCCAAATATCAAAAAATTCTCACTGGTGAGTTTTTAAGAAAAATTTTAAAGAGTATTTGTCATATTTACACCAGGTACTAGAATTATCTGAAGACTGATTTCAAGGAAACACAAATTTTCATAATTTTTTCATAAATGGCTGGAAGCCGAAAGTGAAAACTTAGATTTCGTTGCAGTCATGAATATATCCTCTGTTCATAAATCTGATGTACTAGAGAAGGTACATTACAGGATGAAGGTAAGAAGTGCTCACTCATGAGCATCATAATGCATTAAATTGACTGAAATTAGCAGAATTATTCATAATTTTTCTGTAAGGTGCCAAAAAGTAGATCTTCTGTTTCTCAGGCTATTTTTTTTGTAAAATTGCATGTGTGTGGGCGTTTTTTTATTTTATTCTTTATTTTTGTAATTATTTCTTTGCCATCAGAAGTTCATGTTCTTGGTTTGTTTTAAGTTTTAGGCCTCATAATCTACTGAATAGCATGGGTGGTGGTCCATTCAATCCCTTGAGTGCAAGAGGGCATGGCAAAGCCTTGTTGCACTCAAGGGACAAATATATCAATTTTATTAACTTGGGTAAAATATTAAACATAAACCATTTAATTTTTAAGTTTACATTGGTTATAAAAAGAGAGCATGCGGCAGCCAAAAGGACCATGTGGGAGAGCCTGAGAAAAAGATTTTTAACTTTTTTAGGCCTATTATTTTGTGAATATTATGTTTCTTCACAAAAAGGAAACGAGTAAATCGATCATTAATTGATCTATCATTTCTACATAATTACACTAAAATGATCTGTTAGAACATTTTGATTTAAATTTTTATCAATTAAAATTTCAGCATTTCAAGGGGACAGCTGAAATCTGCAAATTACCTAAAAGTTCTCATTCCTGATTTCTTTTTCTATGATAATCCTAGACCTTGGCACTGAGGCTTAGAAAGTTCTAACAAAGAGCTTTCAGCAAATCAAGTAAAATAAAGAAAAGATCAAGGCAGGAAACGACGTAATTTTTATTCTTCAACGCCTGTCATTAATACTGAAGGATTTTGTATAATTATTCAGAAATGGTTTACAAATAATGATCTCCTTTTGCTGTACTTCCACAGAAACCCAAAACTTAAAACCCTATTAAACAGTGACCCAAGTCAAATGCAAACAACAAAACTACACATTTCTGAAAGACATTATTTGCAATTAAGCACATGACCTAGGTCCCAGATTTTATGTTGCAATATACAATTGCTCATGTAGTTACAAAAAGACCAATAATTTTGTTGGATAAATGTTTTCCAAAATTAATTGGATCCCTACATAAACAGGAAACTTACCTTCTTTCATTACATTCAACATGACCCGGATATAATTCTGTGTCAACTGAATTAGGTTCCATGTCTGTGAAAAAAAGACATATGTTAAAAAAAATATGACCAAAAAAAAGAGCATGAAATCTTTAACCCTCTGCACATAGATGTCAAAAATATACCCAAAATTTCAAGCAGCAAATTTTTCCCATGTGACTAGAAATTTAACCAATCCAGGCATGTTTGACAGAAATGGATGAGCTCTGTTGAACAAGATTGAATCGGTTATCACTAAACTTAACAACAAACAAACTTTATTAACCAAAAAATATTTAGCAGTTAAATGAAGTAAATTGCAGGTTAATAATGAATAATTAATTTTATTCCACAAAATCAGAAAAAACTCTTAAACTTGGATCAGTGCAAAAGCTTTAGCAGAACCAATTCCAAAGGAATTTATTTATTTATTTAGTTATAGGGTTTGAGGTCACTTTTGATCTCTATGGCTCTGTCATTGACATCAACATTATAAATTATTGTGATGAGTTGATGGTAACATGGTCTGAGGTTTGCGACTCGGAGCTTATGTTCAACCAAGATGCGAAGCATCCAGGTTGAACATGCACTCCAAGCCGCAAACCTCAGACCATGTTACCATCAACTCATCACAATAATGTATATGTTCCAATAAGAGACTACCCATAGCCTAAAACCTACTTCGTGAAACACGAGAGGCTTATGTACTAAACTTGTGATCGTTAAAAATTGCCTTGTTCAAGGCAACTTTTAACAATCACTGGTTTAGTAAATAAACCTCTCGTGTATCCATGACGGCACTGGATAAATAATCAATAAACCAGATAAACTCATTCCATCTTAGTTCAAATCATAAATCGATTTGGAATTTAAACAACACTTCATCCAGAACACCGTCTGCTGCATACGTGAAACATCCAGAAAAATGAAGCAGCTTGCTAGTCACTCCATTGATGAAGCAGTTACGAACCGGGCGATGTCATTTGACATATTTCGCATTGTGACGTCAGACAGTAACATTTCCCACTTGCCGTAAACATAGAATATACTAAGCAAGCTCGCATCCAATCAGAGGAGGAGGATTTTAGTCTTATTGGAACATATGTTAAGTCAAGTTTAGTTAACTGTACCTATGCTGTCAGCTTTCGAGAATTCACAATTTAGTCGCTGGTTACCATGTCATATTATGCCATTAAAACAGAACTTGTTTATACAACAGTAAGTAAGCACAGGTCCACTTCCCAGGGCTCCCAGTGGGAAAGAGTCTGAAAACAGTGAAGCCAAATGCACTTCTAGTTGTAATATGTTACAGGATAACCAGAAGAAAATTTCTGGTCAGCTGATAACACGTGTACCAGACATCACTTCTTGTGGGAAGTTATTGAAGCAAATATTCTCCAAAATATCAAATGCTGAAATTAATAACAAAGGAAAAGGAAAAAAGTAATAAATATTCCTATTACTAGTTTGATTCCACTGTGTGGTACAACTGGTTTGATTGTAGAACTTTTTACCAACTGAACCTTACAAATTATAAGCTATGAAAGAACTGATGATTTTTACATATTTGCAAAAAACTTGAAAATATGTCCACTAATCATGTTAGATAAAGGAACTGATAAATCAAAAATCCTTTCTGTTCAAGCCGTATGGTATGAGCGTCTTTAGTGTGAAAATCCATTGGATTTCACGGTGGCGACGTTTGTCAGTTGTGTGTGGTGTGTCCGGATTGGAGTATAAGATTTGGATGATCCGGTATGTTAAATCCAAAATTTGATGGCCAGGTTAGTTGAAGTGGATAGCTATGGGAGTGTCTCGTTGGTGTTTAATATCACTGAGATGTTCTTTGAGTCGGATGCGAAAGTGTCTTTTAGTTTCTCCCACATATTGTTTATGGCAGGAGTCGCATGTAAGTAGGTAGATACAATTGCGACTCATGCAATTGGTGTAGCGGGGGCCTTTGTGGCGTTTGTGGGTGGCGGTACATTTAAACCAAAGTTTCTTATCGAAGTTTTGGCATATGGTGCAGTTGGTGACTCGGCATGGTGTGCAAGGATTGGGAATGATGGAGCCGCTTGTTTGTCTAGGGCAAGGAAGTTTGGCTCGAGTGAGGGAATCAGTGAGGGAGGGGTTCCAGCGGAACGCTAAGAGCGGGGGTTGAGCAAACAGGGTGCTCCCTGGTTCTGTGCTTTGAAGTATGGGCCAGAGCTTTCTAATATGTTTGTAAATGGTTGATCATTCTGGGTGATATGAGGTTACAAATGGTATTCGCTGGTTGTTGACGTTTGGTCGTGGGGGTGGTTGGATCAATTGAGATCGGTCTATGTTTCGGACTCGGTCAAGTGCAGCTTGGAGGGAATCGTTGTTATATCCCCTGTTTCTAAAGTGTTGTAGGAGGGTAGCAGCCTCACGTTCAAAGTCATTCGGTATGCTACAAATGCGTTTAACTCTCAAGAGTTGGCTATAGGGGATACCTTTGAATAGTTTTTGTGGATGGCAGGAATCTGGTCTGAGGTAAGCGTGTGTGTCCGTAGGTTTCGTGTAGAGGCTTGTTGTGATTGAATTGCCAGATTTTGTGATTGTGACGTCTAAAAAATTGACTGATGTGTCGGATATGTTTGCTGTGAATTTTATGGTTGGGTGTGCACAGTTAAGGTATTCTACAAATGTGAGTAGCGATTCTTTGCCGTGTATCCAAATTAGGAAGATATCGTCAATGAAGCGTAAATATAATTCGGGTTGGAGTGTATAGTTGGCCAGTAATTTGGTTTCTAGTTCACCCATGAAAATGTTTGCAAAACTGGGGGCGACTTTAGTGCCCATGACTGTACCGCCTATTTGTAGGTAATTCTTGCCATTGAATTGGAAATTGTTGCAGAGTAGGACTAATTTTAAAAGTCCTAGGAGGCCACTGTGGGAGATTTGCCATTTTGGTTGGTGGCGGCGTAGGCATTTGGCTACTGCTACCAGTCCCTCATGATTCGGTATGTTGGTGTACAGTGAAACTACATCTAGGGTACAGAGAAGGAAGTGGTCCGATAATGTCTGGAGTTGAGAGAGTTTGAGAAGGAGGTGGTTTGTATCGCGTAGATAGCTAGGGTATGTAGGGACGAATTGTTTAATGTGTTCGTCGACAAAGCCACTGATATGTTCGGTTGGTCCACCAGAACCACTGATAATAGGTCTACCTGGAACCTGGCCCCGGGTGGTGCTTTTGTGAATTTTGGGGAGTAGATATAATTCAGGTGTGCGGGGTTCTAGAGGGGTGAGTCCTGTTCTAAGTTTGTCAGGGATTTCGCCCTTTGTGGCTAATTTGGAAAGTTCAGATGTGATGAGTTCGGAATGGTGTTGGGTGAGGTTGTCTCGTGTTAGTGTATAGTACTGGGGACTATTGAGCTGTCTCTCAGCCTCTTGGATGTAGTCAAGGCGGTCCCATAGGACAATCCCAGATCCTTTATCAAACCTCTTGATGACTAAGTTAACATTGTTGGAGAGGTTCGTAAGTGCTTCTCGTTCTTCTGAGGTGAGGTTATCGTTATGGAAGCGTTTGGAAGTGTTGGTGAGAATACAATGGTTAGTGGTTCTGTATAAAGCTTCAAGGCAAGGGTCCTGGCCCGATGGGGGGGTCCAGTTACTTTTGGGATGGAATTTCCTCTCAAGGTTGGTTTGAAAGGGGTCTGGATGGGCGTGTCTACATCATTGAAGAAAAGTTGAAGGCGAAGGCGCCGGAAGAATTTTTTGGTGTCCTTAGAGAGGGCGGCTCGGTCACAAGAAGTCAGGGTCGGGCAGTAATTGAGTCCTTTGGTGAGGAGGCTCAATTCGGGTGGGGTGAGTTGGTGATCTGTTAGATTGATGACTAACTGCGAATACTCATCATTGTTGTTATTATTGTCAGAAGGGAAGTGCGAGTTACAAAGGTCCCTAAGGGCGTTTACAAAGTTTGGGGTTACGCCGTTGGCTAGGTCTACTGTTATAGTTGTCTGATCTAGGTCTGTTTTCTCTGGGTCTGTTATCTCTGGGTTGTCTATTGGGACGACCGGTTTCTCTCCTATTTCTGTTGCGTTGTTGGTAGTTTCTTGGTTTCTGGCGATCTGTGTTAGCATTCTGTCCTCGGGGGTGCTCAAGCATATAAAATCGGGTGTTCTGGACCTCATTTTGGAGGTATAGGACTCTTCTTTCGTAATTCGTTTTAAGTTGGAGTTCTTCTCTGGTTATGATTGTGTTTGTGGAGGACTCCATAGCCGAGATCTGATCTGTTGGGATGTTTTGCTGAATAGATCCCGACTCCCGGGTTATCCTGTCCTTGGTGGTGGCAAGTTCTTCTATTACTTGGTCGAGTGTGGCCTGAATAATTTCCCCTGTGGCTCGGATCAGGGATTCTTGGATTCTGTTTTTGGTAATGTCTGTTCGGATGGAACGTGCTTTTGAGACTCGGGCACAGAGGCCCATAGGTGATATGCCCAGTCTCAACCGCCCAACAGAGTATATAAAGGAGCACCCTCCAAGCAGCTTCACCACCATTTGCCTCTGATGAGTCTCCATAGAGACGAAACCGGTCAGGCTTAATTTCAACAACATACGGGACCTCACAACATTCTGTAACCCTCTCGTACTCTTTTGAGTCGATCTACTATATGTTAGATAAAGGGTTAAGATATATAAGAATGTGGCTGAGTGAGACATTACAGAAGCAGAGGATCTCTAAAAAATTTCAAATCAAACTGTAACGAACTTGAGATTCTTTTATAACATAATGTGTAATTAAACCCTCTGCTTACAGTAAATGTCAAATCCGATAGCACTATTTTAAATGAAAGTGTCAATGACACTGTAGCTCAACTTGACAAACTTGAACTTGGTAAGTTATAAATGAAATGGCAAAATTGAAGATCATTGGTACCAATGTCATTTTTTTTGCCAGTGGCAACATTTTTTGACAGAAACCGAAGAAAATCGATAGCTCCCATCTAGAGGCCTCCCCAAACAAGCATGCCAGGTTTCAAAGCAATCCGATCATAAATGTGCCCTGTAGGGTGTACAAAAGGGAAATATCGTGGTCTGACTAGACTAAATTCTAAGAACGTTGGCCGTGGCAACATTTTTTGACGGAAATGGAAGAAAATCGATAGCTCCCATCTAGAGGTCACCCTAAATAAGCATACCAGGTTTCAAAGCAATCTAATCATAAATGTGCCCTGTAGGGTGAGCCAAAGGGAAATATTGTGGTCTGACCAAACTAAGTTCTAAGAATGTTGGCTGCGGCAACATTTTTTGATGGAAATTGAAGAAAATCAATAGCTCCCATCTAGAGGTCACCCCAAACAAGCATGCCAGGTTTCAAAGCAATCTGATCATAAATGTGCCCTGTAGGGTGTGCCAAAGGGAAATATTGAGTCTTCTGACTAAACTAAGTTCTAAGAACGTTGGCCGCGGCAACATTTTTTGACAGAAATTGAGGAAAATCGATAGCTCCCATCTAGAGGTCTCCCCAAACAAGCATACCAGGTTTCAAAGCAATCTGATCATAAATGGGCCCTGTAGGGTGTGCCAAAGGGAAATATTGAGGTTTGACTAAACTAAGTTCTATGAACGTTAGCCGTGGCTACATTTTTTGACGGAAATTGAAGAAAATCGATAGCTCCCATCTAGAGGTCACCCTAAATAAGCATACCAGGTTTCAAAGCAATCAAGTCATAAATGTGCCCTGTAGGGTGTGCCAAAGGGAAATATTGTGGTTTGACTAAACTTAGTTCTAAGAACGTTGGCCGCGGCAACATTTTTTTACGGAAATTGAAGAAAATCGATAGCTCCCATCTAGAGGTCACCCCAAACAAGCATACCAAGTTTCAAAGTAATCTGATCATAAATGCGATCTGTGAGGTGTGCCAAACAAAATTGTGGACGTACGTACTAACGTACTAACATACTAACATACTAACGTACGTACGTATGTACGCCGACGGACGAGAAGTGATGGCAATAGCTCAGCTTGACTTTGTCAAGTTGAGCTAAAAATCAGCACCAAAATTTTAGTAAATTTTTCAATTCTTGGCTCAAAAACATACCTTAAGGCACCTCATTGGAATGAGCTTATCAAGCCTGTTCAAAAGTGGGGTCACAAGCTATGTTTTTGAGGTAAAAATGAAAAATTTAATTATTCAGGAAATATTTTTGCACATGCTGTTTGCTACTGGTGTTACACAGTTAATGAAATAAATTACTTCAACAACAGAGATTAATTCAATTCTACTCCCAAAATCAACTCAGTCCGGAAATTACAATGTCACATCGACTTCTGATGTCATGCTTTTGTTAGACATGTTATGTACGATATTTCCGTATTGTGCTATTAGATCATGATTAGTTGTAAAAAAGTTAAAAATCGGTTTCCTGGACCCTCCTGCATGGTCCTTTTGGCTACCATATGCTCTCTTTTTATAAACCATGCAAACTTGAAAAAAAAAAAAATTAAATGGTTTATGTCCGATATTTTACCCAAGTTAATAAAACTGAAAAATTTGTCCCTTGAGTGCAACAAAGCTTTGCAATGCTTTAGCAATGCAAAGCCTTCTGGCACTCAAGGGACGAAATACACCACCACCCAAGCTATTCTGTAGATTATGATGCCTAAATTATGAAACAAACCAAGAACATGAACTTCTGATGGCAAAGAAATAATTACAATGAAAGTATCTAAGACACTGTAGCTTAAATTGACTGTGTGTAGTGTTTGAAGGAAAGGATAATGTTCAATGTTTATGAAAGGATTATGAAATAAGGCAAGAATTGTGATAATTGAGAATATGTTAATTTATATTCCCTATATGCTATGTTTTCAATAAAAATAATTTGAGGTGTAGACTGTGATAAAGAATTGAGGCCTGGGTTAATGTGGCCCTCACAATTAATTAAGTCAACCAAAGTTACCAAGTTATAGTAAAATTATTTCAAAACAAGTCATGCTATCAAGTTATAATGAAATCCCTTCATAAATATAACAAATAGACTTTGCTGAAGGAATCTAGGTCATGTGACGGTTTGGCAGTCACGGTTGACCGATCATGACCAAAATACTACAGTCTCATCTAGATATCATACCAAGTTATCCTACCAAGTTATAATGAAATCCCTTCATAAAAACAACCTGTAAACAGTGTTAAAGGAATCTAGGTCAGGTGATCAGGCGGCAGTAATGGCTGACTGATCATGACCAAAATAGGACAGTCTTATCTAGACATAATACTGAGTTATCCTTCCAAGTTACAATGAAATCGGTTCATAAATATGAACTGTAGACTGTGCTAAACAAATCTAGGCCACGTGCCTGTCACCCAACCAAAAAAGGACATTCTCATCTAGACATTATATGGAGACATCCTACCAAGTTACAATGAAATCCCTTCATAAATACCACCTGTAGACTATGCTAAAAGTTTTTGAGTTTCGGGCTCGCGCAGCCATCATGGTTGTCCGATTGCGACCAAAAGGGGATGTTCTCATCTAGACATTATACAGAGTCATCCTACCAAGATACAATGAAATCCCTTCATAAATATGACCTGTAGACTCTGCTAAAGATTTTTGGATTTCGGGTTTGCGCAGCCATCACAGTTGACCGATCGCGAACAAAGGGACATTCTCATCTAGACATGACCTCAAATCTGCAAATGAAATTTCGTGATTATCAGACAAGAACTACTGGGTGTAGACGGTGCTAAAGAAATGAAAATGTGAACAGACCTACAGACTTCCACATGATTGATGCCAATAGCTTATCTTGACTTTGTTAAGTTCAGCTAATAATCAAAAATAAAATAAAATACTGTCCACCCACATGCAATTTTACAAAAAAATAGCCTGAGAAACAAAATATCTACTTTGTGGGGCCTTATGTGATAATTAATAATAATACTGAATAGGACCAACAATGTAAGAAACATAACCTATAATAAATAAGAACTGTACAAACCTTATAGTTTTGCCAGTCAACATTCATCTGTGTAATAGATGGAATATCTGGCAATATCAACTGGGCATCAACATAACCCTTCAATGAAAGAAAAATGTTTAAATTTTATCCTTTGTAATTAAGACCTGGGTAATTTTGGCAAATTTTCAAGCATTACAACTTCACAATATGAGGGATGAAGGTGTTTATTCAAGTCTTGGCTCAGTTGATAGGCAGCCTATAAAAGTGTCCATGACTTGAGTAGAAAATATTTTGAAGATAAAGTGATTTTTAACCCTTTACTAAACACAGACAATATCAAAATTTATTATTTTAAATATCATTTGTTTAAAATATTCAAAACATTTCAACAAAACCATATTATGTGATTCCCTCATTGGAATGAGCTTGTTCCAAAGCAGGGTTTCATGTTAGGGTTGTATTGAATTTCTTTTTTTAAATATTAATTTTTCAGCTGCTGAATTTATTTTTATATTACATGGGTGGATACGGTCAATTTGTTAGGTAAAGGGTTAAAGTGAAGCTACACTACAGTGAAACCCTGAGTAGCCATGTTGCCAGTGAAAAATATTCAGTAAACAGGAGTTTAATATTAAATTGACAGGAATTTGGTCATTTTCGTATTTTTATTCTAGTGAAAACTGAGCATTTATTCTATGTAAAATATCTTGTTTGACAGAGCTCATTTTATTTATGAAATGTTGATCCACAGGTCTGAATTTGTGGCAAAAAAAAATTATGATGTGCCAGAGAAATTACTATACCTATTATATGCCATAATTTTTGTGGTGTAACTGTGCTTCGACAAGACTGTGATATGATTGGAAAAAAGACTTCTTTTCAGGCCTTAACCTTTGTCATGTCTCTCTGGCTTTATCGATACAATTATTTAACCTTTTACTCAACATACAGAATATCAAAGTTTAATATTTTAATTATTGTTTTTTCCAATTTTTCCAAAAATTTCAACAAAATCATATCATGTGACCACTCATTGGAATGAGACCCCCCCCCCCCCCCCCCCCCCCCCCCCAGATAGAATTAAGGGACAATAGTTCACAGCTCGGATTCAAGTACAATATATATGTTATTTTCTCCTTAGTTATTTTCCCCAAACATCTCTTTTTAATTGATTCCATGGTTACTTTCAAAACATGTACAAAAAAAAGTAGTCTCATCGCCGAGAGTGGAATATGATGCTGAGAGTGGAATACCATTTTTGGCGAATGTGAGTGGGAATACGATTTGTTTTGGGGGAAGAAAAATGAATGAAAATAAAATAAACAGTACTATTTTATCAGACAGTGTATGATTAAGCACTATCAACTATCACTGGCATGCAACATCAGTACAAACCTGATTCCAGTCAAAGAACATTGTTGATCCACAGTAGGCACTGTCATGCCACTCTTTAAAAAACTCACAACCTGAAATGTAAAAAAAAATACCTAAATTTATTACAAGTTTTTCAATGAAGTTTTATGGGGTTGTTGGCTCATTGAAACTCTGGTAGACGTTTTTATTCAAAACTGGGGTGTAGCCCTATATTTATTGTAAGTTTAAACCTTTGAACCCAAAAGTCTGCTTTACCAGTCCAGGAAAATGTACATCATAATTTGCTTAAGCAGGATGGGTGCTAAGTGCATGCATGGGATAGACCGATCAATATGTTTGACGTGCAGCCCCGGGGCTGTACATTAATATGTTGATTGGTCTACCCTCAAATTATGAATATGGACTCTTCTAATTGCTGTCACTGAACTGGCATGGAAGATACCACCAGCGTTCAAAGGGTTAGTAACAGTTAGGGGGTGTAAACTTCAGCAATGCAGTGTTATCCACTGTCACATGCTTGATAGAATATTCCTGTTAATGCTAATAAAAACACTTTTGTTTCTTAGGTAATTTTCCCAGAACTTTGTTTATGAGGGAGGGAATCTTTTTCTTTCTCTTCTTTAATGCCAGAAATAGTTTGTGTTTGAAATATCTCAAAAATTTGAAATGTTTACTCTCCCGAGAATCATTAGTCAAGCAACAGTTGTTTTTTACACGTCTGAGTTTCCATCATATTTATTACACATCAAAGTTTAAAAATTGACTTTAGTCATTGTACATTTTGACTGATTAAAAAAAAATCAGATAAAAAAAATTTTGAGCAGAATTTTAATGATGAGAGAGGTGCCTGCAAACTAAAAATGTTTGGAATAAGAGGATATTTTTATTCTCCACATATCCATTAATTAAAACTGACTATGGAGATGTAACCTATTAACTGTAGATTCCCAGCAGAAGGAATGAAGAATTCTCTGATAACCAAATATATAATTTTTTTGTCTTCTACAGAAAGTTGCATGGAAAATATCACATTTTCTAAGCTTGAACAATTGCAAAACGATTTGACAATAAAATTGGTGTTAAATATTTGAATCAATATACCTTGTGCCTATATAGGCACCCAAGACTTGCTGAGAAAAAAATACCCAGATACTTAGAATGTACCTTGCGCATTTACCCAGAGACTGTATGTTGGGGCACCTGTGGCCAAAGTCAGAAATGGGCCCATAAGGGCTGAAGTAATTAACAAAATACTGGATAGCAGAATAGTTTTCCAGGGAGTCTGGACATTCAATTAGTATATTTTCAGGTTTTATCCTGCTACACATATAGAATAACAGTTTTGCAAAGTTTTGAATAGTACAGAAATGCACAAAAAAATGCACAAAAAAATGCACAAAAAGAGACTGTCAGGAGCAGAAAGATCAGCATGCAAAACAAAAGCATGTCAAATAAAGTCATGGGGTGTCAAATTGGATTCTGTATCTGTGATAAGCATACTTCGAAAAAAATCCAACCAAACTACTCTCATATACAGAGTTCAAACACTCCTGAAAGCTAGTTAGCTGAACTCTTTCATCCCTGTATACTGTCAAAAACATTTGTAAGAACAGGTTGGTAAGGTGTTGAATTAAAAAAAAAATTGTGTTGCAAACAGATTTTATCTTACCTGGGTATGGAAGAGACATAATATGGAAATCGGAGTATCTCTTCTCCTTGTCTGCTTTTTCAGATGATGTTACACTAGAAGATAATATGAAAAATGTCATTTAAAATTAGATTAGAAACATTACAAATTTTAAAAACATTAAATGGGTTATTGCTAACATGAGTGAATATATATTCTATAAGCTGATATATACTAGTTGCCCTTAGGCATGCATGTAGCCAGGATTTAATAGTACAGGTGCCTATCCAGTTGTCTGTGTGTGCAGAGGGGTGGGGGATTGATATTAGGAAAGGCTATTTATTATGGGGGTCAGGGGGCCATCCACTTAGAAAATTTTGTGATGTGTTTAACCCTTAAAGGCCTATTTCCAACTTTTCTGACCTCAGAACAGGTGCAGTAAGATGCCATCTTGAGGAGGTCCTGCTGACAATAGACAAATTACCTACACAGTGGTTTCTAGTCAAGTCTTGGCTGCCCTAATAGGCAGCCAAGCCTTAAATAGAAATCACCGCAAAGCTATTAGACGTATAGAGACTGTGGAATGGTAGAAATTCAAGACCCTTGTCCAGGTCCAAAATTGGAGAATTTTGGAGCTCTATGGTATGTGAAACTTGCATTTTTTTATATATACACTTGATATTTCAAATATTGAGCTAACTCTTGTTAAGTGAATAAAAAAAAAATCTTTATAAATTACTCTAGCAACCAATGAATTCCCCACATGTATCAACATTATTTGCTTTAATATATATGTATTTAGTCTATTTGAATGAAGCTTACAATATGTGGAGAGCCTTTCCCCCATCCTGCTCTGTCACCATCCCAAAGGACTTCAAAATCTTATGACCAATGTTTGAGTTATAATGCAAATGTAATGGAAGTACAGAAGTCTGGAAGTACAAAAGTACATAAGTACAGATGGACAGACGCAGCCCTTGATGCCCACATAAAACTCCTAACAATCTGAAGTTCTTATGATTTAGTTATAATTTATACAAAGATAAGTGTATACTCAAAGGAAAAAAAATATTACTTCATTCCAAATTTAACTTTCTTCTTCTCCACCATAAGATCACAGATGTACTTGACAGATAAGGTGTTCAACAACTTTTTGTCTTGTCCTCGAAATTTATCAAACAGTTGCCAGTCACTAAAAATGCATTAAAAAGAAGAAAGTGACAATAAGTGATAACAGTTACAATTGCATAGATATAGGACAGGTGAATATTCCCCCAACAAATGATTTTGTTGGCAATTTCGACTTCATTTTTTTAATAGTTCATTTATGCTAAAAGTATGTGCAAGTTGAAGTAGAATATAACTTTCAGAAAATGTTCTCTGAAAAATTGTCCATGTTAAATCAGTTAACTGGTGGATTGCTGGAAACCCATATTTGGGCTTTATTCTGAAGTGCCATTACCACAAGTTAAAGGCTTCATATTCTGTGGATGTGCTTCATATTATCTTTGAAGTGATATTATTTTATCTGTTAAGATTTGCCTTGTTACAATTTTTGGGAAAGTGCCTCCTGGCACTCTCCCATAAGTTGTAACAAGACAAAGATGCACAAAAAAATTTAAGGACCAAAAATAATTTAGCCCTCTACAAGTTAAGAGGTTGAAGCTTAGGTGTCAAGCTCATACAATGGGGGTGGGGGTGTAGCAAGTATGGAATTTTTTTACAGGAATATACAATGCAGGGCATCAATCTATGCATCATGTGGCACATGGTATTGATTAACTCATAAAAACTTTAACTCTTAAGCTGAAAAGTATATGTTTAAATATTTTTCATCAAATCTAGTTATGACAGCCATGGAGCAGTGATGACAAGATTTGATAAATGAAAGTGTCAATGACACTGTAGCTCAACTTGACAAACTTGAACATGGTAAATTATAAGTGAAATAGCAAAACTGAAGATCATTGGTACCAATGTTAATGTTGAAACACAAATGCCTTAAGTTCAGAGGTTATTGTAAATGGCAACTCTTTTTTTTACAGAAATGGTTGCTAATCAATAGCTCTTATCTAAAGGTATTACCTAATGAGCACACCAAGTTCAAAACAATCCCCTGAAAAATGTGGCCTGTAGGCCATGTCAAAGAAGAATGCTGATGCACAAATGGAATAAATTCAAAGACTGTTGCTAACAGCAACAGTTTTTGATAAAAATGAAAAGAAAATCGATAGCTCCAATCTTTGTCACCCTGCATAAGCATACAAAGTTTCAAAACAACCTGATAATGAATGCTCCCTCTGATGCATGCCAAAAGAAGATGTTAATGCACTAAGTTTGAAGGTCATTGCTTGAAGCAATGTTTTTTTCTCTCTTTTTTATGGAAATTCATAAATATATCCAGCAGAGAGTGCAAAAGGGATAAGTTGCTGCACAAATGCAGAAAGTTCAAAGGATGGTGATAACGACAATAATTTTTTATGGAAATGAAAAAAAATCAATAACTCACTTCTAAAGGTCAACCTGAACAAATATACCAAGTTTCAAAGTAATGCGATCATAAATGTGCTCTGAAGGGTTTGCCAAAGGGAAATATTGAAGTCTGACTAAACTAAGTTCAAAGGTCATTGCCAGCGGCAACATTTTTTGCCAGAAATGGAAAAAAATCGATAACTCCCATATAGATATCACCCCACACAAGCACACCAAGTTTCCAAGCGATCAATCATAAATGTGCCCTGCAGGGTGTGTCAAAAGGAAATATTGATGCATAACTGCACTAAGTTTTTACTAAGTTCATCAGAGGTTGTTGCCAATGGCAACTATTTTTGACGCAAGTGGAAGAAAATCGATAACTCCCATCTAGAGGTCATCCAAAACAAGAAGACCAAGTTTCAAAGTGATCTGGTTAATGAAAGTGTCAATGACACTGTAGCTCAACTTGTTAAGACATGTACATGTATAGTATGTGACACTGCTATGACAAACATCTAGGTAATGACCTGATAACAAAGGTACATATAAAGTATTGTAACGGTCTGTACATAAATACTGACCGTAGCCTGTAACAAATGTATAGGAAAAGTATTGTAAAGATGGGTGAAAGTCAGATGCTAAACTAGAAAAGAAATCTTTGAGTCCCAGAGTGGGTCTGACTGAACCCCAAAATATTTGTTCTCATAGCACAGTGATAACAAAGGCACCCCAAAACACACTCGTTCCTGTCCCAAGGTGAAAACAAAGGGACCCAAGAAGTTTTGTGAAGATCAGTTCATAAATACGAGCTGTATGGAAGTTGTGACAAAAACTGATTGGACCTAATTTCGGTACAAAATGGCCACTGGCAGCCATCTTGAATTTTGGACTGCACCCAGAAACACTCGTTCTTGTCCCAAGGTGATAACAAAGGTACCCAAGAAGTTTTGTGAAGATCGGTTCATAAATACAGCCTCTAGCCTCTATTGACATGTGCACTTACAGTGTATAAGCAGCACTGAATAAATCAAAGTTCATTTAATTTGCATAATTTCTGTATGAGAAAAAAACCTGTACTATATGTGATGTATTCCATGTTTCTAAACATTCATACAAAAATTTATTCAAATCAGAACTTTCATACAGAAGTTCTGTACAAAAGACTGATTGCACTAATTTTGGTACAAAATGGCTGCTAGTGGCCATCTTGAATTTTGGACCACACCCCAAAACACTCGTTCTCATCCCACGGTGATAACAAAGGTACCTAAGAAGTTTCATAAAGATTGGTTCATAAATACGGCCTCTAGCCTGAGCCGTATAGAAGTTGTGTACAAAAAACTGCTTGGACCTAATTTCGATACAAAATGGCCACTGGCAGCCACCTTGAATTTTAGACCGCACCCAGAAACACTCGTTCTCGTCCCAAGGAGATAACCCAAGACGTTTTGTGAAGATCGGTTTATAAATAGAGACTCTAGCCCAAGCCGTATTGACATGTGTACTTACTGTGTGTAAGTCGCACTGAAAAAATCAAAGTTCATCTAATTTGCATAATTTCTGCACCAGAAAAAAACCTGTATTATATGTGATGTATCCAATGGTACAAAACATTCACACAAAAAATTATTCAAATCAGCGCTTTCATTTGGAAGTTCTGTGCAAAAATCTGATTGCACCTAATTTTGTACAAAATGGCTGCCATCGGCCATCTTGAATTTCGGACCGGACCCCAAAACACTCGTTCTCATCCCACGGTGATACCAAAGGTACCCAAGAAGTTTCGTAAAGATCGGTTCATAAATACGGCCTCTAGCCCAAGCCGTATTGGCATTTGAACTTATAGTACTGAAAGTAACACCAAAAAACATCAAAGTTAGTCCAATTTGCATAATTTACGCACCAGAAAAAAAAAGTAAAATATGTGATGTATCCCATGGTACTAAACATTCATACAAAAAATTATTCAAATCAGAGATTTCATATGGAAGTTCTGTACAAAAAACAGATTTCTGCATCATCGGTACAAAATGGTGGCTGGCAGCCATCTTGAATTTCGGACCGCACTCAAAAACACTCGTTCTCGTCCCATGGTCATAACAAAGGTACCCAAGAAGTTTCATAAAGATCGGTTCATAAATGCGGCCTCTTGCCCGAGCCGTATCCAATTGTTGACGTATAGACAGACGGACGACGGGCCATGACAAAAGCTCAAATTTGGCTTCGCCAAAGTTGAGCTAAAAATGTGCACTGCAGGCTGTGCCAAAGGGAAATATTGATGCATAACTGCACTACGTTCATCAAAGGTTGTTGCCAGTGGCAACATTTCTTGGCAGATATCGCAGAAAATAGATAGCTCCCATCTAGAGATAACCCCAAACAAGCATACCAAGTTTCAAACCGATCTGATCAAAAAATGTGCCCTGTATGGCATGCCAAGGGAATATATTGATGCCTGACTAAACTAAGTTCAAAGGTCATTGTCAGTGGCAACACATTTTGACGGAAATGGAAGAAAATCTATAGCTCCCATCTAGAGAGCACCCCAAACAAGCATGCCAGGTTTCAAAACGATTCAATCATAAACGTGCCCTGTAGGGTGTACCAAAGGGAAATACTGAGGTCTGACTTAACTAAGTTCTCAGAACGTTGCCAGCGGCAACATTTGTTTGACGGAAATTCAAAGTGATCTGGTTAAAAATGTGCACTGCAGGCTGTGCCAAAGGGAAATATTGATGCATAACTGCACTACGTTCATCAAAGGTTGTTGCCAGGGGCAACATTTCTTGGCAGATATCGAAGCAAATAGATAGCTCCCATCTAGAGATAACCCCAAACAAGGATACCAAGTTTCAATCCGATCTGATCAAAAATGTGCCCTGTATGGCATGCCAAGGGAATATATTGATGCCTGACTGAACTAAGTTCAAAGGTCATTGCCAGTGGCAACATATCTTGATGGAAATGGAAGAAAATCTATAGCTCCCATCTATAGAGCACCCCAAACAAGCATGCCAGGTTTCAAAACGATTCAATCATAAACGTGCCCTGTAGGGTGTACGAAAGGGAAATATTGAGTCTTCTGACTAAACTAAATTCTAAGAAAGTTGGCCAGCGGCAACATTTGTTTGACGGAAATGGACGAAAGTCGATAGCTCCCGTCTAGAGACCACCCCAAACAAGTATACCAAGTTTCAAAGTGATCTGGTTAAAAATGTGCACTGCAGGGTGTGCCAAAGGGAAATATTGATGCATAACTGCACTACGTTCATCAAAGGTTGTTGCCAGCGGCAACATATCTTGGCGGATATCGAAGAAAATAGATGGCTCCTATCTATCAGATCTGATCAAAATTGTGCCCTGTGTGGTGTGCCAAAGGAATATATTGATGACGGACTAAACTGAGCTCAAAGGTCGTTGCCAGTGGCAACAGTTTTTGAAATGGAAGAAAATCGATAGCTCCCATCTTGAGGTTACTCCAAACAAGCTTGCTAGGTCTCAAAGCAATCTGATCATAAATGTGCCATGTAGGGTGTGCCAAAAGGAAATGTGGAGGTCTGACTAAACTAAGCTCTAAGAACGTTGCCCGCGGCAACATTTTTTGACGGAAATTGAAGAAAATCGATAGCTCCCATCTAGAGGTAACCCCAAACAAGTATACCAAGTTTCAAACCGATCGGATCATAAATGCAACCTGTGAGGTATGCCAAAGGAAAGTGTGTGTGTGTGTGTGTGTGTGTGTGTGTGTGTGTGTGTGTGTTTGAGGTTAAAAAATCGCACTGGCACAGACATTTCATACTGAAACGTTTTTTTTCCTTTTAATATGCCGCTGAAAAATTGTTTTCATTTACTGAACCCTGATTGGTTTCAAACATGACAAAAAAGTACATAAAATTGATTTAAACTAAGTGATGAGCTTAGGAACTGGTTAAACTGACTGGCAAAAATTGATGTTATTCATTGATGGGCTCTAATTTAGTCCTTACAAGGATGTTACGCAAGCTTTTGTTTTTCTTATAGGCGATGACAGGTCGAAGATTCAAAGGTTCATTTAATTTAGCATTGGTAAAATTGAATTCATCTTTTAACATTTTTGCTATTTCGATATTCATTCTGTTGTACGTTAAAGTGAAAGGAATGATGGACCTCCTTTCGCATTCGCCCTCTGATATGTTCATACCAAATGGCCAGAGGGTTTGAAGCGTATTGATCCAAAAAGCTTCACGTTTTTTTCTAAATTCGTCAGTTTCTTCTAATGTGTCTTTAATTGGTGGTTGTTCAATAGGATGGATTTCGAAATCGTCCAAAGAATGGCCAGGAAGGTTAAAATGTTGTGCTACTGGGGCATCAGCATTATGTTTTATATCCTGTTTGTGTCTAGTAGCACGCTCTCGAAAAGGATTTTGACTTTGACCAACATACTGTTTCCGACATCGCTTACAAGTGATAAGGTAAATAATGTTTGGTGAATCACAATGGAGGGGGTTACGGATCTGATAATGATTTTTCGTTTGTTCGGAGGAAAATTCCTCTTTCTGATCAGGCATAAAAGTATGCAGTCTACAACGAGGCTTTTTGCAATTAAATACCGCGCCACTACCATTCTGCAACGGTCTGTTGTGTTCAATCTTCAGTGGTTCGAAATCGGTAGTTTCAGCTGGACTTTCGAGCTTTTTCAGGGTTTGGGATTTCAGGCTACGCAAGAGGCGCAGCGAGTACCCTCTCGATCTGAGGGCGCCAAATAGAGTAGAACAAGCCTCATTGAAATTTACCTTATCACTTGAATTGCGGTGGAAACGAATGAGTTGTGATTTGATGATACCTTTAAATGTATGTTGAGGATGAAATGATTTTGTGTGCAACAATTGATGTGAATCAGTTGGTTTAAAATACACTTTATAATCTAAATGACCGGACGCCTGAAATTGCTTGCCTTTATACACGGTCACATCGAGAAAATCAACAGAAGTTTCACTGATAGTAGCTTTCAATTTAATATTTGGATCGTGATTGTTCAAAATTTCTAAAAATTCATCAAAATCTTCTTTTGAATGTTCCCAAATAATAAAAATGTCATCTAAATACCTGAGATATACGAGAGGATGCTTTGCACATTTGCTTAAGGCATTTTCCTCCCATTCCGCTACATAAATGCTTGCAAAATTAGGACTGAATCTTTTGCCCATAGGACAACCCATTATTTGTAGAAAATATTCTCCATTGAATTGAAAGTCATTACCTTTTAAGCTCAGCTCTAAAAGATCCAAAATTTGTTCATCCGGGCGTTTCGCATCCGGATATTTTTCAAATGCATTTTTAACTGATTTAACACCTTTATCAATATCAATGTTCGTATACATACTGTCGATATCCAAAGTAGCCAGAATTGCATTTTTCGATATTTTCAATTTCGAAATTTTTGACAGGAAATCCTGTGTATTTTTTAGATAGCTCGGATGTCTATTTGCTATAGGTTTCAGATGATAATCAATTAATTCCGAGATCGCATAAGATTCCGAATTACAATCTGATACAATTGGCCTCCCGGGTGGAGTTAAGTCATCCGTCCATGAAGAACGGTCCTTGTGGATCTTTGGTAGGATATAAAATTGTCTTGTTTGAGCACTGAGCTTAGCCGTTAAATATTTCAATTGTTTTTTGGTAATGTGACCTTCGTCGAGGAGAAATTTTAAGATCTTATTGAATTTTTCGATATTATTAGGCCAAATAAGTGAATCTATTTTCTTATAATGTTTAGTATTGCTGAGTTGTCTCATGGCTTCCTTTATATAATTATCCCGAGATAGAACAACTACCGACCCACCTTTGTCGGCTGGTTTAATTACTAATTTCTTATTTTTTCGAAGTTTCGTGAGGGCTCTCCGTTCACCAGCTGTTAAATTGTCTTTATCGGAGAGTATGTTCATGCTGAACACCTTTTGGATGATTCGTTTGCTAGCCTCAATAATTTCGGGATCTACTTCACTATCTGGAGGTGACCAACCAGATGATTCTGTAAAAGGAAGTTTCCGACCGCTGGAGTTTCTAAAGCGGTCTGCTAATTTCATTTGCCTAAGAAAATTACAGTTGTATGATGGTAAATTTGTTTGGTTATCAGTTTTAGGCTTTGGTGCAGGTACAAAAGTTAAACCGCGATCTAAAAGAGATTTCTCTTGGGTTGTTAGGTCATTGGTGCCAGACAGGTTAACCACATTAGTTCCTAATCCCACATCTGTTAGGCGGCTGTTACCTTTGCCTTTACTTAGTTTAAATGTAGGTGGTTCAACCAGTGATCGTACATAATATTGGCGGTTCTCGTGGTCCAATGGATTAAATCCTGAGCAACATCAAACCTCGCGTCATCAATTTTTGGTATCACGTTAACGTCCTTCACTTTCCGAATGGTTTCGTTGATGATGCTCAGGGTTCTCCTCTCAGCCTGAGGGAGTTTTTGCGAAAAGTTTAGTTCAGCGAAATAAATTTTTGCTGATCTAAACTTGACCCTGATATCGCTAAGCATATTCCGCAACTGCTTAACTACGAGATCAGAATTATCGTTTCGAGAATTCACGCCAATATTTAATAATATTTTTTGGGGACTGGACTGGCCCCTGTGCCCTTTAAACATAGAGCGCAGATGATTGAATTTGGCGCCGGGGTAACACTCCACCTGGATGTCCGGATGGGGATTTCGATCAATGCGTCCTAAATTTGAACTTCCAATCATAAGGATGTTTTTACAAACATCGGGGAGGCGCCAATTCCTTTTGTCAAAATTAACTCCGCTTTTATGCCGAAGCTGGGAGAATTTAGAATCAAATGAGCGGCCCGAGTTGCGGCTCAGTGATTTGACTTTCTCTGAGTACGATATACCTGGTTGAACCACACTAGAGGCAGGAGAAGGGGGAGAAGAAACAGAAGCAGGAGAGGAAACAGAAACAGGAGAAGAAACAGAAGGAGGAGGAGGAGTTCTAGTGAGAGCACTAGGAGAACTAGAGAAGAAAGGCTGAGGAGGAGTAGGAGGTAGAGGAACAAGACGAGGCGAGACAGCGTTACTCAATTTGCGAGCATCTTCAGTCACAATATGGACCGGAGATGTTTGCAAATTGAGGCGCTTACTCTGAGAGAAAGAAGAAGTAGAAGGAAAAGAAGAGGGAGAAGTGCTTTGCCTTGATCTTTTCTTATTTTGCTTTTCGCGTTGGGGTAGAGGGACAACACGGGCCGGAGTTTGCTTGCTCCCTCCCGTATTGTTCCTTACTCCAGACGCTGGGCGAAGTTCCGAAATGTAAGACTCATAGGCCGAAATCGTCTTATCTGTCAACTTGTTTTTAAAGTTTTTTCGAGCCCAGATCAAGGCACGCGCCGAAGCGCTGTTGAAGTCTATCTTTTCGAGTCCAGGAGGTGGTCGCATAGCCAAAGTTATCTTAGACTTCAACTGGTTTAAATTTATCTTATAATGCTCAATTAAAGCATTTGACGTTTGATTGGCCCATCCCACACTAATCTGTCGAAAAACAGAAAAAATGTGTGGGGTGGGAAGAGCCGGCTTTAGAAAGCCCCCTAACTCATTTACCTTCTTCTCCAACTGCTTCGGGAAATCCCGGTTGGCCAAATGCTGCTCTAGGAGCCCAATATGGTGCATACATTGAATCACCTGGAAAAGGGCCTTGACCAATCTAGAATAGGCCTGGAACGATTGTTCCTGGCCCCTTCCAGACTGGGCAACTCTCTTTCCCTGATGCTTCTGTCTTTTTTGAGCCATTTGAAGAATAAGTAGATGAATTTAAAATGAAATTAAAATGAAGAAATGAAATAAATTAAAATGAAATCTAGATATTACCTATTAGAGAAGATACCTGGATTGGTTGTAGTCTTCAGCAAAGGTAGAAAATAATCCGTCTGTCTCGACGCGTTTCGCTTGGTTTGGCTTTTTCAAAGAGACTTTGAGGAAAATGATTCCAACTTTGGGAGGGCATGCATGGTATATATCCATATGTGGGCTGGGGGTGTTTTTCACAGCTCAGTACATAATTAAACTCTTTAACAAGCTGACAAATGTCACTCATCTAATTAATTCTTTTCAATCTGAGATGTCCCAAGTTTGTTTTTCACAACTCAGTTTGTGTCGTCCAAACAAATTAGATGAAGCCCTATTGATTGGCTTCCATTGAATTTTAATCAGTCAGTGAGTGGTTTGCTTTACTGACCCCATGAAGCCCTATTGGTTGGCTTTGATTTAAGTAAAACCAATCGGGAGCGGTTTGCTTTACTGGCTTCAGAAGTATGTGAAAATAATATGAAAAAATGGTTTGATAAAATATATTGAGACTAAAGAAATAAATGAAAAAATAACGCCAAAGATCATGATGCCTCACGAATGTTATCAGTTGGAATGAATATCCCCCGACGGAGGTTTATGACGGAAAATATTTTACACCACGTAGAAAATGTGTGTTTTACCTTCTGAACCTCTACATTGTGTGAAAGGTATGAAAAATTAAAAATAAAAATAAAAATAAAAATAATAATTTAAATAAATGAATCAACCAAATAAATAAATAAATAAATAAATAAATAAATAAATAAATAATAAAAAATTAAAAATAATCAAAAAATTAAAAATAATCAAAAAATTAAAAATAATCAATAAATAAATATATAAATGAATAAATAATAATTTTATTTAGGAAATACATACACATGATTGAAATTAGAACCTATTTTGTTTTTGGGCATATATGAACTCTGGCACTCGCCTGTGTGTGTTTGAGGTTAAAAAATCGCACTGGCACAGACATTTCATACTGAAACGTTTTTTTCTTTTTAATATGCCGCCGAAAATTTTTTTTCCATTTACTGAACCCTGATGGGTTTCAAACATGACACAAAATTGATTTAAACTAAGTGATGAGCTTAGGAACTGGTTAAACTGACTGGCAATAATTGATGTTATTCATTGATGGGCTCTAATTTAGTCCTTACAAGGATGTTACGCAAGCTTTTGTTTTTCTTATAGGCGATGACAGGTCGAAGATTCAAAGGTTCATTTAATTTAGCATTGGTAAAATTGAATTCATCTTTTAACATTTTTGTTATTTCGATATTCATTCTGTTGTACGTTAAAGTGAAAGGAATGATGGACCTCCTTTCGCATTCGCCCTCTGATATGTTCATACCAAATGGCCAGAGGGTTTGAAGCGTATTGATCCAAAAAGCTTCACGTTTTTTTCTAAATTCATCCGTTTCTTCTAATGTGTCTTTAATTGGTGGTTGTTCAATAGGATGGATTTCGAAATCGTCCAAAGAATGGCCAGGAAGGTTAAAATGTTGTGCTACTGGGGCATCAGCATTATGTTTTATATCCTGTTTGTGTCTAGTAGCACGCTCTCGAAAAGGATTTTGACTTTGACCAACATACTGTTTCCGACATCGCTTACAAGTGATAAGGTAAATAATGTTTGGTGAATCACAATGGAGGGGGTTACGGATCTGATAATGATTTTTCGTTTGTTCGGAGGAAAATTCCTCTTTCTGATCAGGCATAAAAGTATGCAGTCTACAACGAGGCTTTTTGCAATTAAATACCGCGCCACTACCATTCTGCAACGGTCTGTTGTGTTCAATCTTCAGTGGTTCGAAATCGGTAGTTTCAGCTGGACTTTCGAGCTTTTTCAGGGTTTGGGATTTCAGGCTACGCAAGAGGCGCAGCGAGTACCCTCTCGATCTGAGGGCGCCAAATAGAGTAGAACAAGCCTCATTGAAATTTACCTTATCACTTGAATTGCGGTGGAAACGAATGAGTTGTGATTTGATGATACCTTTAAATGTATGTTGAGGATGAAATGATTTTGTGTGCAACAATTGATGTGAATCAGTTGGTTTAAAATACACTTTATAATCTAAATGACCGGACGCCTGAAATTGCTTGCCTTTATACACGGTCACATCGAGAAAATCAACAGAATTTTCACTGATAGTAGCTTTCAATTTAATATTTGGATCGTGATTGTTCAAAATTTCTAAAAATTCATCAAAATCTTCTTTTGAATGTTCCCAAATAATAAAAATGTCATCTAAATACCTGAGATATACGAGAGGATGCTTTGCACATTTGCTTAAGGCATTTTCCTCCCATTCCGCTACATAAATGCTTGCAAAATTAGGACTGAATCTTTTGCCCATAGGACAACCCATTATTTGTAGAAAATATTCTCCATTGAATTGAAAGTCATTACCTTTTAAGCTCAGCTCTAAAAGATCCAAAATTTGTTCATCCGGGCGTTTCGCATCCGGATATTTTTCAAATGCATTTTTAACTGATTTAACACCTTTATCAATATCAATGTTCGTATACATACTGTCGATATCCAAAGTAGCCAGAATTGCATTTTTCGATATTTTCAATTTCGAAATTTTTGACAGGAAATCCTGTGTATTTTTTAGATAGCTCGGATGTCTATTTGCTATAGGTTTCAGATGATAATCAATTAATTCCGAGATCGCATAAGATTCCGAATTACAATCTGATACAATTGGCCTCCCGGGTGGAGTTAAGTCATCCGTCCATGAAGAACGGTCCTTGTGGATCTTTGGTAGGATATAAAATTGTCTTGTTTGAGCACTGAGCTTAGCCGTTAAATATTTCAATTGTTTTTTGGTAATGTGACCTTCGTCGAGGAGAAATTTTAAGATCTTATTGAATTTTTCGATATTATTAGGCCAAATAAGTGAATCTATTTTCTTATAATGTTTAGTATTGCTGAGTTGTCTCATGGCTTCCTTTATATAATTATCCCGAGATAGAACAACTACCGACCCACCTTTGTCGGCTGGTTTAATCACTAATTTCTTATTTTTTCGAAGTTTCGTGAGGGCTCTCCGTTCACCAGCTGTTAAATTGTCTTTATCGGAGAGTATGTTCATGCTGAACACCTTTTGGATGATTCGTTTGCTAGCCTCAATAATTTCGGGATCTACTTCACTATCTGGAGGTGACCAACCAGATGATTCTGTAAAAGGAAGTTTCCGACCGCTGGAGTTTCTAAAGCGGTCTGCTAATTTCATTTGCCTAAGAAAATTACAGTTGTATGATGGTAAATTTGTTTGGTTATCAGTTTTAGGCTTTGGTGCAGGTACAAAAGTTAAACCGCGATCTAAAAGAGATTTCCCTTGGGTTGTTAGGTCATTGGTGCCAGACAGGTTAACCACATTAGTTCCTAATCCCACATCTGTTAGGCGGCTGTTACCTTTGCCTTTACTTAGTTTAAATTTAGGTGGTTCAACCAGTGATCGTACATAATATTGGCGGTTCTCGTGGTCCAATGGATTAAATCCTGAGCAACATCAAACTTCGCGTCATCAATTTTTGGTATCACGTTAACGTCCTTCACTTTCCGAATGGTTTCGTTGATGATGCTCAGGGTTCTCCTCTCAGCCTGAGGGAGTTTTTGCGAAAAGTTTAGTTCAGCGAAATAAATTTTTGCTGATCTAAACTTGACCCTGATATCGCTAAGCATATTCCGCAACTGCTTAACTACGAGATCAGAATTATCATTTCGAGAATTCACGCCAATATTTAATAATATTTTTTGGGGACTGGACTGGCCCCTGTGCCCTTTAAACATAGAGCGCAGATGATTGAATTTGGCGCCGGGGTAACACTCCACCTGGATGTCCGGATGGGGATTTCGATCAATGCGTCCTAAATTTGAACTTCCAATCATAAGGATGTTTTTACAAACATCGGGGAGGCGCCAATTCCTTTTGTCAAAATTAACTCCGCTTTTATGCCGAAACTGGGAGAATTTAGAATCAAATGAGCGGCCCGAGTTGCGGCTCGGTGATTTGACTTTCTCTGAGTACGATATACCTGGTTGAACCACACTAGAGGCAGGAGAAGGGGCAGAAGAAACAGAAGCAGGAGAGGAAACAGAAGCAGGAGAAGAAACAGAAGGAGGAGGAGGAGTTCTAGTGAGAGCACTAGGAGAACCAGAGAAAAAAGGCTGAGGAGGAGTAGGAGGTAGAGGAGCAAGACAAGGCGAGACAGCGTTACTCAATTTGCGAGCATCTTCAGTCACAATATGGACCGGAGATGTTTGCAAATTGAGGCGCTTACTCTGAGAGAAAGAAGTAGAAGGAAAAGAAGAGGGAGAAGTGCTTTGCCTTGATCTTTTCTTATTTTGCTTTTCGCGTTGGGGTAGAGGGACAACACGGGCCGGAGTTTGCTTGCTCCCTCCCGTATTGTTCCTTACTCCAGACGCTGGGCGAAGTTCCGAAATGTAAGACTCATAGGCCGAAATCGTCTTATCTGTCAACTTATTTTTAAAGTTCTTTTTAGCCCAGATCAAGGCACGCGCCGAAGCGCTGTTGAAGTCTATTTTTTTGAGTCCAGGAGGTGGTCGCATAGCCAAAGTTATCTTAGACTTCAACTGGTTTAAATTTATTTTATAATGCTCAACTAAAGCATTTAACGTTTGATTGGCCCATCCCACACTAATCTGTCGAAAAACAGAAAAAATGTGTGGGGTGGGAAGAGCTGGCTTTAGAAAGCCACCTAACTCATCTACTTTCTTCTCCAGCTGTTTCGGGAAATCCCGATTTGCCAAATGGTGCTCTAATAGCCCAATGTGGTGCAAACATTGAAGCACCTGAAACAAGGCCTTGACCAGCCTAGAATAAGCCTGGAACGATAGTTCCTGGCCAGTTCCGGACTGGGCAACTCTCTGTCTCTGATGCCTCTGCCCTTTTCTTGCCATTGTTGAAGAAAGTAGCTGAATTAAGTATAAATAAAATATAAAAGTGATGAAATAAATAAAATTGGAAAATTAGATATTACCTTTTTAAGAAGATACCTGGATTGGTTGCAGTCTTCAGCAAAGGTAGAAAATAATCCGTCTGTCTCGACGCGTTTCGCTTGGTTTCGCTTTTTCAAAGAGACTTTGAGGAAAATGATTCCAACTTTGGGAGGGCATGCATGGTATATATCCATATGTGGGCTGGGGGTGTTTTTCACAGCTCAGTACATAATTCAACTCGGTAACAAGCTGACAAATGTCACTCATCTAATTAATTCTTTTCAATCTGAGATGTCCCAAGTTTGTTTTTCACAACTCAGTTTGTGTCGTCCAAACAAATTAGATGAAGCCCTATTGATTGGTTTCCATTGAATTTTAATCAGTCAGTTTGTGGTTTGCTTTACTGACCCCATGAAGCCCTATTGGTTGGCTTTGATTTAAGTAAAACCAATCGGGAGCGGTTTGCTTTACTGGCTTCAGAAGTATGTGAAAATAATATGAAAAAATGGTTTGATAAAATATATTGAGACTAAAGAAATAAATGAAAAAATAACGCCAAAGATCATGATGCCTCACGAATGTTATCAGTTGGAATGAATATCCCCCGACGGAGGTTTATGACGGAAAATATTTTACACCACGTAGAAATTGTGTGTTTTACCTTCTGAACCTCTACATTGTGTGAAAGGTATGAAAAATAAAAATTTAAATAAATGAATCAACCAAATAAATAAATAAATAAATAAATAAATAAATAAATAAAAATTAATAAAAAATTAAAATAATCAATAAATAAATATATAAATAAATAAATAATAATTTTATTTAGGAAATACATACACATGATTGAAATTAGAACCTATTTTGTTTTTGGGCATATATGAACTCTGGCACTCGCCTGTGTGTGTTTGAGGTTAAAAAATCGCACTGGCACAGACATTTCCTACTGAAACGTTTTTTTCTTTTAATATGCCGCCGAAAAATTGTTTTCATTTACTGAACCCCGATGGGTTTCAAACATGACAAAAAATTACACAAAATTGATTTAAACTAAGTGATGAGCTTAGGAACTGGTTAAACTGACTGGCAATAATCGATGTTATTCACTGATGGGCTCTAATTTAGTCCTTACAAGGATGTTACGCAAGCTTTTGTTTTTCTTATAGGCGATGACAGGTCGAAGATTCAAAGGTTCCTTTAATTTAGCATTGGTAAAATTGAATTCATCTTTTAACATTTTTGCTATTTCGATATTCATTCTGTTGTACGTTAAAGTGAAAGGAATGATGGACCTCCTTTCGCATTCGCCCTCTGATATGTTCATACCAAACGGCCAGAGGGTTTGAAGCGTATTGATCCAAAAAGCTTCACGTTTTTTTCTAAATTCATCCGTTTCTTCTAATGTGTCTTTAATTGGTGGTTGTTCAATTGGGTGGATTTCGAAATCATCCAAAGAATGGCCAGGAAGGTTAAAATGTTGTGCTACTGGGGCATCAGCATTATGTTTTATATCCTGTTTGTGTCTAGTAGCACGTTCTCGGAAAGGATTTTGACTTTGACCAACATACTGTTTCCGACATCGCTTACAAGTGATAAGGTAAATAATGTTTGGTGAATCACAGTGGAGGGGGTTACGGATCTGATAATGATTTTTCGTTTGTTCGGAGGAAAATTCCTCTTTCTGATCAGGCATAAATGTATGCAGTCTACAACGAGGCTTTTTGCAATTAAATACCGCGTCACTACTATTTTGCAACGGTCTGTTGTGTTCAATCTTCAGTGGTTCGAAATCGGTAGTTTCAGCTGGACTTTCGAGCTTTTTCAGGGTTTGGGATTTCAGGCTACGCAAAAGGCGCAGCGAGTACCCTCTCGATCTGAGGGCGCCAAATAGAGTAGAACAAGCCTCATTGAAATTTACCTTATCACTTGAATTGCGGTGGAAACGAATGAGCTGTGATTTGATGATACCTTTAAATGTATGTTGAGGATGAAATGATTTTGTGTGCAACAATTGATGTGAATCAGTTGGTTTAAAATATACTTTATAATCTAAATGACCGGACGCCTGAAATTGCTTGCCTTTATACACGGTCACATCGAGAAAATCAACAGAATTTTCACTGATAGTAGCTTTCAATTTAATATTTGGATCGTGATTGTTCAAAATTTCTAAAAAATCATCAAAATCTTCTTTTGAATGTTCCCAAATAATAAAAATGTCATCTAAATATCTGAGATATACGAGAGGATGCTTTGCACATTTGCTTAAGGCATTTTCCTCCCATTCCGCTACATAAATGCTTGCAAAATTGGGACTGAATCTTTTACCCATAGGACAACCCATTATTTGTAGAAAATATTCTCCATTGAATTGAAAGTCATTACCTTTTAAGCTCAGCTCTAAAAGATCCAAAATTTGTTCATCCGGGCGTTTCGCATCCGGATATTTTTCAAATGCATTTTTAACTGATTTAACACCTTTATCAATATCAATGTTCGTATACATACTGTCGATATCCAAAGTAGCCAGAATTGCATTTTTCGATATTTTCAATTTCGAAATTTTTGACAGGAAATCCTGTGTATTTTTTAGATAGCTCGGATGTCTATTTGCTATAGGTTTCAGATGATAATCAATTAATTCCGAGATCGCATAAGATTCCGAATTACAATCTGATACAATTGGCCTCCCGGGTGGAGTTAAGTCATCCGTCCATGAAGAACGGTCCTTGTGGATCTTTGGTAGGATATAAAATTGTCTTGTTTGAGCACTGAGCTTAGCTGTTAAATATTTCAATTGTTTTTTGGTAATGTGACCTTCGTCGAGGAGAAATTTTAAGATCTTATTGAATTTTTCGATATTACTAGGCCAAATAAGTGAATCTATTTTCTTATAATGTTTAGTATTGCTGAGTTGTCTCATGGCTTCCTTTATATAATTATCCCGAGATAGAACAACTACCGACCCACCTTTGTCGGCTGGTTTAATTACTAATTTCTTATTTTTTCGAAGTTTCGTGAGGGCTCTCCGTTCACCAGCTGTTAAATTGTCTTTATCGGAGAGTATGTTCATGCTGAACACCTTTTTGATGATTCGTTTGCTAGCCTCAATAATTTCGGGATCTACTTCACTATCTGGAGGTGACCAACCAGATGATTCTGTAAAAGGAAGTTTCCGACCGCTGGAGTTTCTAAAGCGGTCGGCTAATTTCATTTGCCTAAGAAAATTACAGTTGTATGATGGTAAATTTGTTTGGTTATCAGTTTTAGGCTTTGGTGCTGGTACAAAAGTTAAACCGCGATCTAAAAGAGATTTCTCTTGGGTTGTTAGGTCATTGGTGCCAGACAGGTTAACCACATTAGTTCCTAATCCCACATCTGTTAGGCGGCTGTTACCTTTGCCTTTACTTAGTTTAAATTTAGGTGGTTCAACCAGTGATCGTACATAATATTGGCGGTTCTCGTGGTCCAATGGATTAAATCCTGAGCAACATCAAACTTCGCGTCATCAATTTTTGGTATCACGTTAACGTCCTTCACTTTCCGAATGGTTTCGTTGATGATGCTCAGGGTTCTCCTCTCAGTCTGAGGGAGTTTTTGCGAAAAGTTTAGTTCAGCGAAATAAATTTTTGCTGATCTAAACTTGACCCTGATATCGCTAAGCATATTCCGCAACTGCTTAACTACGAGATCAGAATTATCGTTTCGAGAATTCACGCCAATATTTAATAATATTTTTTGGGGACTGGACTGGCCCCTGTGCCCTTTAAACATAGAGCGCAGATGATTGAATTTGGCGCCGGGGTAACACTCCACCTGGATGTCCGGATGGGGATTTCGATCAATGCGTCCTAAATTTGAACTTCCAATCATAAGGATGTTTTTACAAACATCGGGGAGGCGCCAATTCCTTTTGTCAAAATTAACTCCGCTTTTATGCCGAAACTGGGAGAATTTAGAATCAAATGAGCGGCCCGAGTTGCGGCTCGGTGATTTGACTTTCTCTGAGTACGATATACCTGGTTGAACCACACTAGAGGCAGGAGAAGGGGCAGAAGAAACAGAAGCAGGAGAGGAAACAGAAGCAGGAGAAGAAACAGAAGGAGGAGGAGGAGTTCTAGTGAGAGCACTAGGAGAACCAGAGAAGAAAGGCTGAGGAGGAGTAGGAGGTAGAGGAGCAAGACGAGGCGAGACAGCGTTACTCAATTTGCGAGCATCTTCGGTCACAATATGGACCGGAGATGTTTGCAAATTGAGGCGCTTACTCTGAGAGAAAGAAGAAGTAGAAGGAAAAGAAGAGGGAGAAGTGCTTTGCCTTGATCTTTTCTTATTTTGCTTTTCGCGTTGGGGTAGAGGGACAACACGGGCCGGAGTTTGCTTGCTCCCTCCCGTATTGTTCCTTACTCCAGACGCTGGGCGAAGTTCCGAAATGTAAGACTCATAGGCCGAAATCGTCTTATCTGTCAACTTATTTTTAAAGTTCTTTTTAGTCCAGATCAAGGCACGCGCCGAAGCGCTGTTGAAGTCTATTTTTTCGAGTCCAGGAGGTGGTCGCATAGCCAAAGTTATCTTAGACTTCAACTGGTTTAAATTTATTTTATAATGCTCAACTAAAGCATTTAACGTTTGATTGGCCCATCCCACACTAATCTGTCGAAAAACAGAAAAAATGTGTGGGGTGGGAAGAGCTGGCTTTAGAAAGCCACCTAACTCATCTACTTTCTTCTCCAGCTGTTTCGGGAAATCCCGATTTGCCAAATGGTGCTCTAATAGCCCAATGTGGTGCAAACATTGAAGCACCTGAAACAAGGCCTTGACCAGCCTAGAATAAGCCTGGAACGATAGTTCCTGGCCAGTTCCGGACTGGGCAACTCTCTGTCTCTGATGCCTCTGCCCTTTTCTTGCCATTGTTAAAGAAAGTAGCTGAATTAAGTATAAATAAAATATAAAAGTGATGAAATAAATAAAATTGGAAAATTAGATATTACCTTTTTAAGAAGATACCTGGATTGGTTGCAGTCTTCAGCAAAGGTAGAAAATAATCCGTCTGTCTCGACGCGTTTCGCTTGGTTTCGCTTTTTCAAAGAGACTTTGAGGAAAATGATTCCAACTTTGGGAGGGCATGCATGGTATATATCCATATGTGGGCTGGGGGTGTTTTTCACAGCTCAGTACATAATTCAACTCGGTAACAAGCTGACAAATGTCACTCATCTAATTAATTCTTTTCAATCTGAGATGTCCCAAGTTTGTTTTTCACAACTCAGTTTGTGTCGTCCAAACAAATTAGATGAAGCCCTATTGATTGGTTTCCATTGAATTTTAATCAGTCAGTTTGTGGTTTGCTTTACTGACCCCATGAAGCCCTATTGGTTGGCTTTGATTTAAGTAAAACCAATCGGGAGCGGTTTGCTTTACTGGCTTCAGAAGTATGTGAAAATAATATGAAAAAATGGTTTGATAAAATATATTGAGACTAAAGAAATAAATGAAAAAATAACGCCAAAGATCATGATGCCTCACGAATGTTATCAGTTGGAATGAATATCCCCCGACGGAGGTTTATGACGGAAAATATTTTACACCACGTAGAAATTGTGTGTTTTACCTTCTGAACCTCTACATTGTGTGAAAGGTATGAAAAATAAAAATTTAAATAAATGAATCAACCAAATAAATAAATAAATAAATAAATAAATAAAAATTAATAAAAAATTAAAATAATCAATAAATAAATATATAAATAAATAAATAATAATTTTATTTAGGAAATACATACACATGATTGAAATTAGAACCTATTTTGTTTTTGGGCATATATGAACTCTGGCACTCGCCTGTGTGTGTTTGAGGTTAAAAAATCGCACTGGCACAGACATTTCCTACTGAAACGTTTTTTTCTTTTAATATGCCGCCGAAAAATTGTTTTCATTTACTGAACCCCGATGGGTTTCAAACATGACAAAAAATTACACAAAATTGATTTAAACTAAGTGATGAGCTTAGGAACTGGTTAAACTGACTGGCAATAATCGATGTTATTCACTGATGGGCTCTAATTTAGTCCTTACAAGGATGTTACGCAAGCTTTTGTTTTTCTTATAGGCGATGACAGGTCGAAGATTCAAAGGTTCCTTTAATTTAGCATTGGTAAAATTGAATTCATCTTTTAACATTTTTGCTATTTCGATATTCATTCTGTTGTACGTTAAAGTGAAAGGAATGATGGACCTCCTTTCGCATTCGCCCTCTGATATGTTCATACCAAACGGCCAGAGGGTTTGAAGCGTATTGATCCAAAAAGCTTCACGTTTTTTTCTAAATTCATCCGTTTCTTCTAATGTGTCTTTAATTGGTGGTTGTTCAATTGGGTGGATTTCGAAATCATCCAAAGAATGGCCAGGAAGGTTAAAATGTTGTGCTACTGGGGCATCAGCATTATGTTTTATATCCTGTTTGTGTCTAGTAGCACGTTCTCGGAAAGGATTTTGACTTTGACCAACATACTGTTTCCGACATCGCTTACAAGTGATAAGGTAAATAATGTTTGGTGAATCACAGTGGAGGGGGTTACGGATCTGATAATGATTTTTCGTTTGTTCGGAGGAAAATTCCTCTTTCTGATCAGGCATAAATGTATGCAGTCTACAACGAGGCTTTTTGCAATTAAATACCGCGTCACTACTATTTTGCAACGGTCTGTTGTGTTCAATCTTCAGTGGTTCGAAATCGGTAGTTTCAGCTGGACTTTCGAGCTTTTTCAGGGTTTGGGATTTCAGGCTACGCAAAAGGCGCAGCGAGTACCCTCTCGATCTGAGGGCGCCAAATAGAGTAGAACAAGCCTCATTGAAATTTACCTTATCACTTGAATTGCGGTGGAAACGAATGAGCTGTGATTTGATGATACCTTTAAATGTATGTTGAGGATGAAATGATTTTGTGTGCAACAATTGATGTGAATCAGTTGGTTTAAAATATACTTTATAATCTAAATGACCGGACGCCTGAAATTGCTTGCCTTTATACACGGTCACATCGAGAAAATCAACAGAATTTTCACTGATAGTAGCTTTCAATTTAATATTTGGATCGTGATTGTTCAAAATTTCTAAAAAATCATCAAAATCTTCTTTTGAATGTTCCCAAATAATAAAAATGTCATCTAAATATCTGAGATATACGAGAGGATGCTTTGCACATTTGCTTAAGGCATTTTCCTCCCATTCCGCTACATAAATGCTTGCAAAATTGGGACTGAATCTTTTACCCATAGGACAACCCATTATTTGTAGAAAATATTCTCCATTGAATTGAAAGTCATTACCTTTTAAGCTCAGCTCTAAAAGATCCAAAATTTGTTCATCCGGGCGTTTCGCATCCGGATATTTTTCAAATGCATTTTTAACTGATTTAACACCTTTATCAATATCAATGTTCGTATACATACTGTCGATATCCAAAGTAGCCAGAATTGCATTTTTCGATATTTTCAATTTCGAAATTTTTGACAGGAAATCCTGTGTATTTTTTAGATAGCTCGGATGTCTATTTGCTATAGGTTTCAGATGATAATCAATTAATTCCGAGATCGCATAAGATTCCGAATTACAATCTGATACAATTGGCCTCCCGGGTGGAGTTAAGTCATCCGTCCATGAAGAACGGTCCTTGTGGATCTTTGGTAGGATATAAAATTGTCTTGTTTGAGCACTGAGCTTAGCTGTTAAATATTTCAATTGTTTTTTGGTAATGTGACCTTCGTCGAGGAGAAATTTTAAGATCTTATTGAATTTTTCGATATTACTAGGCCAAATAAGTGAATCTATTTTCTTATAATGTTTAGTATTGCTGAGTTGTCTCATGGCTTCCTTTATATAATTATCCCGAGATAGAACAACTACCGACCCACCTTTGTCGGCTGGTTTAATTACTAATTTCTTATTTTTTCGAAGTTTCGTGAGGGCTCTCCGTTCACCAGCTGTTAAATTGTCTTTATCGGAGAGTATGTTCATGCTGAACACCTTTTTGATGATTCGTTTGCTAGCCTCAATAATTTCGGGATCTACTTCACTATCTGGAGGTGACCAACCAGATGATTCTGTAAAAGGAAGTTTCCGACCGCAGGAAGGTTAAAATGTTGTGCTACTGGGGCATCAGCATTATGTTTTATATCCTGTTTGTGTCTAGTAGCACGTTCTCGGAAAGGATTTTGACTTTGACCAACATACTGTTTCCGACATCGCTTACAAGTGATAAGGTAAATAATGTTTGGTGAATCACAGTGGAGGGGGTTACGGATCTGATAATGATTTTTCGTTTGTTCGGAGGAAAATTCCTCTTTCTGATCAGGCATAAATGTATGCAAACAATGGGGTACCTCGGTATGTAGGGTAGACAAGACTGTGTGTGTGTGTGTGTGTGTGTGTGTGTGTGTGTGTGTGTGTGTGTGTGTGTGTATGTGTTTGAGGTTAAATGAAAGTGTCAATGACACTGTAGCTCAACTTGTGTTACACATGTACATGTATTGTATGTGACACAGCAATGACACACATCTAGGCAATGACCTGATAACAAAGGTACATGTAAAGTGTTGTAAAGGTCTGTACATAAAACTGACCGTAGCCTGTAACAAATGTACAGGTAAAGTATGACTAAACTAAGTTCTAAGAACGTTGGCAGCGGCAACATTTTTTGACGGAAATTGAAGAAAATCGATAGCTCCCATCTAGAGGTCTCTCCAAACAAGCATACCGGGTTTCAAAGTAATCCAATCAAAAATGTGCCCTGTAGGGTGTGCCAAAGGAAAATATTGAGGTCTGACTAAACTAAGTTCTAAGAACATTGGCCGTGGCAACATTTTTTGACGGAAATGGAAGAAAATCAATAGCTCCCATCTAGAGGTCACCCCAAACAAGCATGCCAGGTTTCAAAGCTATCCGATCATAAATGTGCCGTGTAGGGTGTGCCAAAGGGAATTATTGAGATCTTCTGACTAAACTAAGTTCTAAGAACATTGGCCGTGGCAACATTTTTTGACGAAAATGGAAAAACATCGATAGCTCCCATCTAGAGGTCACCCCAAACAAGCATACCAGGTTTCGAAGCAATCCAATCATAAATGTACCCTGTAGGGTGTGCCAAAGGGAAATATTGTGGTCTGACTAAACTAAGTTCTAAGAACGTTGGCCGTGGCAACATTTCTTGACAGAAATTAAAGCCAATCGATAGCTCCCATCAAGAGGTCACCCCAAACATGCATGACAGGTTTCAATGCAATCCGATCATAAATGTGCCCTGTAGGGTGTGCCAAAGGGAAATATTGAGTCTTCTGGCTAAACTAAGTTCCAAGAAAGTTGGCCATGGCAACATTTTTTGATGGAAATTGAAGAAAATTGATAGCTCCCATCTAGAGGTCTCCCCAAACAAGCATACTAGATTTCAAAGCAATCCGATCATAAATGTGCCCTGTAGGGTGTGCCAAAGGGAAATATTGAGGTCTAACTAAACTAAGTTCTAAGAACGTTGGCCGTGACAACATTTTTTGACGGAAATTGAAGAAAATTGATAGCTCCCATCTAGAGGTCACCCCAAATAAGCATACCAAGTTTCAATGTGATCTGATCATAAATGTGACCTGTGAGGTGTGCCAAAGGAAATTGTGGATGTACGTACTAACGTACGTACATACATATGTGACAAGAAGTGGTGGCAATAGCTCAGCTTGACTTTGAAACGTTTTTTTCTTTTAATATGCCGCCGAAAAGTTAAAAAATTTATAGTAATTTATATATTTTTTATACTTACCAATGACCCAGACTTAGCTGGTGCTAAGTCTAATATTCTAGGGCCAAACACAAATTTTGCTCCCCCAATCCCCAAAATTTGCTTCAAAATCCAAAAATTAGATGTCCTATGTGGTCCTCCATACTTTTATCCACCGTGCATGCGCAGTAGTCAAGGAAGTCCGAAATTGGATCCAAATCCTCATTCTTACAACCAGTGCCTGGTAAGTGTTATGTAATCAGAGGGAAGGTATGAGTTCCCAACTCATGGGAGGGCCATCCCCGCCTGGGTCATTGGCAAGTATAAAAAATACATAAATTACTATAAATTTTTTAACATTTTTATACTGTACCAATGACCCAGACTTAGCCGAATAGAAAAAAGGCTGGAGGGCCTAGGACATAAAGGAAAATCCAATAGGCTCAATTACAAGTAAACAGAAGTATCCCCTCAAGGAAAGAGAACAGGTTTTACATGTGTCTTTCTTGTTTGTACCAAAAAAGAAAGACACAATACCATTCCGTAATTGAGCACAATAACATCCATGATCTCTATTAACATCCAGTATAACCCATTATACTAATCTTTTTAAAGAAAAGCCAATAAATAAAGATAGTCCAGAGAATGAGACTCATTTAAAAGTGTCCGAGGATTGAATATTAGCGCTCGTATGACACGTGACATATACAAATGCTTCACACCGAGCTACACTTTAAAAATATTACATAAATGAGATAGACATTAGCTTTACACTTTAAAACCATCCTGGCACCGACTCGGAATTACTGACTCCAGAGGAGGTATCCCTTGCTTTTCACTATAAAGCAGGTGATATAAGGGAACACCATCCCCTCCCCTTCCCCTTGCTCTACCCCAGAACGAAGAGGGCAGCAGGAAAGAGTCACTACCGTAACAGAAAGCCTGCATAACTATAATTGCAACTGTTTAGTGGACGACATTCTGAGCAACAGATAACAAACCTAAACATCGAAGGTCACCAGAAATGGACTCAATATTTCTAAGATAAAAATTTGTGAACGTGGAAGGCTGAGACCAATATGCAGCCTTCATCAAATCGGTAATAGCAACACTATTAGCATAAGCCCAAGATGTAGACAGCGCTCTTACTTCATGCACCGAAATCTTAAGCACAGACTGCTGAGTTGAAGATAATTTTTCATAAGCAGTACGGATAGTTAATTGAATCCATCTTGCAATAGAATGGACTGTAATGTCCTTTCTATTAGGCAGCAGAGACAGAAAGAAACGCTTACGTCCCTTTCTGATAAACTCAGATCTACGTTTGTAAATACGCATGGCTCTAACTGGACAGAGCAAAGGCCTATGACCGTCTGAAGATGGAAGAGCCTTAATAACAACATAGGTTCAGGATACTTATTAGGAGCCTGATTCTTAGCCAAAAATCTAACATTAGTAGTCAAAGTAATAGTATTACCAACACTACGATAGTGAGAATCATCAACTGATAGTGCATGAAGCTCACTAACTCTTCTGGCAGAAGAGAAGGTGAAGAGAAAAGCTGTCTTATAAGATAAGAATTTGAAGTCCACTGTATGAAGAGGCTCAGATGGCACTTCTTTTAGCTTCAGAAGAACCCAAGCTAAATTCCACTTAGGAATTAACCTAAGGGTTCTAGGTCTATTTATCGAAAAGTTTTTCACTAAATTAGATAAAGAGACATTAGAACCAATCTGTAACCTATCATGAAGAGCATAGGTATCCGAGCGCATTGACCTATTACCCTTAATGGTTATTGGCTGCAGTTTGATCTCATCAAACACGAATACCAGAAAATTAGAAATGTCTGGAATGGAGGGATGATAAATATCAATAGAATGATCCCTACATAACCGATAGAAAACCTTCCACTTAGCAGCATAATTTAGCAAAGAGGATGTCCTCCTACAGTTAGAAATTGCGTCCACTGCTCATCCTGTAAAATGCTTGCTGTACAAGAAGGACCGCACAATGGAAATACGTGAAGGTTGAGACCTTGTGGGTTGTGATGCAGTGTGCACGATTTCCCCTGCGAAAGAAGGTCCTCCTGTGGAGGAAGCTTCTGCGGAATGTCCCACAACAGACACCCGAGTAGATTTATCCATGGTCTCTGGGGTGACAGAGATGCTACCAACAGAATCTTGCAGTGAGATTGCATCATTTTTAGCAATATCTGTTGAATCAACGGAGCTGGAGGATACGCGTATCCTATTATTCCGTCCCAAGAGATCGAGAGGGCGTCTACTGCAAACGCTCGAGGATCTGGGCATGACGACACATATGTCTGCAACTGATTGTTGAGATGCGTCGCAAATAAGTCTATCATTGGACGATCCCAAATCTGATTGAAAGGGAGTCTGCTAGAACGTTCAGACGACCCGGAATATGACGGACCGATAGGAGAACTTGATGCTCTAGGACAAACAGAAGAATCCTTTCCATTAAATTGAATAACGGAATGGAATGAGTGCCTCCCTGGTTCCGAATATACGCTACTACTGTCGAATTGTAGGACAGAATTTGAACATGCGAATTCTGAAGAATGTTCATTCACTGGCGTAGCGCAAGCCAAACTGACATCATCTCTTTGATGTTTATGTGCTTGTTTAGGAACTGCAGATCCCAAAGACCCTGGCTCCTCGAATCTGTTGGTCTCAGAGTAGCACCCCAACCTGTTTGCCTCGCATCCGTCATTATCGTAAAACTCGGAATCCGGCAGTTGCAGTGGTACTCCTTGAGTTCACCACTGAATATCTGCCCAAGTCTGAATCTCTTGTTTCACTTGATTCGACAAGACGATGTTCGTTTCAAGCGAATGAGTCTTCACACTCCAATTCTAAGTAAAAAATATCTGGAGTGGATGAGTGCGTAGCCTCCCCATCGGAATAAGATCCGCAGCAGCTCCGCACAAACCTGTCAGTCTCATGAATTCTCTTGCTGTTACTACATCTGAGTGAAGACAAAAGTGAGCATAACAACTGACTAATTTCGCTCTGGTTAACGGCAGAGAAACGAGATTGTTGTGCGTCTCGAAGCTCATTCCCAGGTGGGTAAATGACTTGGACGGCACTAGATCCAACTTCTTTTCGTTTACTATGAAACCGAGACGTCAGAGCAGTTGAAGCAGACTCTGAACATCGTTTTGACGTGTTAACTCATTCATTGCCATACCTCTGAAGAATGTCGTCCAAGTAGGCCGACGTTACTACAGACGAATGAGCTCGGAAATGAGTCATTACCGAGCTCATTATTCAAGTGAATGCCCAGGGCGCTAGATTCAGACCGAAGCACATCGTTCGGAACTGATAAACGACTCCTAGGACAGCAAAGCGAAGATACTTTCTGAACGCTGGATGTACCATGACATGAAAGTATGCATCTTTGAGATCTATGCTCGCAGCATAATCGTGCACTCGATTGCTCGCTCTGACTGATCGGATGGTCTCCATATAAAATTTTGGAGCCACGATCAGCTTGTTTATCCAGCTCAGATCTATGACTGGACGAAATGAGCCGTCTGGTTTTGGAACCAGAAACAGGTGACTGTAGAAACCTGGAGATTCCTGGTTTCCTACGACCTCTATAGCGTTCTTGTCCAGAAGAGATTGAACTTCTGATAGAAGTGATTCTCTCTTCTGAACATTTGACGGAAGCTCAGACCAACGTGGACTTCGAGTTAATGGAGCTTTCTCTTTGAAGGACAGTTTTAGATCTTCGGAAATCACCCCTTGCACCCATGGGTCGTCCGTAATTGACAACCAATTGGTTAAGAATCTTGAGAGCCTTCCGCCGACAGGAACGCAATAGAGGTTTACACCATCACCTCCTGGCCCTGCGAGGCTTGCGGGAGGAGAAACTACGTCCTCCACGACCCGCATCTTGTCCAGTCAGACTAGGGGCATCTGACCGGTTATCACGACCAGCATAACGGCCCCTACCTGAGTCACTACTCTGACGGTCTCTGGAGTAAGACGTAGAGGCTTTCTTAGATCCTCTATAGGAACTTCCCTTGGACGCATTCACCCCCGAAGTGCCTGCAGTACTCCTCTCTGCTGAGTCCGACTTTTTAGAAGCGGATTTAAAAAGCAGAGAATCCGAAGCTTTCGTAGTAATCTGATCATAGATAATAGAAAGCTTTCCGTCGAAGAGAAGCTCTCCAGAGACCGGAGCGACTCTAAGAGAGTTTTTCACCTTACTATCCACTCTAGTGGATGCAGCCAGGGCAGCATCACATCTGACTAACTCCAGATTTGCCACTGAAAGAGCGGAGTTATACGTAGAATATGCTATAGCCCGCAAAAGAACTCTTAAGGAAGTTTGAACATCCTGGAATTCTTTCCCTTCGAGATGTAATGATAACGCTCTGGTAAGGTGATCTGTGTAAGATAATGCGTCTAAATTAATTCTATTAGACGAGATTGTCGTCTCCAGAAAACTGGAGTTAATAGACATGGACGCCGGCAATGACAACTCCAAGTCTTCTGCCTGGTCGTCCAAATGCAGAGGAAGTCTCGGCACGCCATGTCCTGCCATCTCAAATCTATTTCTTGAATTGATGAAAGGTAGCTGTACAGCGATAGGCGATAAGAAACCGGATTTGCCAGTCTTAGAGGCTAGTTTGAATATAGCGTCATTCAATAGTTCAAATGTCCATGAGACATTTCTGGACTGGGTCGGAAACTCAGGGACAGTGTCCCTATTCCAGACAAAAAAGTCTGTGTCCAGTGACGCTATCAGTCTCTTATCCGGTAATGCAGCATTTTGGTCCGTAGGAACAACATCTCGAAGGCGTTGCCGGATGAAATCTACGGCCACGTTATGTTGTTCGGAAAGGGAAAATTCCAGCTCTGAGGATTCCCTTTCGCCATCCAACTGGACTAAATGAGATTCCCGGTCGTCCCTTTCTGACTCTGCAGGGGAGCGAACCAACCCAGCTTCCTCAGACAATTCCTGTTCCGAAAAAGTTTCTGATGGCTGCTGGGATGCTGCAATGAGTTGAGCTATCTGTGATATCAAGTCCGTCACGGAGGCCTGGGGAGCCGTGGTCTTACGTGATTTAGCCACTGGGAGCTCCTGGGATGTTGATTCCTGCATACTTCTTTTATGCAATTGTCCCGACTGGTAAGGCCTTGTGTCCTTGGCTACCGGATGGTGTGACCTGATCAACGTGGAAACCCTGGTCGGTAAAGCAGGCTGTATATCAGAAGTCAAGTAGCCAAGTTGTGTGAGGATGAGGAAGCCAATAGACTAGTCGCACCGGACTGTCTATACGACGGAGCATCCCGAGGAGTGGACATATGCTCTGACTGATGAACATTACGTACAACCCAGATGTTGTTGTAAGAGAGAGGGGCCTCTCTCGCTCCCGGTCCAGGCAGACCTGGACGAGCTAGGTACCGGACTGATTGGCTTCCTCCTTTCTATCCTCAGATCCGTCGTCGCCGGGTGTACACGATCCATGTTTATAGTGCTCGCAACACCCGATCTCCTTTCCTGGACCGCAACGGACGAAACCGGCATCATAACCATTTCATGAATGATTGCTTCACCGAGCGAGCTAGCGGGCGACAATGCCGTCGATCCTACGTGGGACCTCTTAGGCATTTGGCGAATTTCATTGAGCACTTTAGCCGCTAGCTCATTTGTCTGCGACGACGGAGGCACACTTAGTGGGGACATCACGGAAACATCACCCTGTTCTTGTTCCTCTGAAAAAGAGACTGAAAAGCTAGAGTGACCCTGTGGAGAGAGGACCGGCATGGACCTCTCACCACTAACAATATACCGTGACACACGTCTCCAATGTTTGTCATTCCAATTGGCACACACAGAGCAAGAATTAGTGCGAGTACACTGACTACAAATAATACTATGAGCATGAGAATCAGAGGAAGACTTCCGCGAATTACAATTTGAACAAACTTCTTTCATTTTGAAAAAAATTAAAGAGAGATCATACTCGCACTAACCCTTGAAAACAAGATACATGATAATAATATAATCCATTACAAACATTTCGAAAAATAATTAGAAAAAAAAAATTTTTGAAAAAATTTTCAAGTTGAGCCCAAGTTCCCAATGAGAACGATGAGTCCAAATGGATCCCCAAAAGGCCTAAGTGTGGACAAAAATTTTAAATCATGTCTAAAAATTAATGTTACACTTACGGACAATATTATGTATCTGGTTATGAGCAGAACTTAATAGATGACAAGGAATCACTGTCTGAAGAAACCATTGTCAATGTAAACAAAAGTGAATAAAACTGGAAACAAGACTCCAGCACTGAAAATATGGCCCGAAATCAGTAACCAATTTTTACACTATCCAATGTAAAACAGAGGCTTCCTGAGAAGAAACTGCAGTACATCGGATGGTAGATGCATGACTGAAATGCTTAACCACCCAAGGGTGAGGACGTAACCATGGGGAAAAACAGAATAATCATTCTGTTACCAAGCCAAAACTCCCAAGAATTTAATTGTAAAATAATTACAAAAATTATGCAAAAGCATGGAAGAATAGCAAGAGGGGTATTAAGGAAAGGGAGAGAGGAAACACTGAACAAACAATGGAATTTTCATAGCAAGAATGACAACATCAGGCTCATGCCCCGAAATTAGGGAACATGAAATAATTTCGTAAAAAAATTATAAGTTACAGCCCTGAACACATTCTTTCACTGTTTCTTCCTCTCATCCTTCTATTTCATCCTTAGATCCACCATTTCTCTCATGATTATGTGTCTGGCATCATTTAAACTGAGATTTTAAGCACAGATATCAGTGTGATGTTACTGATTGAAGGGGCAAACAAAGAATGAGGATTTGGCTCCAATTTGATTTTGATGCAAATTTTGGGGATGGGGGGGGGGGGGGGCAAAATTTGTGTTTGGCCCTAGAATATTAGAGTTAGCACCAGCTAAGTCTGGGTCATTGGTACAGTATAAAAATATTGTTTTCATTTACTGAACCCTAATGGGTTTCAAACGTGACAAAAAATTACATAAAATTGATTTAAACTAAGTGATGAGCTTAGGAACTGGTTAAACTGACTGGCAATAATTGATGTTATTCATTGATGGGCTCCAATTTAGTCCTTACAAGGATGTTACACAAGCTTTTGTTTTTCTTATAGGTGATGACAGGTCGAAGATTCAAAGGTTCATTTAATTTAGCATTAGTAAAACTGAATTTATCTTTTAACATTTTTGCTATTTCGATATTCATTCTGTTGTATGTTAAAGTGAAAGGAATGATAGACCTCCTTTCGCATTCTCCCTCTGATATGTTCATACCAAATGGCCAGAGGGTTTGAAGCGTATTGATCCAAAAAGCTTCATGCTTTTTTCTAAATTCATCCATTTCTTCTAATGTGTCTTTAATTGGTGGTTGTTCAACAGGATGGATTTCGAAATTGTCCAAAGAATGGCCTAGAAGGTTAAAATGTTGTGTTACTGGGGCATCGGCATTATGTTTTATATCCTGTTTGTGTCTAGTAGCACGTTCTCGGAAAGGATTTTGACTTTGACCAACATACTGTTTCGGACAGCGCTTACATGTGATAAGGTAAATAATATTTGGTGAATCATAATGGAGGGGGTTACAGATCTGATAATGATTTTTCGTTTGTTCGGAGGAAAATTCCTCTTTCTGATCAGGCATAAAAGTATGCAATCTACAACAAGGCTTTTTGCAATTAAATACCGCGCCACTACCATTCTGCAATGGTCTGTTGTGTTCAATCTTCAGTGGTTCGAAATCAGTAGTTTCAGCTGGACTTTCAAGCTTTTTTCAGAGTTTGGGATTTCAGGCTACGCAAAAGGTGCAGTGAGTACCCTCTTGATCTGGGGGTGTCCAAATAGATTAGAACAAGCCTCATTGAAATTTAACTTATCACTTGAATTGCGGTAGAAACGAATCAGTGGTGATTTGATGATACCTTTAAATGTATATATATATGTTGAGGATGAAATGATAACCAAAGGAAATTGTGTGTGTGTGTGTGTGTGTGTGTGTGTGTGTGTGTGTGTGTGTGTGTGTGTGTGTGTGTGTGTGTGTGTGTGCGTGCGTGCGTGCATGCGTGCGTGCGTGCGTGCGTGCGTGCGTGCGTGCGTGCGTGCATGCGTGCGTGTGTGCATGCGTGCGTGCGTGTGTGTGTGTGTGTAGGTAAGTACCTATGTACGTACATACGTATGTATGTACGTATGTACGCATGTATGTATGTACGTACCAGGGTATATGACTGGATTCGGATCGCAAAATGCTAGTCAAAAATTACCAAATGCTAACCATTTTTCTTTCATATTGGCCTTATATTCACTATTTATCATCACTTTTGAAACCAAGATGGAAACTGCTAAACAAATTTTTAAAAACAAAACGGCGCACAAGAAGTGATAGCAATAGCTCAGCTTGACTTTGTGAAGTTGAGCTAAAAATTCATGAAAATTTATCTTGAAACATTACAAGTCAAACTGCTGATTCTATTAAAAGAGAAAATTTTGGTTTAAAATATGAAATATTTTACTTCATGTAGTCCTCCCAGATTTTTTGTCCTGCGCAGGAACATCCACCAGCAGAATGCAAAAAGTGAAATCTTCAGGGCTTATTTCTGACTTTCATAAACTTTGTATTCTTTGAACAGGTGCCCCAACATGCAATATTGGGAAAGTCTTGCAGACAAAGAATAGAAATGCTTGGCAGTGGTCGTTTTTAACAAAGTCTTGGCTGCCAATAAAAGCAGTTAAAACTAGACTAAAGTTACTGCACCAGGCCTTTCAATTAGCCTAATTTGGGCACATAGACCAATACAAACCCACACCATACTGTGGTCTGGTGGGAGACAAAAACACCAGTCTTTTTGTCTTCTCAGTATCTGATTCACTTACTTTTCGGATTCCCCACCCCCCCCCCCCCCCCCCCCCCTTCAAAAAAAAAACAGAAGCTTTTTCTTGTTATAGGCCTTCACCATCATTATTAGTCCTTATTGAGCTAAACAGTTACCTGGAAGGTTTATTAGCTTTATTGGCTTGAGTCAAGCTTACATCCTATTTAAATATAAATTATGCATGATGTTTAACAGGAAACATCACAAAAAAGAATATATTAGATTTCAAACTTTGCATACATACTCATACAGAGTTTGCAAGTGAAAAGCAATCTGCCATTTACTTTTCACTGGAAAGTCTGTTTTTTTAAAAAATTATTTATCTGTTGCATTGTTTGAGTCGACTGGTAGGCCCTATTTTATTTCATTATTTATTTATTGGCGTTTTTAAAGTCACATACTTATGCACAATGGATAATCGTGACCATGACAGTTTTATGGGTGGAGGAAGCCAGAGTACCCGAAGAGAATCACTGAGCATCGATGAGCAACTGTCAGCTCCTCAATATTCTCTGTTCAAGCTTGGCTCAAGCAGGGGCACAGCGGTTGAAGACATGTGCACCATTGATGTGCAGTATGCCCTAGTACACAGCATCATCATGCCCACAGGTAGGCAACTGGGATAAAGTGCCTTGTCCAAGGACACAACACAGGTCATCCCGGACAGGGATCGAACTCTTGACCTCTACCACAGAGGTCCAACAGGCTACCACTGAGCCAATGTGATCCCTGGTAGGCCCTAAACAATATTACATGCACCATGGAAACTTAATCAAACTTTTTTCATGATGACTGAAACATTGTAAGACATTTTTTTAAATTTCAAACACCTTATAATTTGGGCCCAATTAGATTATATGGGGACAGCGCTTACCATTGCTATTTGGGAGAATTTAAAGGACTGCACAGCATTGCGATAAGACACACAGGATGTGCAATTAACGAAACCCTGAAAATTGCCTTGAGGCTGCCTGAGGGTTAAAAGAAATGTGAAAAGATGTCAGTAATTAATGTTTAGTCAAATCCTGGTGTCCATTCAAGCTGCAAGACATGCATAATATAATATAAAAGCATTGTGATTAGGCCCCACAAAATAGATCTTCTGTTTCTCAGATGATGTTTTGTAAAATTGCATGCGGGTGGAAAAATTTATCAATTTTATTAACTTGGGTAAAATATCAGACACACACCATTTAATTTTTATTTTTTTAAGTTTGCACTGCTTATAAAAAGAGAGCATGCGGCAGCCAAAAGAACCATGTGGGAGGAGGGCCTGAGAAACAGATTTTTAACTTTTTAGGCCTTACAGACTGCTATTATCAAATCCTTAAACATATCATTGTAATAAGAAACTAGATGTGTCATTCGAAACGAATGCCCCCATGGTTAGGATAAGTGAGCATCAGATTTAAATGCCAGCAGCATAATTAACCATTTACAATATCTCCATATATAAGAGAAATAAATAACCACTTGCAATATCTCCTTCTCCAAGATACACTAAGTACTTCCAAGTTTAAATTAAAGTTAAGTAACTTTGTATAAACATCAACTACGCTCAGTAAAATTAAATTTCTACTAGTAGGTGCCCATAATAAAGGCACATACTAAAATAAGCATATAGTGAAACAAGTTAAAATTAAAAGTGAAGTAAAGTATCTCTAGAAAAAAAAATAAAATATAAACTAATTTGGGAGCCATAACTCTGCCCATAAACATTGCACCAATAGTCAAACTCAACCTGTAGATTCTTCAGTTAAACTCACATACCAAATATTGGCCCAATCAATTAAGATTTGTTGGGAGTTATTTTGCTAATGAACAAAAAATTTGTTAAAATCGACTAATTAGGAGTCATAACTCCACCTTTAATTATTGGTCTGGGCTGGTTTTCAAACCTGACCTGTAGATTCTTCTGTTAAACTCAAATACTGAATATTAGGCCTAAAAAAAATAAAAAATCTGTTTCTCAGGCCCTCCTGCATGGTCCTTTTGGCTACCGCATGCTCTCTTTTTATAACCAATTTAAACTTAAAAAAAATAAAAATTAAATGGTTTATGTCTGATATTTTACCAAAGTTAAAAAAATTGATGAATTTGTCCCTTGAGTGCATGAAGGCTTTGCAATGCTTTAGCATTGCAAAGCCTTCTTGCACTCAAGGGATGAAATACACCATCACCCATGCTATTCTGTAGATTGAGGCCTAAAACTTGAACCAAGAACATTAACTTTTGATGGCAAAAAAGTAATTACTGAAATAAAAAATAAAATAAAAAACCGCTCGCCTGCATGCAATTTCACAAATAATGGCCTGAGAAACAGAAGATCTACTTTGTGTGGCCTTAGCCCAATCAATTAATATCTGTTGAGGTTAACGTGCTAACGAATGAAAAATTCATTAAAATCAACTAAATGAGAATCATAACGCCACCCCTAATTATCGAAATTCAGCTGGTTTTTGAACATGACATGTAAATTCTTCTGCTGAAGTCTTCTAAACTCAAATACTGGACATTGGCTCAATTAATAAATATTTTTTGAACTTATTATGCCAACAAACAAAAAATTTGTTAAAATTGACTAATTTGGAGCCGAAACTTTGTCCCTAATTATCGGTCCAGGCTGGTTTTCAAACTTGACCTGAACTCAAATACTGGATATTGGCTCAATCAATTAATATTTGTTGAAGTTATCATGTTAAAGAAGGAAAATTCATTAAAATTGACTATTCATGAGCCATAAGTGCATTCCAGATCACCAAATTGGTCTGAATTTCAAAGTCAATCACAAAAGGGCTGAGTACAACTCGCATGTCAAATATCAAACCAACTGGATAATATTTGTTGAGTTATTCTGCTAAGAAGCAGATTGTTTCAGAATGATGAATGGACAAGGGTAACACTATATGCCGCGGCCCTGTTATGACAGAGGCATAAAAAACAGCAAATCGTCTTACACTACCAGTCTATTATTTTAGAAATTCTGAAAAAGAACTAACTGGAAAGGGAATTTCTCAAAACAGTTAAGATAATCCTTCTGAAGGTGAATTCCTAAAGTGGAGAGGAAAAATAATAAACAGAACCATTAAAAATAGTGATTTATTATATGCTTGCCTGTGAATTATCGCAAATATCCAAAAGATATTTCTCTATATCTATCGACTCGATAGATATTGAGAACTATTCTTCAGTAGCTTCCTAAATGACATCACGTTACGCCGCATTACGTCGCCTTGAAGGAACAATCAGCTGATCTTTGTCATTGTTTTGAAGCGTACGCATTTCTCGTCGAAGTGGGTTGAATATTGTGCAATAAAATGTCTCGTAGCATATAATAAAAAAGAAAATCTACTCTATTTTAGTCAGTATCTGGAATTATCTCACGAGTGTGGACCTGGAAGTTTTATTTTTCACGAGCGCTTGCGCGAGTGAAAAATAATATTTTCAGGTTCACACGATAAATTTTTTCAGTAGTTTCCTAAATGACGTTACGCTTCGGTGCATGACGTCGCCTTGAACATCACCTTGAGGGAACGATCAGCAGCTTTTTCTTATTGTCTTGAAACTGTTTGCAGTCCAATTGGGCTGAATACTGCGCAGTAAAATGTCACATAGCATATAATAAAAGAAAATCTACGCTATTTTAGTAGATATTGAGAATTATCGCAAGCGCTCGTGAAAAATAAAACTTTCAGGTCCACACTCATGAGATAATTCCTGATATTCACTAAAACAGCGTAGATATCCTCTATATATTTTGGGATTTTACCTCGGTATGCCGTCCCTCTAATGTTTATACAACGGGATTAGTGTTCAGATAACCTATTATAGTTTGTATCAAGTAAGTATGTACGCATGTTTTGACTGTGAGCGTTAATTGATTTCACCCAACTATGTGATTATTTGTTATTTACTTTTTTGATCATTTGTATCTTGTTAACTGATTACATATCAGTATGTAGGGTATATATATGCTGGAAAAATTTAAAATTCCATGCACATTCCAAATTGGCAAATGCTCTAATTGACATTAGATTTATTCCAAATCAATGCGGAGGCAACAATTTAGTTCACAGTGGCTATAAGTTCCGGATAAAACACACGAAAAATTCCCGTGTTCATTGGAGATGTTGTCAAAAAACCTGTCCTGCTACAATAAATACTGCAGAAGGTCTCATCACGAGCTACAGGAATATACACAACCATCCAGCAGATAACACAAGTATTTCCGTTCAACAATTCTTATCAGACTTGAAAGACAGGGTGAAACACGATTCCAAGTATCAAGAAGAAATAGCAGGTACTTGCAGTATATTATTACTCTAATTTTTTTTTTGATAATATAAGTAATATAAGAGAGAGAGACAGAGACAGAGACAGAGAGAGAGATGGTTTTTTTTATAAATTATATTATTATTATTATTTAGGCCAAAAAAAAAAAAGGAATTGATTCTCAGGCACCGCCGCGTTGAAAAAAATGGCCCGCGTTGGGCCTTTTTATTTGGACCGTCATTGCAAGAAAATAGGAAACAGGGAAATTGAAAAGGGACTATTGGTTTAAGGCCCAAAACCAACGAATAAACAGGTAAATATACACAGGCGTGTGTTAAGTGTGAGAGCCTCTGGCCTTGGCTTACATTGGGGGTGAAATTCAAGTCGCCCTCCCAAACTTCCTTGGGAGACATGGCAGTTTACTGTATTTTCTTTTGTTTTATTTTTTAAAAACACACGCTTCCGCAAAAAACAGTAAACACGGTTGCTGTTAAAGTCCGTCACACGGCTATGAAAATAGCCTAAACTAGCCCAATTTTATATTTCTGAAAAGAATTGCAATGGCGTAGTCGTTCGAACAATCCGCCCCAACTGATAGCAACCAGCACAAAATGGCTATTTAAAAACAAAGTACCAGACAAAACAACGAATCACACAAGACACGCATCGAGTTAATTAGAATTTATTAAAAGTTAACCACCGTTTCAAAACAAAAAAAATGTATTGGAGACAGTTCGTCCATATCGAAATTGCTTGCGGTTACGCTCTGTTCCACTGAAAAATTGGCTGCATTGAAATTCGCCCCGCAATTTGCATTGAATGTTTTTCTTTGAAAACTTGTGAAGTTTGTTGGAAGGGGGTTAAATGTAATAAGGCTACAATAGAAATCACAGGTATTTGGATGGATAAGAACGGCAGCCCTTCAAAGCACCAATCGCACGTGTCAGTGAAAGATGGTTGGCAGAAATTGTCAGTTTTCTGAGGTTCCGCTCCACAGTTTCGCACTATTGCACAGGGGTGAAATTCTAAACAAAGGGCGTATGTTGAAACTAAGGCCATGTAAAATAGAGATATATTTTTAGTATCAGATATATGATAACATTAGGCTTTTTGTTGGACAAGAGAATTTGAAGTTTGGGTCCCAAAGTTGGAGTCTGATACATAGGGGAAATTACCAGATGAATTATGGGAAACAGTGGCTTCGAAAAATTGGCTATTTTTTTAAATGTAATTTTTACACGGGTTTGTTACCAGACAGGTAACTAAAAAATGAGACGGAAACATATAATTTTTTTTTTGCATTTTAGAAACAACTGATGCTCTGCTCCAGGGGTGGGTAGGTGGGGTTGGTGGGAAAATTCTGCTTTTGAGGCTGCTAGGTGGCCGAAAATGACTGGTTTCGGTATTTTTTCGGGCAATTTTTCAGGTTGAAGTCTTGCCTTTGACAATAAATAATTCCACCCACATTCAGATTGTTTATTTCTACTTAGTCAGATAGTGTTATATGTTTTTTGTGGATTTGGGAAATGTAATACATGTAATGGGTTAGATAACTAAGTTACAGGATATTTGCATTTGAAGAGAGTGTATGGCATGTCACATTTGGAAATGCCTGGAAAACTGTGGAGCGGAACCTTAAAGAGCATTCTGACGACGGTGTCAATTCTTGAACCAGGAAGTTCCTTAATTGTGTTTGAGTTATAAATACACCATTTTTCAAAAAACATTTCATTATTTCTGGTTTGTGTGCTATTGTTAGTAGTAGTTAACATTCATCAAGTGATATCTCTGCACAACTGGAAGGAAATAAGTGGAAATTTTGAGAAATTTATTGATGTAGCCTAATTTCGCACTTGTTTTGAATTTTCGTCAAGATTTCAAAAACATTAAGGTAGAGCACTGCCTTTCCTAAACACCGAGCCTTGTATTTATGACAAATTTGTGCAGTTATGGACAGCCTGGTTGTTACTGTTGACCAGAGATTTGCAGTTATGGTGTCTACTTTTTCATTTTGGTCATTGATGTCATGTCTGTGTGTCATCCGTCCGTCAAGCTGTTCACGCTTTCATATCTAGAGAGCAACACCCCCCCCCCCCCCCCCCCAAAGCTATGGTTATTAGTGCTTATTGTTTTACATTTTGATTGTATTTAACAGTGCTATTGGCAGGACATGGGTAGTGAGTGTGGCTGGTGGTAATAACAAAAATACTTTCTGAAGTGGCTCAGAGAAATGGGGAGGGGGTGGGGGGTGTTGAGGTAGTGTGGTGTGGTTGTGAAAATCGGGTAAAATGGCTGAAAAAGCTATGCGGCAATCAGAAAGGCCATGCTGTATCTTTTTACTGGTTGAAAATAGAGACTTGTGGTTTTTGTTCATTCAACTCAGGATAGACTCCAGATTATTTTGCCTGAGTGAAATCCAGGGGGAGATCACTCTTGTTTTCTCTTTAAGGTTCCGCTCCACAGTTTCGCACTATTGCACAGGGGTGAAATTCTAAACAAAGGGCGTATGTTGAAACTAAGGCCATGTAAAATAGAGATATATTTTTAGTATCAGATATATGATAACATTAGGCTTTTTGTTGGACAAGAGAATTTGAAGTTTGGGTCCCAAAGTTGGAGTCTGATACATAGGGGTAAATTACCAGATGAATTATGGGAAACAGTGGCTTCGAAAAATTGGCTATTTTTTTAAATGTAATTTTTACACGGGTTTGTTACCAGACAGGTAACTAAAAAATGAGACGGAAACATATAATTTTTTTTTTGCATTTTAGAAACAACTGATGCTCTGCTCCAGGGGTGGGTAGGTGGGGTTGGTGGGAAAATTCTGCTTTTGAGGCTGCTAGGTGGCCGAAAATGACTGGTTTCGGTATTTTTTCGGGCAATTTTTCAGGTTGAAGTCTTGCCTTTGACAATAAATAATTCCACCCACATTCAGATTGTTTATTTCTACTTAGTCAGATAGTGTTATATGTTTTTTGTGGATTTGGGAAATGTAATACATGTAATGGGTTAGATAACTAAGTTACAGGATATTTGCATTTGAAGAGAGTGTATGGCATGTCACATTTGGAAATGCCTGGAAAACTGTGGAGCGGAACCTGAACAGTGTATTATTACCCAGCGCAGCCGGAAAGGGAGACAACTGAAATGTTTTGTCATTTACCACAGAAATTAATTAACTCAAATTGTTAATAACGCTTAATTTACGAAGGATATCGAAAACTTTTTTAACTACGCTTTTCAACTCAGTTAGGGTATTCCGAAACCATGAATGACCCAGCTTCTTATATGAACTTGAAATTTATTTTAAACACTTTAAATATTTTTTTAAAAAGAATATACCTTCTGTTACAGAGAAGAACACTCTCACCATGGGTCATACTAAAAATCAAAATAACTCACAATGATACCAAAATAATACGAGGGTGGTCAATAATATCTAGTATTCATAAAATAGTTCTGCTTTGTAAAAGTTTAAAAGTGAAGTCAGAGTTCTGTTTCTAAATACAAAAAGTGGTGATATCAGAAAATAAAGAAAAACAGTTTTAGTTTTCAATAAAATGAGTTTTATTTGTATATCATTTTACAATATGCACTTTCCATGCTTTTCAGGTAAAAACAGACATCAGAAAGTGACTTTTGCCTCTCAATCCTTTCTCACCATCTGGAAGAAATAAAAATAAAAAATAAAAATAAAATCCTCCCTCCCTCATTGATTTGAAAAAAAAATTGCCTGAGAATCAATTGATTTTTTTTTTTTGGCCTTATAAATTTTTTTTTCATAATATTATAGGTAATACAGGGAGAAGAGAGATATATTTTAATATTATAAATAAATTTTACTATTTTTCCTTTTCAGAATTACGTTCATGCAGTTCTGTTGAAATGGTGTAGTCAGTTCCAACATATTATATTGTACAGGCCAGCCTTTATCGGTCAAGGTTCAAGAATCATCCGCGACACCCTCAGAAATAGAGTTGATGACAGAATATACTCATACTACTGTTGGTGAAGAATTTCTGCTATACCAAGACGAGAGTATGTTGATCTTTGCCACCAATGACAATCTTTATCTGTTGCTGATACATATTTCTGTGATGGGACATTTGATAAATCACCAGAACTTTTTTATCAGTTGTATTCTGTCCATGCATTTGTTAACAACAAAATGTGCCCTTTAGTGTATGGACTTCACCTTGAAGGCTGGCATGGAAAACTTAAAAAACTGGGAGCAAGTCACCCAAATATTTATAAATTTATAGACATGATTAAAAATGAACAGGCATTTGTGGAGGCAACGCTACTCCAACTAGCATCAGGAGGTAGACTCCCACTGAAGCGCAGGAATAGTGACGTGTGGATGCAAACATTGAAAACGAGAAGCAAAAACTGTTATTAGGATTCAAATCACCAGTAGAGTATGCCGATCATGTGGCAAAGATGGTTGGACTTTAAAATGTTGTATGTTATATGTTTATTGTTAAAATTCCATGCTAATTGTTACCATTTCTACTATAGTAGAACAGATGGAACAGATTAATTAAACTATAAATGAATAAGAAATTGTTGGCATGAAAGAATCCTCTTGTGCAAACAATGGAAGGACGGCATATCGAGGTTAAAGACTAACCTTGATATGCCATCTCTCTAATGTTTATACAAGCGAAGTAGTGTTCAGTTGAACAGCAAAGATATCAGATACAGACCATACATTAATCCCTATTGTTCAGCAACTGCCCTCTCTTATTTTGAGAACAACAGGGGACGGCATGTAGAGGTGTCCTCATATTTTTGATGGTGAGGAAAAAATTTATGTGACTGAAGTAATATATGCGACTGAAGTAAAGAAACAGTTCAACATCAAACAATTCTTTATCTTATTAGGAAATACATACCCTGGTTCCTCTGGCTTTTCATCATTAGGAATACTTTCACCACCTATAGGAAAAAGTAACAAAGTCTTTGCCTATGAAGGATTGAGAAAAGCAATTTCTTAAAGTGTCCAGTTTACATGCTATTTTATACTGACAAAATATTTATGACTAAAACAAACATTGGCTGGGCAAGGCATTGAACTCTTTCTTTGGCCATCTGGCTTTACCACATCAACACCATAACAGAATGTACTTCTGAATTTTACCTGATTGGGCCTCACAAAGTAGATCTTTTGTTTCTCGGGCCATTTTTTTTGCAAAATTGCAATCTCGGTGGGTGTTTTTTAATTTCTTGTAATTATTTCTTTGCCATCAAAAGTTCATGTCCTTGGTTTGTTTTATGTTTTAGGCCTCATAATCTGCAGAATAGTATGGTTGGTAGAGTATTTCGTCCCTTGAGTGCAAGGAGGCTTTGCAATGCTAAAGCATTGTAAAGCCTTGTTGCATCAAGGGACAAATTTATCCATTTTATTAACTTGGGCAAAATATCAGACATTAACCTTTTATTTTTTATTTTATTAAGTTTGCATTGGTTATAAAAAGAGAGCATGCGGAAGTCAAAAGGACCATGCAGAAGGGCCTGAGAAACAGATTTTCAACTTTTTGGGGGTTTAACTGCTAAATTAATTAAGAATGCTCATTTTACCCATAGCACTTTAACAGGTGTTTCCGAGGAGGGCCCAGATAGACTCAGTTTAAGTATAAATTCTGAATTTTCAGAGGCAGATCAGAAAAGGGGCAAGTTAAGAGGCATAAAATATAATCTTATTGAATGATAAAACGGGGTGAAATCAACTTTATGTGCTGCCCATAGGAATTTTCTATGAGGGGTATCCCATTGCCCCGCGCTTTAATCTTGGCAATGACGAGACTACTGTACTCATCAACCCTGAGTAAATGAATTTGAAAAAAAATATTTCAACATTCCTACCACGGGTTGAAAATTTGACTTTCCATGGCTATTCATGACAGTTTCCAATTTGGAATCCAAGTCTTTACAGGCAAATAATTTTTCAAATCAGTGAGGTAGAGAGACTTTCATTTTCATTTTTCATTTTTTTTTCTGCTTGTAAACTGGTATGTTTAGGCTCTCCTCTTAAGTACAGGTACTACAAGTCATAAATTGAAAGTTTTATATTTTGTGGATGTAGTTCACATTGTCTTTGGAGTGAATTTAGTTCATCTGTGTGGATTTACCTTATTACAATTTATGGGAGAGTGCTGAGTGCCTCTGCTCCATAAATTGCAACAAGCCTTAAGGGAAAGACATATGAACAGATTCCGGCAACCGAGAAAAATTTATGACTCTACCACTTAATAAGGAAATATCAAATACACAGATAGAACGTGATGTGTGTTTGAATCAGTGAGTGTTTTACATAATGAGTTGGAATGTAGTAGCCAGTAGTCATATTTCACAAGGAACATAGACTCGAGCGAAATATGACTACACTATTCCAACGAGTTATGTAAAACACCCTCTGATTCAAAAACACGTCGCATTCTGTGCTTATTACAATCCCATGCATTAAAATTCATCTAAATAAACAAATTTTAATTCCAATGTTTAAATCCAAAGGTGAAGAGTCCATTTGTTTTGTTTGAAGCTGTAATTATCAAAAGAATCAATAAAAAATCAAAACAACCTTTTGGGAACCAGTTTAAATTACATTAGTTATCTTTTCTATTGGGCGTGTTTGTTGAATTTCATATCGTTGTTTCTCTTTGGCTGGTGTTCGATCACACCTAACCATTTGATGGCTATTACTGATAGTAAAAATAAAAGTACAAACTTGGGCAGATTTGCAAAACGGCTTGAAGACACTTTCTTAAAAGAAGTTTGAAGCATGTCAGGATGGCCAAAGATTTACCAAAATAAAGTTGACCAATTTGGATATATGGGGATCCGCAGACGAGATGGCCACCGGACTGGGTTAATGTTGTGGTTGAAAATTATTGCGTTTTTTAATATTATTTCATTTTGGTTAACTAATTTTTTGTGAACCGACTTTATTTTGCTTTGGATGTTTTCATTTTCACACTACACGACAGCCGATCGATAATTTAAACAAAATTTGGAAACTTCTTGAAGCGTAACTAATGACTCAACAGGAAAGGAGCTAGTATAAATGGTGCTGTAAAAAAGTTCTGGCTTGTACATCACGAGTTGAATACAGAAAGATTTATGTCATAGTGGCGATTCCGTTAAATACAAGGGTTTAATGGATGTGCACTAAAATTGTGTTCAGTTATATTTATGCACCTTTTTCAAAAAATAAATCCTGTCCACATAATAGTTGAGTTATTATCTGCAGAACATAACAAATTGGATGTTTATAAAATAATTATAATAAACTGGCACTGTGTTTTAAACATGTTTTGTTGAATATAAACATTCATGAATCAAAGAAGGTAAAATTCTAAAGTCTCATGAATTCATACTAATTTTGGAAAGAACTTCACGCCAATAAATACGTTCAACACGAGTTTAACATCAATGAGGGATTTCCTGACAACCAATAAATTTTTTTAAACTAGCATATTGAGAGAAGTTCAGTGCAGAACCAAGCAACTGAAATATCAGGAATAGCAAAAGTAAAGTTCTCTTTTATATTACATAACTAAGATAATTAGAGCTGAAATGGTCAAAGGGTTTTCTTGATTGATTAATCACATGGATAAACCTTGGTTAACCGATTAATCACTTGCCCTTATAGGTAGATGAATAATTGCCGTACTGTTGATGATTTATAGCATTAACCCTTTACCCAACGTAAAGGCAAAATCGGCCAGCTCTACATACAAAAATCTCCATTCAGATTTTATTATGTTTTCAATTTTTGTCTCAAAAATGATAAATTTACAGTAATTTGTACATTTTTATACTTACCAATGGCCCAGACTAGCTGGTGCTTAACTCAAAGTTATTAAGGGCCAAACACAAATTTTGAAAACCCCCCTCCCCCCTCAATCACCAAAATTTGCTTTCAAAACCAAAAATTAAAAGTCCTATCTGGCCCTGGACACATTTACTCTCCGCGCATGCGCAGACGTCAGGAAGTGACCAGAATTGGCGACAACATCATTCTTTGTAAAAGAGAGTACTACATAAAAATTCAGCGCGGAAGTATGAGTGCCCACTCATGGGAGGGCCATCTCCGTCTGGGCCATTAGTAAGTATAAAAATATACAAATTACTATAAATTTATAATATTTTTACACTGTAAACCAATGGCCCAGACTAGCTGAATCGTAAAAAGGTGGAGGGCCTAGGACTTCAGAATTAGTAGATTAACATAGTTCCAATCCTGTAATTCAAGGTGAAAGGAAATTAAAATTATTAGGAACAAGCGTGCACGTATCGCTGAAGCAATACAATGTCCCCTACCAGACTAAGCTTTAATAATTATACAAATGTTATAACCTATATGTGATCAGCATGAATTCCGTTGAAGCATTTCCAAAGAAAAGTCCAGAAAACTGATATTTTGGCACTTTTCCATATTTCCAAGGGCCATAACTCACACAAGAATAATGCAATCAGCATGAAACTCAAACTTGAACTGTAAGTCATTGTTCTATAGTAGCTTACCAAGGATGAAATCATTCGGTTGAAGCATTTCCAAAAAACGTCCGGAAAACTTAAGTATGACCAACAGACTGACTGACAGACTGACGGATGAATGGACAGAATGTAAATGAAACTTGATCTGTAAGTCATCGTTCTATAGTAGGTTACCAAAAATGAAATCATTCCGTTGAAGCGTTTCCAGAAAAAGTCTGGAAAACTGATATTTTGGCGCTTTTCCATATTTCCAAGGGCCATAACTCCACACAAGAATAAGGCAATCAGCATGAAACTCAAACTTGATCTGTAAGTCATCGTTCTATAGTAGGTTACCAAAAATGAAATCATTCCGTTGAAGCCTTTCCAAAAAAAGTCCGGAAAACTGATATTTTGGAGCTTTTCCATACTTCCAAGGGACATAACTCACACAAGAATAATGCAATCAGCATGAAGCTCAAACTTGATCTGTAAGTCATCGTTCTATAGTAGTTTACCAAAAATGAAATCATTCCGTTGAAGCGTTTCCAAAAAAAACTCCGGAAAACTGATATTTTGGCGCTTTTCCATATTTCCAAGGACCATAACTCACACAAGAATAATGCAATCAGCATGAAACTCAAACTTGATCTGTAAGTCATCGTTCTATAGTAGTTTACTAAAAATGAAATCATTCTGTTGAAGCGTTTCCAAAAAAACTCCGGAAAACTGATATTTTGGGGCTTCCATATTTCCAAGGGCCGTAACTCACACAAGAATAATGCAATCAGCATGAAATTCAAACTTGATCTGTAAGTCATCATTCTATAGTAGTTTCTCAAAAATGAAATCATTCCGTTGAAGCGTTTCCAAAAAAACTCAGGAAAATTGATATTTTGGTGCTTTTTCCCATATTTCCAAGGGCCGTAACTCACACAAGAATAATGCAATCAGCATGAAACTCAAATTTGATCTGTAAGTCATCGTTCTATAGTAGTTTACCAAAAATGAAATCATTCCGTTGAAGCGTATCTAAAAAAACCTCCGGAAAACTAAAGTGAGACTGACAGACTAACAGACAGACAGACAGACAGACTGACGGATGGACGGAGTGCAAACCTATAGTCTCCTCCAGTGATGCCGGTAGGGGACTAATTACATGTATGTCTCTCTATACAGTAATAGAGAAGACATATCATACAAAAGGAGCCCAGTTCAAGTAATTCTGTGTTCTTAGCATGAAGACTATGCTAATTGGATGTAATGAGTTCCCAATTTTTAAGGTTAGCCCGGACAAAGCCTCAAAAATTAGGATGGCGTATTTGAGAATGAGAGAATATCCCTCACAAACATACGCCATACACAATAAAACTCCAGCTGTATGCAGGATATATACTCTCCCAAAAAAGAAAGTATGCATGCTAAAAAATAACACTAAAAAAAGATATATATCATTTTCATTCATGGAAATTTTATTCAATCACAGATGAATCAATTTGTGATCAACACGAGAAATTTCATTACGCTACGACGAATATAGTTGGTGCCATGGAGAGTCAAAAACACTAAGGGTCAAACACAAAAGTCAAACACTCAATATCTGGTATGACCTCCGTCTGCATCGACTACTGCTGTGCATCTACGCCTCATGGAAGTGAACAAGTTAGCATGGAAGTCTTGTGGGATGTTGTTCCATATTCTGATAAGCTGTCTTTGGAGTTCCACAAGCGTTGACGGTGCATGGGGAAGCCGGCGTAGCCGACGTTTCATTTCATCCCATACATGCTCAATGGGTGAGATATCGGGCAAATTTGCGGGCCAGGGAAGAACATCCACTTGTTGTTGCTGCAGATACTGTTGAACAACACGAACTGTGTGGGGTCGGGCGTTGTCCTGCTGTAGAATGACGCCTGGGCCATGACGTTGCAGAAATGGGACAACAACAGGTGTAAGCACTTCATCACGATATCTAGCTGCATTGAGATTGCCATCAATAATGACCAGCTAAGTTCTGTTACAGGCAGTGATGCAACCCCACACCATGAGAGACCCTCCCCCATAACGGTTTTGCTCCACGACACATGGATCTACATAGCATTCGTTTCGACATCTGTACACTCTCTGGCGGTCATCTGATGATGAAAGATGGAAACGACATTCATCTGTGAATAAAACACGTCGCCACCAGTGTAAGGGATGCCTGAGATGTTGTCTACACCACTGCAGTCGAGCACGACGATGACGTAACGTCAAAATCGGACGAATTGCAGGTCTTCGAGGACGTAAGCCGTTTTCTCTCAGCCAGTTGATTACTGTTTGAGGATGTATCCGTCTCAGGTTAGGGATGTTCCTGGCTGTCGTCGTTGCCATTTGTTGCCGGTTCTGGAGATGGACGACACGGATATACCGATCTTGTGCAGGGGTGGTAACTCGGGGTCTCCCGGAGCGGGGTCGGACTCGAACGTCATCATGTTCTGCATGTCGATGGACTAGCCTGTCTACAGTGTTACGGTGGCAGTTCAAATGCTGGGCAACCTCTCTGTGTGTTCTGCCAGCTCTAATCATACCCAGGGCAAGGAGACGTTGATTCATTGTCAATCTTGGCATACTAATGTGGAATCGTTTTAACAGCAGCGCAAGTTTGAATGTGAACGATAGGAAGGCCTTACTTTAGTGTTTAAATACCCAAAGATTCACATTGCTGGATGAATTTTCAGACTCTCCACGTGCAATACATGCCTTTTCACAAACATGCAGCACATCATTTAACGTTAATGCAATTTTAACGGGGAAAGCTGTTTTTCTGTTCAATATAACTTATTCATGAACAGGTTAACACTCTTTACACCTACGAAATTATTTTTTGGAGTTTGATCAATTTCTGCAATGCACACTTTCTTTTTTGGGCGAGTATAATTACGGACAAAACAGCTTCCTTCATAGTTACATACCTATCAAGCCAGAGGAGAGGTAAACTAGAGGGGGTAAAAGTACCCCATGGCTCACCAGCAGGTGGCAAATGTAAAGGGGTGGATGGAGTAAAAAAAAGAAGTCCAAAACCTGCACACAAAGTCCAAAATTAATGTAAATAAACAGCTAAAGGGTGAAATAATATAATAATAGCCCCAAGAAGCATGCTAATATAAAATAGGAACCATGGCAATATGCTGCAAGGTAAGTCTCCACTTTGAAGAAAAGAAAGACAAACCTCAAAACCTGCACATAAAAGTAAAAGAAAAAAGTATCACATTGGTTTCAATGGGTTAAAATTGAGAAAAATACCCTGATAATGTCACAGTAACCACCATGGCAATATGCCAGTAAGTTGAAACTCTACCTGAAAAATATCCACTTGGAAGAAAAGAAAGAAAAACCTCAAAACCTGCACATAAAAGTCAAAAAAGTATCACATTTGTTTCAAAGGGTTGAAATTGAGAAAAATACCCTGAAAATGTTACAGTAACCACCATGGCAATATGCCAGTGAGGTAAAACTCCACTTAAACTAGACGGGGTATCAGTACCCCATGGCTCACCAACAGGTGGCCAATGTAAAGGGGAGGCTGGAGTAAAAAAAAAAAGTTCAAAACCTGCACACAAAAGTCCAAACTTAAAGAAAATAAGCAGCTAAAAGGTTAAATAATATAATAATAACCCCTAAGAAGCATGCTAACATAAAATAGGAACCATGACAATATGCTACAAGGTAAGTCTCCACTTTGAAGAAAAGAAAGACAAACCTCAAAACCTGCACATAAAAGTAAAAAAAAAAGTATCACATTTGTTTCAATGGGTTAAAATTTAGAAAAATACCCTAATAATGTCACAGTAACCACCATGGCAATATGCCAGTAAGGTGACACCCTACCTGAAAAATATCCACATGAAAAATATCCACTTGGAGGAAAAGAAAGACAAACCTCAAAACCTGCACATAAAAGTAAAAAAAAGTATCACATTTGTTTTAACCCTTTACCCAATGCAGACGATATCAAAATTTATTATTTTAAAAATCATTTTTTTAAATTTTTCAAAAAATTTCAACAAAACCATATCATGTGATCCCTCGTTGGAACGAGCTCATCGAGCTCGTTTCAACGAGGGGTCACATAATATGGTTTAGTTGAAATTTTTTTGAAAAATAATATTTTTTCAACTGCTGAATTTGCATATTACGTGGGCGGATGCGGTTGATTCGTTGGGTAAAGGGTTAAGGGGTTAAAATTGAGAAAAATACCCTGTCACAGTAACCACAATGGCAATATGCCAGTAAGGTGAAACTCTACTTGAAAAATATCCACTTGGAAGAAAAGAAAGACAAACCTCAAAACCTGCACATAAAAGTCAAAAAAGTATCACATTTGTTTCAAAGGGTTAAAATTTAGAAAAATACCCTGAAAATGTTACGGTAACCACCATGGCAATATGCCAGTGAAACTCCACTTAAAAAAAATATCAAAACCTGCACACAAAAGTACAAACAAAACCTGCACACAAAAGTCCAAAATTAAAATAAATAAGCAGCTAAAGGGTTAAATAATATAATAATAGCCCCAAGAAGCATCCTAATATAAAATAGGAACCATGGCAATATGCTACAAGGTAAGTCGCCACTTGGAAGAAAAGAAAGACAAACCTCAAAACCTGCACATAAAAGTAAAAAAAAATATCACATTTGTTTCAAGGGGTTAAAATTGAGAAAAATACCCTGTCACAGTAACCACAATGGCAATATGCCAGTAAGGTGAAACTCTACTTGAAAAATATCCACTTGGAAGAAAAGACAGACAAACCTCAAAAACTGCACATGAAAGTCATAAAAGCATCACATTTGTTTCAATGGGATAAAATTGAGAAAAAATACCCAGAAATGTTTAGGAAACCACCATGGCAATATGCCAGTAAGGTAAAACTCCACTTGAAGACAAAATTTCAAAACCTGTACACAAAAGTCAAAAACCTGCAGAGAAAAGTCAAAAACCTGTACACAAAAGTCCAAAATTCAAGTAACTAAGTATGGAAAGGGTTGAATAAAATAAAATTAAAAAAAAAAAAAATCAAAACCTGCACACAAAAGTTCAAAATGAATGAATCCGGATGCCGACGCTGACGCAGATGATGCCGACACCGCCGACATGAAGGCTATGCCATAGGCTCATACAACTATCGTTGGTGAGCCAAAAAGAGAACAAAGTTGAAATTAGGCCCTTAAGGGTTAAAATGATGTTATCCTAGTCCATGTTGGTGACCTGAATACATGCTAGGTGAAATCATACATGTAGGTGTTAGAACTTATTGAGGGTGTCAATCTTTTGAAGATCTACATCAGGCAGTATCAGGTTTCTTTAACATGAACCTGAAGTTGATGATAATAACATGTCAATGCCACATTTCTGTCAGTACCTGTGGATCAGCCACATAAAAAATTGACAGGGCCGATGAGCCTCAGCCCAGACAAAATGCATGGCCAGATTTTTATGACCTCAGGTGATATAAAACAATGCTGAATCTCCATAGTTCACCAATCAGGAGAACACTGCGAGCTTAAGGCCTGCCAAAATTGTGGGAGCGAATGCTCAAGTTATGCAGAGGTTGTGCAACTTTTTTACCACAAAACCTATTTTTCATGTTCAAAACACTTTTGGAGGAATGCATCTGTGGTGGTAAAAATACTTCTTTATCATGGAATTATGGGTGTGGTGGATCCATTAGTGTGTGAATTAATAGGGTGAGGTCAGATACATCTTTTATATAAATGGGAAGTCTGTGATTCTGTTGAGATAAAAATTTCAGCTTTGCTTATCTCCCTGGATGTGCAATGGGATACATTTTCTGTTCTTAGGCCCACTATTTTATTTATCATATCTACTTGCATTTTAAATAACTTCCTTTGTTAGTAACAATGGAATACAATCATATCAATTGTACTGAAACCTTTAGCTAATGGAATTGCCACATCGGCCTGCAGTGCAATTTACAAATTGAGCAGTAGAAAAAAAAAAAATTTCCAAAACTTCACATTGCAGTGTTATAAGCCCATACAGGACCTGGAGAGTGAATTATAACTAAACCACTTAGAGAGTGGAGTTTCCACTAAAAAACTGTGATTTCCAGTGATAATGCACAAGATGAAATAGCAAAGTTTTCGCCAGTTGACCTCCAGGTTCAAATCTCTTCAGAAGGTACTGCAGTGGAGCCCACTTAACTGGTTATCTCTTATCTGAATAACCCTGTTAATTGAATATAACTTTCAAACACAAAACCATTTACCATGACTTCAGTACATATTTGACCTACTGATTGCATAAAGGTTATAGAGTGAACTCATGTTAACGAAAGAAAAATGTTGTTATTTATCAAAGATTTACTCTAACAAGGATGAAATTCCCCATGTTTAAACACCTATTTGACCTTTGTACAACCAACAAAAGCATTTTATCTGTGATATCTTGTGTGTCAGATCTGTCAAACAAGATATAATAGAATAAATGCTCAGTTTATCACAAGAATATAAAAAAGGGCCAAATTCCTTTTCATTGAACACTCCTGTTAATTGAATATTTTGGCAATGTGGTTAGAGATGGGCAATATACTGAAAAACTGAACCTGATACGGTATCATGGGGATACCAAAATGAAAGTGTCAATGACACTGTAGCTCAACTTGTAGCTCAACTTGTCAAGACAAAGACATGTATAGTATGTGACACAGCAATGACAAACATCTAGGTAATGACCTGATAACAAAGGTACATATAAAGTATTGTAAGGGTCTGTACATAAATACTGACCGTTGCCTGTAACAAATGTATAGGTAAAGTATTGTAAAGGTGGGTGACATTCAGATGCTAAACTAGAAAAAAATCTTTGAGTCCCAGAGTGGGTCTGACTGAACCCCAAAATATTTGTTCTCATAGCACAGTGATAACAAAGGCACCCCAAAACACACTCATTCCTGTCCCAAGGTGAAAACAAAGGTACCCAAGAAGTTTCGTGAAGATCAGTTCACAAATATGAGCTGTGTAGAAGTTGTGACAAAAAACTAATTGGACCTAATTTCGGTACAAAATGGCCACTGGCAGCCATCTTGAATTTTGGACCGCACCCAGAAACACTTGTTCTCGTCCCAAGGTGATAACAAAGGTACCCAAGAAGTTTTGTGAAGATCGGTTCATAAATACAGCCTCTAGCCTGAGCCGTATTGACATGTGCTTTTACAGTGTACAAGTAGCACTGAATAAATCAAAGTTCATCTAATTTGCATAATTTCTGCACGAGAAAAAAACCCGTGCTATATGTGATGTATTCCATGTTACTAAACATTCATACAAAAATTTATTCAAATCAGAACTTTCATACAGAAGTTCTGTACAAAAGACTGATTGCACTAATTTTGGTACAAAATGGCTGCTGGTGGCCATCTTGAATTTTGGACCACACCCAAAAAGTTCTGTAAAGATCGGTTCATAAATACGGCCTCTAGCCTGAGCCGTATAGAAGTTGTGTACAAAAATTGATTAGACCTCATTTCGGTACAAAATGGCCACTGGCAGCCATGTTGAATTTTGAACCGCATCCAGAAACACTCGTTCTCGTCCCAAGGTGATAACAAAGGTACCCAAGACGTTTCGTGAAGATCGGTTCATAAATACAGACTCTAGCCCGAGCCGTATTGACATGTGTACTTACTGTGTGTAAGTAGCACTGAAAAAATCAAAGTTCATCTAATTTGCATAATTTCTGCACGAGAAAAAACCTGTACTATATGTGATGTATTCCATGTTACTAAACATTCATACAAAAATTTATTCAAATCAGAACTTTCATACAGAAGTTCTGTACAAAAGACTGATTGCACTAATTTTGGTACAAAATGGCTGCTGGTGGCCATCTTGAATTTCGGACCACACCCCAAAACACTCGTTTTCACCCCACGGTGATAACAAAGGTACCCAAGAAGTTTCGTAAAGATCGGTTCATAAATACAGCCTCTAGCCTGAGCCATATAGAAGTTGAGTACAAAAAACTGATTAGACCTCATTTCGGTACAAAATGGCCACTGGCAGCCATCTTGAATTTTGGACCGCATCCAGAAACACTCGTTCTCATCCCAAGGTGATAACAAAGGTACCCAAGACATTTCGTGAAGATCGGTTCATAAATACAGACTCTAGCCCGAGCCGTATTGACATGTGTACTTACTGTGTGTAAGTAGCACTGAAAAAATCAAAGTTCATCTAATTTGCATAATTTCTGCATGAGAAAAAAAACCCGTATTATATGTGATGTATCCCATGGTACTAAACATTCATACAAAAAATTATTTAAATCAGCGCTTTCATATGGAAGTTCTGTGCAAAAATCTGATTGCACCAAATTTTGTACAAAATGGATGCCATCGGCCATCTTGAATTTCGGACCGGACCCAAAAACACTCGTTCTCGTGCCATGGTGATAACAAAGATACCCAAGGAGTTTTGTAAAGATCGGTTCATAAATACGGCCTCTAGCCCGAGCCGTATTGGCATTTGCACTTACAGTGCTGAAAGTCAGGGCTCGATTTAACTGGATTAGCATAGCACTTTGCTCTCCAATTTCTGAATTTTGCTATTCAAGATTTATTACTTTCAAGTGCTTTTGGATCAACTGCTAATCAATTTTCCAGGGTAAATAGTAAATTGCTATTCAAAATTTTCAGATTAAATCAAGCCCTGAAAGTAACACCAAAAAACATCAAAGTTAGTCTAATTTGCATAATTTACGCACGAGAAAAAAAAACGTATTATATGTGATGTATCCCATGGTACTAAACATTCATACAAAAAATTATTCAAATCAGAGCTTTCATATGGAAGTTCTGTACAAAAAACAAATTTCTGCATCGTCGGTACAAAATGGTGGGTGGCAGCCATCTTGAATTTCGGACCGCACCCAAAAACACTCGTTCTCGTCCCACGGTCATAACAATGGTACCAAAGAAGTTTCGTAAAAATCGGTTCATAAATACGGCCTCCAGCCCGAGCCATATCCAATTGTTGACGGACAGACGAACGACGGGCCATTGCATAAGCTCAAATTTGGCTTCGCCAAAGTTGAGCTAAAAATGATCCAAACCCATCATTGAATAACAAAACTGTCTGAATTTTCATATTTTCCTACATTCACTACTTATAAGTCTTTGCTGAGGCTTGATAGCAGTTGAAGGGTTTCATTTTCATGAAAGAAGTGACTGATTTTCTTTTAAGCTTTGTTAATCCTAAAGGGTTATGTTTCGAAATAGTACTAAATTCCCACCAGACTGACCTGTACATGTCCAGTTGCTTAGCAGTGATTTCTAGTCACGTCTTGGCTAAAAATCCTTCTTCAGGAGATTGATCTATTATCATCAGTACCCCCCTCCCCCTAATGATGGCATGTTAACGGCACATGTTCTGAGATAGCAAAAAACTGAAATAGGCCTTTGAAGGTTAAGGTGTGGTTGGAACAAGTAACAAAATTACTGTATAGGCCTTTGAAGGTTGAGGTGTGTTTGGAACAAGTCATAAAATTACTGTTGATATGATTTATGTTGGCAAAAGAATGTCTATGTTGAGCTCATTGGCAGTGGCATTTGTGGCGCTGTGGTAGAATGATATAAAACAACTTATTCTGTATTTTCCTGTGTAAATTCCCCTGTGGTATTATCAGCAAATCTCAGAAAATTTAAGTCAATATTCAGGCCTCGAAATAACAAGATTTTGATAAACCTTCCAGCAAGTTGCCTCATTTGACAATGGTTAACCTGTTGGTTGGTTACCTAGATTTTTTTCATAAACCTATTGGTTAACCATTGCATTAAAAGTATTAATTCTGACAAACATACCCATACATGCCCCCCCCCCCCCCCCCCCCCCCACATACATATGCACATTTACACGCATTAACATTTGTTGTTCTTTGCTTTATATGAGTTTTGTGTCTAATAAATATTAAAGAATTTTAATTGTTTATTTTGCTGTGTGGCTTATTATTTCAGAAACCCAAACACATCTGTCTCGAACTGGGACTGGGAATTGGGCAATTGTGTGGGATGGGGTCAAATACCATCTATGGACGTCTGTATTACGAATACATTGAACTTTAGGGCATGCGAGTTGCATTGGCAGTCTCTGATTAACATTGGAAAAGAAACAATTGTAAATTGTATCTACCTTCCCCTACATTTCGGAATCCGGAGAATGTAATCCAAAGTTCCAAACTAAAACTTTATTTGTGCCACAATGTTCGAAATCATTTGGAAAAACCCATGTTCACAACCATGCTGGCTGTTTATTCAAATGGAATAAGCACGTAAATAAGAAGTCAGCATTGGAGAATAAAAGACGTTTCCATAATGTGTTCTAAAATTTTTCTCATGGATTGGTAGGGTAAAAAGGGGTGGAATGCAAATAATTAATAACAGCTCATTTGATTTTCAATATGTCTCCTTTTTATTGTATCGAAGACTTATTTTCAGCTTCGTGCAGTGCGAGAGTTAATACCTCACGTGCGAGAAATGTATTAACAAAGCAGTTAGCTCCCTTTAGCTGTAACAAACAATCGTCATTCTAAGAATTTCAAGAGCCAGAGGGCGCCGCGAGTTGGTACTGCAGATCTTCAGTACTGCTAATACTATAGACTTATACCCCCACAAGTACAGTAATGATTGAAACATGCTGTATGGTAAGCACATGAGCATTTTGTTCTTGTTTTGTTCACTGCAGTGCTTCTTTTAAATCAGTGGGAGGAAAAACATTGAAAACTTTTCTCATCCCGTAACAACTAACTTCGTCGGCCATCGGAGCAATTGTTGGTTAACCAATCGAGCATTCACCTGAAAACAAATCTGCGTAACCGATAGGCGAACAGTATGAGCGTTCGCCTCTTATTTCGAGGCCTGAGTCATATACCGAATACCGAACCAATACTGCAACATACTCCCCAAAAATACCAAATGCTAAATTCCAACACTATCCATCTTTAAAAGTGGTTATTCAATTAACAGTGATCCACTGTATCTTCCAGCAGGTTTTTCAACTGACAGACACTATGAATAAATTAATAAATTATGGTTTTACAAGTGAAGATATTCTGATGGTGACTTACCAAAGAAAAAGAAATCAAATCCTGATCTCCCATACATTTCAGCTCCACTGGAAAGTGTTGCTGATCGACAAATATTCTGAAAATAGACAACAGGCATATTAACATTCAAATCAATAGATTAATCTATGTTTTTGTCCAGACCCAAAGCCTGATGATGGCTGTCAAACAAGCTATTAATTGAAAATAGAAAATGTTTTCATTTTTGGAATTCACTTCAAAAAAATGTCCCCAATCTCTTATAAATATTTTCATTAGTTCCTTGAATCCTGCACCCTATGTAACATGTAACTAACTAACCCTGTTTAGTTTCACAGCCTTAGTCAGTGTATAGTGTGTGATATGGAAGCCTATCAACCAATCCTTCCTTTACCACTTGTTTCTATTTTTGGTTATAAATAAGATCATCTCTATTGTGCAACTAATCCTATGCATTACACAGTCTAAGCAAGTGTGCATTTTCATGTAGTGTGTGAAATGGCAGTTCCCAATTTTTTTATAACTAGTAAGTGTGACAAGCCCTGTGCATTGCACAGGGTTGATCATACTTTCTGGTAATAAAAAAAAATTCATTATTAGGTCACACAAAGTAGATCTGTTTCTCATGCCATTATTTGTAAAATTGAATGTGGGCAAGCATTTTTTTGTTTTATTTTTTATTTCTGCAATTATTTCTTTGCCGTCAAGAGTTCATGTTCTTGGTTTATGTTTTAGGCCTCATAATCTATGGAATAGCATGGGTGGTGGTGTATTTCGTCCCTTGAGAGCAAGAAGGCTTTGCAATGCTAAAACATTGCAAAGCCTTCTTGCACTCAACGGGCAAATTTATCAATTTTTTTAACTTGGGTAAAATATCAGACATAAACCATTTCATTTTTATTTTTTTAAAGTTTACATTGGTTATAAAAAGAGAGCATGCAGCAGCCAAAAGGACCATGTGGGAGGGCCAGAGAAACAGATTTTCAATTTTTTTAGGCCTTAGCTGACTAACTAACTAACTAACCATGCGCACTGTACAGCCTTGGTGTAAAGTTCATCTACATCTTCTCTTTACCCAACGTAATGGCCCAAAGGCAAACCAGCCAGTACTCTTCTCAAGAAGTGTACAAACTCAGCTTAAGATTCCTTAAGGCCAATATGAAAGAGAAATGGTTAGCCTTTGGCACATTTTTGTATAGCATTTTGCGATGCGAATCCAGTCATCAAATAACCTGGGTATGGATTGTGGAAAGGTTTTTTTTTTCAGTGAATTCTGAAAACATATTCTATTTTCAATTAGTAGTTTGTTGTCAAACATAAAGCTGATTACCAAATTTTGATACAAAAAAACAACCTCTTCTCGCATGTAATATTTTCTGAAAATGTGATTTAAAAGACACTCTCAACAGTACATTTAGTGTGCAGAATAAATTGCAAGGTAACTCATGCTGAGGACAAGGCTACATGAAATACATGTCGGGAATATATACACAGAACTCATGTGTGAATGGGTTAATCGATATGGCAAGAGTGCCAGCATGAAAGGATAGAACAAGAGGCCACAGGCCTCGAGTTTTATTCTTCCGCGATGGCACAAGTGCCATATTGATTAACCCATTCACACATGTGAATTGTTCTGTGTTTATTACACATCTTCTCGTCTATAAAAACAATTATTAGAAGGACACTCAGCAATTCATTCAACTATCAATAAAAAGAACATATTTTATCGCCAACCAAATTTGCGAGGGGAACCCGTGTTACTTTTTTTGCCCCCTTTTAAAATTTATAGTTGGTGATTTGTTTTAAACAATATTTTATTTCTTGAAAGAGATATGGGTTTGACAAACAGGCTATGCCTATCAATAGGCTGACCTTTAAATAGTTGGTGATGACATTTATTGTCTTAATTTAAAAAAGTTATTTCATCACTTTATCTGTCCAGTGTATTTGTACTCACGATTTGTTTGTGATTATCATTATGTGTACATTGCATACAAAACCGCACTTGTTAATACCCTGTCGTTTGTGTAGAAATGACCGGGTATGAAAAGCTGTTTTAGTGTGGTCACGTGAGGATTACATAACCAATTAATGTTTCTCGAGAAAAATATTTCAGAGACTGTCCCTGATTAGCAATTATATCAGGGTTCATACAAAAATTTGCTCACAAAGTTCAAGGGTTTTCAAGGGCTTTTTTTTTCAAGGGCTACATATACTATTCAGCTTGTTGTATGACCTCTAAAAATTAAGATTCATGTGACACGGATCTGACTTTGGAAGTCGGGAAGTACTGGTACCCAAAGTGTGATCTGTGTTACAGTAATCTTGAGATTTCATGACTTGATGCTTGAACATCTTGTAACACTTACTAATACATGTATCTGCACTGCATGTCACATGTAAATGTATACATTTACACTAGTTACAGTCTAATAAAAAAATAAAAAGCACACTCACCAAAAAAAATTAAAGTTTGTTCTCTGTAAAGGAATCATGTTTCCCTTACTGTTTCAGTGAATCTATTTTATTTGTTAATTCTCCCTCAACATCTTTATATTCTTTTTCCATAATTTCAGCTCACAGTGTATCATTTTTTTAAAAAACGTTCAGGGTGGACTGTTTCACTTCGTTATTGGGGCCAGCAACAGTCGTATCACTATCATCACTTCGCGAACTTATAAAGTCTCCATGGCTGGCACCGACACCTTCACACGCTTTCATCGTGGACGGGCTGTTCGTTTTTAGAAATGACATGATGGTTTGCAAACCACTAGTGTGGCCTGATCTGTCCCCCAAAAGAGACTTATGTTTTTTTCCTCGTGCATGTGACGACAGAGCATATTCGCCCATTTCAGACAAATTTATTGATTTATTACACAAAGTACAGAAATTCCCCACAATCAACCACAAACAGAACATGTGACGGGACTGTGCCAACCGGCACAAATTTACACCTCCTCGCGAGGTGGTGCAAGATTTGTGTCGTGACATTATTCGACAAAATGTCTGACAGACACGATGTTTCAATGCGACGAATTCCAACAACTCTCTTCCGCCTTTGCGACTCCATCATTTTTTGTTTACTTTCGCTTACAACTGAGCTGTCCTGGTTGATTCACCAGTACAAGTGACGTCATAACTTTGTTACAATTTGTGCTGTGCCGAGAGTGAATCAACCGGGCCCCAGTAAATAAACTAAAGGGAGCTCACTCTCTCATCTTCACTAAAAAAAAAATTCCAAACACAACTGCCTGCTATTAATTCGCCCCAGTCACCTTGGCCCAATTATGGTAAAACCTTCCATACTTTTTTATGTTTTTTTTTAACTGAGCGACACGAGCGCAACAAACAAGTAAAAGGTGAGTACACATATATTTACAATGCCCAGGAAATAGCTTGGTATTCAAGGGTTTTTCAAGAGATTTCTGAAAGTTCAAGGGTTTCTCAAGGGCTAATTTCAAATTTCAGGGTTTTTCAAGAAAAAACTCATTTTCAATGGTTTTTCAAGAGCTGTGCGAACCCTGTATATTGTTCAGTCAGAAAATTTCTAAAACCTACATTTAATAAAATATTCAGATACAAATGCCATATCTTTCATTTCCAGAATTCTGTACTGTGGTTTAATATAGGAATTGAAAAAATCCATTCATTAATTCGTGAGATTTAGGGCTCATTCCAATGAGGGGTCATAAGCTATGTGTCTGACCCAAAATATGAAATTCTAGTCATTCAAGAATTTATCTTGCGGCAAGTGCCGTTTGCTATCCCCATTGGGTGGACACTAAAACCAGAAAGCTCCCTAGCGGTTGGTTGCTCTTTCTTAAAAATAGTGGGTTTATTTTTTGTGGGTGGAAATTATAGACTAATAACACTTTTACCTACCACTGTTTTGTCTACTGTATAAGGTGCTTTGGTAATCATAACTCTCCGTGGCAAGTGGGGATTTCTATTCAACTTTGAATTCGATAGAGGTGTCAACTGCATTGCCCCTTTGACAGATGTTAATGAGTAATAGCTTTGGAAAAGGTGTTGATGATATGGCATATACAATAAAGCTCAGTTATTTACTTCTGTTCAGTAGCCTGTTAACTTTAAATCCTTTGTTTGTTGCTAATCCCCAAAGCCTCCGCTAATTTGACATTTAAAAAAGATATATATTTTTTTGCTTTTTGCCGACAAACCTCATTTGATGTACAAATTTTATTATATTTTAAATTTTTGTCGAAAAAACATAGCTTATGACCTCTCATTGGAACGAGCTTGATGATCTTGAGTCGTTCCAATGAGGGTCATAAGCTATGTTTTGAGACAAAAGTTTGAAATTTTTAAATGTTATCCAAGAATTTATTTTGCAAGCATTGTCTGCTATCCGCATTGGGTAAAGGGTTAAGAGACAACCGAGAAGATGGGTGGCTCTCTGCAGTGGGGGTTCAAGAATTTCATGAAGAAGAGGGGGAGGGGGGGGGGTGTTAATTATCCTCATAGTATCAGTATGATGCATGGCATCATCCGAGTTGGGTTGAGAGTAACGAGTTTGGTCGATTTCTTTCGCTTCCCTTTTTTCCACAAATTTTGCAATCATTCAAGGGGAATAACTCTGGAAAGGTAAATGCGATTGTGGTCAAAAGTGAACTTGAGCTGTATTTTGTGGTCAAAAACAAAAAACTGAAAATCGGTCAAGGCAAACTAAAGTTATCGTCCGGAAACGAGAAATTGGGCTAAATTCTCATAAATAAAGGGCCATAACTCTACTGCAAATGGGCCGCTAGAAACGGAAATCGAACCCATCCTGTATTTTGTCATACTAAATCCACATGCTAAATTTAACTCAGCTCAAGCCATTACAACTAAAGTTATCGTCCAGAAACGAAATGTGTCCATGGACGGACAGACAGACGGGTGGAGAGACCATTCACATAATATGTCCCGTTTTTCAAACGGGCGTATAAAAACAACATCTGAAAAATTTGGTGTCAACCCGTGAAGGCGTTCGGCTTTAAATGAACGGAAACCAATTTTTTTTCAAAAATTGTGTTTTCAAAGGGCCATAACTCTGCAGCGGATGGACTGAGAAACACCAATATCGAACTTGACCTGTATTTTATTGCTACAAACAACATCTGAAAGCTTGATGTCGATCCGTCAAGGCGTTCGACTTTAAATGAACGGAAACCATTTTTTTTAGAAAAATTGTGTTTTCAAAGGGTCATAACTCTGCAGCGGATGGACTGAGAAACACCAATATCGAACTTGACATGTATTTTATTGCTAAAAACAATTTCTGAAAGTTTGATGTCGATCTGTCAAGGTGTTCGACTTTAAATGAACGGAAACCAAATTATTTATGGACAGACAGACAGACAGGCAGACAGACTGATAGCATAATACATCCCGTTTTTATAAACGGGCGTATAACAATTGGTAATACAATCGCCAGTAGCTAGACGAGCGGAAGCTGCATGAATAGCAAGACAAATCCATCGAGAAAAGGATGCAGGAGAGATCTGGCATGTGAGAAAACGCATATCCATCCGGGATAAAGGCACGAACGCCCGAAGCCCCCCCCCCCCCCCAAGCAGAGCAGCGCCCAAGAAAGTGTCCATCTTGGAGTAAACTGCAAAGTCCAAGGCCTTTTCAAGGAAAACAGCTGAATAAGCTAGGAGAGGCAAGGATGAGTGTCGAAACAATATGAAAAAGGACTCCAAAGCATGGACGTGTACCCATTGCTGGAGACCCCCAGAAACAAACAAAAACCAGAAACTCCACAATCGGTGAGATCGAAGAAGTAACAGAAGCAACAGAGTATTCGCACACCATCGACAAAAGAACCTTCTACTGAGCCACAGAGGCTAAACCAGTGGAGTGAGTGCCTCCTTGAAGAAGAAAAGCAACTCCACGGCTTGTCTCTAAAACCCACTATGGAGGAGACAGGACCCGATAAAAGACATGCACGAAGGCACAATGAAGTTGGGTCAACTTGAAACCTCCTCGGGCGACTTTGGCAAAGAAAGTCGCGACGTAGAGGGAGACATGCCGGAACCGGCGCTAACAGAGAGTGGAGCAGATTGATCCACACCCACCGAGGAGACATGGGTGTGATCGAAAGGATTTGACGACCTCAGGTTCATATCTGGGCTAATACCAGAGGCAGAATCGGAACCGGCAGGAAGGCGTAGCCGACAAGACCGTCCCAAAGGAGGGCCAGAGCACCCACGGCGAAAGCCAGAGCATTTGGACATGGGGACACGAAAGTGTCCACCTGATGGTTCCAATGAGTCACAAAGAGATCGATGGAACACCGCTGTGTGGAGCATCCACTCGGTGGAAAAGAACCTGCCCCGTCGGGACAGGGAGTCGGCTAGGACGTTCAGATGACCGGGAGTGTGATGAACAACCACCCCAGCAGTGACACCCTAAGCGAGCAGTAGAAGATCCCGAGCCAATTCGTACATTGGAACCGAGTGCGTGCCGCCCTGGTTCCGAATGTAAGCAACTTCTGTCGAATTGTCGGACAACAGAAAGACCTGGCGATTCGACAGGTGAGGGATCCACTGCCTGAAACTCAGAAGAAGAGCAAGAAGCTCCTTCTGGTTGATGTGTAGAGATGCCTGATGCTGGTCCCACATCCCGTGAAGGGAAAGACCTAGAGGATCTAACATCGCACCCCATCCGGGATCGCTGGCATCTGCCGTCAGAACGCGATTGGACGTGGGTAAGTCCAACGGGACACACTGCATGATCCACTGAACATCCATCCAGTGGAGAAGGAAGAGATTCTGGTAACTAAAGCACCAAATCCAGAGAATCGACATTCGGCCTTCAACGACTGAGCAGAAAGTGTTGGAGAGGTCTGACATGCAGCCGACCTAGAGGAATGAGATCCGTCACCGAACCGCAGATACTGAGCAGCCGGAGAATACCCCGTGCTGTGGCAGATGTGGACTGGGACAGCGGAGTCAGAGCAAAAGCTGAGAGAATCACAGCCCTGGCCTGGGGAACCGCCACCATATTGAACTGAGTGCGGAAGACCATCCCCAGATGACAAAATGCCTGAGAAGGGACCAGATCCGACTTCTCCTTGTTGACTCTGAATCCTAGCGACGTAAGCAAGCTCAAAAGAGTGTCGACATCCGACTCCAGTAAGGCAGCATTGGAATGCCTCTGGAGGATACCGTCTAGATATGCTGAAGTAGTCACCCTGGACTGTGTGCGATGGAAGGCTATCACATGCGACATCAGTCGGGTGAAGACCCAAGGAGCCAGGGCGAGGCCGAAAGGCATGGCCTTGAACTGGTAAACTCGCCCCAGAAAAGCGAACCTGATATACTTCCGCAATGCCCGATGAATCTGAATGTGAAAGTAAGCGCCTCGTGGGACAATGCTGGAAGCGAAATCTCCCTGGTGAATGGAACGGCGGAATGACCTGAAAGTCTCCATGCTGAACTTGGGAGCAAGTTGGTTCAGGATACTCAGATCAATAACCTGTCGGAGTCAGCCGTCCTTCTTCAGCACCAAGAACAGGCGGGAATAAAACCCCACTGACTGAATGTTCTTGATGACCTCAATCGCCCCCTTGGCCAGGAGATTGTCTATCTCCGTGGACAAAAGTTCCTGACATAAAACGTCTGAAGGAACTGTGGTTGAAAGAGGCACTCTGGACAGAGTGGGGTGCCTCTGGAAGGATATTTGCAGCCCGGACCAAAAAACATCTAACACCCAAGGATCAGATGTGATGGTGGCCCAACGTCTGCAAACTCTGCTATCCTTCCTCCAACCTGGGACGAATCGAAGTGAGGACCTTCAGTTCGAGCCCCGACGAGGCCCGCGACAGGAGAAACCACCTCCTCTACTGAATGAAGAATCCTGAGACTTCCCTCTAGTCTGCCGACACTTACCCTTACCCCGTGAGTAAGGAGTAGAAGCAGTGGCAGAAGGATCAGCCCTTTGCTTCGCAGAGGAAGCAGAAGGGTACTTGTTAGGCTTTGAATGGCCCCTGCCTCCCCTAGAAGGCTGATCAAGCTGATGAAGCAGCAGCTGATCTTTGGAATGACGTAGGACGTCATCCCGGACCGTCGACACGGAACCATGGAACAGTAGCGGACCTGCCAAAGAAACAGATCAAAGAGCAGCGCGCTGCCCCTCAGGAAGGGATCGGCCTGTGTCCAGCACAGAGTCCCTTCGAACTAGTTCCAAAATAGCCCTGTCACAGGCATGCGTGTGAGTAAGATGCATGAGCACCTTGGACAGCAAACGCAAAGGAGCCTTACATCGCCAAACCTATCTGGAGGCAGATAAGCAGCTAAGGCAGAGACGATGTGATCGGAGAGAGAAAGCATACCTAGCATTTCTCTCGATAAGCCCAACATGGACTCCAGAGTCGTCATAGGAATGACGGCAGACTTGGGCTTGGAAAGCCTAAGGGAATTGGAGTCCTAATCCAAAACCGTCAAAGTCTGGCAGACTGACGGATTGGCGAAATCGTAGTAACGATAATGCACGGGAGGCAAAAAGGTGTCAATCCTGGTGAAGAATGGAGCCTTCATAGCCTTAGAACTCAGCTTAGAGTCCAAGGCTGAAATTGCTTCAACCACCTGTAATGACTGGCATGGTCGAAGATGCCCAGAAGCAGATTGCTCCACAGGCTGTAGGTGCGTGACCGATGATCGCGGCCTGGCTGACACTGTCGGCTGGTTTGAGATCTGGAAGGAACCCAAACACAAAGTCAAGAGCTGCCCCCAAGTCAGAAGACTGCTGGCTCTCGACATCAAGGATGTCTGACTCCTCCCCGGAGTTGGAAGACACATAGCCCATCGTGGGCAAACCAGCCGACGCCTCCCATGATGTAGGCACACCAGGAGGATCAGAAACCAGCCTGTTTCCAATCCCGGAAGGCGGTGCCATAGGGGGCGCCTGGAAACCACTCACTGGAAGCAACTGGAAGGCTCTTGGACAGAACCTGAGTGAGTAAGGAGAGGGCCTCCCTAAGCTCACTGCCCATACCGGCAGGTTTGACATGGGGACGAACCAGCAAAGTGGCTTCACACCTGACAACTGCCCATGTGACCAGAATGAGTGGACGGAAACGCCAATGACAAAACTGTGGTACTCGACGGCGCAGAGACCACAGTAGAGGGATCGGCCGGCAGCCACTTCCAACTTCGCCGAGTTGAAGTCAGGGAAGGCTGAGGCCGATACCCCACGTCTACACTACCAGACACCGCTGCAGACCCCTGCAGGTATAAAACTGCTGTGCTCAACGACTGAGAGGACACAGCAGGGGGTTCAGTTGGCAGCCACTTCCAACTTCGCCGAGTTGAAGTCAGGGAAGGCTGAGGCCGATACCTCACAACCACACTACAGACATCCCTGCAGACCCGTGCAGGGATAAGCCGAGGCCAGCTAAAAATGGTGCCCGATGATGTAGTAGACGGAACAGCAGTAGCAGCAGATACGATGGGAGCTGTTGGAAATGGTGGAAAATGGGAGAGAGCCACCTAGCTCGGCCTCCAAAGGAGGAGTCACAACCCTAGTGACAGCCTCAGATGCCGACTGGTGAACTAAACCCTGTTGCTGAACTTAGTACTTTGTTGAAAAATCATTACAAACCAGCTCCTTTAACCCTTTACCTAACACAGATTTTTTTTTTTAAATGAAATTTTACATTTTTGGAAAAAAAATTTTTCACAATTTTTCAATAAAACCATACAAATATGGATATCATTAGAACCAGCTCGACGAGCCAGGTCAAATGCTATCCATATTTGTATGGTTTTATCAAGATATTTGTAAGACATTTTAGGCTGTGTTAAGCTTATTTTGGTCAATTTCGTGGTCTGTTTTGGCCACTATATTAGGTACAGGGTTAATAATTGCAGCTTGATCCACATTCCATAAATGTGATCAGCAATCTGGTGAATCTATTGCAGATTTTTCAGTTATGTTGTGAAGTTTGATAAAAGATTGTGATTTTGGCAAATTCTGAGAGACTGGTTCATTTGTGGTTTTTATTATTAAGCAATTCAACACAAACTGTTATTGGAGACCAATTTAAATTTTCAAAAAGCATATGATATTACCCTAGGTATGGAATTAACTGATCGGGATATGAAAGCCCTCCATGGACAGTTTCAAGTATTTTCAGTTGCAGAGCACTTTAAATTGTGGAACAATTGTAACAAAGAAAAAACATTCACTCAAACAATACTAGTAACCCATGAAAAGGAAACAGTAATACCGTAATACGTCAACTTTCTCAAAAGAGTTTTTGATGTGAAGGTAGATATATACCTGATACATCTAAATTTAAATAGGTGACCTGCACATTTTGTACATGATTCGGACATATAGACAAGATATGCTATTCCAAAAGAGGAGGAAGACATTGTCACTCCAAGTCTACAAATGCTCAAAATGTACATAAACTTCAGTCATTCATGATAAATGCCTAGAATGATGGACAAGTGAATTTGTATTTTGTACAATCCAATCCATCTTCTGTTAAATCAAGATTAATAAAAGATGAACTTGATAGTACATACCAATGCATGTGAACACTGGAGTCAAAGTATCTGTGATTTCCAAACAATTGTACAAACAATTTTTTTCATATGCATGTAAACACTTAACCCTTTACCCAATGTAATGGCCAAAACCAGCAGCGCTATTCACAAATATCGGCAATTAATTTTTATTATTTTTTCATTTTTTGTCTCAAAAACATTGGCTATGACCCTCTCTTTAGAACAAGCTCGTCGAGCTCATTCCAATGAGGGATCATAACCTATATTTTTGAGGACAAAAATAGTTATTCAAGAATTTTGTTTGCAAGTGTTGTCTGCTTTTCATGTCAAGTAAAGGGTTAATTTCATGTGGGCATCAGGTTCATGGGTATGGGTGTAATGGGGATAGCCCAATTAAAAGTATTGGGTGAAATTAATCTTTCTGTGAAATATGAACGGGTTCAGCTTGTACTATCAGTGGTTGCTGGAAGCCACCATTCTTAGTTGGAGTGTACTTTGCTAAATATATTACCTATTGATTTAAATGAGTCATTTATAGTGTTCAACTGAATACCAAAAATAGTCAGCGACCGATTCTGATGCCGATTCCAATTGTAAAACTGTGCACTACTGGACAAGTCGAGACAAAAGAACTATATTAAACTGAACATTTTTCACAGTGTTAAACATCATTGACGGGGGTCACAGTAAAATTACCAGTCGCGCATACTTGGGCAGTAAACGTGGCTCTCAGAGTCACATTTACTGCCCAAGTGCATGCGACTGGTAATTTTACAGTGACCTGAGTCAATGGAGAGCAACCTTCATTTTTCCGGTATGAACTGGCGATTGCTGCAAGTACGCTCAATTGTGAGCTTTACATGTCATTTAACATGTATGTCCCATAAAGGGTCATCTAGAGAAATTAAGAATACACATTGTGGTTGTTTCTCAACTTTATTGAATGGTATCATTGACATCACTTTACATTAACAAATAATTGCAGAAGATAATAAAACGTGGTAAATGAATCATCACAAAATGCTTGTCAACAATCAGTTGAACCGATGTTCCAGGAGCTGTTGCTGTTGTCATCTGATTGTCCACAATCAGCCACTTGTGATGGCTGGTTCTGATCTTCGGTTGAACACTAACTGTTTATATTATATCTCACGTGACCTTCTAGGCTCCTGATTGGACGAATGCTGCACCCCTATTTTGTTTAGTTTGCATCCACAGAACTGATCAACCACTACACCCAGGCACTACACGTTTTCTATTTTTAGCACACTAGTATATCAGTTTTCTTTTCATACTGGGAGAATAAACTAATCAGGCTAAATTTAAATATCGATTCACAGAGGCACAACATCCACAAAACAACCCGGAAAGAAATCATTGCGGAAAAATGTATCGCTTTTCCATTGTTGAAGTCATATTTTTTGAGACGTTCATTTTATTCCTTAAGAAGATGATCCATAACTCGTTTCGAAGAGAATGATCCATACCTGGGTACAACTTTCATGAGAACGCGCCCAGATATGAAAAATGGTTTGTTTCGCTGCTCATATTATTTTGCTATTTAATTGTATGTTTTGGGCAGTTAACAAATAAACAAGTGCTTGATCACCGAGGTGGTATTAGTCCCCTACGGCACTTTTGTGACATAAGGTGTTTTTGTCACAGAAAACACTAGAGTATATAAGCATCTTGGATTTTTAAAAAAAAATATTGAGCATGCATAATCCCCTCACAACCCTTTTATCCATGTACTATATATGAAAAGTGCAGCTTGAACCATGTTGGAGGGAGTAGTGGTAACATAAAATAGAGAAAAAAGCTTAAAAAACAGAAATGGTTGCCATGGCGCCATCTTGAATTTTGGAAAAAAAATATTGAACGTGCAACATCCCATTACAACCCTCTATCCATGTGCCAGATATAAAAAGTGTAGCTTGAACCATGTTGGAGTTAGGGGTGGTAACATAAAATAGAGAAAAAAAGCTTAAAAAACACAACACCAATGGCCGCCATGCCGCCATCTTGGATTTTGAAGAAAAAATATTGAACGTGTATCATCCCCTCCCAACCCTCTATCCATGTGCCAAATATGCAAAGTGTAGCTTGAACCATGTTGGTGGGAGGGGTGGTAACATGAAAATAGAGAAAAAAAGCTTAAAAACACAGCAAAAATGGCTGCCATTCCGCCATCTTGGATTTTGAAAAAAAAATTTTGAGCGTGCATCATCCCCTCAGAACCATTTATCCATGTACCAAATATGAAAGGTGTAGCTTGAACCATGTTGGTGGGAGGGGTGGTAACATCAAAATAGAGAAAAAAAGCTTAAAAAAACACAACAAAAATTGCCGCCATTCCGCCATCTTGGATTTTGAAAAAAAAATTTGGGGCGTGCATCATCCCCTCAGAACCATTTATTCATGTACCAAATATGAAAGGTGTAGCTTGAACCATGTTGGTGGGAGGGGTGGTAACATCAAAATAGAGAAAAAAAGCTTAAAAAACACAGCAAAAATGGCTGCCATTCTGCCATCTTTGATTTTGAGAAAAAAAATTTGGAGCGTGCATCATCCCCTCAGAACCATTTATCCATGTACCAAATATGAAAGGTGTAGCTTGAACCATGTTGGTGGGAGGGGTGGTAACATCAAAATAGAGAAAAAAAGCTTAAAAAACACAACAAAAATGGCCGCCATTCCGCCATCTTGGATTTTGAAAAAAGATTTTGAGTGTGCATCATCCCCTCAGAACCATTTATCCATGTACCAAATATGAAAGGTGTAGCTTACAGCATGTTGGAGGGAGAGGTGGTAACATAAAAAACAGACAGACAGATGGACAGACGGACAGACAGACAGATGGAAGGACGGAGTGCAATCCTATAGTCCCCTTACGGTTCCCGTAGGGGACTACTAATGGAATTCATTTGAATCTTCGGAGTTTTGTATCCCATACTGACCCAATTGGTAATGTATATGTGTGACAAATGTGTGGAAATTATCAAACTGTGTTGTCCAATTTAAATGAAAGTGTCAATGACATTGTAGCTCAACTTGTCAAGACAAAGACATGTACATGTATAGTATGTGATACAGCAATGACTAACATCTAGGTAATGACCTGATAACAAAGGTACATATAAAGTATTGTAACGGTCTGTACATAAATACTGACTGTTGCCTGTAACAAATGTATAGGTAAAGTATTGTAAAGGTGGGTGACAGTCAGATGCTAAACTAGAAAAGAAATCTTTGAGTCCTAGAGTGGGTCTGACTGAACCCCAAAATATTTGTTCTCATAACACAGTGATAACAAAGGCACCCCAAAACACACTCGTTCCTGTCCCAAGGTGAAAACAAAGGTACCCAAGAAGTTTTGTGAAAATCAGTTCATAAATACGAGCTGTATAGAACTTGTGACAAAAAACTGATTGGACCTAATTTCGGTACAAAATGGCCACTGGCAGCCATCTTGAATTTTGGACCGTACCCAGAAACACTCATTCTCATCCCAAGGTGATAACAAACGAACCCAAGAAGTTTTCTGAAGATTGGTTCATAAATACAGCCTCTACCCTGAGCCGTATTGACATGTGTGCTTACATTGTGTAAGTAGCACTGAATAAATCAAAGTTCATCTAATTTGCATAATTTCTGCACGAAAAAAAAACCCTTACAATATGTGATGTATTCCATGTTACTAAACATTCATACAAAAATTTATTCAAATCAGAACTTTCATACATAAGTTCTGTACAAAAGACTGATTGCACTAATTTTGGTACAAAATGGCTGCTGGTGGCCATCTTGAATTCGGACCACACCCAAAAACATTTGCTCTCATCCCACGGTGATAACAAAGGTACCCAAGAAGTTTCGTAAAGATTGGTTCATAAATATGGCCTCTAGTCTGAGCTGTATAGAAGTTGTGTACAAAAAACTGATTAGACTTAATTTCGGTACAAAATGGTCACTGGCAGCCATCTTGAATTTTAGACCGCACCCAGAAACACTCGTTCTCATCCCAAGGTGATAACAAAGGTACCCAAGACATTTCGTGAAGATCAGTTCATAAATACAGACTCTAGTCTGAGCCGTATTGACATGTGTACTTACTGTGTGTAAGTCGCACTGAAAAAATCAAAGTTCATCTAATTTGCATAATTTCTGCACGAGAAAAAAACCCGTATTATATGTGATGTATCCCATGGTACTAAACATTCACACAAAAAATTATTCAAATAAGCACTTTCATATGGAAGTTCTGTGCAAAAATCTGATTGCACCTAATTTTGTACAAAATGCCTGCCATCGGCCATCTTGAATTTTGGACCGGACCCAAAAACTCTCGTTCTCGTCCCACGGTGATACCAAAGGTACCCAAGCAGTTTTGTAAAGATCGGTTCATAAATACGGCCTCTAGCCCGAGCCGTATTGGCATTTGCACTTACAGTGCTGAAAGTAACACCAAAAAACATCAAAATTAGTCTAATTTGCACCATTTACGCATGAGAAAAAGAACCCGTATTATATGTGATGTATCCCATGGTACTAAACATTCATACAAAAAATTATTCAAATCAGAGCTTTCATATGGAAGTTCTGTACAAAAAACAGATTTCTGCATCGTCGGTACAAAATGGCGGCTGGCAGCCATCTTGAATTTCGGACCGCCCCCAAAAACACTCGTTCTCGTCCCATGGTCATAACAAAGGTACCCGAGAAGTTTCGTAAAGATCGGTTCATAAATACGGCCTCTAGCCCGAGCCGTATCCAATTGTTGACATACGGACAGACGGACAACGGACAACGGGCCATGACAAAAGCTCAAATTTGGCTTCGCCAAAGTTGAGCTAAAAATCTTAGCTTTCATTCGCAAGTTGCACGATTCTAGAATACACAGTTCCGTTTGGGGGAAATATTTTGTTTACCCTTGCCGACCGATTCAAAATTAGCTTATACTCCCTCATTGCAATGAGTGTGTTATTCTCCTTCCAATGAGGGGTCATAAGCTGTGTTTTGGAAGAAGAAAATGTTTTTTGAAAACTATATGGTATTTTTTCTATATAATGCTGGTTGGTAGGCTGCTACCTTGGTTATAGATTAACAAATCGGACAGATGTTTTTCTTGATAGGTGTTCAATATAATATAAGGATTAGTGCATGTCTTGTTGTTGACTACACCCATATAGTGCCCAGTAAGGTGGTGTAGTTTCCTCCGCTTCGCGTCGGGAACTACACCACCTCATTGGGTACTATATGGGCATAGTCAACTCCAAGCCATGCACTATTCCTTAAATAGTAGGTGTTTCAGCACAGGTAGATACTAACAGGACACTAGGAAGTTTAGGAGTTAATATGACTTTTGATGTTGCTGATTCAGAAAAAATGACAGTAAATTTTTATTGACCCAAGTAACAAAATCTCATGGTAAGACAACCAAAAGTATTCAACAAAGGTGATTCTATTAACTCTTTGCATGACGCTGGCAGATATTCCTACCAAGGACAGGATTTGTCTTGCTACAGAAATAAGTGCAATTTGGACACTTTAACCAAATTTTCCCCTTGTAAACTGAATGGACTTTTTCACAAAAGATTTCTAAAGTTAAAGTTAGGTTAATTTTTTACCAAATCTAGTCATGGCTGTTTCACAGCAGCAAGGACTAGATTTGATGAAAAGTATTTTGAAAATACACAGCAGGTTAAGAGTTAAAACGTTTTGGGCCCATATTAGTGGAAAGCTAATCCAATATTTCATGAGGCTCAATGTCTTCCATTTTATTATTAACGGTAGAATCAGGAGAATGAGAATTGGATAAAATGGTACAGGAGAGGAAATTGAAAAAGTAGAACATAGTGAAAAGAGTAGTCCAGTTGTGATGATCCCAAAAGCTTCTGTGGAGATTCATCAGTGTGGAGAATCAGAAATTTGCCTTTGAATTGATTCCTGAATGGATTTAGGGAACAGTTTCACAAATCGATTATTTTTTCAAATTGAATCATCTGAATAACAATGTTCATAACTTCCCATTTCACATTGTTATGCAGTGAAAATGATGGCACATTTAACTCCTAATACACTGTGTATTTTCAACATAATTTTCATCAAATCTAGTCATGGCTGCCATGAAGCAGCCATGACTAGATTTGATGAAAAATTCATCTAAATTTAACTAAAGAGATCAATGGTGAAAAAATCTGTTCAGTTTTCATGGGAACAATTGCATTAAATGTGCCAAAATTATACTTATTTCGGTGGCAAAAGAAATTCTAACCTGGGCAGGAAAATCCTCCAGCAGCATGCAAAGAGACAAAGTTAAGAATTTGATCTGATTGCAGCAGTTTCCTCAAAAAATAATTCTCTCTCTCTTTCTCCTGATCTGGGCAGTCGAGAAAATTGCATGTCAGCCATTGAAAAGAACAAGGCACAATCTGCAAAGCTGAAGCACTCAAGGAGCGATATATTCCATTAAAAGATTCCAGTAAGGTGTTGCCATTCTCAGATGAGAAGGCATCAAATACACATGTGCTCCTAATGCCCTCATCCACTCTTTCACTCCTCCGATCACCCCACAAAGAATTGTTTTGTAATATCTCGAATTCTTCCCTATCAATTTCATTGATAAGCATATGTTCCTTTCTATCACCTTATACCCAAAAATCCCTCATTCTCCCATCCCACATTCTCATACTCCTGGTGATCTGACAGACTGATATTTGGACATTCTTAGACAGAAAAGAAAAATGAAATGATAAGCACAGTTGGTGTAGCCCTGCTTTGGAAGGGTCATTGAGTAAAGGGATAATCAGAGTACAATTACAAATTAGAAAATGGTAAGAACCCAGACTGTTTTTATCAGACAATGTTTGCCATTGTCAAAAATAAGGGACTTGAAATGTCAAATATTTTGGAGTGTTCTCCCTTGATGTGCACACACCCTGTACAATGTGAAGTTTGGATTTCCCATTAATCTTGCACCTGTAAAAGGCTGTTGGAGAAAACTGCTGAAAAAATTACAGTGGGGTTCTGAAAACAGTTTACATTTGTGTCCACATTCATTCAATTTTTATCAAAGAACTGATCTGATGACATCAGATGTGCTCAGAATGTTTCACTTTACTTCTTTGATTTCAAGAATTATTGGACCATTCTGGAAGAATTTTTGTTTGAGTTCCATAAAAGTATATATTGTGTCATGTGCAGTCAAAGTACTTAACACATTTGTAGTACAGCTTGTTGCCCAAGTTTCAAATGATTTTTTTTTCATTGTTTTCTATAGTTTTCAAGGGGTGGGAGATGGATTGTTTGGGCAAAGTAGCTTTCATTATTTTTCCCTTTATTCAATTTTTGCACTTGATTTGGGTGTTGGGTAACCAACTTTTTAAGTTTTACTTATGAATTTATTATTATTATGCATCTAATAAAAACTGTAAATCGAAAAAAAAAATTCACCCTGTGCTTCTAATGGTTAGGGTGGAGATCATGCTCTCTTTGGAACAAGATGCAAGACTTGCACTTGTAGCAATGAAATCACTTTTACCTGATAATATAATATTCAAATCATACAAGGGTATAAACCTGACCATGATTACATCATAAAAATATTCTTTACTTTTATATACATGTAATAAGTTAGTGTATGACCAGTGTTTCCAGTAGATCAAAAACAATGAGGTTATTTCGGAGATGAAAATGTAAGAGCATCTCCATTACCATGACTCAGAAAAGAGAGTTTTATAATAGAATGTACCCAGGATAATTCAGTTCTCTCACACTAGGGGCATTTTTAAACTATGCACTAGTAGATGGCCTCATCATTCTTGAGAGGTTGTATCAGTTAGGTGCTCTCATGGAATAAAATCATCTCTAAGTGTACTTCTTTGCTATTATATCAGTAAATCTTTAGCTTTCTCTTGCAGAACCACTTGGTATTAATATGTCCTCCCACAGGCAATGTTTTGCGCCAGGAAGATGAATTAATACTTCTGCAATTTCTCTGTGCATCCCCTGAAAGCAATTGCCACTATGAAATTAACAAGAAGCCCCACAGGAGTCCAAGAATGAATCTACATTAAGCAATCCATCTCCACAGGTTACACTGTCAATCCTTGAGTCTCTCAGGAGTGACAAAAATAATCCAGGCATCACACCTTTTCTTCAGTTGATCATAATGTAAAATGTAGAGCTCCCTTATGAAGCAACTTGATACAACCTATGTGGATTAATATTAGTTACACACCTCTAGAGGGTACTGAATACAAAATTTTAAAATCTTCAGCAAAATGGCCAATTTCGGCAACCCATATGGAGCCCAAATATTCACCCAGGCTCTCGATTTGATCACAGTTGAATCTGACTTCCCTAGAGATATTGTGTGCCAAATATGAAAGTATTCTGACTGTTGGATCTGAAGAAGAAAAATTTTAAAGAAATTTCTTCATATTGCGCTAAGTCAAAATTTGGGCTACAATAGCGAGCCCAAATACAAACCTATGGATCCGATTTGAACAAATTTGAATCTGACCCCCTCCCCCCCCCACCCCCCCTAGAGATGTTGTATACCAAATATGAAAGCATTCTGACTAGTGGAACTGAAGAAGAAGATTTTTGAAGAAATTCCCTCATATTGTACCAAGTTAAATTTCAGGTTCTCATCTGGAGCCCAAATATTAACCCAGGCACTTGAATTAAACAAACTGGAATCTGACCCCCCTAGAGATGTTGTATACCAAATATGAAAAAATTTTAAAGAAATTTCCTCATATCGCACTAAGTAAAAATTTGGGCTACCATAGTGAGCCCAAATATATACCTAGGGATCTGATTTGAACAAACTTGAATCTGACCCCCTAGAGATGTTGCATACCAAATATGAAAGCATTCTGACTGGTGGATCTGAAGAAGAAGATTTTTTAAAATTATCCCCATATTGAACAAAGTTAAAATTTGTTCTTCTGTAGGAAGCTCAAATATTAACCTAGGGACTTGGTTTGAACAATCTTGAATCTGAACCTCATAACAATGATGTATACCAAACATTAAGAGATTCTGACTGGTGGTTCTGAAAAAGAAGATTTTTAAAGAATATTCCCCATATTACCCTATGTTAAAAATTTGGGCTCCTGTATTGAGCCCAGATATGAATCAATGGGCTTTGTTTTAACAAACTTTTATCTGACCCCCCCCCCCCCCCCCCCCCCCTATAAATGCTGTATACCGAATATCAAAAGATTCTGATGATTGATTCTAGAGAAAAGATTTTTTAAAATGTTTTGCAAATATGCTGACTCAACACTTTTTCGATTCCCATTACAGAACACCACAACATAACCAATGACAATTTTTTTTTACCATTCAATTCTACTGGTCCAAAGGATACTTCATACCAAATAACAGCTCTCTGTTCCGTGTGGTTTGGGAAATATGGGCGTTTGAAAATATTTCTATTTTTAGCTTGCAGGGTTCCCATGGGGACGCAGGAATTTTTTTTTGCATGGGTCAAGTCCTTATGACCCAATAATACCACATACCAAATTTGGTTCAAACCAGACCATCGGTTCAGCAAATAGATATTTTGGGCGGGGCCAAAAATCTTACTCCTCTCATTACAAAGCAAAATATTGCTTCACGAACTTCGTTTGAACAAACTTGATTCTACACCTCAAAAGGAAGCCCATAGCAAATATCAAGTCATTGTACACACTGGTTCTTGAGAAGAAGATTTTTAAAATATTTTGGAGCATTTTTCCCCACTCCCTCCCTATGGGGATGAGCATGTTGAGTTGAACAAAAATGCAATGCCCCTTTCGGGACCATTACTCACACAAACTTTCACTTGTATTGGCCCAGTGGCTTTAGAGGAGAAGACCAAAACATGGTGTTGACGGACAACGGACTACGGACGGAGAGCGATGAGATTAGCTCAGCTTGACTTTATCAAGATGAGCTAAACAATAGTCTTGTTGTAAGAGGTAGCTTCGTAACAGGCAGAGTTGGTTTAGGCAATGAGGCCGCTAAGCAGGCCTTATGCCTTCCTAACGGAAACCCTGGTATGACATATGGTGAAAAAGGAATCATGTTACATATCTGTATCAGTTTCTCATCTGTAAGGCCAATCCTGATTTTCACTTTAAGCAAAGCTTCCCAGCACTACATGGATGAATGCAAAACTCAGAAATATTGTGAGACATTTTGTATCTATTTTGTCACTAGGGATTAACTATTTACCTTACCAATCGCCCACATCTGCCCATGTAATACACAAATTTAGCAGTTGAAAAAAGTTAAAAAATTTATAGTAATTTATATATTTTTTATACTTACCAATGACCCAGACATAGCTGGTGCTAACTCTTAAAATATAGGGCCAAACACAAATTTTGCCCCCCAATCCCCAAAATTTGCATCTAAAACCAAAGAAAACATGTCCTGAAAGGCCCTCCACACTTCGCCCCTACTGCGCATGCGCAGTGTCAAGGACGTTCCGAAATTGGCGCCATTAATCATTCTAATAACCAGTGCCTGGTAAGCGCTATGTACTCAGCGGGGAGGCAAGAGTTCCCAACTCCTGGGAGGGCCATCCCCGTCTGGGTCATTGGTAAGTATAAAAAATATATAAATTACTATAAATTTTTTAACATTTTTATACTGTACCAATGACCCAGACATAGCTGAATAGTAAAAAGGCTGGAGGGCCAAGGACATAGAGCAAAATGGAATACGCTCAATAAAATAAAATAGAGTCATCCCCTGTAGGGAAAAAGAAGTAATAGGCCTTACATGTATCTTTCTTATTTATGATAAATTAGAAAGATACAACACCTTCCAAAATTGAGCTTCATACATCCATGTACTCTATTAATATCCAATATAATCCTTATACTAATAATTTTTAAAGTAAGCCAATAAAAAAAGTAAGTCTAGAGAACAGAGACTCTTATACTCCTAAAAGTGTCTGAGGATTGCATAATCATGTCCGTTGACATATGCAATATTCAAAAGCTATACTTTAAAAACTAAGACTTGAATGAATTTTAAAAACCTAAACTTCTCACTAAACAACCATCCCAATAACAGCTCAGAATTACTAACTCCGGAGGAGGTATCCCCTTGTTTTCATAGTAAAACAGGTGACCCAAGGGAACACCCCCCCCCCCCCCCCCCCCCCCCCCCCCGCTTTTTCTTGCCCTGGGTCAAATAGCCCAGAGCGAAGAGGGCAGCCGAACGGAGACACTGCCGAAACAGACAGCCTACCTAGCTATAGTAGCAACTGTTAAGTGAATGACATTCTGAGCAGTAGATGATAGACCTAACAATAGAGGCCTCCAGAAATGGACTCAATATTTCTGAGATAAAATTCATGAATGTGGATGGCTGAGCGCAATGAGCGGCCTTCAAAAATCTATAATAGCGACACTATTAATGTAAGCCCAAGAAGTAGAAGAACTCTTACTTCATGAGCCGAAATCTTAAGCACAACTGCTAAGTCAATGATATACCATAAGCAGTACCGATAGTTAATAGAATCCATTAACAATAAAATGGAGCGTAACGTCCTTCTACTAGACATCAAAGACAGAAGAAGCTTACGCCCATAGTAATAAACAGATATCTGTTTATAAATACATAAACTGTACCCGGAAAGAGTAAAGGCCTATGCCCATACGAAGACGGAAGGACCTTAAAATAATAGGTTCCGGATAATAGGAGCCTAACTCTTATGCAACAATCCAACCTAAATGGTAACGGAAGTAGTGATTCCGAAACTACGAAAGTGAAAATCATCCATCGATAGTGCATGAAACTCACTGACTCTACAGTAAAAGAGAAACCAACAGAATTACTGTCTAAAAGGTCAGAATTTGAAAACTACTGTTTCCAGAGGCTCAAATGATTACTTAGCTAAATAAGAACCGAAGTTAAAATCCATATAGGAATTTAATCTAAAGATTCTAAGTCTATTTATCAAAAAGTTACTAACTGACTTAGATAAAGAGACAAAAGACTCAATTGTAAACTATCGTAGAGTGCATAGGTATGAGGTAACATAAACCTATAACCTAAATAATAACAGGCTGCAGTAGATCTTGTGAAACAAGTATACTAAAAAATAGCAATGAGTAGTATGGAGGGATCAACAATATGAACATAATGATCCCTACACCACGACGGAAGAGCCTCCACTTAGCCGCATAGAATAGCGAAGAAGAGGATCTCCTATAGTAAGAAATCGTGTCCAAAGCTCGTCCAGTACAGTGCTTACAATGCAATACGGACCACACAACGGAATACATGAAGGTTGCGACCCTGCTGGTTGTGATAAAGATGACACGATTTACCCAGTGAAAAAAGATCCTCACATAGAGGAAGATTTCACGTTAAGACCCACAGTAGACAAGAGAGTAAATTACCCATGATCTCTGTGAAGATAGAGATGCTATCAACAGAAATGTATTGTGGTTGTTTATCTTAGCAATACCTGCTGAAACAACAGCGCCGGAGGATACGCGTATTCTATCATTCCGTCCTATAGATCAATAGAGCGTTAACAACATTAGCTCAGAGATCTGGACAAGCCAACACATACGTCTGCAATTGATTAGCAAGCTGTGTCATAAATAAATCATCATTGGGCACTCCCATAGATAGCAAATCTGATTGAATACTTGTTTGTTGAGAGTCCATTCTGACAGCAACAAGCGACCCGTAAGAGAACGGGAGTCCGATAAAACAATCAGACGACCCGGAATATGACGGACCAAAACTGAACTTGGTGTACTATAACCAACAGACGGATTCTTTCCATTAAATAACGGAAACGAAAGAGTGCCTCCCTGGTTCCGGAGATACGCCACTACTGTCGAATTAAAGGACAGGAATTTGGGCATGCGTTTCTGAATAATGTTCATGCAATGACATAAAGCAAGCCTAAAAAACATTATTCCGCGGAAGAAAACTGATTGCTAAGAGACTGCGGAACCCAAAGACCCTGGCACTTCGAATCCGTAGGGATCAGTATTATATCCCAATCTGTTTGACTGGTAACCGTCATAACAGCCACACTCGGGTCCGGCAACTGCGGTGGCACTCTCTGAGTCAACCACCGAATGTTTGCCCCAGTCTGAATCTCTTGTAACACTAGATAGACAAGAGAATGTGTAAATCGAGCAATTCATGGATTGCCGAAAAGTTGCCGTCGAAGAGAAGCTCCTCCGAGAACGAAGCGACTCTGAGAGAGTTCTTAACCTTACTATCCACGCGTGTGGATGTAGCTAGGGCTGCGTCACGTCTAACCAACTCCAATCAGCCACTGAAGGGCGGAGTTATACGTGAACAAACTACTGCCCTCAAAAGAAATTACATTGAGAATAATATCCCGTAAGTCTTTTCTTGAAGACGTAATGATAACGCCTCAGTAAGGCGGATTACGTATGATAAAGCGTCTAAGTTAAGTCTACTATACATAATGTCGTTCCCAACATTGAAATTGGAAAAGACATAAACGGCGAAAAAGAATATATGCAGTCTTTAATCACACCGTCTAGACGCATATGAACTCTCGGTATGCCCTGCTCTGCCAAAATAAACTATTCGTATAAATGATAAAATGGCAGAAATGAGCAACGCGGACAGGAAACTAAACTATCATGCTTAGTAGCAGGCTTGTATATATATATATATAGCGTCGAAAAATAAAACACATGTTGTAATGACAATATTGGACTGCGTCGGTAAGTCAGGGACAATGTCCCTGAACCGATCGAAAAATCCGAGTCCAATGACGCTATAAGTCTCTTATCCAAGATCGCAGCAATGAAGTCCGAAATAACAATCACTGGAAGATAATGCCAGAAGATATGAAAGGCATCTTCCGATACTACTAAAGGGAAAACTCGAAATCTTTCGAATCCCTTTCGCCATCCTGTCGGACCCTATAAAGCGTTCGGTCGTCCGTACCTGATGCAACCACGGACCGCACTGACCCAGCGCCGTCGGATAATTCCTGATTCGACCGAGAAACTGTCAATTGCTGGGATGCTGCGAAACAACTGTGCTAACTCGGATAGCACGTCCGTCACTGAGGCCTGAGGAGAAGCGGTCTTACGATGCATTGCCGCTGGAAGCTCCGTGGTGATCGTTACCCCCGTGCATACTACCAATATGCGAGCGAACGGAGTGTATAGGCCTCGTGTCCCTTGGCTACCGGATGGCGCGACCCATTCGCCGTGGAATCACTGAATGCCGAAACTGATCGGATACTCCAGGTCACGTAGCCAATGTGCGGTCGTGTGCCCTGCTGTGAGGATGAGGAAGCATTAAGGACAGTCTCTCGGACTGTCAATATAACGGAGCGTCCCGACCGACGGACATATGCTCCGAATGTAAAATATCTAAACCACAACATGCGGTCCCCTATGTTGTTGGACGAGAGAGGGACCTCTCTCGCTCACAGCCCGGACGGACCTGGACAAGCCAGGAACCGGACTAACAGGCTTCCTCCGATCTGTCCTCAATCTGCCGTCACTGGGTGAGTACTAAAGTAATTAAAGTGCTCGCATCACCCAAATCTCCTTCCTAGACCGCAACGGACGAACCCGGCAGCCGAACCATTCGATGAATGTACGCTACACCGGGTGAGCTAGCGAATGTCACTCCGTAGGCGATAGACATATTCCATGAGCACTTATTGCCGCTAGCTCTTCATTAACTATGACGACAGAGGCACACTTTTGAAAGACATCTCCATAACTCTTCGAACAAGAAACCAGAAATGCTTGGTTAGCAAGCATAAAATAATAATATATATAGCGTCGTTCAATAATTCAAAAGTTGTGTGACATTATTGGACTATGTCGGAACTGAGGGACGATGTCCCTGAACCGAACCAAAAATTTCTAAGTCCACCGACGCTATCAGTTTCTTATCCGGCATCGCAGCATTCTGGTCTGACGAAAGAAGCTGTAGAAGACCAAGTCAGATGACATACACAACAGCATATGTTGTTCCGAAAGTGAAAGCTCGAAATCCTCCAAATCCCTTTCGGTATCCCGTCGGACCGGATGAAACTTTCGGACGTCCGTACCCGCTTCCGCGGAGCGTCCCGACCCAGCATCCTCGGATAAAATATATGCGACAGATTCAGTTGATGCTGGGATGCTGCGATAAACTGTGCTATTAAGGAAAGCACGTCCGTTCCCGAGGCCTGTGCAGTAGCGGTCTTACGATGCATTGCCGCCGGAAGCTCCGTGTACGATGACTCCCGCACACTTCCTATGCGAACGTCCGGAGTCTGCAGGCCTCGTGTCCCTGGCTACCGGATGGTGTGACCTGGTCGCCGAAGAATCCTTGATCGGCGAAGCTGGTAATATATCAGCGGTCACGCAGCCAAGGTGCGGTCGTGTGCGCTGACGAGAAGAGGAAGCCTTAGCAGTCTCCGCGGACTGCCTATACAACGGAGCGTCCCGAGCGACGGACGTATGCTCCGCTTGCGACACATTTTGTACCACAACATCTGGGGCCAGATGTTGTTGAACGAGAGAGGGGCCTCTCTCGCTTGCCGTCCGGATGGACCGGAACGAGCTATGAACCAGACTAAAAGGCTTCCTCCGTTCTCCCTCCGATCCGCCGTCACTGGGTGTGCATTAGGTTAATTTATAGTGCTCGCATCACCCCAAAATTCCTTCTAGACCGCAACGGACGAACCCGGCTGCCGAACCATTCGGTGAATGGACGCTACACCGGGCGAGCTAGCGGACGTCAAAGGCCGTCGAACCTACTAGGGTCCTCTTAGGCAAGTGGCGTATTTACATGAGCACTTTTCCGCTAGCCCTTCATTAATTGTGCCGACGGAGGCACACTGTTGGAAGACATCACAGATACATCACCCTAATCTTGATCGTCTGAAATAGAAATTGATAAAGTAGAGTGACCCTGCGGGGAAAGGACCGGAGTGTCCAAATCCCCAATAACATACCGTGACATACGCTTCCCATATTGTCATCGAAATCATACGATACAGAACAGGAGTTAATGCGAGTACACTGACCACATATAGAATGATAATAAAGTCAGAGGAAGACTTCCTCTTAAAACAATTGATCAATATCCTTTCAATGTGAAAAGAAAACAAGTCCTGGTACTCGCACTAACCCCTGGCAATCAAAATACATAATAATAATATGATCCATTAATATAGAAAAAATAATTGAAATCAAAATATTTTGAAAAAATATTTTTTCAGAACAGCCCAAGTTTCTGAAAAGTAACGTTGAGCCCCAATGGATCCCAAGCCTAAGTGTGGACAAAAATTTTAAAAATATTTTAAACAATTTATTCAACACTTACGAACAATAATAATGTATCTAGTTATGATTAAAATAACATCAAAATATTATTTTTTAGAAATCCCCCCCCTCACACAGAGGGCTGTTGTAAATGTAAACAATGAGTGTAAAAACACTAAAATAAGACTCCAGGCACCCAGGCCCGAAATCAGTTACCAAAAATACACTATCTGATGCAAAACAGAGACTTCCAGGGAAGAAACTGCAGAACATCAGATGGTAGATGCAGAACACAACGCCTAACCACCCGTAGGTGAAGACGTAAACATGGGGAAAAGAACAGAATTCATTCTGTTATTCAGCTAAAACTCCCAAGAAAATTTAGTAATAATAATTACAAAAACTATGCCAAAAGCATGGGAGAATAGCAAGGGGGAACTTAAAGGACAGGGAGAGAGGAAAACACTTAAAAAACAGTGTAACTAAATAATCAGAATGACAACAAAATGGCTGCTGCCTCGAAAATAGGTAACTTAACATAATTTCATTAAAAAATTTTAAGTTACAGCCCTGATAATATTCTGTCACACATTTTTTTCCTCTCCTCCTTCTCTATCCTCCTTAGAATCACCATTTCACTAATATTTATGTGTCTGGCATCATTTAAACTGAGATTTATAAGCACAAAGATCAGTCAGATGTTAACTGATGAAGGGCCAAACTTAGAATGATTAATGGCGCCAATTTCGGAACGTCCTTGACACTGCGCATGCGCAGTAGGGGCGAAGTGTGGAGGGCCTTTCAGGACATGTTTTCTTTGGTTTTAGATGCAAATTTTGGGGATTGGGGGGCAAAATTTGTGTTTGGCCCTATATTTTAAGAGTTAGCACCAGCTATGTCTGGGTCATTGGTACAGTATAAAAATATATATTTTTCAAAACATTTCAACAAAACCCTATCACTTGACGCACACTGGAATGAGCCGATTGAGATCATTCCAAAGAAGGGTCAAATGACATGGTTTTGCTAAAAAGTTTTAAAAAATATGAAATGAAAAAATATTTAAAATAAAATAACTGATTCTGTCTGCATTGGGTAAAGAGTTAATCCATGAAAATTGGGAAGGGGCTTTTTTCAGCACGAGGGTCCACGCATTCAAGCAAACTCCATTCCGGAGTCCCTAAAAGACTGGTGGTGACAATTTTCCGGCACCACAGATAACAATTTCAAGCTCCAAAATTTTCCCATGATGCAACTTGGAATTTAACCACTTCAATTTTGTTTGCCAGAACTCCTTGTACACTGTGAAACAAGACTGAATTAGCTAAATTCCTAGTTGCTCTATAGTATAAAATAGGTGCTTCAAAAATTGGTATTTTAACAACAGTGGGCACAAGGTTGAGTAACACAGTTTTGGTAGAAACTCGATGCTAATTTTTTTTCATATTAACCCTTTATATCGCAATTGCCCTTACTGACCAACATTATTCACACAGATCATCATTCAAAGTTGATTACATTTTCTGTGTTTGACTTCAAAACAAGCTCATGAGCCTCTACAATGACAATTTTTGTTATGTGGCAATTTTGGGGCCAAATGTTATCAATTAGTCATGTTATATATTAAAAAAGTTAAAAAATTTATAGTAATTTATATATTTTTTATACTTACCAATGACCCAGACTTAGCTGGTGCTAACTCCACAAAAACCAGGGCCAAACACAAATTTTGCCCCCCAATCCCCAAAATTTGCATCCAAAACAAAAAGAAATCATGTCCTAAAGGACCTCCATAGTACGACTCTACTGCGCATGCGCAGTGACGCAGTCGTCCCGAAATTGGCGCCAAATATCATTCTTACTGGCAGTGCCTGGTCAGCGCTATGTACTCAGCGGGGAGGCAAGAGTTCCCAACTCAGGGAGGGCCATCCCCGTCTGGGTCATTGGTAAGTATAAAAAATATATAAATTACTATAAATTTTCTAACATTTTTATACTGTACCAATGACCCAGACTTAGCTGAATAGTAAACAGGCTGGAGGGCCTAGGACATAGAGGAAAATCCAATAAGCTCAATTATAAAATAAAGAGGTAACCCCTTAAGGAGAAAAGGAGTATTAGGCTTTACATGTATCTTTCTTATTTAATATTTAAATTAGAAAGATACACTACCCTAATAATTGAGCACAATAACATTCATGTTCTCTATTAACATCCAGTATAACCCTTATACTAATTATTTTTAAAGCAAGCCAATAAATAAAGTAGTCCAGAGAATTGAGACTCTTTATAATCATTTAAAAGTGTCCGAGTATTGTATATTAAAGCCCGTTTGACACTTGACATATACAAATGCTTCACACCGAGCTACACTTTAAAAATAAGACATGAATGAAATTAAACATTAATATTACACTTTAAAACCATCCCGGAAGCGACTCAGAAATACTGTCTTGGAGGAGGCATTCCCTTGCTTTTCACTATAAAGCAGGTGACCTAAGGGAACACCCGCCCCCCCCCCCCCCCCCCTTCCCCTTGCCCTGGGTCAAATAGCCCAGAGCGAAGAGGGCAGTCGGACGGAGTCACTGCCGGAACAGAAAGCCTGCATAACTATAGTTGCAACTGTTTAGTGGACGACATTCTGAGCAACAGATAACGGACCTAAACAATGCAGGTCTCCAGAAATGGACTCAATATTTCTGAGATAAAAATTAGTAAATGTGGAAGGCTGAGACCAATAAGCAGCCTTCATTAAATCTGTAATAGCAACACTATTAGCATAAGCCCAGGAAGTAGAAAGAGCTCTTACTTCATGAGCAGAAATCTTAAGCACAGACTGCTGAGAAGAAGATAAATCTTCATACGCAGTACGGATAGTTAACTGAATCCATCTAGCAATAGAATGGACTGAAATGTCCTTTCTATTAGGCATCAAAGACAGAAAGAAACGTTTCCGTCCCTTTCTGATGAACTGAGATCTCTGTTTATAGATACGTAGTGCTCTAACAGGACAGAGTAAAGGCCTACGCCCGTCTGAAGACGGAAGAGCCTTAATAACAATAGGTTCCGGATATTTATTAGGAGCCTGATTCTTAGCTAAAAAACCGACATTAGTAGTGAAGGTGATAGTGTTCCCAACACTAAGATAATGAGAATCATCCACCGATAGTGCATGAAGCTCACTGACTCTTCTGGCAGAAGAGAAAGCTAAGAGAAAAGCTGTCTTATAAGATAAGAATTTGAAATCTACTGTCCCAAGAGGTTCAAATGGCTTTTCCTTCAATTTAAGGAGAACCCAAGCTAAATTCCACTTAGGAATTAATCTAAGAGTTCTGGGTCTATTTATCGAAAAGTTTCTAACCAATTTCGATAAAGAGACATTAGATCCAATTTGTAAACTATCATGATGTGCATAGGTATCAGATAACATAGATCTATAACCCTTTATAGTAACAGGCTGCGGTTTGATTTCGTCAAACAAGTATACTAGAAAGTTAGCAATGTCTGGTATAGAGGGATCAAATATATCTACAGAATGATCCCTACACCAACGACGGAAAACCTTCCACTTAGCCGCATAGTTTAGCGAAGAGGAGGTCCTCCTACAGTTAGAAATCGCGTCCACTACTCGTCCTGTAAAGTGCTTGCCATGCAAGAAGGACCGCACAACGGAAAAATGTGAAGGTTGAGACCTTGCGGGTTGTGATGGAGTTGGCGCGATTTCCCCTGCCAAAGAAGATCCTCTCGTGGAGGAAGCTTCCGCGGTAGGTCCCACAACAGACACCTGAGTAGATTTATCCACGGTCTCTGTGGCGACAGAGATGCTACCAACAGAATCTTGCATTGAGATTGTTTTATCTTTAGCAATACTTGTTGAATTAACGGCGCTGGAGGATACGCATATCCTATCATTCCGTCCCAAGGGATCGACAGAGCGTCTACTGCAAATGCTCTTGGATCCGGACACGGGGACACATACGTCTGCAACTGATTGTTGAGATGTGTCGCAAATAAGTCTATCATTGGCCGTTCCCATTGGTAGCAAATCTGATTGAATACTTGTTTGTTGAGAGTCCACTCCGACGGCAACAAGCGACCCTTCCGTGAAAGGGAGTCTGCTAGCACATTCAGACGACCCGGTATGTGACGGACCGAAAGAAGAACGTGATGTTCTAGAGCAAACAGAAGGATTCTTTCCGTTAGATTGAACAACGGAACTGAATGAGTGCCTCCCTGATTCCGTATATACGCCACTACTGTCGTATTGTCGGATAGGATTTGGACATGAGCATCGTGAATAATGTCCATCCAGTGACGTAATGCAAGCCAAATTGACATCATTTCCTTGATGTTTATGTGCTTGCACAGGAATTGCGGATCCCAAAGACCCTGGCATCTCGAATCCGTTGGGATTAATGATGCACCCCAACCTGTTTGACTGGCATCCGTCATAATGGTAAAACTCGGATCCGGCAACTGCAGCAGAACTCCTTGAGTTAACCACTGAATGTTTGCCCAAGTCTGAATCTCTTGTTTCACTTGATCTGACAAGAGAACGTCTACATCGAGCGAATGAATTTTCACACTCCAATTCTGAGTCAGGAAAATTTGAAGAGGCCGCGTGCGTAGCCGTCCCATCGGAATGAGATCCGCGGCGGCTCCGCACAGACCTATCAGTCTCATAAATTCTCTCGCCGTGACTTTGTCTGTATTCAGACAATAACGAGCGTAACAACTGACTAATTTCGCTCTGGTTAACGGCAGACGAACGAGATTGTTGTGCGTCTCGAAGCTCATTCCCAGATGAGTGAATGACTTGGACGGCACCAGATCCGACTTCTCCTCGTTTACTATGAAACCGAGACGTCGGAGCAATAGAAGAAGATTCTGAACATCGTTCTGAAGCGTTAACTCGTTGCCGTACCTCTGAAGAATGTCGTCCAGGTAGGCCGACGTTACCGCAGACGAATGAGCTCGGAAGTAGATCATTACCGAGTTCATTACCCGAGTGAAAGCCCAGGGTGCTAGATTCAATCCGAAGCACATGGCCCGGAACTGATACACCACTCCTAGGACTGCGAAGCGTAGATACTTTCGGAATGTCGGATGTACCATGACGTGAAAGTACGCATCTTTGAGATCTATGCTCGTTGCATAATCGTTCACCCGAATACTCGCTCTGACCGATCGAATCGTCTCCATATAAAACTTCGGAGCGACGATCAGCTTGTTTATCCAGCTCAAATCTATGACTGGACGGAACGAGCCGTCTGGTTTCGGAACCAGAAACAGATGGCTGTAGAATCCCAGCGATTCCTGGTTTTCTACGACCTCTACCGCGTTCTTCATTAAAAGAGACTGCACCTCTGATAGCAGAGCGTCTCTTTTCTGAGGATTTGACGGAAGATGAGTCCACTTTGGACTTCGAGTTAATGGAGGCTTTCGTTTGAAGGATATCTTTAGACCTTCCGAAGTCACTCCTCTCACCCATGGGTCGTCCGTAATCGACGCCCACTCTTGAGAAAAACTCGACAACCTTCCGCCAACCGGAACGCGATAGAGGTTTAAGCCATCACCTCCTGGATCTGCGAGGCCTGCGGTAGGAGAAACCACGTCTTCCACGACCCGCACCTCGCCTCGTCGACCTCGGGGCGTCCGACCGATTGTCCCGGCCTGAAGGACGTCCCGAACGAGAGTCACTATCCTGACGGTCTCTCGAATAAGAGCTAGAGGACGCACCGGAACCTCTATAGGAACCTCTCTTGGGCGCATAAGATCCAGAAGTGCCCGCCTTATTTGTGTCTGCTGTATCCGACCTTTTAGGAGCGGATCTAAACAACAGAGAATCACTAGCTTTCTTTTTAATATTATCATAAATAGCGGAAAGCTTGCCGTCAAAGAGAAGATCTCCTGAGACCGAAGCGACTCTAAGAGAGTTCTTCACCTTAGAATCCACTAGTGTGGATGTAGCCAGGGCTGCGTCACGTCTAACCAACTCCAGATTTGCCACTGAAAGGGCGGAGTTACACGTGGAATAAGCTACTGCCCTTGAAAGAAGTCTTAAGGAGGATTGTATATCCTGAAACTCTTCCCCTTGAAGACGCAGTGATAACGCCTTAGTAAGGTGATCTGCGTAAGATAAGGCATCTAAATTGGCTCTGTTAGATGCAATAGCTGTTTCCAACACCGAGGTTGGAATAGAAGCTGACGACGGTAATGATAGCTCTAAGTCTTCCGCCTCGTCGTCCATACGCAGAGGAACTCTCGGTATACCCTGACCTGCCGTGTCGAATTTATTCCTTGCATTAATGAAAGGCAGGTTGAGAGTATTTGCGGACAAGAAACTTGCTTTCCCCGTCCTGGAAGCAAGTTTAAAAATAGCGTCGTTCAATAATTCAAATGTTCTTGCAACATTATTGGACTGCGACGGAAACTCGGGAGCGATGTCCCTGAACCGCTCAAAAAATTCAGAGTCCAATGACGCTATAATTCTCCTGTCCGGAAGCGCAGCAGTCTGGCCCGACGGAACAACTTGAGGAAGAAAGTGCCGGATGAAGTCCACGGCAGCTTTATGTTGTTCCGAAAGGGATAGCTCCAATTCATCCGTATCCCTTTCACCATCCGGTCGGACCTCCCGATGTTCCCGGTCGTCCGCCCCCGATGCTTCGGCGGAGCGTACCGACCCAGCGCCGTCGGATAATTCTCGATCCGACACCGTTTCTGTCGGCTGCTGGGATGCTGCGATAAGCTGTGCTATCTGCACTAGAATGTCCGACGTCGAGACCTGCGGAGAGCGGTCTTTCGCTGCTTCGCCGAGGGCAGCTCCGCATCAGATGGCTCCCGCATACTTTTCCTATGCGAACGTCCGGAGTCCATCGGTCTCGAATCCCTGGCTGCCGGATGGTGTGACCTGGTCGCCGAAGAATCCTTCATCGGCGAAGCTGGCAGAATATCGGAGGTCACGCAGCCAAGGTGCGGTCGTGTGCGCCGACGAGAAGAGGAAGCCTTAACAGTCTCTGCGGACTGCTTATACAACGGAGCGTCCCGAGCGACGGACGTATGCTCCGCTAAAGACACATTTTGTACCACAACATCTGGTCCCAGATGTTGTTGTACGAGAGAGGGGCCTCTCTCGCTCGCGGCCCGGCTGGACCTGGACGAGCTAGGAACCGGACTAAAAGGCTTCCTCCGTTCTCGTTCCCTCTCCGCCGTCACTGGGTGTGCATCTATTATTTTTATAGTGCTCGCATCACCCAAAATTTCCTCTTGGACCGCCTCGGACAAACCCGGCTGCCGAACCATTCGGTGAATGGACGCTACACCGGGCGAGCTAGCGGACGACATTTGTCTAATCTCCATGAGCACTTTTGCCGCTAGCTCTGTATTTATTTGTGACGACGGACGCACACTTGAAGAAGATAACATGGAAACATCACCCTGTTCTGGTTCCTCTGAAATAGAAACTGAGAGAGTAGAGTGACCTTGTGGAGAAAGAGCCGGCATCGCTCTTTCTCCAGAAACAACATATCGTGACACACGTTTCCAATGTTTCTCATCCCAATGTTCACATATAGGACAGGGATTAATGCGAGAACACTGACTACAATTAATACAATGATCATGAAAGTCAGAGGAAGATTTCTTCCTACTACAATTTGAACAAAGTCCCTTCATTGTGAAAGAACAACAATAAGTCCTAGTTACTCGCAAAAACCCCTGACACAAAGATACATAATAACATGATCCATTAATAAAATGAAAAAACAATTGCAAAACAAAATAAAATAATTTTGAAAAAATATTTTTTCAGAGAAGCCCAAGTTGCTGAAAAGTAACGTTGAGCCCCGATGGATCCGATGGCAAAGTGTGGTCAAAAATTTTAAAATTATATAAAATAATTAATGAGACACTTTCGGATAATATAAATGTATCTTATAATGAGATAAACTACCACAAAGGCAAACAGCCCCCCTCAAAAAAGGCTGTTGCCAATGAAAACAAACAGTGTAAACACAGTAGAAAACATGACTCCAGGCACTGAAAAAACTGGCCCGGAATCAGTCATCAATTACACTCTATCTGATGCAAAACAGAGACTCCCAGGGGAGAATCTGCAGAACATCAGATGGAAGATGCAGAACACAAACGTTATACACCCATGGGTGAAAACGTAACTATGGGGAAAATAACAGAAAACATTCTGTAACCAAGCAACTCTCCCAGGGAATTTTTAGAAATGAAACTTCTTAAAAATATGCCAAAAGCATGGGAGAATTGCAAGGGGGGACTTTTGAAGGCTAGGGGAGAGGAAACACTGAATAAGCAGTGCAACAATTAGCAAGAATGACAACAAGAGGCCCATGCCTCGAAAATAGGCAACTTAACATAATTTCAACAAAAAATTTTAAGTACAGCCCTGATTATTTTTTGCCACTTCTTTTTTCCTCTCCTCCTTCTATCCTCCTTAGAATCACATTTTCTCCAAGAATTACGTGTCTGGCATCCTTTAAACTGAGATTTACAAGCACAAAGATCAGTGAGATGTTGACTGATGAAGGGCCAAACAGAGAATGATATTTGGCGCCAATTTCGGGACGACTGCGTCACTGCGCATGCGCAGTAGAGTCGTACTATGGAGGTCCTTTAGGACATGATTTCTTTTTGTTTTGGATGCAAATTTTGGGGATTGGGGGGCAAAATTTGTGTTTGGCCCTGGTTTTTGTGGAGTTAGCACCAGCTAAGTCTGGGTCATTGGTACAGTATAAAAATATAAAGAGTTAAATGGTTGAGGCTGAACACTGGAAGCCCAATCCAGGGCTCTACTTCAAATACAGATATCTTGCTGACCGATTTCAGACTTTGATCACTTCTTACTGTAATAGAACAGGTGCCCCAACATGCAGACTCTGGATTAATTCACAAGTTGCATTCTAAGTACCTTGGCAGTTGTTTTTAGACATGTCATGATATAGGCAACAAAGACTTGCCAAAAACAACTACAAAGCTGCAGGATGTAGATTGTCAAATTGTTGCAAAAATGTATAAAAATCTACAGGCCCCTTAAGGGTTGAGACTTTTATATTCTACAAATGCAGGGGTGATTTATATTCAGAAGTAAAAATATTCTGTTTAATTGAATTTATCAAATTACAGTTGAGTGGAGAGTGCCTACACTCCAGTTAAGAATTACAACATGTGTATATGAACAAACTCTTTTGTAATAAACTAGTACTCTACCAGTAAAACCACTCTGAAGATTTGGAATTGAAGTGCATAGTGAAATCCCATTATCTTCATATTACATCTTCTCAAAGTCTTTTGATTAGTCTGATGCAGAGCAAGAATTACCAATGTCTGTGTATGTGTGTGTGTCTGGGGGGGGGGGGGGGGGGGGGGGGGGGGGGGGGGAGGGGGGCAAGAATGGGAGGTTCAAAAGACTTTTTACATGTATGTGCATACCTGATTTTGGATTGCATTGTTTTTTGGTCATTTTTTTTATAAAATATAACAATGTTTTGCCAACATAAAAAGGAAATTAAATTTTCAATATATTAACCCTTTAACCCAACGTAACGGTCAAAACCAGCCAGCGCTATTCTCAAAAATCGCCAATTAATTTCCATTATTTTTTCATTTTTTGTCTCAAAAACATAGGTTATGACTCCTCATTGGAACGAGCTCATCGAGCTCGTTCCAATGAGGGGTCGTAACCTACGTTTTTGAGACAAAAGATGAAAAAAATTAGTTGTTCAAGAATTTTTTTTGCAAGTGTTGTCTGCTTTTCATGTTAGGTAAAGGGTTAAAGTATAGAAATTGGAAGTGCAATTAGGTGCAATCTGCAAATTTTATCAGGTGCACCATAATATAATGAACTGAAAAAAACATCAAATTTCTTACCTAATTACAAAGTCTAAGGAAACTTCATGTACGTATGTGAGTGTTTTCTGGTTTTATTATTCACAAAATATAGATTGTAGGCTATGATTTGCATAAAAAAGAAATTATAAATTCAAAGTAATTTGTATATTTTTTATACTTACCAATGGCCCAGACTAGCTGGTGCTAACTCAAAAATTAATCCAGGGCCAAACACAAATTTTGCCCCCCAATCCCCCAAATTTGCATGCAAAACCGAAAATTTCATGTCCTATCTGGTCCTCCATACTTTTGCAAATTGCGCATGCATAGTATCCAGGAAGACACCGAAAATGGCGCCAACCATCATTCTTTCTAGAAATTGCCTGCTAAATGTTGTAAACAGTGGGGATGTATGAGTGCCCACTCATGGGAGGGCCATCCCCACCTGGGCCATTGGTAAGTATAAAAAATATACAAATTACTTTGAATTTATAATATTTTTATACAACAACCAATGGCCCAGACTAGCTGAATTGTAAAAAGGCTGGAGGGCCTAGGACATAGAGGAAGACATAACACCAATAATGTAATTGAGTATTACATATTATATAATTCTCCATTTAATGCCAGCATAACCCATTATGCTAATTCGGTGAAGGGAAGCCAATATATAAAGACAGTCCAGAGAATGAGACTCTTTATACTCATTTAAAAGTGTCCGAGGATTGTATATTAACGCCCGTTTGACACGTGACATATACAAATGCTTCACAGTGAGCTATACTTTAAAAACAATACATAAATGAGACATATTATTTGCTTCACACCGAGCTACACATAAAAACCATCCCAGCACTGACTCGGGACTACTGACACAGGAGGAGGTCTTCCCTTGCTTTTCACTATAAAGCCAGATGATCATAAGGGAAAAAAACATCCCCCTCCCTTCCCCTTGTTCTGAGGTACATGTCCACAGAACAAAGAGGGCAGCAGAACAGCATCACTTCTGGAATGGGTTGCCTAAATAACTAAAGATGTAATCATTTTTGTAATCATTTTAGTGGACGACATTCTGAGCAACAGACAGAGGACCTAAACATCTAAGGTCACTAGAATTGAACTCTAAATTTCTAAGGTAAAACTTGGTAAATGTAGAAGGCTGTGTCCAGTACACAGCTTTCATGAGATCAGTAATGGCTATACTGTTAGAATAAGCCCAAGAAGTGGACAGTGCTCTAACTTCATGCGCTGATATCTTATTTCCAGAACACTGATCCGAAGAAAGACTTTCATAGGCAATGCGTATTGGCAACTGAATCCATCTAGCAACAGAATGAATGGAAATATCTCTTCTGTTAGGAATCAATGAAAGAAAGAAGCGTTTTCTCCCTTTTCTAATAAACTCTGATCAGCATTTATATATGCGCATAGCCCTGACTGGACACAGCAGAGGTCTACGGTTGTCCGTAGACGGCAGAGCCTTTATGGTAATAGGCTCAGGCCGTTTATCTGGAGCGTGGTTCTTAGCCAAAAATCCCGCTTCTGTAGTTAAAGTAATGGTATTACCAACACTACGGTAGTGAGATTCGTCAACAGATAAAGCATGAAGTTCAATAACTCTTCTAGCGGATGCAAAGGCTAAGAGAAAAATGCTGTTTTATAGGTCAAGAATTTGAACTCTACAACGTCCAACAGCTCAAACAGAGCTTCCTTAAGCTTCAACAGAACCCAAGCCAAGTTCCACTTAGGAATTAATCTAAGGGTTCTAGGTCTATTTATAGAGAAATTTCTAACCAGTTTGGATAATGAAGCATTAGATCCAATTGCCAAGTTATCATGATGAGCATAAGTGTCCGATAACATAGACTTATAGCCCTTAATAGTGACGAACTGCAGTTTGAGAATGTCAAACAGGTAGGCCAGAAAGTTGGCAATATCCGGTAGGGACGGATCACAGACGTCTATCGACTGATGCTTACACCAACAGAAGAAAGCCATCCACTTTGCTGTGTAATTCAGCAAAGTGGAGGACCTCCTGCAGTTAGAAATTGCGTCCAGTGCTCGTCCTGTAAATTGCTTGTCGTGCAAGAAGGACCGCACAACGGAAATACGTGAAGGTTGAGACCTTCCGGGTTGTGATGGCGTGTGCAGGACTTCCCCTGATAAAGAAGGTCCTCTCGTGGAGGAAGCTTCCAGGGAACGTCCCATAACAGACACCTGAGAAGATTGATCCACGGTTTCTGTGACAACAGAGATGCTACTAGCAGAATTTTACAACAAGATTGTTTGATTTTTTACAGAATCTGCTGAATCAACAGAGTTGGAGGATACGCATATCTTATCATTCCATCCCATGAGATTGACAGAGCGTCTACTGCATATGCTCAATGGTCTGGACATGGAAACATGTACGTCTGCAACTGACTGTTGAGGTGTGTTGCAAACAAATCTATCATAGGTCAATCCCACTGGTAGCAAGTCTGTCTGAATACCCACTTGTTGAGTGTCCACACCGATGGCAACAGGCGACCTTTCCAAGAGAGCGAGTCTGCTAGTACGTTCAGACGACCCGGTATATGACAGACCGATAGTTGAACATGATGATTCATGACATACAAAAGAATTTTTTCCGTTAGTTCGCATAATGGAATCCAATGAGTGCCTCCCTGGTTCCTGATATATGCTACTACTGTCAAGTTGTCCGACAATATCTGAACATGAGCGTCTGCTATAATGTGAATCCAATGTTGTGGCGCTAACTATATTGACATCATCTCTTTGATATTTATGTGTTTCTCTAGGAACTGAGGGTCCCAAAGACCCTGATACTTTGAGCCTGTCGGACTCAGGGTCGGGCCCCAATACGTTTGACTCACATCCATCATAATCGCGAAAGTCGGATCCGGCAGCTGCAGCAGAACTCCCTGAGTTAACCACTGAATATCTGCCCAAATCTGGACCTTTTGTTTTATTAAGTCCGTTAAAACAATACTGGTCTCGAGCAAATACGTCTTCACACTCCAGTTCTGAGTAAAGAATATCTGGAGGGGACGTGTGTGCAAGCGACCCATCAGAATAAGATCTGCAGCTGCTCTGCACAACCCCATCAGTCGCATAAATTCCCTTGCTGTTAATGGGTCTGAGTGTAGACAAAAGTGAGCATAACAACTGACTTAATTTGCTCTGGGTAACGGCAGACGAACCAGATTGTTGTGAGTCTCGAAGCTCATCCCCAAGTGAATGAACGACTTGGTCGGAGCAAGATCCGACTTCTTCTCGTATACGATGATGCCGAGAAGACTGAACATCGTTCTGAAGAATAGTTTTGTTGCCGTATCTCTGAAGAATGTCGTCCAAGTACGCCGACGTTACCACAGACGAATGAGCTCGGAAGTAAGACATTACCGAGTTCATTAATCGAGTGAAAGCACAGAACGCCAGGTTCAGACTGAAGCACATCACTTGGAATTGATACACTGTCCCTTGAACGGCGAATCGTAGGTACTTTCTGTATGCGTACGTACGCATCCTTTAGATCTGTGCTTGCCGCATAGTCGTTCTCTTGAATGCTTGCCCTTACCGACCGAATGGTCTCCATTTAGAACTTTACAGCAACGATAAGCTTGCTTATCCAGCTCAAGTCTATATTACCGGTCGGAACGAGCCATCTGGCTTCGGTACGAGGAACAGGTGACTGTAGAATCCTAGAGAATTTTTATTCTCGACGACCTCTATTGCTTCCTTTGATAAGAGAGCCTGTAACTCCACTAGAAGAGACTCTCTTTTGCAAGGATTTGACGGAAGATTTGTCCTTTCCTGGGTTGCTGTATTGATGATCTCTAGAGTAATTATAGGAGGGTTTCCTATGCCCTCGCGAGTAGTCCCTTTTTGACGATGTCTGTCTGGGACGTCCTCCTTTACTCTTTTCTGCTGTAGCGGGTTGACTTTAGAAGCAGAGTTTTAGACGCTTTCTTTGTAGCTTGGTCATAAACCAATAAACTTGTCATCAAATATTGTGTTATCCGGAGACCAGAGCGACCCCTAGAGAGTTTTTCACCTTGTCATCTATTAAAGATGACGACGCAAGGGCACTGTCACGTCTGATTAACTCCAAATTAGCCACTGTTAAGGTGGAGTTATACGTGGTAAACATAATTGCCCTGGAAAGAACTTTTAAAGAGGTACGAACGTCCTCAAATTCCTTCCCGTTGAGACGTTGCGCCACAGCTCTTGAAAGGTGATCTGCGTAAGACATAGCATCCATATTCGCTCTATTTGAAAAAATAGCCGTCTCAATTGTGTCCGAGCAAATTGTGAATGACCCAGGCAAGGATAGATCTAGATCCTCGGCCTGTTCATCCAAATGCAGAGGAACTCTCTGTACATCTTCCCCGACAATTTTAAATGAACGTGGTCCAAGAAAAGGCAAATTTATGGAAGATGATGTCAAGTAACCGCCTTTCGTCTTCCTACTGGAGAGTTTGAATATGGCTTCGTCTAAATGGCCGAAGGCCTGCAATACCTGTCTAGACTGAACTGGAAAAGACAGTACCTCCTCTTTTGTCCGGATAAAGTCTGCGTCCAATGATGCCAGTGGTTTCTTTCTAGTAGTTGCAGCATTCTGATTTGTCGGAACAAATTCAGGGTAGTATTGATGGATTAAATCCAACGCAACCATGTGCTGTTCCGAAAGGAAAGGGTAATCTTCTTCCATATTCCTTTCACCATCCGATTGAATCAGTTGTGACTCTCGGTCTACTGCATCTGAACGTACAGATGACTGGACCGACTCAGCACCGTACGACAGCTCAGGCTTTGAGACTGCCGTAGGCTTCTCCTGCACTTGCTGGGATGCTGCAATGATCTGCGACAGCAAGTCCATTACAGAGGCTTGAGGAGCAGCAGTCTTCTGTTTCTTGGTCGCCTGCTGCTCCTGGGACTGTGTGTCCGAGATGGCTCTTTTCTCTGGAGATCCCGATAAATGAGGCCTTGTCTCCTTAGCTACAGGATGGCCTGACTTCGCAGATGATGAGTGGTCCCTTCTCGGCAATGCAGGCTGGATATCCGAAGTCGTGTAGCTAAGGTGCAGTCATGTGTGCTTTGAAGATGACGTTGTAGAAGTCGCAACTGTAGGCCAGTTGCGAAATATATGGAGCGTCCCGGACGGAAGGTGCAGACGTATGCTAAAACTCACGCAAGTTTCTAATCACAACATCTGGCCCCAGATGCTGCTGGGAAAGAGAGGGACCTCTCTTGCTCACGGTCCTTTCAGACCTCACCAAGCTTCCCATGATACTTGCTGGCTTCTTCCTCTGTTCCGTCGTCACTGGGTGAGAATGTTTATGTTTTAGGGTGCTCAGCCTACCCAATCCACTTCTCTCGACCGCAACGGACACACCCGGCATCACAGTACCCATGGACGGAGTAACCGCTTCACCGGTCGAGCTAGCTGGTGACAAGGGACTAAAACCACCGGTTTGTGGCTTTATGCCCTGTCTAATATTCATGAGCACCTTTGAAGCTAGCTCTGTTTGCTCATTTGAGCACGACGACTGTAGCACACTATCTCTAGGCGTCACGTAAACATCACCATGTTCTTGTTCCTCTGAAAAAGAAACTGGGAAACTTGATTGACTTTGTGGCGAGAGGACCAGCATCGACCTCTTGTCACTAACAATGTACCGTGACACCCATCTCCAACGTTTGTCATCCCATCCGACACAGGTTGGACAAGAATTAGTGGGAGTACATCGACTACAAGCAAGGCAACAAGCATGTAAATCCGAGGAAGACTTCCTCGCCTTGCATTTTGAGCAATAAGCTTTCATGATGAATCAAAACAAAGTCGACAGTACTCCCACCAACTCCATAATAAATATATGAAAAAGATACATAAAAAATAACATTCAAAATATAAATCGAAAAGTTAAAAAATTTATAGTAATTTATATATTTTTTATACTTACCAATGACCCAGACATAGCTGGTGCTAACTCTTAAAAATCTAGGGCCAAACACAAATTTTGCCCCCCAATCCCCAAAATTTGCATCTAAAACCAAAAGAAATCATGTCCTGAAGGACCTCCATACTTTGCCCTTACTGCGCATGCGCAGTGTCAAGGACGTTCCGAAATTGGCGCCAATTATCATTCTTACAAGCAGTGCCTGGTCAGCGCTATGTACTCAGCGGGGAGGTATGAGTTCCCATCCCCGTCTGGGTCATTGGTAAGTATAAAAAATATATAAATTACTATAAATTTTTTAACATTTTTATACTGTACCAATGACCCAGACATAGCTGAATAGTAAAAAGGCTGGAGGGCCTAGGACATAGAGGAAAATCCAATAAGCTCAACTATATAATATAGAGTCAACCCCTCAAGGAGAAAAGGAGTATTAGGCTTTACATGTATCTTTCTTATTTTATGTTAAATTAGAAAGATACAATACCCTTCATAATTGAGCACAATAACATTCATGTTCTCTATTAACATCCAGTATAACCCTTTATACTAATTATTTTTAAAGTAAGCCAATAAATAAAGTTAGTCCAGAGAATTGAGACTCTTTATATTCTTTAAAAGTGTCCGAGGATTGTATATTAACGCCCGTTTGACACTTGACATATACAAATGCTTCACACCGAGCTACACTTTAAAAATATGACATGAATGAATTTTTAACATTAATATTACACTTTAAAACCACCCCGGAAACGACTCAGAAATACTGACTTCGGAGGAGGCATTCCCTTGCTTTTCGCTATAAAGCAGGTGACCTAAGGGAACACCCTCCCCCCCCCCCCCCTTCCCATTGCCCTGGGTCAAATAACCCAGAGCGAAGAGGGCAGCCAGACGGAGTCACTGCCAGAACAGAAAGCCTGCATAACTATAGTTGCAACTGTTTAGAGGACGACATTCTGAGCAACAGATAACGGACCTAAACAATGCAGGTCTCCAGAAATGGACTCAATATTTCTGAGATAAAAATTTGTGAATGTGGATGGCTGAGACCAATAAGCAGCCTTCATTAAATCTGTAATAGCAATACTATTAGCGTAAGCCCAAGATGTAGAAAGAGCTCTTACTTCATGAGCCGAAATCTTAAGCACAGACTGCTGAGAAGAAGATAAATTTTCATAAGCAGTACGGATAGTTAATTGATTCCATCTAGCAATAGAATGGACCGAAATGTCCTTTCTATTAGGCATCAGAGACAGAAAGAAACGTTTTCGTCCCTTTCTGATAAACTGAGATCTCTGTTTATAGATACGTAACGCTCTAACAGGACAGAGTAAAGGCCTACGCCCGTCTGAAGACGGAAGGGCCTTAATAACAATAGGTTCCGGATATTTATTAGGAGCCTGATTCTTAGCTAAAAATCCCACATTAGTAGTGAAGGTGATAGTGTTCCCGACACTACGATAGTGAGAATCATCCACCGACAGTGCATGAAGCTCACTGACTCTTCTAGCAGAAGAGAAAGCTAAGAGAAAAGCTGTCTTACAAGACAAGAATTTGAAATCTACTGTCCCAAGAGGTTCAAATGGCTTTTCCTTCAGTTTAAGGAGAACCCAAGCTAAATTCCACTTAGGAATTAACCTAAGAGTTCTGGGTCTATTTATCGAGAAGTTTCTAACTAACTTAGATAAAGAGACATTAGATCCAATTTGTAAACTATCATGATGTGCATAGGTATCAGATAACATAGACCTATAACCCTTAATAGTAACAGGCTGCAGTTTGATTTCGTCAAACAAGTATACTAAAAAGTTTGCAATGTCTGGTATGGAGGGATCAAAAATATCAACAGAATGATCCCTACACCAACGACGAAAAACCTTCCACTTAGCCGCATAGTTTAGCGAAGAGGAGGTCCTCCTACAGTTAGAAATCGCGTCCACTGCTCGTCCTGTAAAGTGCTTGCCATGCAAGAAGGACCGCACAACGGAAAAACGTGAAGGTTGAGACCTTGCGGGTTGTGATGAAGTTGACGCGGTTTCCCCTGCGAAAGAAGATCCTCCCGTGGAGGAAACTTTCGCGGTAGGTCCCACAACAGACACCTGAGTAGACTTATCCACGGTCTCTGTGGAGACAGAGATGCTACCAACAGAATCTTGCATTGAGATTGTTTTATCTTTAGCAATACTTGCTGAATTAAAGGCGCTGGAGGATACGCATATCCTATCATTCCGTCCCAAGGGATCGACAGAGCGTCTACTGCAAATGCTCTTGGATCCAGACACGGAGACACATACGTCTGCAACTGATTGTTGAGATGTGTCGCAAATAAGTCTATCATTGGCCATTCCCATTGGTAGCAAATCTGATTGAATACTTGTTTGTTGAGAGTCCACTCCGACGGCAACAAGCGACCCTTTTGTGAAAGGGAGTCTGCTAGTACGTTCAGACGACCCGGTATATGACGGACCGAAAGTAGAACTTGATGTTCTAGAGCAAACAGAAGGATTCTTTCTGTTAGATTGAACAATGGAACTGAATGAGTGCCTCCCTGATTCCGTATATACGCCACTACTGTCGTATTGTCGGATAGGATTTGGACATGAGCATTGTGAATAATGTCCATCCAATGACGTAACGCAAGCCAAATTGACATCATTTCCTTGATGTTTATGTGCTTGCCCAGGAATTGCGGATCCCAAAGACCCTGGCATCTCGAATCCGTTGGGATCAATGATGCACCCCAACCTGTTTGACTGGCATCCGTCATAATGGTAAAACTCGGATCCGGCAACTGCAGCGGAACTCCCTGAGTTAACCACTGGATGTTTGCCCAAGTCTGAATCTCTCGTTTCACTTGATTTGACAAGAGAACTTCTATGTCGAGCGAATGAATTTTCACACTCCAATTCTGAGTCAAGAAAATTTGGAGAGGATGCGTGCGTAACCGCCCCATCGGAATGAGATCTGCAGCGGCTCCGCACAGACCTATCAGTCTCATGAACTCCCTCGCTGTGACTTTGTCTGCGTGCAGACAATAGCGAGCGTAACAACTGACTAATTTCGCTCTAGTTAACGGCAGACAAATGAGATTGTTGTGCGTCTCGAAGCTCATTCCCAGATGTGTGAATGACTTGGACGACACCAGATCCGACTTCTCCTCGTTTATTATAAAACCGAGATGTCGGAGCAATAGAAGCAGATTCTGCACATCGTTCTGAAGCGTTAACTCGTTGCCATACCTCTGAAGAATGTCGTCCAGGTAGGCTGACGTTACCGCAGACGAATGAGCCCGGAAATACATCATTACCGAGTTCATTACCCGAGTGAAAGCCCAGGGTGCTAGGTTCAATCCGAAGCACATCGCCCGGAATTGATACACCACTCCTAGGACTGCGAAGCGTAGATACTTTCTGAATGTCGGATGTACCATGACGTGAAAGTACGCATCTTTGAGATCTATGCTTGTTGCATAATCGTTCACCCGAATACTCGCTCTGACCGATCGAATCGTCTCCATATAAAACTTCGGAGCGACGATCAGCTTGTTTATCCAGCTCAGATCTATGACTGGATGGAACGAGCCGTCTGGTTTCGGAACCAGAAACAGATGGCTGTAGAATCCCGGTGTCTCCTGGTTTTCTACGACCTCTACCGCGTTCTTCCTTAAAAGAGACTGCACCTCTGATAACAGAGCGTCTCTTTTTCTGCGGATTTGACGGAAGTTGAGTCCATTTTGGACTTCGAGTTAATGGAGGCTTTCGCTTGAAGGATATCTTTAGACCTTCCGAAATCACCCCTCTCACCCAAGGGTCGTCCGTAATCGACGCCCACTCTTGTGGAAAACTCGACAACCTTCCGCCAACCGGCACGCGATAGAGGTTGAAGCCATCACCTCCTGGACCTGCGAGGCCTGCGGGAGGAGAAACCATGTCCTCCGCGACCCGCACCTCGTCCTGTCGACCTCGGGGCGTCCGACTGGTTGTCCCGGCCCGAAGTCGCTGCCTTGACGGTCTCTTGAATAAAACCAAGAGGACGCACCGGAACCTCTATAGGAACCTCTCTTGGGCGCATTAGATCCAGAAGTGCCTGTCTTACTCCTATCTGCCGTGTCCGACCGAAGCGACTCTGAGAGAGTTCTTCACCTTACTATCCACGAGTGTGGATGTAGCTAGGGCTGCGTCACGTCTAACCAACTCCAGGTTTGCCACTGAAAGGGCGGAGTTACACGTGGAATAAGCTACTGCCCTTGAAAGAAGTCTTAAAGAGGATTGTATATCCTGGAATTCTTTCCCTTGAAGACGCAGTGATAACGCCTTAGTAAGGTGGTCTGCGTAAGATAAAGCATCTAAACTGGCTCTGTTAGACGAAATAGTCGTGTCCAACACCACGGTTGGAATAGACGTAGACGACGATAATGATAATTCTAAGTCTTCCGCCTCGTCGTCCATACGCAGAGGAACTCTCGGGATACCCTGTCCTGCCGTATCGAATTTATTCCTTGCATTAATGAAAGGCAGGTTAAGAGCATTGGCGGACAAGAAACCCGCTTTTCCTGTTTTGGAAGCAAGTTTGAATATAGCGTTGTTCAATAATTCAAATGTTCTTGTGACATTATTGGACTGAGACGGAAACTCGGGAGCGATGTCCCTGAACCGCTCAAAGAAATCAGTGTCCAATGACACTATAATTCTCTTGTCCGGTACCGCAGCAGCCTGGCCCGACGGAACAACCTGAGGAAGAAAGTGCCGGATGAAGTCCACGGCAGCTTTATGTTGTTCCGAAAGGGATAGCTCCAAGTCATCCGTATCCCTTTCACCATCCGGTCGGACCTCATGATGCCCCCGGTCGTCCGCACCCGATGCTTTGGCGGAGCGTACCGACCCAGCGCCGTCGGATAATTCCTGATCCGACACCGTTTCTGTCGGTTGCTGGGATGCTGCGATAAGTTGTGCTATTTGAACAAGCACGTCCGACATCGAGGCCTGCGGAGGCGCAGTCTTTCGCTGCTTCGCCGAGGGCAGCTCCGCATCTAGTGACTCCCGCATACTCTTCCTATGTGAACGTCCGGAGTCAACCGGCCTCGTGTCCCTGGCTACCGGATGGCGTGACCTGGTCGCCAAAGAATCCCTGATCGGCGAAGCTGGAAGAATATCGGCGGTCACGTAGCCAAGGTGCGGTCGTGTGCGCTGGTGAGAGGAAGAAGCCTGAGCAGTCTCAGCGGACTGCCTATACAATGGAGCGTCACGAGCAACGGCCGTGTGCTCCGCTTGCAACACATTTTGTACCACAACATCTGGTCCCAGATGTTGTTGTACGAGAGAGGGGCCTCTCTCGCTCGCAGTGCTTGCATCACCCAACATTTCCTCCTGGACCGCATCGGACGAACCCGGCTGCTGAACCATTCGGTGAATGGACGCTACACCGGGCGAGCTAGCGGACGACATTTGTCTTATGTCCATGAGCACTTTTGCCGCTAGCTCTGTATTCATTTGTGATGACGGAAGCGCACTTGCGGAAGATAACATGGAAACATCTCCCTGTTCTTGTTCCTCTGAAATAGAAACTGATAGAGTAGAGTGACCCTGCGGAGAAAGAGCCGGCATAGCCCTTTCTCCACTAACAACATATCGTGACACACGTTTCCAATGTTTGACATCCCAATATTGACATATTGAACAGGGATTAGTGCGAGTACACTGACTACAATTAATACAATGATCATGAAAGTCAGAGGAAGATTTCTTCCTTTTACAATTTGAACAACATCCTTTCATTATGAAAAGTAAACAACAAGTCCTAGTACTCGCACAAACCCCTAAACACAAAGATACATAATAACATAATCCATTAATATTGAAAAAACAATTGAAAATCAAAATAATTTTTGAAAAATATTTTTTCGGCGAAGCCCAAGTTTCTGAAAAGTAACGTTGAGCCCCAATGGATCCCAAGGCTAAGTGTGGTCAAAAATTTTAAAATTATATTAAATAATTAATGCAACACTTACGGATAATAATAATGTATCTTATAGTGAGATAAACTACTCCAAAGGCAAACAGCTCCCCTCAAAAGAGACTGTTGCCAATGTAAACAAACAGTGTAAAAACACCAGAAAACATGACTCCAGGCACTGACAATACTGGCCCGAAATCAGTCATCAAAATTACACACTATCTGATGCAAAACAGAGACTCCCAGGGGAGAATCTGCAGAACATCAGATGGTAGATGCAGAACACAACGTTATACACCCATGGGTGAAAACGTAAACATGGGGAAAATAACAGAATTCATTCTGTAACCAAGCAAATTCTCCCAAGAGAATTTAGAAATGATCTTTCTCAAAAATATGCCAAAAGCATGGGAGAATAGCAAGGGGGGACTTAGAAGACCAGGGGAGAGGAAACACTGAATAAGCAGTGCAACTTTATAGCAAGAATGACAACAACAGGCCCATGCCTCGAAAATAGGCAACTTAACATAATTTCATAAAAAATTTTAAGTACAGCCCTGATTATTTTTTGTCACTCCTTTTTCCTCTCCTCCTTCTATATCCTCCTTAGAATCACCATTTCTCCAATAATTACGTGTCTGGCATCCTTTAAACTGAGATTTACAAGCACAAAGATCAGTGAGATGTTGACTGATGAAGGGCCAAACAGAGAATGATAATTGGCGCCAATTTCGGAACGTCCTTGACACTGCGCATGCACAGTAAGGGCAAAGTATGGAGGTTCTTCAGGACATGATTTCTTTTGGTTTTAGATGCAAATTTTGGGGATTGGGGGGCAAAATTTGTGTTTGGCCCTAGATTTTTAAGAGTTAGCACCAGCTATGTCTGGGTCATTGGTACAGTATAAAAATATTAATTTCCAAAAAAATTTTCAAAAAATTTTGACAGGAGCCCAAGTTCCCAAAGTGAACAAGACGAGCCCAAATATATCCCGATAGAGCCTGAGTTGGGACAAAATTCCAAAAATTAATTGCTACACTACTGGAATATTATGAATGTATCTTACAACAATCCTACCATGAAATAAACAGGAAATTACATATATTTATACAACTTTGTCAATATAAACGTCAAAAGAAAAACCAGAAACAAGACCTCAGGCACTGAATAAAGAGGCCCAAAGTCAGTAACAGATTTAGAACTATCCAATGTAAAGCAAGATCTTCAGAAGAAGAAAAAACGATACATCGAATGTATGATGCAGGACCCAAAATGCCTAAACACCCCTAGGGTGAGGACATAACCATGGGGAAGTACAGAATAAACATTCTGTGTAACACGTCAAACTCCCATGAAATTTATAAAATAAATTCAATAAAATAGGCCAAAAAGCTTGGGAGTTTAACAGGGAGGCTTCAAGGAAGGATAGGGAAGGAACACTTAACAAACAGCGGAAAGATCATTAGCAAGAATGATGACGTCAGGCCCATGTCCCAAAATTGGGAAACATGAAATAATTTAGATAAAAATTATAAAGTTACAGCCCTGAACGTTTCCAACCACCGTTGCATCCTTCCAACATCCAAATGTGTCCTTGGATCCACCAATTCTACCATTGATTTGTGTATGGCATCATTAAAGCTGAGATTTAAAAGCACAGATGTCAGTTTGTTGTTACTGACAGAAGGGCCAAACAAAGAATGATGGTTGGCGCCAATTTCAGTGTCTTCCTGGATACTGCACATGCGCAGTTTGCAAAGGTATGGAGGACCAGATAGGATATGAAATTTTCGGTTTTGCATGCAAATTTTGGGGATTGGGGGGCAAAATTTGTGTTTGGCCCTGGATTAATTTTTGAGTTAGCACCAGATAGTCTGGGCCATTGGTTGTTGTATAAAAATATGACATTTTCAGTTTAGAAGGTATAGATATTTGTACTGCAATCAATAAATTGTATAAATACACAATTCCACATTTTGTTTGTAAAATGATCAAATATGACATTATGTCACAATTTGAGAGTACATACCTTTCCTTCAAATAATATCACAGGTACAACAAATCTCGATCGACACCTTGCAAATCTGGCTTGCTTAAACAATTCCCTTAGCTTCCTCACATCATATATACTCTGAACACTAAAAAGAAAGGAATATATTATATTTTGAAATTGATGCAGTTGTTGCCACTATAGATTCTTCTGCTGTACTACAAAGAACATGTGCTCAAATTACAAAGAGCTTTGTTTTTCAATCACAATTCACCAGTGCATTTTTACAACCTTAATCGATGTATATTTTCATGTAGTGTGTGAAATGGCAGTCTATCAACTAATCCTATGCAATGCCTATGGTCAGTCAGTGTTTGTAAGCTTACCAACTAACTCTACATAAACACTATTATTAGTCAAGGATTTCTCCCGCTCACTAGCAAACCAACTCGAATAACGGACCATTCTGCAACTCTAATAGATCACATTCTCACTAATAGTTCCTCAGCCAATTACAAGTCTGGAATAGTAATCACAGATCTTTCTGATCACTTTGGTACATTTTATTGTGAAACGACTCCAGTAAAGATAGAAACTAAAAATCATATCATGAAAAGAAATTTTAATGAAATCAATGTAAGAACATTTAAAGACCTGTTGACCTTAACAGACTTTTCACCAGCACTAGAATCAACTTGTGCGAATGAAGCGTATAATATCTTTATAGACTTATATTTCACTGCATTCGATACTGCCTTCCCATTTAAGAAAATAGTACCTGACAACAAATATATAAAACGCCAGCCCTGGATAACTCGAGGCCTTTTACAGTCCACAATTAATAAAGAAAAACTTTTCAGGAAAAAGCTAAAATCTCCCACTGAACAAAATAAGAAGAATTATAAAATGTATAGTGATATTTTGAATAAAGTAAAAAGAAAAAGTAAGGTCATATACTATGAAAACATTTTGAATATTAATAAAAACAACATGAAGAAAACATGGGAAATTCTGAGGACTGCTATTCATAAGTCCTCCAATCGAAGGTTATCCACAACCAACTTCTTGATAGATGACCTTGAGATTAGTGATCCTAATGAGATTGCCCATCATTTTAATACCCACTTTTCCACAGTCGGCAAAAAAGCTTCTGAACAAATTCCAAACACAAATGCGCACCACACTCAATATATGACCAGGCCAAATTTAAATAGTTTTTTCATGGCACTGAAGTCATCAGAGGAAATTATTTCAATAACAAATTCAATAAAATCCAAAACCAGTGAGGACTGTGATGGGATATCTACTAAACTTTTAAAACACTCAATTACTGAAATAGCAGAAGTACTCACCCATATAATAAACATGTCGTTATCCAGTGGAATAGTCCCAGAAAAAATGAAGATCGCAAAAGTTGTATCAATTTATAAATTGGGAAACCCCCAATTATTCAATAATTACAGACGTATTAGCTTATTACCCACATTCTCAAAATTACTGGAGAGAATAACACTAGAGCGATTAACCAATTTCTTAACAAAACACAATCTTCTATATCAACAGCAGTATGGTTTCAGGACAAAACACACAACGATACACCCCATATTGCAACTTCTGAACAGTATAGCAAACAACAACGACAAGGCGACAAAAGATTACACCTTATCTGTATTTTTAGACTTATCAAAAGCCTTCGACACAATTAGCCACGGTATTTTGCTTAAAAAGCTACAGTTTTATGGTATCAGGGATATTACCAACGACTGGTTTAAGAGCTATCTTGAAGGACGTGTTCAATACGTCACATATGCTGGGAGAAGTTCTGGCATTGCTTCAATCACGTGGTGTCCCCCAAGGATCCATTCTTGGTCCACTTCTTTTTCTAATTTATGTGAATGACTTTAGCTCCTCCACACAGTTGGGCCTTTTATCTTTTGCTGATGATACTTCAGTCCGCACTTCGAACCATAGCCTTGATGCTGGCTTCGACCTAGTTAACTCTGAACTTTCAAAGACAACAGATTGGTGCGCAGCCAATAATTTGGTTTTGAATGCCCAAAAAACTAAATATATGCTATTCAGTCTGTCTAATAAAACATATGATATTAACAATCGACAGTTGAGTGTCAACGGTCAAGACATTTCGTTAGCGAGAAACTCCAATGATGAGAATGTAATAAAATTTCTGGGCTTATACCTGGACAAAAACCTAAAATATAAGTTTCACGTGTCAGCCATAAATTCCAAAGTATCGAGGGGGCTTTACGCAATAAATAAAGCTAAAAAATGTCTACCTCTCTCTGCCCTCAAAACTCTGTACTACTCCTTGATACACAGTCATCTATTATATGGTATCGAAATATGGGGTCATTGTAGTGCTGCCTCAACATTATTTACACTTCAAAAGCGCGCCCTACGCTTGATAAATAACAAAAAATACAACTGTCACACTGATCCGCTATTTAGAAGGAGTAAAATATTAAAATTAAATGACTTGTATAAAATGAATGTATCTCTTTTCATGTTTGATTGGCATCACTCCAAACTTCCCCATACTTTTGGTGACTTCTTTCAAGTCAATACATGTCCAGCAGGCATGATGACAAGACAACTAGGTCAATTGCAATGTGGTAAACCAAGGACCCAATTCTCTGCTCAATTACCCAAATATGCATTTCCCAGAATATGGAACAACATCGAAAAACAGGTAAGAGAGATTCCTTCTAAAGGCGTATTCAAGAGAGCACTCCTCAAAAAAATTCATAAATTCGTATTCAGCCTGCGTAACGTGCAATAATCCACATTGTAGTGATTGTGCACACTCGTAAATTACCGTTACAAAACGCCAAAAGAAAGGTCGTAGGTTCAATAGGGTTCACTTACTTACTATGGTACCATGGTACAGAAGCCCACAATAAATCCCCGCTTCGTGGTCTAGCCACAATAAATCCCCCTTCTGTCGCAACAATGCCTCACTTACTATGGTACTATGGGTCCGCTTCAATGGCAAAATAGCACCTGCTCATTAATTCCTGGGATACAGTCCATTAAAAATGACCGACTTAATTTGACTTTAATCCTTGTTGCGGCCACTATACTTCACAGCTGCATAAAGAGACTTTAAACGTAGACAATAAAAAAACAAGTGTTTGACCACCAAGGTGGTATAAGTCCCCTACGGCGCTTTTGTGACATAAGGTGTTTTTGTCACAGAAGACACTAGAGTATATAAGCATCTTGGATTTTGAAAAAAAATATTGAGCATGGATAATCCCCTCACAACTCTTTATCCATGTACCATATATGAAAGGTGTAGCTTGAATCATGTTGGAGGGAGGGGTGGTAACATAAAATAGAGCAAAAGCATAAAAAACACAACAAAAATGGCCGCCATTCTGCCATCTTGGATTTTGAAAAATAAATATTGACTGTGCATCATCCTCTCAGAACCATTTATCCATGTACCAAATATGAAAGGTGTAGCTTGAAGCATATTAGAGGGAGAGGTGGTAACATAAAAACAGACAGACAGACAGACAGACAGACAGACAGACAGACAGACAGACAGACAGACAGACAGACAGACAGACAGACAGACAGACAGATGTTAGATTTTGAAAAAAAATGTTGAGCGTGCATAATCCCCTCACAACCCCTTTATCCATGTACCATATATGAAAAGTGCAGCTTGAACCATGTTGGAGGGGGCAGTGGTAACATAAAATAGAGAAAAAGGCTTAAAAAACACAACAGAAATGGTTGCCATGGCACCATCTTGAATTTTTGAAAAAAAATATTGAACATGCAACATCCCATTACAACCCTCTATCCATGTGCCAGATATAAAAAGTGTACCTTGAACCTTGCTGGAGTGAGGGGTGGTAACATAAAATAGAGAAAAAAGCTTAAAAAACACAACAAAAATGGCCGCCATGCTGCCATCTTGGATTTTGAAAAAAAAAATTGCACGTGCATCATCCCCTCTCAACCCTCTATCCATGTGCCAAATATGCAAAGTGTAGCTTGAACCATGTTGGTGGGAGGGGTGGTAACATGAAAATAGAGAAAAAAGCTTAAAAAACACAACAAAAATGGCCGCCATTCTGCCATCTTGGATTTTGAAAAAAAAATTTTGAGCATGCATCATCCCCTCAGAACCATTTATCCATGTACCAAATATGAAAGGTGTAGCTTAAAGAATGTTGGAGGGAGAGGTGGTAACATAAAAAACAGATGGATGGATGGACGGACGGACGGACGGATGGACGGACGAATTTTTGAAAAAAAATATTGAACGTGCAACATCCCATTACAACCCTCTATCTATGTGCCAGATATAAAAAGTGTAGCTTGAACCATGTTGGAGTGAGGGGTGGTAACATAAAATAGAGAAAAAAGCTTAAAAAACACAACAAAAATGGCCGCCATGCCGCCATCTTGGATTTTGAAAAAAAAAATTGAACGTGCATCATCCCCTCTCAACCCTCTATCCATGTGCCAAATATGCAAAGTGTAGCTTGAACCATGTTGGTGGGAGGGGTGGTAACATGAAAATAGAGAAAAAAGCTTAAAAAACACAACAAAAATGGCCGCCATTCTGCCATCTTGGACTTTGAAAAAAAAATTTTGAGCATGCATCATCCCCTCAGAACCATTTATCCATGTACCAAATATGAAAGGTGTAGCTTAAAGAATGTTGGAGGGAGAGGTGGTAACATAAAAAACAGACGGATGGACGGACGGACGGACGGACGGATGGACGGACGGACAGACGGATGGACGGATGGACAGACGGACGGATGGAGTGCAAACCTATAGTCCCCTTACGGTTCCCGTAGGGGACTAATAAATAAATCACACTACGTGAGACAAAGCATCAGATATTAATTAAAGGCATAAAAAACAACTCTTATGAAACTTAGGAAGGCTTACTCTCAATATTAATGTCTGTTGTCTCATCACATTTGAGCATATCTCATCTCTTTACATCTTTTTGTCATTATCTTCCCTTCTCAACCTACCTCTCGCTTAGTCTAGCTATTATAAGATAGCTGTCGGTGGTATGGCAACAGGATGGAGAAACGCATGTTGTGGTCACTGTAAGGTGCTCGGGGGGAGAGGTACTCGTGACATAACCACTTCCTCATTATATCCTTTTTAACATTAATAACCTCAACTTCAACCTCACTATCCCCAACTTCATCATCAGTACGTTCAACACACTTTACATATCAATAAACAATAAAATTAACTCAATATCTTCGTAAAGTGTGACATGATCCATTCCCAGATTGTGTTTCCTTTTCAATCTCACTTTACGTTAGTTTCCATTCTGTTGCCATATCAGTGGTTAGGAGTTCAATTTTTTTCTGTTGTTGTGTTGAGTGGGGTGGAAGTGCTCGGTCTCGGAAGAAATTTTGAAGTTAAAGACGTAGATCTATATAAAAACAAGACAAGCCTCAGATCATATTTTTTTTTCTCTGAGAACTATACGTTGATGACATAACTTCTCTCCTGACATCCATGTTTCATGTTTTATGTTTATACTAATGGGGTCAGCAGGAAGACGGCCAATCTAGCCGTGCTGTATCCCAACAGAATATAATTACTTTCACAAACAATTAATGTAAAACATTTTGAACCATAATGATTGTATTCTGTTGAATAAAATTTTCTTACTTTACCCTATGCAATTCAAAGGGTTAGTCACTTTTTTATTTCTGCTTATAAATAAGATCATCTCTCTCATTCAACTAACTCTGTTCATGCGCAACCTTAGTGAGAGTTCATTTTCATGCAGCATGTGATAAGGCAGTGACAATTTTTTATAACCAGAAGCTTTGATGTTCTGAACTTTTGAACTGTTCAATTAATCATGACATTCCTATGGCTAACCCTGTGCACTGCACAGAGTCAGTCACACTTTCTGATTATCAGAGCCTGAAATAACGGTCAGACAATGGGCTGGTCCAATCAAATTTGCGGTCTGGCAAAAATAAAAATCCACACAAAATCAAACCAATTTTAGCAAAGTTGTGTCCATACACAGTCAACTTGGTTCTTCGTAGAACAGTGTAAAACTGGAAGAATACATCTTGCATTTTAGCAAAGATATTTTTTAATTTCCCCTCGTCATCAGTTTCAGTGATAAAAAATGATTTTGGTGTTTTCAATGATACAGTTTCGTGTGTTTGGCTTCACGTGGTTTTGTTGCCAAACACGCTGAAATTGGGTGCATTCGATTTTAGTAATTGATAATCAGAAACTGTTGGAAACACGCATGCTCAGCAATCTGGATTGACTAAGATTGTCAAAAGGCGTGCAATGTTGTTACTGAACTTACCGTTATGAGGATGTTTTTGTCATGAATCCTGAAGTTGATGCTATAAATTATTTATAGCATCAGCTTCAGGAAAATAAATTATAGCATCATCTTCAGGATTCATGACAAAATATTCTATATATAGCTAATGGTGACTTCGTTTTCGCTCATTCAGCAAAACTGATGAAACGGGAAAAACTGATGTTGAATGTCTGAGAATGCACCAGAGAACACCATTTACAAAGGGATTTTTAAAAAATTGTTCAGCCTTGGCCGATGCTACACGTTGGGTTGCACGATATACATTTTGTCCCGCCATTCCATTTTTCCTTATTTCAGGCACAGCTGGTTATAAAACATTCATTATTAACTGTGTAACTAACCTGGTGTACTATACAACCCGAGTGTAAAGCTCATCTGTATCAACACTTTACCTAACATAATGGCCAAAACCAGCTAGTACTATTCTCAAAAAGTGTTCAACATCAGCTTGAATGAATTGTTGAGTTTTTTTTTTAGTAAATTCCACATTCTATTTCAATTAATAGCTTGTTTTGTAGGAATTTAACCAATTCAACCATGTTTGCCAGAGTTCATTGAGGACTGTCAAACAAGACTGAATTGGTTAAATTCTTACAAGTATGTGCATTATGGGGAAAAAAATTGCTGATTGAAAATTTGGTATTTTAATTTGACATCAGTGTGTAGAGGATTAATTTATAAGAAACCATAAAATACTACTCAAAGTTTGCTAAGCACTAAATATTTGACACATCATTGTGAAATTTGCTTGTGACATATTTGCGATATTTTTGGTGGATATGATTGTGGAATGTATTGAGATGGTCCCCAGTGTTTACATTAGCTCTCTTGACAGGCAGACTTTTCATGACAGTCATGGAAAGCGCGTACCCATTGATTTTCATGATGTTTTCGTGTACTGTCTACATGTACATGACATGTGTAGGGTATTCAATCTTCACTTCAACACAAACAATTGTGATTTAATGATTGAATAGGGGCTACCCATTGTCAGGTTGGTGAAGCCCTTGGTGTGCACCATATGGTGATCACCAGAGCCTGGGCAAGATTTCAGCAGTATGGCACACCAGTAAGACGGCATGGTGGTGGCAGAGATAGGGCAACATCTGCAGCTGAAGACCGGTTTTTGATCATTCAGGCCCGTAGGAACCGCTTTGACTCAGCAACCCTGCTTCGCAGTGACCTTCAGAAAGCATTCGGGGTAAATGTTTTGACGCAGACTATCCGGGCAAGGTTGCACGAAGGTGGTCTCCGATCGAGAAGACCATGTATTTGCATTCCGCTGTCCCAGAACCACCGCCAGGCACAATATGAATGGGCCATGGACCACGTTGGATGGACCAGAGAAGATTGGCGACCTGTCCTTTTTATAGATGAGTCAAGGTACTGCCTAGACCACACAGATAGGCATTCTAGGGTATGGAGAAGACCAGGAGAGAGATTCCAAGAAGCCAACATTGCTGCGCATGACCGCTGTGGTGGAGGGTCAATCATGGTCTGGGGCAGTATCAGCTGGGATGGACGTACAGAGCTCTGTGTCCTTGACTGTGGTACATTGACTGCACAACAGTATATTGATGAGATCTTGGATGTCCACGTCAGATTGTATGCAGGTGCAGTGGGATATAGATTCATTCTGATGGACGATAATGCCCGTCCTCATGTTGCCCATGCTGTCGGTGAGTACCGACAGAGGGAGGTGATTGAGCGTATGGACTGGCCAGCAAGATCCCCTGACCTCAATCCAATCGAACCTGTCTGGAATGAGTTGCAGCTTGCATTTCAGCCCGTCCAGTCCAGCCAAGAAGTGTGCAGGAGCTTGGTGCCATGCTGGTCCAAGAATGGAACAACATCCCACAAGGGACCATCAGGAACCTGATTGGGAGCATGAGATGGCATTGTCAAGCTGTAATTAACAGTAATGGGTCTCATACTCGATATTGAACCCATACCAGTTCGCTCTGTCAACTTCTTGGCAAATTTGAAATATTTCTTTTTTCACCAATAATATCCATTTTCCATGGTTATCGTATTCAAAAGCTAAAAATTAATGTCAAACACAAATAAAATCTTAATTTCTGTACTTAAATCATTAAAGATATAATTAAATAAAAAATATATACACTTTTCATTACAATATTTCAACTACTTGATGTACTTGGTGCTTAGCAAACTTTGCGTAGTATATATTGTTATAGGCCTGTTGTTTTGAAAGTAACTTGGAGGGGGGGGGGGGGGAATCAAGCATCCTGTTGAAATCAGATTCAGGAGCATGCTTGCTCTCATACATGTAATTCTACAGTCACTTCCCAATGATGGAGATCCTTGTGCTATTTTGAAAGCCTGGCGATTTTTGACATTTTTGAAGTGCCTTGACAGTCTTCGTCCTGTGACTTTGCAGTTGTTTCTAGACAAGTCTTGTCTGCCTATGTAGGCAGCCAAGACTTGCCTAGAAACAGTTACCCCATGTATTTAAAATGTAATTTGAAAGTTTACCCAAAGACTACATGTTGGGGCACTTATTTTGTTGCAGTAAAGAGTGTTCAAAGTCACAGTTAGGCCTTTAAGTGTTAAATATTATCACATGCACTTGTAAATATCATCTTGCGTACTTGTTAAAATAGACTGCACAATTTCAGAAAATTTATTGCAAGAATGCAATTTCTGAAGCATTTTTATGGTTTATCACATTATAGGCAGACTGGACTTGCCTAGAAACAGTTACACAAAGACTACATGTTGCAGAAAGTTGGAATTACACCTTCAAGGGTTAAATATCATACCAGGTACTTGTTAAAAGACGCTGTGTGACTCCATTAAAGTTATTGCAGGAATCCGTCCGTATTCCAAAGCATTTTTTTATTGTTTATAACAAATTTTTCAGACAGGCATTTTCGGCTCTCCTTTTCTTCAATTCTGGCATGCCATAGAGGGCTCGGGCAATCGCCCTCCTCAAACCTATAGGCCTTTTATAGGGCATGGCTTATCACTAAAACACTAAAACAGAGTGATATTTCCACTTAAATTCTATAGACAAAAACAAAAAGCACATGCAAGTAAAATTCCAGGATAACTTTGGTGGAAGTTCCACTCTGTGGGTGTCTATACATAGTTCTTTCACTGCTGTGAAAGAATAATTTTATAAGTTTGCTAATACATGTACAATTGCAGTTTCATCACATAATTAATACCCAAAACACTATATTCTATTTATAATTATCACATAATTACCATCAAATATCTCATTATAGAAGATATCATTCACACATCTAATGATGTGAGGCGTTATGACAGGAGTCAAAGTTGATGCCGTAACATTGTGAAAGGGTTGGTTCAAAACTTACATTGAATTAATCTTCTTTTATATTTGATTAACTGTTTACCTAATATGAATAGCAAACATTTGTAAAACATATTTCCCCCTAAAAAATTTCAATTTTTGTTGCAAAAATGTAACTTATGACCAAGCCTGGAAATAAGCAAGCTGTCATTTGCAGAATGAGGTCCCCAGACTATCCCATACAGTGAGACAATTTATCCTATGGGTACCTCTTTCTGTTTAGGCTTGAGATCTTGATTCAGATTGAGATTCACAGAGGGTAAATTTAGTAATGCTATCCTGCTGTGCAGGGTAGCATCACCAAATTCACCCTCTGGGGACCTCATTTTGCAGATAACAGTCTGCTGATTTCCAGCATACAAGCTCAGTGAGGGTCTATAAGCTATGTTTTCAAGGCAAAAATTGTAAAAATACTACAATATAATTGGTAATTCAAGGAAACAGTGCTGACCAGTTTAATCATTACATTATGTAAAAGGTTAAATTACACAGAATTCATTATGTGATAAAGAGAATCTCAAATTTGTGACGATTTGACATGAAATTTCTGAATCTCATTCACTAAAACTGATCTGAGTATCAGTAAACCTCAGATCAGGTCAATTTTAGTGAAATCGGTTCACAAATTTCATATTAAATTGTGATTCAGTAGAGTTCCTGTATATAAGCCGGATCTGTCAGTGTCTTGGAAAATGATAAATTTAAAAGTAATTTGTATATTTTTTATACTTACCAATGGCCCAGACTAGCTGGTGCAAACTCAAAGTTAACAAGGGACAAACACAAATTATGAACCCCCAAACCCCCAAATTTGCTTGCAAAACCAAAAATTAAAAGTCCTATCTGGTCCTCCATACTTTTACTCTCCGTGCATGCGCAGCCGTCAGGAAGTGACTGGAATTGGCGCCAACATCATTCTTTGTAGAAAAGAGTACTACATAATAACTCAGCGGGGAGGTATGAGTGCCCACTCATGGCAGGGCCATACCCGCCTGGGCCATTGGTAAGTATAAAAAATATACAAATTACTTTAAATTTATCATATTTTTATACTATAAACCAATGGCCCAGATTAGCTGAATCATAAAAAGGGCCTAGGACTTCAGAAATAGAAAACCAACATAGTTCCCAAGCCTGTAATCCAAGTTGAAAGGAAATTAAATTTAAAAGGAATTAAATGTATGTCTCTCTATACAGTAATAGAGAAGACATATCATAAATAAGGAGCCAAATTCAAGCAATTCCGTATTCTTAGCACGAAAGACTATGCTAATTGGATGTAATGAGTTCCCAATTTTTAAGGCTAGTCCGGACTAAGCCCTAAAAATTAGGATGGCATATTTGAGAATGAGAGATTAACCCCCACAAACATATGCCATATACAATAATACATAAGCTGTATCCAGGATATAATCTACAGACAAAACAGCTTCACTCATAGATACACACTTATCAAGCCGGAGGAGATTTAAAAAATCCCCCCCCCACACTTTTTGAAGGAATCTTATTCAAAAACAAAGAGGGGAGTGCTCTGGAATCAGTAAAAGCGGTACCAAATAACAATATATATTCATCGAACAGGCATCCAGATATTAATTATTATTAATAAATTGGTGCTTAATGCCACTTCAGAAGCTAAGGCTATCGCAGCAATCCCAGTAATTAATAGCGCCCACTTGTAACATATACCGGAGCCGGCATACGTAGATAGGTCGAAAACTGGTGATATAGTATATACAACATACACATGTCCAATAGAATCACAATGGACAATCTCAGGAGAGTAAACACACTTCCGAGGTAACCCACAGGTGACCCCATTCAAGTGTATAATAAATTGCAATAAATAACACTCCCAGACATGTTCTATCCGATATCTATGCTCCCAGTCATGTGCGAATATACAAGAATGTATAGACAAGTTATATTCGATTGGGTACTGAAATTTATAGAAACCTGGATTTAGAAATGGAATGAGCTATGATTAACAGACTCATCCTGGACCACCCCCGAAATAATTCATTGTTTCTAAGGTCCATAACATACAATAATGCGTCTGCCTAAAAATACACTTATTATGCACGTGAGTAGTGCTGTGCGGTTAACTAAAATTTACCACTCCTTTACTTTACGCACACCTGTGGCTTATTCACTGGTCAGAACCCCTTATATTTGTTCATTTTCGGCCTTTAAATCAATATGCCCAAAAAAAACCGAAACCGAAACATATACTCAACTATTTTTGTAAAAACCAAACCGAACCGAAACCGAGGCAAAATTCCGTAACCGCACAGCTCTACACGTGAGCATTGAAATCCTGCATGTTTGATGTATCATATGCTCGTATATGACATATAGATGAACAACCAGGAAACAAACCAACTAAAAAGTGGATGTGCCGATGAGGTCGCCATAGAACATGACCCATCCGCCAATCAAGAACATGACCCATCCACCAATCAAGAAGACATGAAATGCATGTATATACTTAAATGCATACGAGGCTTACGGGAAGAAAACTATGTCTTGCCTAGTAATCGCTTCTTAACACATTGGCGGTGAGGAGAGGGGGATTTGAATTCATATCAAACCACAGTACTTGAATCGTTCTTGTGTTAGTCATCAAACAGTATAGGAACCGCAAGGCTCCCTCACGTCTGACCGACTCCATAATGCCACAAAGGGCGGAGAATGACGTGATGAACAAATACACCGTATTAACAAAATAACTCACACCAAACCGTACTGGTTTGAAGAGAATAACCTCCTCTAACAAACAGTGTCATGTCCAATAGGTCAACTAACTGAAGCAGCTAAAGGTCTTCCTGTACGTGAGGACCATTAAAAGCTGATAACTGAGGCCCTAGAAGCTCAATAGTGAGACTTACAATGCTAGCCATAGCTTATAAGTCTTCATCTATGTGAAGACAGATATATCGGTGTAAGTTGCGACCCTGAAGGCTCACTTAATGGAGACTTACAATTATCGTTGCACAAGGTAGGGAATGAAGAGCCGCTTTTTAAACAGCCCTGAATTCCTAAAGAGACTGCAGTCCCAAGAGATAATAAATTCAATTATGCCACTGCATAATACTGAAAAAATCTCATTCATGATTTTAGCTAGGCTACTATGGTGTAACAATAAGACTCAAGTCTATGACACCTAGGAAAAACAAACCAAAAAGCACAGTATCTCTTTCGGTTGTATTCGCAAAAGTCAGCGGACAGAGCCTAACCAAAGAGACCACTGTAACCGTACAGAAGGCTACCATGGCGTCCACAATGACATAATTGTCTTGACGCCAAGACATATCTCAGCCTATCTATGCACTATCCATCCGGATTCAGGACAAGAAACAGGTGATAATAAAAAACTGGAGAATAATTTCGATGAAGTCTAATGCTTTTCTTCAATAGGAAAGCTTATACCTCCAGAAGGAAAGCCTCTCTTGGAAGATTTGTCTAACAAGTATTCTTGTAAGTGGCGCTTGTTCGGACTGATAGCTGCAGGTCTGCCGAGACTACATTCTCATCCACTGATCTTCTGCAATTTATCCACTTTTTGTAAGGTTGATAACCTACCACCAAGTGGCAAGCAACAGTAATTTATTCTCGATGACCTCAATTGTTCCCTTCAATAAGTGAGCCTTTACCTCCAACCGGAGCAACTCTCTCTGAAAGAAACTTCCGTGATTAACGTCCAGTTTCTCGTGAAGATGATAAACCTCCGTCAACTGGCAAGCAATAGAGGTCATGTCCATTACCTGTACGACTTACAGGAGGAGAAACTACGTCCTCCCCGCAAAGAAGCTCATCTGGTCGACATAAATTGTTCCCTTCAATAAGAGAGCCTTTACCTCTACTAGAAGCGACTCTCTTTGAAAGGAATTTCCGTGATTAACGTCTAGTTTCTCTTGAAGATGATAACCTTCCATTAATCGTTGGCCCTGTAGAAGGTCATCCAAGTAAGCCGATGTTACTGCAGATGAATGAGCTTATAAGTAAGACAGTACCGAGTTCATTATTCGAGTGAAACACCCAGGTAGCCAGATTCAGATCAAAGCATATTGTTCTGAACTGATATACCTTCCCTTGTACGGCATTCTCCAAAAATTGGAGATTTTAAAGCACAGATGTCAGTTCATTGTTGCTGACTTTAGGGCCAAACATTATAAATTTAAAGTAATTTGTATATTCTTATACTAACCAATGGCCCAGACTAGATGGGACTTAACTCAAAGTTATTAAGGGTAAAACACAAATTTTGAACCCCCAATCCCCAAAATTTGCTTGCCAAACCGAAAAATAAAAGTCCTATCTGGGCCTCCGTACATTTACTCTCCGCGCATACACAGATGTCAGGAAGTGACCAGAATTGATGCCAACATCATTCTTTGTAGAAGAGAGTACTACATAAAAATTCAGTGGGGAGGTATGAGTGCCCACTCATGGGAGGGCCATCTCCGTCTGGGCCATTGGTAAGTATAAAAATATACAAATTACTTTAAATTTATAATATTTTTACACTGTAAACCAATGGCCCAGAATAGCTGAATTGTAAAAAGGTGGAGGGCCTTCAGAATTAGTAGATCAACATAGTTCCAATCCCGTAATCCAAGGTGAAAGGAAATTGAAATTATTAGGAATTACATGTATGTCTCTCTATACAGTAATAGAGAAGACACATCATACAAAAGTAGCCTAGTTCAAGTAATTCCGACCCAGTCGCCAATCGAGAAGTCATGAAAATTTTATGTATGTATGTATTTAAACTCATATGAGGCTTGCGGGAAGAAAACTACATCTTGCCCGTAATCGTCTCTAAACACATTGGTGGTGGGGGAGGGTTCAAAGTCATATCGAACCCTCCTCATCCATAAAACAATATAGGAACCACATCGGATCCCTCACATCTAACCAACTCCACTATGCCACTATGGGCAGAGAAGGACGTGAAGAACAAAAGCTTCCCCAGATAAAGAAGGTCCTCTCGTGGAGGAAGCTTCTGGGGAACATCCCAAAACAGACACTTGAGAAGACTGACCAAGGTTTCTGTGACGACAGAGGTGCTACTAGTAGGATTCACCACGAGACTGTTTGATCTTAAACATAATCTACTGAATCAACTGAATTAGAGGATATGTGTATCCTATCATTCATCCCCATGAGATCGGCAGAGCGTCTACTGCATGTGCTCAATGGTCTGGGCATGGCGACACAAAAGATGGTAACTGATTGTTCCAGTGTGTCACAAACAGATCTATCATGGGGCAATCCCTCTGGTAACGAATCTGCCCAAATACTCGCTTGTTCAGCGTCCACTCTAATTGCAACAGACAACCTTCCTGAGAGAGCGAGTCTGCTAGAACGTTCAGACGGCCCGGTATATGACGGATAGAAAGATGAACATGATGATTTATGACGTATAGGAAAATCTTCTCCGTTAGTTGGCATAACAGAAATGAATGGGTGCCGCCCTGGTTCCCGATGTATGCTACTACTGCTGAGTTGTCCATCCAAATTTGAACATGGACGTCCATTATTATGTGAATCCAATGTTGTAGCGCTAACTATATTGACATCATCTCTTTGATGTTTATGTGTTTCTCCTCAACCCGTGGGTCCCAAAGAACCTGACACTTCAAGACTGTGGGACTTAGGGTCGTGCCCCAACCCGTCTGACTCACATCCATCATAATCGTGAAAGCCACATCCGGCAGTTGCAGCGGAACTCCCTGAGTTAACCACTGAATATCTGCCCAAATCTGAATCCTTGTTTTACTAGGTCCACTAAAACAATACTGGTTCAAGTGAAAGCTTCTTCACACTCCAGTTCTGAGTAAAGAATATCTGGAGGGGACATGCGCGCAGACGGTCCATCAGAATGAGATTCACAGCCACTCCGCACAGCTCCAACAGTCGCATGAATTCCCTCACTATTAATGCATCTGAGTGTATACAAAAGCAAGCATAACAACTGACTAAATTTGCTCTGGGTAACGGCCGATGAACCAGATTGTTGTGAGTTTCAAAGCTCATTCCCAAGTGAATAGACGACTTCTACAGAGCTAGATCCGACTTTTTCTCATTTACGATGAAACCGAGACATCAGAGTAATAGAAGCAGACTCTGAACATCGTTCTGAAGAATAATTCTGTTGCTGTATCCCTGTAGAAGGTCATCCAAATAAGCCGACGGTACCGCAGATGAATGCGTAAGACAGTACCGAGTTCATTATTCGAGTGAAACGCCCAGGTAGCCAGATTCAGATCAAAGCATATTGTTCTGAACTGATACACCTTCCCCTGTACAGCGAACCACAGGTACTTTTAGAATGCCTGATGCACCAGGACATGAAAGTACGCATCCTTAGATCTATGCTTGCCGCACAGTCGATCACTCGAATGCTTACTTTTACCGACTGAATGATTTCCATAAATAAACTTTTGGAGCCATAAGCTTGTTATCCAGCTCAAGTCTATTACCGGTCGTAACGAGCCATCTGGCTTCGGTATGAGGAACAGGTGACTGAAAAAATCTTGAGAATCCTGATTCTCGACGACCTGTATTGCTTCCTTTGATAAGAGAGCTTATACCTCCGGTAGGAGAAACTCTCTTATGCAAGAATTTGATGGAAGATTTGTCCAACACGGACAACTCTTGTTAGTGGGGTTTTTGCTCAGAATGATAGCCGTAAGCCATCCGAGACTACACTTCTCACCCACTGATCTTCCGTGATTATTATCCAGTTTTTTGCGGATCTTGATAACCTTCTGCCAACTGGCCAGCAATAGAGGTCTAAACCATCACCTATATGACCTGCGAGGCATACTGGAGGAGGAACCACGTCCTCCCCACGAAAAACCTTGTCTCATCGGCCTAGCGCGTCCGACCTATAGTCCCAATCAGATTTACGTCCCTTTCTCCTTTACTCTTGTCTACTGAAGTGGATCGTTGATACACCAACTTCAAAACCAGAGCACCAGACGCTTTCTTAGTAGCCTGTTCATAGACTAACGAAAGCTAGTCGTCGAAAATAAAATGTTCGGAAACCGGAGCAACTCGTAGAGAGCTTTTCACCTTGTCATCTTATCAGTGATGATGACGCAAGGGCAGCATCATGTCTAATTAACTCCAAATTAGCCACTGTTAGGGTGGAGTTATACGTGGTATACATAATTGTGCTGGAAAGAACTCTAAGAGAGGTACGAACGTCCTCAAATTCCTTTGAGACATTGCACCATAGCTCTTGAAAGGTGATCTGCGTAAGACATAATGTCCAAATTCACTCTATTTGAAGAAATTATTGTCTCAATTGTATCTGAGTGAATAGTGAATGATACAGGTAAGGATACCTCTAGATCCCCGGCCTGCTCATTCCAACACAGAACTCTCTGAACATCTTCCCTGACCGTTTTTAAATGAACGTGGTCCAAAAAACGGTATGTATACGGAAGATGAAGATAAGAAACAGCCTTTTTCCTCGCACTCAAGAGGATAAATATGGCGTTGTCTATATGGCCGAAGGTCTGCGACACCTGCATAAACTGAACCGGAAAAGAAAGGACTTCCTCCTTTGTCCAGATAAAGTCTGCGCCTAACGACGCCAGCGGTTTCTCTCTTGTCATCACAGCATTCTGATTTGGCGGAACAAAATCAGGGTAGTATTGATGGATGAAAGCCATCGCAACCATGTACTGTTCCGAAAGGGAAGGGTAATCCTCTTCCTTATCCCTTTCACCATCCGAGAGAATCAGTTGCAAATTTCGGTCCATTGCAACTGCGTGAACAGACGACTGGACCAACCCAGTAACATCCGACAGCTCAGATTCTGAGTCTGAGGGAGGCTGCAACTGCACTTGCTGGGATGCTGCGATCAGCTGCGCAATCTGCGACAGCAAGTCCGTCATCAAGGCCTGAGGAGCAGCGGGCTTCTGTTCCTTAGCCGCAGGCTGCTCCTGGGACAGTGAGTCGAAAACGGACACTTTCCCCGAACATTCCAATGATCAAGGCCTCGTCTCCCTAACTACCGGATGGTCTGACTTCACGGGCGAAGAATAGTTCCTTCTTCATGCAACAGGCTGGATATCCGAAGTCAGGTAGCTAGGATGCACTTGTGTGTGCTTAAATAACGTAGCGGAGGAAGCCATGACCGAAGCCAACCCCGGCTGCAGACTAGATGGAGCATCCCAAGCGGTGGGCGGACATATGCTCCATCTCGTGCAAGTTTCCAACCAGAAAACTTCATTTCGGCCTTGTGAAACGTAGCAGAGAAAAGCCTTGACTGAAGCCGACCCCGGCTGCAGACTAAACAGAGCGTCCTGAGTGGAGGGCAGGCATATGCTCCAGCTTGTGCAAGTTTCCCAAAACAACATCTGACCCCAAGACGTTGCTAGATTAGAGAGGGGGACTCTCCCGCTCGCGATCTATCAGACCTCGTCGAGTACAAGAACTTGCTGACTTCCTGCCTATTTCCATTGTCGCTGGGTGAGCTATTTATATTATAGTGCTCGCTCTACCCTATCCACTTCCTAGACCACAATGGACTTACCCAGCGTCACAGCACCCACGGACGGAGTACCGCTTCACCGCTCCATGGAGCGTGACGACGGCAGCACACTTGGATGGGTGTCACAATATCATCACCATGTTCATGTTCCTCTGAAATAGAAAATGACATTAAGAATTAAAGACGCGGTGAGAGGCTCTGATCCTCAGAACCTCACCGACAACAATGTATCACGACACCTGACTGCAACATCAGTCATCCCAGTGCAACACAAGAATGACAAGAGTCCGCAGAAGTGTATCAACTAAAGTCGATATCAGTCCTTCAAACTCCACAACAATATATATATATAACTGAGATACATGAATAATAGTAATCATAATTAAATTAAAACAAGAGGCCTGTCACGCCTAGAAAGCTCCGCTGAGGGCCACTGATCGCATGGGCATGTTTTCTAATACTAATATTGTTACAAACTTTAGCCGAAAAATATTCAGCGGTTCAGAAATTATGGCTTGGACAAACAAATATCAAAAATATCTTAAGATTTTCTTGATCCTGTGACCTGTGACCTTGACCCTGTGGATTTACAGACCGCAGAATAATTGATGACACACCGTCTATTGATAATACATATTGTTATGAAGTTTGGTGGAAAAATATTCAGCGGTTTAGAAATTATGGCTCGGACAAATAAAATGTTGATGACAGACGGACGGACGGACGGATGGATGGATGGACAGACGGACGACAGATGACGGACGACGGACGACAGACGACGTACGACGGACGACGGACCAATCAGTATAAGAAAAGCTCTGCTGACTTTGTCAGCGGAGCTAAATACTTTTTGCAAGCAAAACATTTTGAAAAAATGCCTAAGTTACCAAAGGGAACATTATGATCCCAATGGCATCCCGATAGAGCCTAAGTGTGGACAAAATCTAAAAATTTTGAGCTACACTACCGGAATAATAATCCATGTATCCTACAGTATACTATAGCAATAGAATATAAAAAACTACCTATAAATGAGGACGCTGACAACATAAACAACATCAATGTAAGCAAGACATCAGGCACACAAAAAGGCCCAAAGTCAGAACAAATTGAAATGCTATCAGATGCAAAGCTAGATCTTCATACGAAGAAAAAACGATACATCAGATAGAAGATGCAAGACTGAAAGGCCTAACACCCCTAGGGTGAGGACGTAACTCTGGGGAAGAAACAGAATAATATTCTGTAATAAATGTTAAACTCCCAAGAAATTTAGAAAAGATTTCAATAAAAAATAGCCAAAAAGCTTAAGAGTTTAACAGGAAGGGTTCATGGAAGGATAGGGAAGGAATACTTAACAAACAGTGGAATAATCATTTTTAAAAATGATGATGTCAGGCATATGTCCCATAATTGCGAAACATAAAATAATTTCATAAATATTATAAAGTTACAGCCCTGAACATCCAAAACCACCGTTGAACACTTCCTTCATCCAATAACAGCCTTGTATCCACCAATTCTTGCATTGATTTGTGTCTGGCATCCTGCCAAACAAAGAATGATGTTGGCACCAATTCCAGTCACTTCCTGAAGTATGCGCATGCGTGGAGAGTAAATGTATGGAGGGCCAGATAGGACTTTTAATTTTCGATTTTGCAAGCAAATTTTGGGGATTGGGGGGTTCAAAATTTGTGTTTGGCCCTTAATAACTTTGAGTTAAGCACCAGTTAGTCTGGGCCATTGGTTTATAGTATAAAAATATTGGGCAGTCTGTCGATTCTGAGGTGTGTCATCGCGCTTGCGCGCCATCACGCATGCAGTTTTGAAAAGCTCCATGTCACTAATGCCGCACATTGGCAAAAAGCAGTGAGCTATATGATCGCCTGTTTGAATTTTCGAATTACCTTAACACAAGTACGGTTAATGCTCATCAAGCATCAATAGCATGTGTGCATGGCCTTATGCAGTAATATACAAGTACATGCATTTCAGTTTAGTTTACAGATTTATTTTTTGAAATAGAATGTTCGAAATAATGAGCATGTATTGTGAGTATGTGATCTTTATTTCATTGTTATGACCCAATAAATGTGACTTAATGTCACTATGAAAACGGGGATGTTTTTTTAATAGAATACAGTGTGTGTATGATAGACGGTCTGTCACTATCATACACATGCTGTATTCTATTAAAACATCGTCGTTTCCGTAACTTTTTCACAATAGCTGTGCATTTCGTAAGTCAGGAAAATGGCACTTGCGAAGTAGAAATGGCCCACACAACACTTGGCGCACCTGTTTTTTACAAAATCGTAAGACTGAAATTGGGTAAATTAAAACACATTGCCTGCCAGCCTTTCTCTGCTGATCTGCCCCATTCTGAGGCTTGTCAAGCCCCTACAACCCTCTACAGCTTGTGGCATTGCCAGTCTTGGGGTGTAATACAGCAAATGCAACAACTGCTCTGGAAGAATGAGGAATATGGATAGTAGTCATAGAGTGAAGAGAAGTGGCTGAGTTTTGAACTCAAAACATCTTGACCTGTACTTGTCACCCGCAAACTGATAATATGACAAATGTACCCAAGACTAAGATATCTGCCTTGTTGGTAACTGGCTTTGATACCATGAAAAAGTATTGCTCGATTAGCAAGGTTTCTCTGTATTAGCCCAAGAACATTAGGTTTCACTAGGGAAAAAAATCGGAGAAAGCTGATTTTTTCAGGGAATGTCGAGTACATGTCACTGAACGATTAGACAAAAGTCCCCTAAAATCCCAGTTGAGCTTTTTTTTCTACAGCCTTTTTTCGAAAACGCGTTTGAAAAAAATCAAAAAAAATCGCACGAACTTTGTAACCTCGAATTGATCCAACTGTATTTTTTGTTTACGCGTATTTCGAGCTACATAATGTCTAATATACATTTACCTAGAGGAAAATGTGCATTCTGTGACAATTTCTGCGAAAAATTATTGAAAATTCACAAAAAAGTATCGGATTTATGCAAAAAATGACGATTTTCCTAACGGATTTGCCCAAAGGGTCGTAGTACAGAACGGGATGTTAGTTGGACAGACGCTAAAAAATCCACCACCATTTGAAGACTTTTATCATTGCTTACAAAATAGACATTATGGAAGACCCCCTCTGCTTCTGGCCGAGTTCCCCTTTTGGCATAAAATTCGTCAGCATGAGAACTCAACTATTTTCGGGCTTGGGACCGAACAGACATGTCTGTGTCTGGCAGCATTAGATCAATAAATAATATTTACAGAATGTACAAAAATCAATAAATAATATTTACAGAATGTACAAATCAATCAACATGGATTAAGTTACATTGACTATTATCAACGCTATATACAGAAATGACATGACCTATATACATATTATTCATCGAACTCAGAAATTTCCGACAGGACAGTGTTTCTGTGGTTGTTACAAGAATACGAACTGCAATTACACAAACCTGAGCAAGAGAGTCCTGCCTTCTTACACCCACACCTTTTTGTACAAGCACTCTTGCAACCACAACTGATCAGATTCAGTAGGTTATCGGGGGCACATGGCTTTGTGGCTGCAGTCGGTACAAGAAGTCCATTGTCTAGCAACCACCCCCAATCCGTCGGAGGAAGCGAAGTGCCCAGCCATTGTTGGACCTGGTGATAACATCTGTAGACATGTTGTTGTGCAGCAACGCTGCTTGGTGGGAGTGAGGCTAGGTCGATGGGTTTATTCAGTTTAGATTTTGCTACATAATGCTTGTAAGTGACATATCTATATTGGTCGAGAGAGGAAACAGTGTTACTCCCGTATAAGAACAGGAGAAGTTGTTCCCCAGCAGCGGCTACTGCACTTGGTGTACTGTCATCCGCCAAAATTGTGTTGACATACTGTTGTGAGTCGATAGTAACATCGGAGACAATTGTACTGAATACTTTCTTCTTACAAACTCGAAAGAGTGCAGAAGTAGTGTCACAACCACTTATAGAATGTGCTACAAGGAGGTTGCTTCTATGGTCACCCATTTCGGTTGCTATTTCACTAACTGAAACTAGTAAGTTTGGGGTAATGGAATACATCATGTGAATATTACATCCCGGTTGAACTCGAGAGGTAAGAATGACTAACAAGTCTGTGTCTGTTCCCACAACGACAACATTGTTGTCATCTTGAGCGATGTCAAGTGCAGTTTCGGCTATCAGTACATCAGCATCAGCCTCGGCCTGCTTGGACTGAATATTGATAGCAGATAGCTCTTGCATTAGAAGATCGATCAGTTGGGTTTTGTTCTTGGCATTTGCAAGGAAACCGGATTGGGGTGTGGTGGCTGGTAACTCGGGTGAGATATTGATATCAATGGAATACCTGTCTTTAGATCTACGGGCTTGTTCCATGCCCTTTGTCGACATTGTACAAGCATAACCATCAAAAACAACCACGACGTTCGCCCCAAAATGTCTCACTAGATAATTGGAATATGATGTACATATGTCCTTATATGACGACTGTTTAGACCATACAACTGCCCTCAATAAAAATCCACTATCTACAACAAACAGAGAATGTTCTGGGATTTTAGTTTGCTCGGAACCGTATGTTTTGAGGATCTTAACGAGCGTGCTTTTCTGTGTCTTCCTCATTCCAGCAGAATCAAACAATGCTGGTGGTTTCGGGGCGAGTTCATATTTGAGATACTCTTCCATCTCTGCTTGTGACTGAATAACACATGTGATGCGGTTGAACAGAATTGTGAGGTCAATCACTACCTTACTTCCACGGACTTTGCTGCTATTTGCCATCGATGCGAAAGACTTCACAGTGTCAACACATCGTAGTTTGATGCTGTTGAACGTTTTGCTTACAACATTCGATACGCAACATTCACCAATTTTGCGAACTTGGTCACAGTTCACAGTTTCGTCGGCCACAAGCCCGGTCGCTATAGAGACTAATTGTAGTGGATCTCTATTCTGAAAGGGGGAATGCACTCTGAGCCAGTTCAATAATTTGGTGATATCATTGGCATCAGTCAATTGTGAACTTTGACGGAGATCCCGATGTTGTTCGCCATGACCAGTGTGAACATGAACAAAATTTTCGAGAGCATTACATATCGGAAGGCAAAGAGGTAGTCCATGTACCCATTTCGCAACAGTGCTATCGGTTATTCCCCTGCCATGTGTGAGACCACCAGGGAGCTTGAACATTCTCATTAAACACTGCTCTATGGTCTGATCAGAATATATCCCGTCCCAGAATTTATCTGAGCGCCTTATGGTAAAGTAACCTTTCTCAGTGAACAACTTCAAATCATCCTGTTGCATTATTTCTGTTAGCTCATTCATCTGCTGCAAATAGAGATGAGAACTTTTTGCGTATGCAAAATGACCACCTGCGTGAAATACTGGAATCATATTGCGAACACAATATGTGTGGAGTTCCCAGTCGCCTGTGCGCTCTGCTCTCAAGAACAACTGGAGAAGACCTATTTGCTCGTAGTATTGTACCCAAAGCTTTCCTGTGCGTCCTATGGACACATTCTGGAGCAGTTCGTGTAATTTTGACAGTAGATGGTTGACACTTTCTTGATTGACAGCGTCAGCTGTTGTACAGTCACCTCTGGCAAGTCCACAGAATATTTCATTGACTTCTGTGCAGTCTATGTTATCTAGTGTTTGGCTTTCTTCAAACACAAGTTTTGTAATGGCAATTTGTCTTAGCAAATGGGCACGAACTGCTCTTGAATATGCATGACCACTGATCAAATGATGGATTGACCCACCAGCATAAACAGTCCCCCAAAGTTCATCCAAGCCGCTACCAGCCATGATCGAACCAATTGCCCCTAAATATGACATAATCATATGGAAGCCGCCGAGTCTAACGAAAACTTTTGTCAACTTATCTGACGAAGACACAATCTCCACTGCTTTGATATAAAGTGGTTGGTCAAACGTCACTGGACAAACGTTCAGTCCCTGTTTCTGCACACATTACATGCCAATGCATCTTGAGTGTAGGCGAACACCACATTATGTGATTTAATCGAACATGGAAATTGAAACAATGATGCTATAATACGGTATTTGAATGAGAAAAGTCGATGCCGTTTGAATTTGAGTTTAGGGGGTATGGTTAATATTTCACATGTTTCACCAGTTCATTATGGAATAAATGACTATTGTTATATATCATTATAAAGCCACTGCTTTTCTGCAATTTTTGATATATAATTTAACTCCCAAAGTAGTCGTAGATTTGATTTAATGGACGTTGTGTACCGTTGTGTGTATGAAAACAATAAAAAACTTTTCGTAATTTTGTACATTTTCGTGAATATTTCACCATTGAGTGTGAGGATTGGTACAAAGTTGGCATTTTCTGTTGGGGATATGTATTCTCAATATAATTCAGCACGATATTTATGATTCTCACCCTACTAAGGCGAATAAGAATGAGAAATATGGAGCTGGGTCGAATTTTTTTTTAAATTTTTTTTTTCATCAAAAAAATGCTATAACTAAAAAAGCTCAACTCGGATTCGCGGGGACTTTTCACACTTTATCCGCAATGTGTGTCCCGGAAACATATAAAAAAATCAGCTTTCTCCGATTTTTTTCCTTACTTTCTCATTTTTATGTCTAATGTGCCTGGACTATATTGCATGAATTAAGTGAAACGTTCAAATAGATAACTCACTCATCATTATGCTTGCTGTCACCACCAGACAGTTCATATTCCATCAAAACAATTTTATTTGGATAATGGCAACATAGCTCTCCATTGAAATTTGGTATCACCTGAAATGTAGAATTACTTACAAGTGTACCAGATCTATCAATTTCCATTCAACAACCAACAATGATAAACATTTGTATCAACGAAGAGGAAAATCTAGACTAAGCATTTGCATTGTTTGAAATTGCTGATAAAAAAAATGAGCATGCTTCCAACTACACTAACTTTTTATTATACACTAAACGATAAATTATCGAAGAAATTGTGGAAAGATAGAAATCGTATCCCCCACTGTGAAGATATAGAAATTTTCACTTTCACGGTATCAATCAAAATGGCAGCTTTCAAAGCATAACTTCAAGGTGAATACGAGCCAAGTTATCACTGGAAATGATCAATTTGTTCTAGAAACATATAATGAAAAGAAAATCAAGTATTTTTGAGTGGATACCGATCATTTCCAGCAATAATTTGACACGTATTCACCTTGAATTGATGCTTGAAAACCGCTAGTCCAAAAATGGCTTGAAAGTCTGTAATATAAGTTTTTGATTTGGTACATCCTTTAAAAGGACGTACCAAACCCAAAATTTATATTACAGACTTTCAGGCCATGTTTGGACTAGAAACCCACTGAATCAGATCGCAAAACGCTATCTGTTCCGAGTATCAATCAAATCACTTCCACGTATCAATGCTTCAATGCGATGTTTATTTTCATGCATCAATTCATGGATGAAAGAAGTGGAATTATCAGATTCTTATAAAAAGCATATAATAAAAAGAAAAATCTCTAGTGTTTTTGAGTGGATACCGAAAATTATCTCACTTATGACTGAGAGGAACGGCTATTTTAGCTCACGCAAGCACTCCTGAAAAATAAACATTTGTCTAGATCACTCATGAGATAATTTTTGGAATCCACTCAAAAACACTAGATATCCTCTATATATTTGCCTAACAACCAGTGTCAACAGACATTTATTGTCATTCACAAAATAGTCCTCACTTTTTCATACATAATGTAGAATACTTTAGAACATTGGAGCCCACTTAATCAGATATATATACCTCTAAACTGAATAATCCTGTTAACTGAATATAATTTACAAACACAAAACCCTTTACCAAACCTTCAGTACAAATTTAATCTGTTAACTACATGTACATATACTCTTACATGCTTGATAATGGTGATGGTGAAATAATAGTGATGGTCAGGATATTGGATTGCAAAAAGTTAAAAAATTTATAGTAATTTATATATTTTTTATACTTACCAATGACCCAGACATAGCTGGTGCTAACTCTAACAAAACCAGGGCCAAACACAAATTTTGCCCCCCAATCCCCAAAATTTGCATCCAAAACAAAAAGAAATCATGTCCTAAAGGACCTCCATACTACGCCTCTACTGCGCATGCGCAGTGACGCAGACGACCCGAAATTGGCGCCAATTATCATTCTTACTGGCAGTGCCTGGTCAGCGCTATGTACTCAGCGGGGAGGCAAGAGTTCCCAACTCCAGGGAGGGCCATCCCCGTCTGGGTCATTGGTAAGTATAAAAAATATATAAATTACTATAAATTTTTTAACATTTTTATACTGTACCAATGACCCAGACTTAGCTGAATAGTAAACAGGCTGGAGGGCCTAGGACATAAAGGAAAATCCAATAAGCTCAACTATATAGTAAAGAGGTAACCCCTTAAGGAGAAAAGGAGTATTAGGCTTTACATGTATCTTTCTTATTTAATATTAAATTAGAAAGATACACTACCCTTAATAATTGAGCACAATAACATTCATGTTCTCTATTAACATCCAGTATATCCCTTATACTAATTATTTTTAAAGCCAGCCAATAAATAAAGTAGTCCAGAGAATTGAGACACTTTATAGTCATTTAAAAGTGTCCGAGTATTGTATATTAAAGCCTGTTTGACACTTGACATATACAAATGCTTCACACCGAGCTACACTTTAAAAATAAGACATGAATGAATTTTAACATTAATATTACACTTTAAAACCATCCCGGAAGCGACTCAGAAATACTGACTTGGAGGAGGCATTCCCTTGCTTTTCACTATAAAGCAGGTGACCTAAGGGAACACCCGCCCCCCCCCCCCCTTCCCCTTGCCCTGGGTCAAATAGCCCAGAGCGAAGAGGGCAGCCGGACGGAGTCACTGCCGGAACAGAAAGCCTGCATAACTATAGTTGCAACTGTTTAGTGGACGACATTCTGAGCAACAGATAACGGACCTAAACAATGCAGGTCTCCAGAAATGGACTCAATATTTCTGAGATAAAAATTCGTAAATGTGGATGGCTGAGACCAATAAGCAGCCTTCATTAAATCTGTAATAGCAACACTATTAGCATAAGCCCAGGAAGTAGAAAGAGCTCTTACTTCATGAGCAGAAATCTTAAGCACAGACTGCTGAGAAGAAGATAAATTTTCATAAGCAGTACGGATAGTTAATTGAATCCATCTAGCAATAGAATGGACCGAAATGTCCTTTCTATTAGGCTTCAAAGACAGAAAGAAACGTTTCCGTTCCTTTCTGATAAACTGAGATCTCTGTTTATAGATACGTAATGCTCTAACAGGACAGAGTAAAGGCCTACGTCCGTCTGAAGACGGAAGAGCCTTAATAACAATAGGTTCCGGATATTTATTAGGAGCCTGGTTCTTAGCTAAAAAACCCACATTAGTAGTGAAGGTGATAGTGTTCCCAACACTACGATAGTGAGAATCATCCACCGACAGTGCATGAAGCTCACTGACTCTTCTAGCAGAAGAGAAAGCTAAGAGAAAAGCTGTCTTATAAGATAAGAATTTGAAATCTACTGTCCCAAGAGGTTCAAATGGCTTTTCCTTCAATTTAAGAAGAACCCAAGCTAAATTCCACTTAGGAATTAATCTAAGAGTTCTGGGTCTATTTATCGAAAAGTTTCTAACCAACTTAGATAAAGAGACATTAGATCCAATTTGTAAACTATCATGATGTGCATAGGTATCAGATAACATAGATCTATAACCCTTTATAGTAACAGGCTGCAGTTTGATTTCGTCAAACAAGTATACTAGAAAGTTTGCAATGTCTGGTATAGAGGGATCGAATATATCTACAGAATGATCCCTACACCAACGACGAAAAACCTTCCACTTAGCCGCATAGTTTAGGGAAGAGGAGGTCCTCCTACAGTTAGAAATCACGTCCACTGCTCGTCCTGTAAAGTGTTTGCCATGCAAGAAGGACCGCACAACGGAAAAACGTGAAAGTTGAGACCTTGCGGGTTGTGATGGAGTTGGCGCGATTTCCCCTGCGAAAGAAGATCCTCCCGTGGAGGAAGCTTTCACGGTAGGTCCCACAACAGACACCTGAGTAGATTTATCCACGGTCTCTGTGGCGACAGAGATGCTACCAACAGAATCTTGCATTGAGATTGTTTTATCTTTAGCAATACTTGTTGAATTAACGGCGCTGGAGGATACGCATATCCTATCATTCCGTCCCAAGGGATCGACAGAGCGTCTACTGCAAATGCTCTTGGATCCGGACACGGAGACACATACATCTGCAACTGATTGTTGAGATGTGTCGCAAATAAGTCTATCATTGGCCGTTCCCATTGGTAGCAAATCTGATTGAATACTTGTTTGTTGAGAGTCCACTCCGACGGCAACAAGCAACCCTTTCGTGAAAGAGAGCCTGCTAGCACATTCAGACGACCCGGTATGTGACGGACCGAAAGAAGAACGTGATGTTCTAGCGCAAACAGAAGGATTCTTTCCGTTAGATTGAACAACGGAACTGAATGAGTGCCTCCCTGATTCCGTATATACGCCACTACTGTCGTATTGTCGGATAGGATTTGGACATGAGCATTGTGAATAATGTCCATCCAGTGACGTAACGCAAGCCAAATTGACATCATTTCCTTGATGTTTATGTGCTTGCACAGGAATTGCGGATCCCAAAGACCCTGGCATCTCGAATCCGTTGGGATTAATGATGCACCCCAACCTGTTTGACTGGCATCCGTCATAATGGTAAAACTTGGATCTGGCAACTGCAGCGGATCTCCCTGAGTTAACCACTGAATGTTTGCCCAAGTCTGAATCTCTTGTTTCACTTGATCTGACAAGAGAACGTCTACATCGAGCGAATGAATTTTCACACTCCAATTCTGAGTCAAGAAAATTTGAAGAGGACATGTGCGTAACCGCCCCATCGGAATGAGATCCGCGGCGGCTCAGCACAGACCTATCAGTCTCATAAATTCTCTCGCCGTGACTTTGTCTGCGAGCAGACAATAGCGAGCGTAACAACTGACTAATTTCGCTCTGGTTAACGGCAGACGAACGAGATTGTTGTGCGTCTCGAAGCTCATTCCCAGATGAGTGAATGACTTGGACGGCACCAGATCCGACTTCTCCTCATTTACTATAAAACCGAGACGTCGGAGCAATAGAAGAAGATTCTGAACATTGTTCTGAAGCGTTAACTCGTTGCCGTACCTCTGAAGAATGTCGTCCAGGTAGGCCGACGTTACCGCAGACGAATGAGCTCGGAAATAGATCATTACCGAGTTCATTACCCGAGTGAAAGCCCAGGGTGCTAGATTCAATCCGAAGCACATCGCCCGGAATTGATACACCACTCCTAGGACTGCGAAGCGTAGGTACTTTCGGAATGTCGGATGTACCATGACGTGAAAGTACGCATCTTTGAGATCTATGCTCGTTGCATAATCGTTCACCCGAATACTCGCTCTGACCGACCGAATCGTCTCCATATAAAACTTCGGAGCGACGATCAGCTTGTTTATCCAGCTCAAATCTATGACTGGACGGAACGAGCCGTCTGGTTTCGGAACCAGAAACAGATGGCTGTAGAATCCCGGAGATTCCTGGTTTTCTACGACCTCTACTGCGTTCTTCATTAAAAGAGACTGCACCTCTGATAACAGAGCATCTCTTTTCTGCGGATTTGACAGAAGATGAGTCTACTTTGGACTTCGAGTTAATGGAGGCTTTCGTTTGAAGGATATCTTTAGACCTTCCGAAGTCACTCCTCTCACCCAAGGGTCGTCCGTAATCGACGCCCATTCTTGTGAAAAGCTCGACAACCTTCCGCCAACCGGTACGTGATAGAGGTTTAAGCCATCACCTCCTGGACCTGCGAGGCCTGCGGTAGGAGAAACCACGTCCTCCACGGCCCACACTTCGCCCCGTCGAACTCGGGGCGTCCGACCGATTGTCCCGGCCTGAAGGACGTCCCGAACGAGAGTCGCTACCCTGACGGTCTCTCGAATAAGACCAAGAGGACGCACCGGAACCTCTATAGGAACCTCTCTTGGGCGCATTAGACCCAGAAGTGCCTGTCTTATTCTTGTCTGCTGTATCCGACTTCTTAGGAGCAGATTTGAACAACAGAGAATCCTTAGCTTTCTTTGTAATTTTATCATAAATAGCAGAAAGCTTGCCGTCAAAGAGAAGTTCTCCTGAGATCGAAGCGACTCTAAGAGAGTTCTTCACCTTAGTATCCACTAGTGTGGATGTAGCTAGGGCTGCGTCACGTCTAACCAACTCCAGATTTGCCACTGAAAGGGCGGAGTTACACGTGGACTAAGCTACTGCCCTTGAAAGAAGTCTTAAAGAGGATTGTATATCCTGAAACTCTTTCCCTTGAAGGCGCAGTGATAATGCCTTAGTAAGGTGATCTGCGTAAGATAAGGCATCTAAATTGGCTCTGTTAGACGCAATAGCTGTTTCCAACACCGCGGTTGGAATAGAAGCCGACAACGGTAATGATAGCTCTAAGTCTTCCGCCTCGTCATCCATACGCAGAGGAACTCTCGGTATACCCTGTCCTGCCGTATCAAATTTATTCCTTGCATTAATGAAAGGCAGGTTGAGAGTATTAGCGGACAAGAAACCTGCTTTCCCCATCTTGGAAGCAAGTTTAAATATAGCGTCGTTCAATAATTCAAATGTTCTTGCAACATTATTGGACTGCGACGGGAACCCGGGAGCGATGTCCCTGAACCGCTCAAAAAATTCAGAGTCCAATGACGCTATAATCCTCTTGTCCGGAACTGCAGCAGTCTGGCCCGACAGAACAACTTGAGGGAGAAAGTGCCGGATGAAGTCCACGGCAGCTTTATGTTGTTCCGAAAGGGATAACTCCAAGTCATCCGTATCCCTTTCACCATCCGGTCGGACCTCATGATGCTCCCGGTCGTCCGCCCCCGATGCTTCGGCGGAGCGTACCGACCCAGCATCGTCGGATAATTCTCGATCCGACACCGTTTCTGTCGGCTGCTGGGATGCTGCGATAAGCTGTGCTATCTGCACAAGAATGTCCGGCGTCGAGACCTGCAGAGGCGCAGTCTTTCGCTGCTTCGCCGAGGGCAGCTCCACATCAGATGGCTCCCGCATACTTTTCCTATGCGAACGTCTGGAGTCCATCGGTCTCGAATCCCTGGCTGCCGGATGGTGTGACCTGATCGCCGAAGAATCCTTGATCGGCGAAGCTGGCAATATATCGGCGGCCACGCAGCCAAGGTGCGGTCGTGTGCGCTGATGAGAAGAGGAAGCCTTAACAGTCTCCGCGGACTGCTTATACAACGGAGCGTCCCGAGCGACGGACGTATGCTCCGCTAAAGACACATTCTGTACCACAACATCTGGTCCCAGATGTTGTTGTACGAAAGAGGGGCCTCTCTCGCTCGTGGCCCGGCTGGACCTGGACGAGCTAGGAACCGGACTCAAAGGCTTCCTCCGTTCTCGCTTACTATCCGCCGTCACTGGGTGTGCATTCTATTATGTTTATAGTGCTCGCATCACCCAAAATTTCCTCCTGGACCGCATCGGACGAACCCGGCTGCCGAACCATTCGGTGAATGGACGCTACACCGGGCGAGCTAGCGGACGACATTTGTCTAATCTCCATGAGCACTTTTGCCGCTAGCTCTGAATTCATTTGTGACGACGGATGCACACTTGTAGAAGATAACATGGAAACATCACCCTGTTCTTGTTCCTCTGAAATAGAAACTGAGAGAGTAGAGTGACCTGGCGGAGAAAGAGCCGGCATAGCCCTTTCTCCAGAAACAACATATCGTGACACACGTTTCCAATGTTTCTCATCCCAATATTCACATATAGGACAGGGATTAATGCGAGAACACTGACTACAATTAATACAATGATCATGAAAGTCAGAGGAAGATTTCTTCCTATTACAATTTGAACAAAGTCCCTTCATTGTGAAAGAACAACAACAAGTCCTAGTTACTCGCAAAAACCCCTGACACAAAGATACATAATAACATGATCCATTAATAAATGAAAAAACAATTACATATCAAAATAATTTTGAAAAAATATTTTTTCAGCGAAGCCCAAGTTGCTGAAAAGTAACGTTGAGCCCCGATGGATCCGATGGCAAAGTGTGGTCAAAAATTTTAAATTTATATTAAATAATTAATGAGACACTTACGGATAATATAAATGTAACTTATAATGATATAAACTACAGCAAAGGCAAACAGCCCCCCTCAAAAAAGGCTGTTGCCAATGAAAACAAACAGTGTAAAACACCAGAAAACATGACCCCAGGCACTGAAAAAACTGGCCTGGAATCAGTCATCAAATTACACTCTATCTGATGCAAAACAGAGACTCCCAGGGGAGAATCTGCAGAACATCAGATGGAAGATGCAGAACACAAACGTTATACACCCATGGGTGAAAACGTAACTATGGGGAAAACAACAGAAAACATTCTGTAACCAAGCAACTCTCCCAGGAAATTTTAGAAATGAACTTTCTCAAAAATATGCCAAAAGCATGGGAGAATTGCAAGGGGGGACTTTAGAAGGCTAGGGGAGAGGAAACACTGAATAAGCAGTGCAACATTTAGCAAGAATGACAACAAGAGGCCCATGCCTCGAAAATAGGCAACTTAACATAATTTCATCAAAAAATTTTAAGTACAGCCCTGATTATTTTTTGTCACTTCTTTTTCCTCTCCTCCTTCTATCCTCCTTAGAATCACATTTTCTCCAAAAATTACGTGTCTGGCATCCTTTAAACTGAGATTTACAAGCACAAAGATCAGTGAGATGTTGACTGATGAAGGGCCAAACAGAGAATGATAATTGGCGCCAATTTCGGGACGTCTGCGTCACTGCGCATGCGCAGTAGAGGCGTAGTATGGAGGTCCTTTAGGACATGATTTCTTTTTGTTTTGGATGCAAATTTTGGGGATTGGGGGGCAAAATTTGTGTTTGGCCCTGGTTTTGTTAGAGTTAGCACCAGCTAAGTCTGGGTCATTGGTACAGTATAAAAATATAATTGTGAAGGCATTTTGCCACTTGACTTCAGTAATTGCTAGCATTTTTTCTACAAATTTAATAATGGTGTTGACACTATTATGAGGCAGGTGAGGTTAGGGTATTGAGTAAACTTCTGTCAACTGAATAAACAAGAGGTGTGACTGTCCCAGATGGGCCTGTTCATACCACCCCCCCCCCCCTCCACGACTATTCTAAGATGAAAAGGGGGATAACTCTGGCCAAAAAGTCTGATCAAAACTATAATCACAGGTGCACTGGTTCCCAAGGTATTGAACATCCATACCAAGTTTCAAAGGAAGTGATCCATGAACATCTGAGAAAATCTCCAGACAAAACTCAGGCATTCTAAGACAAAAAGGGGCATAACTATAGCAAAAAAAGTCCAAGCGAAACTACAACCACAGGTTCCCATGGTAGTGAACATTCATACCAAGTTTCAAAGGAATCGACCCATGAACAACTGAGAAAATCTGCGGACTAAATTCAGGCATTCTAAGACAAAAAGGCGCATAACTCTGGCAAAAAGGTCAGATCAAAACTACAACCACAGGTGCACAGGTTCCCATGGTAGTGAACATTCATACCAAGTTTCAAAGGAATCAACCCATAAACATCTAAGAAAATCTCTGGACAAAATTCAGGCATTCTAAGATGAAAAGAGCATAACAGGCAAATAAAAGTCCAATCAAAACTTTAATCGTAGGTGCACAGGTTCCCATGGTAGTGTGCATCGATACCACAAATTTCAAAGGAATCGACCCATAAACATCTGAGAAAATCTCCAGACAAAAATGAAAAAATTTATAGTAATTTATATATTCTTTATACTTACCAATGACCCAGACTTAGCTGGTGATAACTCTTAAAAATTCAGGGCCAAACACAAATTTTGCCCCCCAATCCCCCAAAATTTGCATCCAAATCAAAAAAATCAATGTCCTATATGGTCCTCCATACTTTTGTCCACTACGCATGTGCAGTGTCAAGGAAATACCAAAATTGGCGCCAAATCTTCATTGTTTCAACCAGTGCCTGGTAAATGTTATATAATCAGCGGGGAGGTATGAGTTCCCAACTTATGGGAGGGCCATCCCCATCTGGGTCATTGGTAAGTATAAAAAATATATAAATTACTATAAATTTTTTCATATTTTTATACTGTACCAATGACACAGACTTAGGTGAACAGAAAACAGGCTGCAGGGCCTAGGACATAAAGGAAAATCCAATAGGCTCAATTACATATAAACAGAATTATCCCCTCAAGGAGAAAAGGAAAAACAGGATTTACATATATCTTTCTTGTTTATACAAAAAAAGAAAGACATATAACCAATCCGTAATTGAGCACAATAACATCAATGATCTCTATTAACATCCAGTATAACCCATTATACTAATTTTTTTAAAGGAAAGCCAATAAATAAAGATAGTCCAGAGAATGAGACTCTTTATACTCATTTAAAAGTGTCTGAGGATTGTATATTAACACTCGTATGACACGTGACATATACAAATGCTTCACACCGAGCTACACTTTAAAAATATTACATAAATGAGATAAACATTAGCTTTACACTTTAAAACCATCCCAGCACCGATTCAGAATTACCGACTCCAGAGGAGGTATTCCCTTGCTTTTCACTATAAAGCAGGTGATATAAGGGAACACCATCCCCCATTCTTAGCCAAAAATCCCGAATTGGTAGTCAAAGTAATAGTATTACCAACACTACGATGGTGAGAATCAACAACAGATAGAGCATGAAGCTCACTAACTCTTCTAGCAGAAGAGAAGGCTAAGAGAAAAGCTGTCTTATAAGATAAGTATTTGAAGTCTACCGTATCAAGGGTTCAAATGACATTTCTTTTAGCTTCAGAAGAACCCAAGCTAAATTCCACTTAGGAATTAACCTAAGGGTTGTAGGTCTATTTATCGAAAAGTTTTTAACTAACTTTGATAAAGAGACATTAGATCCAATTTGTAAGCTATCATGATGAGCATAAGTATCCGATAACATAGACCTATAACCCTTAATAGTTATTGGCTGCAGTTTGATCTCATCAAACAAGTAGACCAAAAAATTAGCAATGTCTGGAATGGAGGGATCATAAATATCAATAGAAGGATCCCTACACCAACGAAAGAAAACCTTCCACTTAGCAGCATAATTTAGCGAAGAGGAGGTCCTCCTACAGTTAGAAATTGCGTCCACTGCTCGTCCTGTAAATTGCTTGCTGTGCAAGAAGGACCGCACAACGGAAATACGTGAAGGTTGAAACCTTGCAGGTTGTGATGCAGTGTGCGCGATTTCCCCTGCAAAAGAAGGTCCTCCCACGGAGGAAGCTTCTGAGGAATGTCCCATAACAGACACCTGAGTAGATTTATCCATGGTCTGTGGGGTGACAGAGATGCTACCAACAGAATCTTGCAGTGAGATTGCTTGATTTTTAGCAATATCCGTTGAATCAACAGAGCTGGAGGATACGCATATCCTATCATTCAGTCCCAAGAGATCGAGAGAGTGTCTACTGCGAACACTCGAGGATCTGGGCATGACGACACATATGTCTGCAACTGGTTGTTGAGATGCATCGCAAACAAGTCTATCATCGGACGATCCCATTGGTAGCAGATCTGATTGAATACTCGTTTGTTGAGAGTCCATTCCGAGAAAGGGAGTCCACTAGAATGTTCAGACGACCTGGAATATGACGGACCGATAGAAGAAACTGATGCTCTAGGACAAACAGAAGGATTCTTTCTGTTAAGTTGAACAACGGCATGGAATGAGTGCCTCCCTGGTTCCGAACATACGCTACTACTGTCGAATTGTCGGACAGTATTTGAACATGTGAATTCTGAATAATGTTCATCCAATGATGTAGCGCAAGCCAAATTGATAACATCTCTTTGATATGTATGTGCTTGCTCAGGAATTGCGGATCCCAAAGACCCTGGCACCTTGAATCTGTTGGGCTCAGAGCCGCGTCCCAACCTGTTTGACTCGCATCTGTCATAATCGTAAAAATCGGATCCGGTAGTTGCCGTGGAACTCCCTCAGTTAACCACTGAATATCTGCCCAAGTCTGAATCTCTTGTTTTACTTGGTTCGACAAGACGATGTTCGTTTCGAGCGAATGAATCTTCACACTCCAATTCTGAGTAAAAAATATCTGGAGTGGACGAGTACGTAAGTGCCCCATTGGAATAAGGTCCGCGGCGGCCCCTGCACAAACCTAACAGTCACATAAATTCTTTCGCTGTTACTACATCTGAGTGTAGACAAAAGCGAGAGTAACAGCTGACTAATTTCGCTCTGGGTAACGGCAGATGAACCAGATTGTTGTACGTCATTCCCAAGTGAATAAACGACTTGGACGGAACTAGATCCGACTTCTTTTCGTTTACTATGAAACCGAGACGTTGGAGCAATTGAAGCAGCCTCTGAACATCGTTCTGAAGTGTTAATCTGTCGCCGTACCTCTGAAGAATGTCGTCCAAGTAGGCTGACGTTACCGCAGATAAATGAGCTCGGAAATGAGTCATTACAGAGTTCATTATTTGAGTGAAGGCCCAGGGCGCTGGATTCAGTCCAAAGCACATTGCTCAGCAGCGAAGCGAAGGTACTTTCTGAATGCCGGATGTACCATGACGTGAAAGTACGCATCCTTGAGATCTATGCTCGCAGCATAGTCATTCACTCGAATGCTCGCTCTCACCAATCGAATGGTCTCCATATAAAATTTCGGAGCCACGATCAGCTTGTTTATCCAGCTTAGATCTATAACTGGATGGAACAAGCTGTCTGGTTTTGGTACCAGGAACAGGTGACTGTAAAAACCGGGAGATTCCTGGTTTTCTACGACCTCTATTGCATTCTTCTCCAGAAGAGATTGCACCTCTGACAGAAGCGAATCTCTCTTCTGAAGGTTTGACGGAAGCTGAGTCCATCATGGACTTCGTGTTAACGGAGGTTTTTCTCTGAAGGACAGTTTTAGACCTTCCGAAATAACTTCCTGAACCTATCAGTTGTCCGTAATTGACAACCAGTTGGTTAAGAATCTCGACAGCCTTCCGCCTACTGGAGTGCAATAGAGGTTCTGACCTTCACCTCCTGGAACTTCTCTTGGACGTACTCACCCCAGAAGTCCCTGACTTGCTCCTCTCTGCTGAGTCCGTTTTTTACGAAACGGACTTAAAGAGCAGAGAGTCCGAAGCTTTCTTGGTAATCTGATCGTAGATTAGTGAAAGCTTACCATCGAAGAGAAGTTCTCCTGAAACCAGAGCGACTCGAAGAGAGTTTTTCACCTTACAATCCACCCTAGTGGATGAAGCCAGGGCAGCATCACATCTGACTAACTCCAAATTTGCCACTGAAAGGGCGGAGTTATACGTGGAATATGCGATTGCCCTCGAAAGAACTCTCAAGGAAGTTTGAACATCCTGGATTTCTTTACCATTGAGATGTTGTGATAATGCTCTGGTAAAGTGATTTGCATATGATAAGGCATCTAAACTGGCTCTGTTAGACGAGATTATCATCTCCAACGTACTGGAGAGAATCGACATAGATGCTGGCAATGACAACTCCAAGTCTTCTGCCTGGTCGTCTAAACGCAGAGGAACACTCGGAACGCCCTGTCCTGCCATTTCAAATTTATTTCTACTGTTGATGAATGGCAGATGTAGAGCCTGTTGCGATAAGAAACTGGATCTGCCAGTCTTAGAGGCTAGCCTAAAAATAGCATCATTCAGCAATTCAAACGTCTGTGAGACATTTCTGGACTGGGCCAGAAACTCAGGCGCGACATCCTTAGACCGGCCGAAGAAATCTGTGTCCAGTGACGCTATCAGTCTCTTATCTGGTATCGCAGCTCTTTGGTCCGGAGGAACAACTTCTGGAAGGTGTTGCCGGATGAAATCTACAGCCACCTTATGTTGTTCTAGAAGGGAAAAATCCACCTCCGCAGATTCCCTTTCACCATCCGACTGGACCAAATGTGAATCTCGATCGTACCTATGTGACATTGCAGGGGAGCGTACCGACCCAGCTTCCTCAGACAGTTCCTGATCTGAAAGAGTTTCCGAAGGCTGCTGGAATGCTGTGATGAGTTGCGATGACAAGTCCGTCATGGAGGCCTGTGGAGCTGCGGTCTTACATTGTTTAGCTGCTGGAAGTTCCTGGGATGGTGCCTCTTGCATAATTCTTTTATGCGAACGTCCCGACTGGTAAGGCCTCGTGTCCTTGGTTACCGGATGGAGTGACCTGGTCAACGTGGAATCCTTGGTCGGCGAAGAAGGCTGGATATCTGAGGTCACGTAGCCAAGATGCAGTCGTGTGTGCTGGCGTGTGGAAGAGGAAGCCAATAGACTAGCTGTCCCCCGCTGTCTATGCGACGGAGCATCCTGAGCAGGACGAGTGGACGTATGCTCCGACTGTTGAACGTTATGTACGACAACATCTGGCCCCAGATGTTGTTGTAAGAGAGAGGGGTCTCTCTCGCTCGCGGTCCATGTAGACCTGAACAAGCTAGCTACCAGACTGACTGGCTTCCTCTGATCCATCCTCCGATCTGTCGTCGCCGGGTGTGCGTGATCCGAGACTGTAGTGCTCGCAACACCCCTTCTCCACTCCTGGACTGCAACGGATGAACCCTCGTCACATCACCCACTCTAGGAGTGATAGCTTCGCCGGGTGAGCTAGCTGGCAACAAGGTCGTCAATCCTACTAGAATCTAGGCACTTGTCAAATTTCCTTGAGCACTTTTGCCACTAGATTGCGACGACAGCCGCACACTTCCTGAAGACATCACAGAAACATCACCCTGTTCTTGTTCCTCTGAAAAACTAGAGTGACCCTGTGGCGAGAGGACCGGCATGGATCTCTCACCACTAACAATATACCGTAACACACGTCTCCAACGTTTGTCATCCCAATTGGCACACACTGAGCAAGAATTAGTGTGAGTACAGTGACTACAGCCAATACAATGAGCATGAGAATCAGAGGAAGACTTCCTCGATTTACAATTTGAACAATATTCTTTCATATTAAATAGCCGTAGTACTCACACTAACCCTTGAAAATACAAAGATACATAATAATAATATAATCCATTACAAAAATTTCAAAAAATAATTCGAAAGAAAAAAGCTTCGAAAAAATTTTGACATGAGCCCAAGTTCCCAAAGGGAACGATGAGCCCAAATGGATCCCAAAAAAGCCTAAGAGTGGACAAAAATTTTAAAACATTTCTAAAAATTAATGTTACACTTACGGACAATATTAATGTATCTGGCTATATAATGAACCTTACAGAAGACAAGGAATCACTGACAGAAGTAACCGTTGTCAACGTAAACAATAGTCAATAAAAACCGGAAACAAGACTTCAGGCACTGAAAAACATGGCCCGAAATCAGTAACCAATTTAAAACACTATCCGATGTAAAACAGAATCTTCCAGAGTACATCGGATGGTAGATGCATGACCAAAATGCCTAAACACCCCTAGGGTGAGGACGTAACCATGGGGATAACAGAATAAACATTCTGTAACTATGCTAAAACTCCCAAGAAATTTCAATAAAAAAATTTCAAAAATTATACCAAAAGCATGGGAGATTAGCAAGGGGGGTATCAAGGAAAGGGAGAGAGGAAACACTGAACAAACAGTAGAGATTTCATAGCAAGAATGAAAACATCAGGACCCTGCACGAAATTAGGGAACATGAAATAATTTTTCATAAAAATTATAAGTTACAGCCCTGAACACATCCTTCCACTGTTTCTTCCTCTCATCCTCTTATTTCATCCTTGGATCCATTTCCTTCATGATTTTGTGTCTGGCATTTTAACTGAGATTATAAGCACTAGGGCTGGGCGGTTTATTGGTTCGGTTCGTTTTTTTTTTTAAACCGAAATCAAACCGCCGCCTTAACAAAAAACCGCGACTTTCGGTTTCAACAAATTTCCCAGAATTGGTTAAGTTTATGACCACTCATCCGCACGCCAAAGGCTTAAATGTCGGGCAAAGGTAAATGCTGTGCCATTTATGCTTACTTCGAGAGGACTGACAACAAATCCCCCCTCTCTCCCCCCACAAATAGTGGTAGCAAATTTCTTGTATCTTAAACAATATCTACAGAACCACCAGCAGATGGAATATGAAAAATTAAAAAGTCTTACGTAAAAATCCACACGTGCAATTCAAGAAACGTTAAGTAAATTTAATGAACCGGGCACATTCGACCAAAGAGGTATTGCAAGTTACCTGACAATATATGGTGTAAAAGTATTATAAATTACCTTTGACCCAAAATCATCTGCGCACGGCACGTTGTAAAGCAGATTGGAGGTAAACATAAAATTTATTGAGTTTTAAAACCTCAAAGTTCACACGGGAAAAATGACGAGTAAATTATGTTAATTAACCGACTACTGGCACGTTCTCTGAAGTCACATGCTCATAGATAACGCTGCGCATTGGCAGTTATGTTTTTTGTCAACAATAAAATGGTTAAATTAAAATAGAACACATCCTATTAAATGGATGGCAGGTAACTATTGAAAGTTTTTTTAAACTTATTGGGAATTGTTTGTAACTTACTTTAAGGAATCGCGCAGTACTGCAGGTCTGTCAGGTACACACGCTGCATTCCCAATACGAAGATGTTATTATCAACATGTGTCATGACCATGTGTATTTTGTAAACACAGCAAATCCCAAGATGCAATATTGCAAACTTTCTTTCAAATCCCATTATGCAGCAGTCTCCCTTCAAAAATATCAATCGCCTGTCTTGACTAAGATAAAATCAACGAAGGGATCAGCCAAGAGGGCAAAGTAAAGTTGGTAATATCTTCGCCTTGGCACTGCCCATTTCGCCCAATTTCTATGTTTGGGCAGAATCAAAGTACAAAACGAACCTCTACAGTCGAAATTAGGAGAGATATTGTGAAAGCATTGGAGAGAGTTACTAATAAAAGTGATTCGTATATCACGACTTACTTCAACAATAGTTATCAAAATCAGAAGAAATATGATTTGTGTTCCTCTTATTCCACTGTCATTTGAAGCAGGAACCATCAAGAAACACGGGGCACGTCTATTTTCAAGCGATGTGATAATTACCGAAATAAGCACAACAATTGCACATTAGCCACCAAAACCAGAGTGAGAGCTTAGCGACTCCATAAAAAATAAGGAAATGTTGATTTTTGCTAAAATGTAGCTTTTCTTGTGAATTTCTGCATCTTGTCTTGACAAGGTCCCAAACCTCACTGACAGAACAAGGCAGCTCCCACCAGTGGTGAGACCACTACTTCCTTGACACTGCACATGTGCAGTGGACAAAAGTATGGAGGACCATATAGGACATTGATTTTTTGGATTTGGATGCAAATTTTGGGGATTGGGGGGGCAAAATTTGTGTTTGGTCCTGAATTTTTAAGAGTTAGCACCAGCTAAGTCTGGGTCATTGGTACAGTATAAAAATATTCAGGTATTCTAAGATGAAAAGGGACATAACTCTTGTAAAAATAGTCTGACCAGAACTATGATCACAGATGAACAGGTTCCCATCATGGCAAACATTCTTACCAAATGGACAGACGTACCTAAAATCAGGGTTTAAGTGGCTGAAACATTTGAGAATTTAAAATGCATGGACAACCACTAAAAACTCTTCGAACCCTAACTCTTTCAGCTTACAGATCCTAACCCTAACCCTTGCCCTTACCCTAATTATAATATAAAATCACTGAAAATACAATATCTACTTTTTGTAATTTAGTAGCCACATAAACCATTTTAGCCATATAACCCACATTTTTAGACATATAAACAACAATTGTTAGTTCAAATTTTATGTAGCTTGTCACATAAATCAGACTACACGTAACAGTGCTGTGTACCAACAACTAGGCACATGAACCTGATTTGGTGGTGTGCCTAGATAGATGGACAGACGGACAAGGTGATACCAGTATACCTCCAACTTCCCCCCTCCCCCCACAACACGTTCTGCTGGAAGTGGGGTATAAAAACCTTGTTATATGTCAAGAAATTACCCCAACAATCACCAAAATCCCATTGTTTACTGACCTGTATGGCATCAGTGCATCCAACACAGGCATTTAATCTATTATATCTTGTTTGTCAGAACTCCATGAGTTCTGTCAAACAAGATATATTAAAATAAATTCTCAGTTTTCTCTAGAATACAGGAAAGGTACCAAATCCCTGTTAATTCGATATTCCTGTTAACTGAATAATTTTCACTGGCCAAGTGGCAGTTAAATTAACAAGGTTCTACTGAATGTCATACTGAATCACCAGATGAAATTTTGTGTCAAACATTTACCTAACAAATCGGTCACATCCGTCCATGAAATCTGCAAATTGAGCAGCTGAAAAAAAAATTTCCAAACAAAATTTCAACAAAACCATATCATGTGTCCCCCTGATTGAAATGAGCTCATTCCAATAAGGGGTTATATGATATGGTTGTGTTGAAATGTTTTGAAAAATTTGTAAAAACAATAATTAAAATGAAAAATTTGATATCCTGTGCATTGGATAAAGGGTTAATCAGGGCATAGCATAGGATTTGTGGACATAAAAGTTTCTTTAGAGCTATGCATCTTGTGGAACCACAAATGGGTGGAGTAACTTGGAATGATTTTCAAAAGAACAAACCTACATGTACATTCAGTCACAATAAAGAACATACAAGTACATACCAAGCTGGTGAAAATCAGACAATGGATTTTGAGTAGTAATTTGAAGCAAAGAAGGATGACAGCAATGATGGATGAATGGCAAAGAGGGATCAGTTAAGTTCCCAATTCAGTAACCCTCGAACGATCATTTAGGTTACATGCATTACGTCAATTGTAAAGCTTGTGAATGAAATAAAGGTTACGACAAAGCAGTGCAACATAACTTGATTGAATTGCTAAGTTTGCATAGTTTTGCCAGAAAGACCTTACAATCCTGTGGGCCTATCTAGACTCAAAGATTGAGTATTGCATCCACATATGAATAGAATGGCATGATGTTTCCATTTTGAAAGAATTTCTACCAAAATAAAGTGCAACCACTAACGCACGATCTCGCTTTGGCGAGATCGTGTGTTAGTTGTTGCTATTTATTTTGGTGGAATCTCTGTTAAGACTTAAAAAAGCATGACTGCCATAGTGAAAACAGAGAAGACTGAAAAACATCACATCATCTTTTTCCTGTGGGTTTCCACGAGGCTATATAGAGTAAACTGCTAACGGGTTATAATATAAACCATTTATTTCCAGGCCTGGGGGTCTCATTTAGGGAATTCCAGTGCACAAGAACATATTTCTTCCAATTCTTCAACTGGATGTATAATATTAGTAACACAGTGTTTCAGCAGGGTGTATGGGACTGTACTGCCCTTCTGAGATCTGTATTTTCTGATCTTGAAGCTGAAAGCCGAAGGAAATATGAATCTCAGAATAGTAGTACAGTCCCATACACCCTGCTGAAACAACATGTGATGAATTTATTATTCTACCCCTCCAGTGTGTTGAGTATCGTTTTATTATATAATCCCCAAACGGTATTACAGTGACAAAAACCAGGATAAAAGTAATAATTAGAGAAACTGAAAGAAACATATCTTTCTTTATTATTGAACAAGAATGATTTGGAGTTATTTCCATCTTATTGAACTCAAACATTTGGGAGACTTCAATTCAAGGACATTGGGAAATGATGCATTGTTATTATTGTGGGACACAAGTTGACTTTATAAGTGTTTTATTTCGATACAGTTGTAGATTGTGTGTCTTAGAGAATCGGGGACACTATATTCAAATTTGTACAAGTGCTTTAATAAGTTTCAATGAAGAGACAATTCATATAACGAGATAGGTTGTATGTTTCTTGAAAACCACAATGGATCTCTAGTGTAGAAACACCACATTAGAATCTCCCTTCTTGACAATAAAATCAGACATTGAGGGGGTATGTACATGTTTTATTTAAAGTTTTCAAAATATTCTCAGGAAACAATATTGTTCTCATTTTGTTTGTGTGTCTGAATGTTTATTTTTACTGATGAAAATCTTTGAGACGATGGATGGTACTGAAATTTCAAGTTCGGTTAAGGCATCAGTATTTTTAGAATGATTCACCTTGGTATCAGTACGATATTCGGTGTCAGCAACATGCATGTACTAACACCAATACAAATATCAAATGGGATTTGGGGTATACAGCCCATTTAGAGTTTCTCCTTTCACAGCAGACAATGCTGCCGTATTATCAAACTGTTGGAAGTAACACAGGCACTAGTCAGGTCATTTGATGTAACAAAAGCACTGAGAGAAAATACTCCCTTTTCTCTCATCATTTTTGTTACATCAAATGACCGGTGGTGAATGCCTTTAGAAACACGCAGTCAATGGGCTCATCTTGTGAAGTTTGCACTTTGTTCTGATGTCATTTTATTTTTTAACTAATGTCGTTAATATTTTTCAATACTGATATTTCGGCACTTTGAGATTCCCTCAGTATGGTAAATCGATACTGACTCAGTACTGATGTTGAACCATTTTTACAGTATGCCTCCCATCTCTAGTCTGTACACATGTTTTAGCTGTCAAGTGATATTCTCATACACCCCAATGAACGTTGTACACCCCATTGGAGTTAAATGTACTGTACTGGATGCACTGGTTACTGACCAATCAGGAAGCTTGAATAATTTTCAAAAGGTAATAAAATTGTATATAGGAACTTACAGAATACTTATAATCCCTACTAATCAGACATAAACACTTCTCCATAATAAACTCTCCCTGTAAATGAAAAAAAATATTAGTCAGCACAATGGAAAAGCTATCTTTTCACAAGTAGGTCTACATACAAATTGGGTGAATGATCGTTTTGTTTGCACATGAAAAAAGGAAATTATTTCTTGTTCACTTGAAGTACTGGACTTCAGTGCAATCTAATAAAGAACGAGATCACTTTTGGCTTGAAGAAAATTCTGATTTTGCCAAATGGTCAAATTTTTTAGTCAAATTAGTGACTTTCAGAAAAACTGTTGCCCTGCAAAATGCCCTCTAGCTTCACACCTGTGTTCTATTCAGTTTAGAGCTGCACAATATTCAGATTTGAATACCGGTGATGATATAAAAAAAATATCACGATATACCTGTATATCGTCAAAAATTTGTTCAAAGTTGAGAAGGTAGTAAGATATCACGATGACAAGTTTACAGCAGACAAAAGTACTACTGTCTTGTATCATTGTTTCTCATTAAGCTGCCAACAAGCAACTAACAAAGAGTAGCTATAATAGCAGTAAAAAAGCTCAGTGATAAATAAGTTACTAGAACTGAAACGGTTAAAGGATTTTCTTGATCGATTAATCACATGGATTAACCTTGGTTACCGATTAATCACTTGTCCTAATAGGTAGCTGAAAAACTGCCGTACCATTGTTGATTTACAGAAATAGCCCTTTACCCAACGTAACGGTAAAAGCCGACCAGCATTATATACAAAAATCTCCAGTTAAATTTTATTGTTTTCACTTTTTTCTCAAAAACATAGCTTCATTGAGCTCGTTCCAATGAGGGGTCATAAGCAATGTGTTTGAGACCAAAATTGAAAATTTTAGTAATTCAAGAATTTATTTTGCAAAGTACATCGTCTGCTACCCGCACTGGGGAAAGAGTTAAGAATGACAATTTCCTGCTACTGATACAGTATAATGATAATGCAAGTGAACAAGTATGTCAGCACATAAATTGCACGCTTTACTCTGTCTCATATAATTGATGTGAGTCAGTGTGACAATGTTTGCCTGTTTTGGAGCAAGTTTGCTCCTTTGTTAACCCATATAATATAGTAGTTCGAAAGTAATGGTTATTCAATCAATTACTTTTTGGTCGATCAAGACGTTGATCACTGGTTAATCGATTACATGTAATTGGTTAACCGTTTCAACACTATAAGTTACTCACATCAACCGACAGTGTTTTTACAGCAGTTTAATGGACAATGTGGATTTGCTGTGTATCAAACTTTCTGTATGATGAAAGCTGTTAAAACAAATGCTTGGGAGAATATTGCCTGATATGAGAACATTTCCGGTACAGGGTATGAAGTTTACTGATAAAAACAAACAAACTAATCTCCCCCACAATTCTATTTGTCGATACATGGCATAGTTCAAAGTTCAGAAGCTGAAGTCATGTAATATGTCTTTGTTCATCATTTGTTCGAGAAGCGAAAAAAAAACCTTCCTGTTTCTCTGATCAGATGTGATTAAATAGATTTTGTAAAACGAAGACTACTGTGTTTTATATCATGTGCTAAAAATGAATATTGTTGCAGATGATATACCGGTATTCCCATAGGAAGGACAATATTCAACCTGTGAAGATTTCAATATGGTTATTACCAGTATATCAAAATATCATGCAGCCCCAATTCAGTTCTGTGAAAAAGTGGAAAGTTTTCTGCATGAATCAAGTATATAAAAACCTAATAATACTGTCTATCAAATTTGAAGCAAATCGAACAATTGGTTCTGAAAGTTTGGGCAGGACAATAAATTTTTCCCCTCTCAGTGCAAATTTCTACCTACATGTAGGAATAGCAGAGACTTCATTTTAACGAAAATGAAAGGCTATCTATAAAGAGATAATGTTTGTCAAATTTGTTATGCCCAGTAGTTCTAATGAAAAAGACTGAAATGTAAAAGTTACAGTACAGGTGCAATGGACTGGTCATAATCCACGCATGAGCAGTGATGTACACACATGCATTTACCAGGTAATCATTGGCAGAAAAATTTTAATTAATTAATGAAGCACCGGGCTGTACCCGGTGCTTCATTAATTAAATTGTTGATGATTATTCCAACAATAATTAGTATTTGGAATCTAATATTATTGCGTCCTTGAAATATTGCCCCCCCCCCCCCCCCCCCCCCCTCCTCCATGGAAAGTGAGCAGTCCACCACAGCTGTACTCTAGATTGAAAATTTTATGCCTGTCAGAAAAGGGAATTTTCCTCTGCACAAACGAAAAAATCATTATCAGATCAGTGACTCACTCCATGGTAATTCATCCAATGTCATTTACAATGCAATTACCTTATCACTTTCAAATGCAGTAGGTCACAGAATGTGAGTCATCCATTCCGAATGTGTGCTACTTGACACTTGACACCAACTAGATATAAAACATAATGCTGACATTCCAGTAGCACAACATTTTTAACCTTCCTGGACATTCTTTGGACGATTTTAAATAAACACCCCCCTAATTAAAGATTTATTTGAGGAAACAGACGAATTTGGAAAAAAAACAAGAAGCTTTCTGGATCAATATATACACATGAGCATTAATTAAGCACCACCTGAATCTCAAGTCAATTTTGAAAATTATGATTCAAACAGGCAATCATACCCTAGCGTACTGAAATGTACATGCAAAGCACAATCTTCATACAATATCTCAAAAGCCATATGCCGTACACTGAGGTACTGCAAAGGGGCAAAGCACAGTGGGATATAAATTTCAAAATTGCAGTATATGCATTACAATTTGCTGAACAGATTTGTAAGAGGACAGTACTACAAATTAATTTACTTTGACATGCCAAGATGTAGAATATCTGGAAATACCAGATGTCTAATTACTGGCATGCATGACGCAGGATTGTCCTGTCGCAACATCGATGCTAACTTGAACATTAATCACATGGTTATTAGTCGACTTGTGAGGAAGCAGGTTGCCATCAGTCATGTAAAGGATCGTCCAAGACCTGGAAGACCACTTGCCATGATAACCGTGCCCTAATTTGCCAGGCAAGATGCAAGCCCACGACCAATGCCCAAGAACTGTGCATACAATGGAGAATGGGAATTCGTCTCTTCACCAGTACCATCACAAGGAGGCTCTGGGCTGCTGGTCTTCATGCACGGCATCCTATCAGACGTACACTCCTCACAGATAGGTGCAGACAGGAACGTCTGGCATGGTGTAGGCTCAGAGAAAACAGGAACTTGAGGACATGGGAAGAGTTCACTGGTCGGTCGAGAGCCGCTTTCTCAAACATGTTACCGATGGGCATTGTCATGTATGGAGACTATGTAACGAGGCGTATCAGCAGGAGATGATCCATGCAACTGAACCCTTTGGTGGTGGTTCTGTGATGGTGCGGGGTTGCATCAGTTCTGATAATAGACCTTCTGGGTATAGTTTTCAAGTTTTGTTCTATTTTTAGCCCCTGGTGGTTCACACTGGCACACAGGCAATTTTTTTGGCATAGATAAGGAACATGTCACCCACTCATATCGTAAGCTGAATTTCATTCAAATCAACCCAGGGATTCTAAAGGTTGAAAATTTGGGTCTGCAAAAGCCAAAAAATCATGCTCCTCCCTTTGCAACAGCAAATATTGCCCTAGGAACTACTCTCACCTACCAAATATTAGTGATGATACTGTTATTAATTTTAGGGAAAAATGTTGACCATCACTTTTATTTGATAGTAAATTGATACAGAGGCAAAAGACTAAAAATACCATAACTATCATTAATATTTGATGTCAGAACTTGTTAGCCCTCACTGAATATTATTCAGCCGTCACTATTATTAGGCAGGTGAAAGTACATGTACATTTGAAGAAATTTTATTCTACAGCTTAAAAAGAAGCTCAATCAAGTCAATGAACTGATTGGTTCATGCAAAGAATATTTTAAGGACTTTCTCAAAACTTTGGGGCATTTTTGCATGTGCCTATCTGACACTAATAATACTGTCTGGGCATTGTAGGCATATATATGTAGCTTGTCTGCCTAATAATAGCGATGGCTGAATAATAGTGATGCCCAGCATTGTCAGTACAAATTAATAACAATGATGGTATTTTCACCCTTTGTCTCATTTCCAAATAACAGTGATGGCCAGATTTTTTCTTCAAGATCAATAATATTGACATCACTATTATTTTGCAGGTGAGAATAGGAATGAAATGCCCACTAGCCAAAATGTACGCTAGCAATTTTGCACAAAACTACCAGCAGCAATTTCACCAAAAAATTGCAAAAATGGCCACTAGTGTTTTTTCTATTAGGGGTGGACCAATTAATATTTTCAACATTGAAAATATTGATTGGACTACCCCTCACATTCACTTTCCAGCCAGTCTCCTTAATGAAATTATGGTGTATCATGTGCCTGGCCGGAAAAGCGGGCCGCTCGTGTTGAAAGGGTTTATTTCGCCTATAAGTATTTCAAATAAGTTAGACTCATTTTTTAAAAATATATAAATAAATAAAACATTATGGAATCCTATATGGAACTGTTGAGTTGTAATTCAAAGGCAGAATCAGACCTTTAGATTACCCCAATTTCTCGCCGTTTACTGGCGTCCCCAAATTAGAGAAGGTGTGAAGACATTAAGGAAAATATATACATTCTCTGTGCCTCTTCTACATTTGAGAATAACTTCCATGATAATATGTCCATAGAAATACAAAGAAAGGCATGGCAATAAAACATAACAGGATAAGCCTGTTATTTCTGGTTTTAATGTGCCCAAATTAGGAAATAATAAAGGAATTTAAGGGCCTACAGAATGCAGATCAATTTGAAATAAATAAAAAAAATCTAGAAGACGGTGACTAATTTGCAAACATTGTGGGCCATACAGCAATGGATGTTAACAAGTGTGTAACTGCTTGAAGGTACATATGCTGGGAGACTTATAGCAATGAGATTGTGGTAAATCTTGTTTAACATAATGCACCCTATACATCTTACATGTGGGTCTATTAAGGTGCTATATTAGTAAGGAAAATTAGTTTACATGTGTACTTTGAAATTCCCAAGTCTGATATTCCATCAATGAAAATGAAATATACACAAATGACACATCAAAATTAAGGTGATTGTGTACAGAACATGACAAATTTATATGTCATCAACTCACAGAAGTCTGCTGCTACCATAGTCATAACAGAACGGATAATCAAGTACTATATTTCAGGGGAATGACTTGTTGCTGAATATGCTTCAGATATCCATCATCCAAGAACAAAACTAAGAAAGCAAAATTCTTCAAAACAGAGGTGCATGGAGAGGAGGGGGGGGGGGAGGGGGGGGGAAGGGGATTTCCTAAATTCTAGGATTTGTTTTGTTTCGTATTTGTTTGTGTTGAGATCAAGGTCAACGGGGCTGAAAAATCATTGATAAACAATGTCGACTAAAATCAAATAATGACTGAGACAGAAAAATCAAATAATGACTGACACTGCTCATCTTCACAGACTGTCATTATATTGTGGCTGCACAGTTGTCATATTACATACAAGATATCATGACACCTGTTTGAATTTCCTAGAATTAACATTATTATTTTTTATTATCATGACATACACATGCATGTCGGATTGTCCGTTGGCCATGGAATCCTTTTTCAATGAAAAATCATAAATGTAGACAGTTTTGGCCTAGCTTTCCACAAATGCAGTTCTGTCACTGTTTCACAAAGTGTATTGAATACCTAGCCTTTTTTGGATACGTGAAGCACATTTGGCCACGAGGTGTTCTGAAATATTATTTTCTTATCAGTTCTGGTAAAATACAGTAGCAAACTTCCAGGAAGGGTGCTGGTCAAAACGTCCCCTAACCAAAACGTCCCCCAAACAAAATTGGTCAAAACGTCCCCCAACATTGGTCAAAACGTCCCCCGGCATTGGTCAAAACGTCCCCCGGCATTGGTCAAAACGTCCCCCGACATTGGTCAAAACGTCCCCCGGCATTGGTCAAAACGTCCCCCAACATTGGTCAAAACGTCCCCCGGCATTGGTCAAAACGTCCCCCAACATTGGTCAAAACGTCCCCCGGCATTGGTCAAAACGTCCCCCAACATTGGTCAAAACGTCCCCCGGCATTGGTCAAAACGTCCCCCGGCATTGGTCAAAACGTCCCCCGACATTGGTCAAAACGTCCCCCAACATTGGTCAAAACGTCCCCAGTTGTGTTGTTTTAGCGAATTCAACGAGTTTGTTTCGTTGTGTTTAAATAACATACAGCAAGAAGGCAAAAGTGTGATCATTTATTGAGAATGATTTAAAAAAAACAACAACAACAACAATTGTAGTTTTGTCTATGTACAGATCTTGAGGATGATTTTTTTATTGTAGTTTTGTCTATGTACATATCTTGAGGATGATTTTTATTTTTTTTTTACAAAATAAAACCAAACAAGAATAAAGGTAAACAATTATACAAACTTTATACAAACTTTCTTAATTACAAAAGTAGCGATACTATTTTTTCCATTACTGGCTGTTACTGCCACCCCGGGGATCAAAAATAGGGTCCTGTGAATATTCGAAATCTTATTCTCCCTTCTTATTCAATACGAACCCATAACATCAAATCTTTCACGACACACCGTGTACTCATTAATTCGCTCTATTCTACCCAAAGTGCATGGCGCAAATTGTCCATAAACGTCGTCAGATGACTGAAATTATTGACTTTTTGGTCCTGCACTTTGTGTAATTTTCTTATTCAATACGATTCGTTTTCGAACCCATAACATCAAATCTTTCACGACACACCGTGTACTCATTATTTCGCTCTATTCAACCCAAAGTGCACGGCGCAAATAAGCACATTGCCAATCTCCCATCTTAGCCGTTAATGACATGCAAGGTCACGGGTCGAAAGTTGTCAACAAAGCCGTGAACGAACCTGCCAACACTGTCATCTGCGAACACCACAGACAAATTAACTTGTTTAGAACAAATAAATTAAATCTAAGTTTTCGATTTATTACAAATATTTTACAAATAAATACAGAAAAATGATCACCGGCGGTATTGTTGACAACTTTCGACCCGTGACCTTGCATGTCATTAACGACCAAGATGGGACATTGGCAATGTGCTTATTGTCCATAAACGTCGTCAGATGACTGAAATTATTGACTGTTTGGTCTCGCACTTTTTGTAATTTATACTGTATATAATGTCGAAGTCAACTTGAAGACTACACCTCCATCGGCCCATCGTAACCCATTTATCCATAAAGCAAATAGAAGAGATCCTCCCAAATTTAAGAGCAAATTATAAGTCACAAATTTGCGGTTTCGAATTAAGCAGAGTTCTGTTCGCTTTCGATAAATATATTTGAGTGTATTTATTCTATTATATCTTGTTTGACAGAGCTTATTGAGCGCTGTCAAACAATTAAGATATAACAGATTGAATGCAAATATTTGGTGTAAAAAGGCCAAAAATTCTGTCAATGTTCTGTCAATGCGGGGAATTTCTGGCATTCGTCGTAATTTTACTGAGTTATGTTTCAACATATGGTACTAAATTTCGACTCTGGATGGACCCTTCCGATTGATAATGCGTAATCACTACATGATTCTGCAAGAATATGGTTTAGACATTTTACACCCGTGGACCATTAAGTCTGCTACACCCCTTCAAAAGCTGACCAGGAGAAATGATACCATCCTGGAATTCGTCCCATAATATCTGAAGCTGTCCCTGGAGTTCTCGTACATTTCTTCTCTGGTGCCTCCGCAACTTCCCATCTCCAACCAATTTGATCTGGACTGGAATCAACGATGCCTCCCTGTAAAGCAGTGGAACAAGAACGTAGAAGAGTTTCTTTTGTTCTCCGGCTTTTGCATTCAGTCTGCGGTGCCACCCTAGAGAAATAAATAACCAAAAATTAGTAAAATATTCCATTTTAGTGTCTCACTATTTTGTTTGGGGAAGGGGCTAACAAAAAAATGGTTGATGTAATTACCTGCCAACAGACGTTGAGATAGAGAACAAATATATGAGGAGGAAATGCGAGCATTCACAGCTGTGTTATGACAAATTTGGCGTGAATTAACGTGTTAGGAAAATCTTAACTTCTCTCAGCCCCGAAGAAGACCACTTCAACGCTAATTGCGCCATCATTAGCTGCACATACTATGAAAATTGCTGAGAGTAGCAATGAATTTAACCCCTGGACAATTTTTATTTCTTTGCTGTCTTTCTGACATAATTTGAAACATGGCGAGAAAAGCGAGCTTTGAAGAGTTTTCTAAATTTAAATTTTAAACGGGAAGGAGTATGAGATTCTATTTATCATATAAATTGTCATATTTTGCCGATGTCGGCTATTAACCCTTTACCCAACGCTAATAGCAGACAACACTTGTAAAACGAATTCTCGTATAACTAAAAAGACTTTTTTGCTTCCAAAACATAGCTTATGACCCCTAATTGGAACTGTGCACACCTCTTATGTTATATTCTAAAGCAAACAATAAGATAATAGAGTGTAGTTGTTTGGCGTCAATAGGGGGCCTACTGGCCACTGGTGTGTTTGTGTGTTGTTATTTTTTTTTATATATTCTGATTTTTTGCTTCCAAAACATAGCTTATGACCCCTCATTGGAACGCTCTTGTTCCAATGAGAGGTCATAAGTTATGTTTTGAAAGCAAAAAATCAGAATATATAAAAAAAAACAACACACAAACACACCAGTGGCCAGTAGGCCCCCTATTGACGCCAAACAACTACACTCTATTATCTTATTGTTTGCTTTAGAATATAACATAAGAGGTGTGCACATGTTGTAACTGAAAGAAGACGTGTTGTAACTGTCATTATCTTATCGGAGGTTTTCAGTCGTGAAAGCGATATAATTCACACCTCTATATTTGTGACACAAAGTGTGAGGTGTATGTAATCTTGTGTCCCGTTATGACGGTAGTTACAGAACATAGATGCGATTAGGACGCCTTCATAACGGCAAATGGCTTTGCTTGAAACAGCATGAATTGTGTGGCCATCGGTGAGAATTTGATTAGATCGGAAGTGATGTAACTGCAGAAACTCCCCGTGGGAGCCCCGGGAAGTGAGGCAGTACTTGTTTACTATGGTAAACAAGTTCTCTTCTTTACTGGTAAAAAAAGACCCAGTCACCATTGCTTGGGGTGGTAGTCCTGTAAAATGGGCTGGATGGGGTATAAACGATTAAAATGTAATTTACTAACCTGTTCCGCAAGTTCTATGTGTCGATTCCTTGCACTGGTTGCATTCTATGGCATGTTGGTTTCTCCGAACGGTTTTATCACACTTTGTACACTTACCCATGGTGGATTTAGAGCAATCATTCGAATCGAATTGATCGAATTCGAATGAATGAAAGTAAAATCAAATGGTTTTCCGCGCCGAAGGCGCGCAGGGACGATTTGGAGAGCAAGCCCCTTTCGACCCTCATTAGCTGTAGAATTTCAAAGTGTCAGATCGTGGTAAAGGAGGAGAAGTTGTGGGTTGTTAGCGGCGCTTGTGTCTTTTCTGCTTCTTTTTCAGAGGTGGAGGTTTGGAAGGAGAGACAGTGGTAGTTGGTGTTGTTGGTGGGCTGCCTGATGGTGGTTGCTGAGTTTTGTATGGTCTGGTCCTAGCCGAGTCTGGAGTGGTTGTGGGTGATTGCTGAGTCTTTTGTTGTTGTTGATTTCTGGCGTCTATTAGTTTTTGGGCTTCTTCGACTTTTTGGAGGAATTCTTCGTACTGCCTGTCCATCTTTTGCCTGTGAAGGACCCCTTGTATCTCGTGTTCCCGTAAGATGTTCTCTATTCTGTCGTCCGCGTCCTGGCATTCTGGTTTAGAAGGAAGAGGCGAGTGGGGATCAGGAAGAGGCGAGAGGGCAGCTTCCATTTCCACCTCAGTCTCCACAGACTCTTCCACATCCGACAATACCGACTGGGAAGCCGGCATTTGGATGGGGCTGTCTGTGGGAGTGGGAGGGGAAGTGGTGGCCGCCTCTGGCTCTTTCTTTTCCTCACCTTTCTCTTTCTTCATCTCCAAGAATGCCTCCAAGCGTCGGGAATCCCTCCGCTTGGTGGACGGGCTCTTCTTTTTTCTCTTTCTCTTTTCAGGGCCTCCAGACCTACTCGGGTGAGGACCAGTGTGAGAGGGGATCCTCTCATCAAAGGTACTACCTCTCCCCGAGTAGGGTGGTGATTTCTTATCTTCCTCGATCTTGAACTCAAGAGACAGATGGACGCTCTTGCCTGTCTCCTGGATAGTCCAGGTGACAGGGCAAGAGACGCCCAGAGCTGCTATCGTTTTCTTCAGTCGCGCTGGTAGTTCCAGTGTTTCCATAATTGAGATTCTAATTAGGATGCTCGCACTCTGAGTTCAAAGGTGCGAATGAAGTGAACGTCCAGCCATGTTCTCAGAAATATATATTGTGAAGTAGATGAAACCCGTAGCAAGGATAGGGGACTTCTAATGGAATGAAAGTAACCAGAATGTTCATCCTTTATAGTTTTAACTCAAATGCAATCAAAACACGACCCTGAGCAAGTGCTAAAGTAATCTTTTTGATATCATATAGATTACTACTGAAGTTTCAGCCTTTTGTTAGATGGTGTGCGAAGTCCAACATGTCACACCTCTCCAGAATGACTGAAACAACATGACAGTTATTAGAAACCGAAATTTCTTGCTGACAGACAATGGAGTGCGAGAAATATTATAATCCCTACTATTTAGATATAAAAAATGTCTATCTTTCAAATAAGCCACCATAGAAAACCAGCTAAGTCGACAAATTGTTGAAACAATATGGACAGATATGTTAGAAATATTTTGCAGACAAAAATCTTGACAATTCACAGACAGGTCGATGTTAAAAACCTGTATTATGGATGCCTAATAGTTTTAATCGCTATGGATTTGTTTTCATAATTCTCTCTCATTCTCTTCATCCATGCATGTCTCAGACGCGATTTCCTGGCTCCTGCGGTATATTTCGACTCACATTTCCGCCAAATTTACCATGAGTGTTTGTTCACAGAATCTTCACTAGAATAAGTGGTCCTGAAAATCTTGCATAAAGAATATTTTTTTGGGGGGGGGGGGGGGGGCAAGACTGAGTTTTGGGGGGGCAGTTGCCCCCCGTGCACCCCCATAGCTACGTGCCTGGCCTGACCCCATCTTCCTTTTTGTTGAGGGACGTTTTGACCAAAGTCGGGGGACGTTTTGACCAATCTGAGGTCTGGGGGACGTTTTGACCAATATTGGGGGACGTTTTGACCAATGTTGGGGGACGTTTTGACCAAAGTCGGGGGACGTTTTGACCAAAGATAGGGGACGTTTTGACCAAATTTAGGGGACGTTTTGGTGGGGACGTTTTGACCAATGTTGGGGGACGTTTTGACCAACGTTAGGGGACGTTTTGACCAGAGTTAGGGGACGTTTTGGTGGGGACGTTTTGGTTAGGGGACGTTTTGACCAACACCCTCCAGGAACCACTAATGCCTGCTGCCAACTCGAGGAGTTGATTTCATATTTTTTGGTGTTCTGTACCAATTTGAATTTATGGAATACAGTGTATCAGGGGTGGGAATTTCAAACTAATTTTCCTTACTCAATTATAGCACCTTTAATGAGTAGTTTGAGAAATTTCTATGGTAACCATAAAATAGTTCAGAACTGCTGACAATGCTGTGACAGTCAAGTTAATTAATAAGTTAAGTCTATATTTAGCACAGCTATTACATGCACCTAGCTGACACTAACCCTGCACAAACCCCACCTTGGCTTGGTTGTAAAGAATTACACCCAAACCGTCCTCTGGCCACACCGTCCTCTGCAATTTGACCCAAACCGTCCGCTACATTTTGGCCCAAACCGTCTGCTAATACACCCAAACCGTCCTCCAGTGAAAATAAGTAGAAAATGAAAAAAACTTGAATGTTTCTATAATTTTCTTGACATGTTGAATAAACTTTGAAACTATTATTGTGAGAACATGTTTTTTTTAGTTTACATTTGATTATATTTTAGTAGAAGTTTGATTTTTGATTGTGAAAACACAAGTTCAGTCCAGTTAATACTGTTTGTTATTTTAATTATTACTAATTATAGTAATTACAAAGATTGTACCGGTGTTGTTGTTTTTAGGCAATGCCTTCTTCTGGCCTTAGAAATTTGCAGTTCTTTTTGCTATTTTCTGGTTGACAATCACACTGATAGGACGTGTCTGTTAAAGCTCCTGATTGAACACATCTCACAGCTTGTAATTTTGTAAGTGTTCATCTTTAACAAGATCTATTTTCTGTCTGCTTTTCTCGGGGTGTCAAAAATAAAACCAATTAATGAATGAATGGATCGTCCCAATGAAGTTGACTGAAAAATAACAGACAATGAATTGGTACCAACGTTTTTATTTTAATTATAATATAAAACTTATCTTATGTTAACAATAGCGCACAGAAAAAAGACCATAATGGAGAAGAAACGTAAATGAACAAACGTTTGAACAACTTCCCCAACAGAATTATGGCTGCAATTTTCATTTAACTCTTTCCCTTACAAAACCGCCAAAAATTTCAGTGGAAATGACTAAACAAGCCGGTTTTAATGATAAACATTTTAGCATGGATTCATTGATACATGTACCCCACCCCCCCCCCCCCCCCCCCCCCACACACACAATTCTGTTGGGAGAAGTTTTTAGCACAATTACAATTTACTACAGCTGCAACATAACAAAGAATAACATTTATTTTTCTTTTGGACCATGTATCAATGACATCATGATGGATGCCATAAATTCCTTCGTTGTTATCTCAGAGTGTTTGAGCTTTTCAAATAATGTTTCTATGCTGTTTTCGCATTTGCGCGAACTTAATTTTTGATGTCTTTGAAGCAACTCTTCAGAAACCAGCTGTGCTTGTGTCGGGATTATTGTCTTCCGTCGAATTGTCTTCTCGTCGAATAGTCCATTTCGTCGAGTTTGTCTTTCGTCGAATAGTCCAGATTCCCCTCTAAGTAATCACAAATCGTGTTTGTTCACTATTATTATTATCACAAATATTGTTTTGTTATCGTGTATTCGTGTCATATAATCATTATTATGTTTTGTAAAAAAAACCGTTTGAAACGTAGTTGAAAATGAAAAAATAAATAAAATCAATAAATAAACAACCAGTTTTATGTTATTATTCTACCACTCTTCTCTCTCATTCGCTCTTTCCCTGGAGGACGGTTCCCGTCAAATTACTCAGAGGACGGTTCGGTCGCTGTGGAGGACGGTTCGGGTTAGACTGGAGGACGGTTTGGGTCAAATTGCTAGAGGACGGTTCGGCCAGAGGACGGTTTGGGTGTATTCGGTTGTAAATAGGACATAAACTGAACTAAATGCACCATTTGTATTGCAAATTGCTGTTATTTTCTAACATATTGACCTACTCTCAAATTGAGTGCAGTGAGATTTGAGGTCAAAAGACACTCAAGTCAAAGCTAGAGGGAGTAAAATAAAAGAGATAGTGACATTACATGTAACAATTCGTTCCCCGAGTTCCGATGTGTTCTATGTGCCTACTGACACACAGAACACATTGGAACTAACTCCAACTCAGAGGACGAATTGCCGACAAGTTTAACTTTAAATTTTTATCAGTTTACTATTTTTTGGTTCAGAGTTTCAATTTGTCTTAGTACTTGTTTTGAAAATCATATTTCACATGTTTGTCAATTCACCTTGACGTCGCCATCTTTGGCTTTATGTGATGTTTTCGAGAAATGATCTAGTAATTCGTGGATATCCTCTTTTGTTATCTCCATTTTTCATCTTCCAGTGGGGAAACTGCTGACAAGCCCACTGATCTGTTTACGGAAGTAAAACTGTGTCGCGTGTCCACGTCCGTCAAATCACCACAATCATTCCAAATATTGCATCATCATGCTGCCAAAAAGAGGAAGGGGAAATATTTTTGTTAGGTGGATACGGGGACAGATGAACAATATCTCAGTTAGGATTTATTTTCAGATAGACACGTAACAAAATAAAATATCCACACATTTAAATATAGGACCAAACAGAATATGCGACAGAAAGGCGATCATGTTGATTATTTAAGTTCAACCAAGCCCATCCAATTTCGCGTTCCTCGAGTCCACGCCGGCTTCCGGCAATGTGAAAATGCTGTGTTGAAGGTTATGTTTTCACGTTAAAAAAATGTCAAAATGACACTAAGAAGAATAGTGTGCGGTATTTCTGGTGGCGTGGATAGTTGTGTTGCTGCTTTACTTCTCAAAAGAAAAGGTTAAAACACAAAAGTATTTTTTTAACGTCCTAGAAATTTATTTCCTCACCTAATTTCGAGGTCAAAATGTGGAATTGGTAAAAACTAGGAATTGCACATTGGACGGTTTGGGTGCCATAAAGTAAGGGAAATTTCTTTACTTTAAATTCCCATCCCTGATATCCCAGAAATTCAAATTAAATATACACAAATTATACATCTAAATGAAGATTGTGTTGTATAGAACACAAAAATGCATGCATTCAACTCACAGAGCTGACAACAGGCACCTACCAATGGTTCCTGGAAGTCTGCTACAATATTGATATCAGAACTGAAAATAAAATAATATTTCCAGAGAACAACACCAAAGGTTTTTTGCTGACAATCCAACATATGTGGCATTTGACACAGATATAAAATGACACCCTTGATTGGGTGTAATTTTTAGCTCACCTGACTGAACGTGAAAGTCAGTGGGAGCTATCGCCCTCACTTGGCAACTTTTGTTGTCGTCCACTGTGAGTCGTCCATTAACTTTTGAAACTTGTCTTCTTCAAAACCACTGGACCAAATTCAAACATATATGGCACAGATCATTTTTGGAGTATACCCTTTCTACTTTGTTCAAATGAAGCTGCTGCTATCTTCGGGCTGGGCTCAATGCCCAAAAAGCCTAAAAATATTTTTAAATGTTCTCATGAACCACCAGAGAGAACACCTGGATATGTGGTATGGAACCTCCTTTGGTGGTGAAGATTAAAGTTTATTCAAGGAACATTTGTAGGTCAATATCTGGGCTCTCTGTGGGAGCATGCCCATTTTGGGCACCATCTATTAAAATTTGTATTTCAAGAACTGATGGACTGATTTGACCCAAATCTGGCCTGTAGTATAATTGGGTCATCAGTACTTGATTGATCCCTCCCAAAAAATTTCCGCAGCTCCATGGGAAGATGGGAACCCCAGGAGCTAAAAATAATAAAAAATTCAAATGCCCAGATTTCGAAAACTGCATGGGCCATAATATTGGGTTTTTTTGGTATGCAGCTTCCTTAGGACCAGTAGAATCAGACGGACCCCAAAAACTGCTATTGGTTTTGTCATGGGGTGCCGATTGGGGATGCCCATTTTAACTCTGTTGGCAATGGGAAAATGCTGAGTTATCATCTTTCTTGTACTCCGTCGACTAATTTGAAACTTAATTGTTTCTTCTTTAAGACCACTGGGCCAAATTGATACATATATGGCACAGACCATCTTTGGCATATACCCTTTCTACTTTGTTCAAATGAAGCTACTGCCATCTTCAGGATTGGGTTAATAAAAAAGCCTAAAAATCTTCTTCTCAAGAACCAATGCAGAGAATGCTTTAACATTTGGTATGGAACTTCCTTTGGTGGTGAAGATTAAAGTCTGTTCAAGGCAAGTTTGCAGGTCAATATTTGGACTCTGTGGGAGCATGTCCATTTTGGGCTTCATCCCAAATTTCTATTTCAAGAACCACTGGGGTGATTCGAACCAAATTTTGCATGTTGTTGAATTGGGTCATAAGTACTTGAGTGATGCCAGAAAAATATTTTTGAAGTCCTGTGTGAACCCCAGGAGCTAAAAATAGAAAAAAATTCAAATGCACGTATTTCAAAAATTGCACAGACCTGAATATTGTTTTTTGGTATGCAGCTTCCTTAGGACCAATGTAATCATTAACTATCTCTGATATCATGTATGGGAGTAATACACTAACTCAGTGATGCATGGGAAAGGTGCGCGATCGCTCTCGCGCACCATCACTCACGCAAAAATTTTGAAGGTGTGTGAATAATCGCTCACCTCTGTTCTTGGGTGTGTTTTCATCCTTTTGAGTTGCGTCAACAGAAACATTCAATTAAGTTTTGATGTTTGGAAATTTTTAAGAATCACTCACAATTTGAAGCGTTTAAAGTGCAATTCCCTTTCCATCATTATGAACATGACACACAGTAGTTCTCTTATACATCCCCAAATGACACGCTAACAGTAAGAAGGTTGTACATTGACAACACACCCAGAGCTTACTCCTGCCACAAAACGAACACGCATATTCTGATATAAAAAAATGGTGGTCATTCTGAGATCTGAGAAACATTTTAATACGTCCATATTTTTTTTTATCAAAGACATGCAGAATGTTGCCCCGTTCCTTATTTTCATTTACACACGTGACACCTGTCTCTCCAATTCACCAGTGACACGAATTTATGTGCCCGATTTGGAATTTACGCATCCATTTTCCACAATTTAATAATCTGCCATTTAAAATCCAGAACTAATTTTTGGTGTGTTACATATATTTTCACCGTCAAAATTTCCATCCGTGTACAGTTGTGTTCATATATTCATTTCGAAGGACACTTGTCAATGCTGAATGGAAACTGCGAAATAAATTTTTGTACATGCCATAATATATAGTTCACTTCAGATTATCTAGATCTTACAAGTTAAAAATTCATTTCAGGAATTCTAGTTATAAATTTAATAAACAAACACCAGATTACAAGCTTGCAATTTTATTCTCAACCGCAGGCAAACAATAACATTAACTTAATTTAGAAAAAAAAACACTTTGAATGTACAATTCATCAATATTAAAAAAATGAAGTTAAACACTGAATCAAAATCACGCTCCTCACATTTTTCACTCTTGCAAACTTTATTTGAGGTGAGCGATTTTCCACTCGCCTCCATTTTGCTCTCATTCGTCACTGCTAACTGTGGTGGAGAATATGGCATTGTTCGAAAAGGTCCATAGATTTCTGAATCTTACCGAAAGATTTAGAAATAATAGTACGTCTTAACGATTGTCAACTGAATGTTAAAATAAACAAAATTTTAATAACTTCGGCCATTTTTATTACGTACAGTTCGTTTCTTGAGTTCCAATGTGTTCTGCGTGCCTACTGGTACATAGAGCACATTGGAACTTAGAGGACGAATAGTTAATATAGTTCTCGCAGGTTATGGTAAATTCTAACATTCAGCGATGTTTTCATTTAAGAATACAATCGCTGCGGCTGTATCCATAGAAAGAGACATCCGCCGTTGCTCGAATACCAGTCCTTACATGGAAAATAGGCGTTCAGGTGAAGCTGATATTGCTGTGTCGCCAAATATCGGCGGCACAAATTCGCCAACATTGGTAGGAGGGCTTCATGGTCTCTCCACCAAATCAATGGGTCATCTATAATTGACAGACATCTAAATTATTCGTGTTCTTCAATTTCGTCATATGGCGTAAAATTTGACGTCATCGGCAAGTGCGATCCGGCTTGGGTAAACACAAGTTTACGACGCAGTGCTACATATTATACAATTATAATCTTCAAAGTTAAACATTATTAACTTGGTGACATTTTTTTCACGTTGTTAAAATAATTTAACATGTTGACGTTTGAAACGTTAGGTGCTGCCAGCCCTGGTCGTGGGTTCGTGGAATTGCGGCCCTGGATCCGACATCTCTTGGATTACTAATTCTTGGGGATGCTGGACTGAGGACTGTACTTCCACGGATTCGTACTCTGGAGGTGTGGGGGGGGGGGGGGGTGAGGGGGGGGGGGGGGGGGGGGGTGGGGGGGGGGGGGGGGATTCGAACTACTATTTCTCTTTCGCCATGTCAGGAAGTGGTGCATTGAACTTTGTCTCAATGCACCGAGCAGCGACATCTAGATGTTGAGATCTAAGGATATAGACCCATTAAGATGGGGTTTTAGAGGCACAGCTATCAAGACTGCCGGCAGCACAGACGTTTGTATATAGACGACATCTCAACCAAAAGAGCACAAGCACCATTATTATTATTTTGTTTGTTTTATGAGTTTTATGGGTAATTTGTTCATGTAGGGTATGGTATTACATAGGCTATGCCTGTTTACCAAACCTATTTCTGTTCTAGAGAAATAAAATACTGTTAACCCTTTACCTAACATAACGGCCAAAACCGGCCAGCGCTATTCTAAAAAATCGCCAATTAATTTTCATTATTTTTTCATTTTTTGTCTCAAAAACATAGGTTATGACCTCTCGTTGGAACAAGCTCGTCGAGCTCGTTCCAACGAGGGGTCATAACCTATGTTTTTGAGACAAAAAATGAAAAAAATTTGTTATTCAAGAATTTTTTTTGCAAGTGTCGTCTGCTTTTCATGTTAGGTAAAGGGTTAAAAAAAAAGTAATCAGATGGTCTAAAAATATTACTATTGGTTTTGTCATGAGGTTGCTGTATGGGGATGCCCATTTTAACTCTGTTGGCAATGGGAAACTGGTGAGTCATCATCTTTCTTGTTCTCTGTCATTTTAGTATTCTTCTTCAAAGCTTTTGGGCCAAATCTAAACTAATTTGGTACAAAGCATCTTGGTGGAGTATACTCTTCAGAGTTTTTTCCCGAAAAGTTGTTACTCCCCTTGGGGCTGGGGTTAATGCCCCAAATGACTAAAATGCTTTAAAAATCATCATCTCATAAATCACTCTCAATGATGACTAGATTTCTGGCATGGAACTTCCTTTAGTGATGCAGATTCAAATTTGTTCAAGTAAACTCAGTAGATCAATATTTGGGCTCCTTGTGAGAGGATGCCCATTTTGGGCTTCCATGCAAAATTTCTATTTGCAGAATCAATGGGGTGATTTTGAACCAGATTTGTCATGTGGTATATTCTGGTCATAAGAATGTGATTTATGCCCAAAATTCTTTAGCGGCCCCGTGGAAACCCAGGAACTAAAAAATAGAAAAAAATTTGAACGGCCATATTTAAAAAAACTGCATAGACCAGAATATTATTTTCTGGTGTGCAGCTTCCTTAGGACCAGTGGAATTAGATGGGCTAATAAATTGCTGTCAATTTTGTCATTGGATGCCATATGGGAATGCCCATTTTCACACTGTTGGCAATGGAAAATGCTGAATCATCATCTGTCTTGTGCTGTATCCATCCAGCATTATTTTTCAGAACCTCTGGGCCAAATGTAAACTAATTTGGTACAAAGCATGATAGCATCTTGGTAGAGTATACTCTTATTAGTTTTTTTCCCAAAAGGTTGCTACTCCCCTTGGGGCTGGGGTTAATGCCCAAATAGCCTAAAAATCTTTAAAAATCGTCATTTCATGAACTACCACTGAGAATGCTTTAATATTTGGTATGAAACTTCCTTTGGTGATGGCTATTAAAATTTGTGCAAGGCAAGTTGGTAGGTCAATATTTGGGCTCTCTGTGGTAGCATGCCCATTTTGGGATCCACTCAAAATTTCTATTTCATGGGCTGATTTTAACCAAATTTGGCATGTTGTTTAATTGTGTCATAGTTACTTGACTTATAACTGAAAATATTTTTTCGCTGCCCCATGGGAACCCCAGGAGCTAAAAATAAAAATAAATTCAGATGCCCATATTTCAAAAACTGCATGGACCAGAATATTGTTTTTGGTATGAAGATTCCTTAGGACTAGTGGAATCAGAAGCACCAATAAAATTCCTATCGATTTTGTTATGGGGTACTGTATGGGGATGCCTATTTTAATACTGTTGGTAACGGGAAAATTGCAAGACATTATCTTTCTTGTGCTCCATCAACTAAGTATTCTTCTTTAGAACCTTTGGGCCAAGTCTAAACTAATTTGGTACAAAACATCTTGGTGGAGTTTACTCTTCTGTTTTTTTTTACAAAAAGTTATATTATTTATTTATTTATTGGTGTTTAAGGTCACATACTTATGCACAATGGCTAATCATGACCATGACAGTTTTATGGGTGGAGGAAGCCAGAGTACCCAGAGAGAACCACTGAGCAACGACGAGCAGCTGCCAGCTCCCCAACATCGTAAATCCACACTGCAGCACAGGCAGGGTTAGATTGGTTGAAGACATGCGCACCATCGACGTGCAGTATGCCTTAGTACACAGTGTCATCGTGCCCCCATGTGGACATTCAGGGTTAAGTGCCTTGCCCAAGGACACAATGCGGGAGTCCGAATCGATCGCTCAGGCGGTCACCCATCCGAGGACTAACCGGGCTCGACGTTGCTTAACTTCGGTGATCTGATGAGAACTGGTTACCGCAATGCCACCACGCCCCCCTTACAAAAAGTTACTATGCCCCTTGGGGTTGGGTTAATGACCCATAAGCCTAAAATGCTTTAAAAAAACATCTCAATAACCACTTGCAATAATGCTTAGATTTCTGGTATGGAACTTACATGTACTTTAGTGACGCAGATTCAAATTTTTCAAAGGAACTCACTAGGTCAATATTTGGGCTTCCTGTGGCAGGATGGCCATTTTGGGCACCACCCAAAGTTTCTATTTCCAGAACCAATGGGCTGATTTGAACCAGATTTGTCATGCAGTATAACTGGGTCATAAGTATTCGATTTATGTCCGAAAAAAAATTGGGGGGACGGGTGGGGGGGTGAGAGAGAGAGAACCACAGAAGTTAAAAACAAATAAAAAATTTTGTATGGACACACTTTTGAGACTTTACATAACAGAGCTTTGTTTCTGCCTGAGAAGCTTTCCTAGCTAGGACCAGCAGAAATGAATGGCTAAAAATATTGCTTCTGATTGTATCATGGCAAATCAAAAAATCACTCTTGCTCTCCATCATTTACTGACACACTCATCTCTTTTGACAACATGAGTCAGGTGAGCATTTTAGGCTCACTTGATCCTCTAGTTGTGATTGCAGTTTCAGTCCTCAGATTCTCAAAGCTATAGAGGTGCAAAAATTTGCGCCTCTCAATACGTCAGGGGGTACTATTTCTATAGACCTAATGAGTACCCTCCATTCATTACATGTATCTCCTCCCAAAGGAATGTGCGAAGAGAATGTAATGATTAGAGGGTCCTTAGGACAACTCTTCCTTGAATGTAACATGAGTTATGTTGAGGGGCTGTGCACCCTGGCGATCAACAGTTTTGTTTCAAATTCAGTCTTGGTGCCAAGTTGTCAAAATCACATTTGATTGTGGTTATTTTCTTAAGGTTATCACCCTATCAGCTGGTAGTTATTGGTCTGTCATTTCCAGTCCACAGAAGTTGAAATTCAGGCTCAATGGGTTGGTGGGTGAATAAACTGATGGAAGTGTGAAGAGACTGAACATTTCAATTAATAGCAAGTTGGTAAGTGCCCCAGTGTGAGAATGGCTGGGCTGGGCATGTGATCTAATGTTTAGGCTAAAGTGACTTCATGCACATGTATATGTGTTTGGCTGGAGGAAGGGGGGGGGGGGGTGGGGGTGGATAGTTACTTGCAGTTCAACATCCAAGCTTGGATCACTGATTTTCAGTTTTATAAATCCGGAGCCATGAATATATCTCTTTTGGTGAGTAGGCATTCTATTGGCAAAGTGATCATACTGATCAACCATCACACCAGTATACAGAGGTGCAATTCGGAAAGGTTGAAGCATGCTCATCTCATCATCACACTTCTTGTGAATAGAGCTGAAATGGGTAAGGGGTTTTCTTGATCAATTAATCACATGGATTAACCTTGGTTATCAGATTAATCACTTGTCCAAATAGATATCTGAATAACTGCCATACCATTGATGATTTACAGCATGAACCCTTTACCCAACATAACAAACAAAACCGACTAGGCCTGTATACAAAAATCTCCATTCAAATTTATTATGTTTTCAATTTTTGCCTAAAAACATAGCTTATGACCCCTCAATGGAACAAGCTTGTTCCATTGAGGGGTCATAAGCTATGTTTTTTAGACAAAAATTGAAAATTTTTACTGATTTATGAATTTATTTTGCAAGTATTGTCTCCTACCTGCAGTGGGTAAAGGGTTAAAAATGACCATTTCCATCTAGTGATACAGTATGATGATCATGCAAGAAAACAAGTATGTCAGCAAGTAACTTGCATGCTTTACTCTGTCTCACATAACTGATGTGAGTCTGTGTGACTCTGTTTGCCTGTTTTGGAGTAAGTTTGTTCCTTTGTTCACCCATATAAAACAGTAGTCCAAAAGTAATGGTTATTTATTTATTTATTTATTGGTGTTTAAGGTCACATACTTATGCACAATGGCTAATCGTGACCGGGACAGTTTTACGGGTGGAGGAAGCCGGAGTACCCGGAGAGAACCACCGAGCAACGACGAGCAGCTGTCAGCTCTCCAACATCGTAACTCTGAACTCTGCACCGCAGCACAGGCAGGGTTAGATTGGTTGAAGACATGCGCACCATCGACGTGCAGTACGCCTCAGTACACAGCGTCATCGTGCCCCCATGTAGGCAATCGGGGTGAAGTGTCTTGCCCAAGGACACAACGCGGTTGCCGCAGGTGGGAGTCGAACCGAGGACCTCTCGGCTTGCAGCCTGCACCTCTACCAACTGAGCCACCGCGCCCCCAAAAGTAATGGTTAATCGAACAATTAATTTTTGGATCGATCAAGATGTTGATCATTGATTAATCGATTAATCAGTTAACTGTTTCAGCTCTACTTGTGAATGAGTGAGGCATGTGATTGGTGTTCGATTGCAAGACTCAGACTGTAAGAACTGAATTTGCTCTTCCAACCCAAATTGCTGCTTTTGCAAAAACTGCTCGGGTGAAAGACTGCTTGTGAAGTGGTCAACTACCTGCAAGGCATTCATTGTTATGTTTTTATGTACTAATTCAATGAATATCCACCCTATGATGTACATGTAGGTAATATTGCTAAGCAAGCCTAGAAATAAACAATCTGTCATTTGCAGATGGAGGTCTCCAGAGTGTGAATTTGCTGATGCTATCCCATACAGTTGGCTGTGATCCCCCAATATATCCTGTGGGCTCCTCTTTCTGTTTAGGCCTGACAATTGATTCAGAATGATGTTCTCCGAGGGTAAATTTAGTGATGTAGCATCACCAAATTCACCCTCTGGGACCTCATTCTGCAGATGACAGTCTTCTTATTTCCAAGCTTGTTGCTGAGTCATATTTTACATCCTTATTAGGTTATGAAGTGCTTGGACTCTTTATGAAAAATTGGGACATAGCTGATGAAACTGGAAACTGTATGGCTGACAAGGATCGAGAAGATGCGATGTTTGTCTGTGATAACCTAAAGATACCATTTCATGAAGTCAACTTTGTTCAGGAGTATTGGAATAATGTGTTTAGGTAATACTCTATGTATAGTATAAATTTGTGTATGGTAACTGAGTTCCTGATAATCTCTGTCAAACAAGATACTGGTTAAAATTTGGTCATTTGCTATTAGAAATGGGCAGTATTGGAATTTTAAGTTCAGTATCAGTTTTGGTATTTTTATTTTGGTACACTGTGGTATCAGTTAGGTATTCAGTATCTGAGTTGACTGAGATATGCTGATAGAACCAAAGGGTAATTCACACCACAGGCCTTTAGATTATCCCAATTTCACACCGTTTACAGATATGCCCAGATCAGAGAAGGTGTAAAGACATCAAGAAAAGTATATAAATTCTCTCTGCATCTTCTACATTTGAGAATAGCTTCCATCATAATATGCCTATAGAAACACAAAGAAAGGCATGGCAATAAAACATAACAGGATAAGGCTGGCTGTTATTTCTGGTTTTAAAGTGCCCAAATTAGGGCAAAAGGGTGTGCCCAAAATAAATGAATTTAAAAGCCTGCACCAGGAAAATACAGAATAAGATGTTCTTGTATCATTAGTCCTCAGTGCCACAAATGCCACTGTCAATGAGTTCAACATTGGCATTCTTTTGCCAACACAAATCATATCTACAGTAATTTTGTGACTTGATCCAAACACACCTTAACCTTTGAAGTCATGTTTTAGGCTTCGGTGATCTCAGAGCATGTGTCCTTAACATGCCATCGTTTGAAGGTCCCCTAACGAGTCCTGGTAATTCAGCCTCAACAGTCAGCAGTGCTGAGGAAAATGCTGAGGAAACGAAATATCCACAGCAAATTTACTGACGAGGATGGCTTCTTCAGAAAAGCCTTATGGTGGCAGAAATTGCACAACTTCCAGGTTACACAAAGAATTAAACCTTGTGGGTTGCACTACGCTGTATTGCTAATCTTACAATTCACAGTACAAGACAAGTTGCAGCATAACCACTAGGAACTATGTATTCTGCTTCTTCTTTGTTGATAACACCAGAATCTGGCATCAGTTGCTGGAAAGCTCTCAGGGAGCTTTCCAGAAAATTATGTCAGATTCTGGTGCTATCAACATACATTTGTAGAAGCAGTGAGATAATTAGCTTGTGGTTTTACTGCATCTTATTTTCACTCATACTATACATATTGAGCAAGTCGTCTGCTAACTTCCAAGATTTTTTCTCAGCATTCACATGGTTCATGATATTGGCATGATCTAATTGAGTGAAAGATTCTGCACATTGATTGTGATTATATACACATGTATCTCAAACTACTTTCACATGTTAAAGTTACTTAAATGTTTTCACTTCACCGCATACAACATATACATGGCAGTTGAGACTATGCCCTGCCGCCTGATGATTTTTACACAATCAAACAGGCTTCACAGCAATTGCTATAGAAGCATCAGTTTTCCACAGCAATTGTTTTGTCAAGGAAACAAGGATGAATTACCAGGACTGCCTGACAGTAGTCAAATCACCTGGGCAGTGATTTCTAGTCAAGCCTTGGCTGCCTTAACAGGCAGCTAAGCCTTGACTAGAAATCACTGCAAAACAACTGGACATGTACAGTTTGTAGACTAGTGAGTATTCAGGACAGTTGCCTAGGCCCTCAAGGAAAAGAAAATTAGTTACTTTTTTTATGAAAATGAACACTTCATTTGCCATCAAGCCTCAGTAATGCCTTATAAATAGCGAATATAGGAAAATTTCAAAATGCAGATGGTTTTGTTATTCAGTGATTGGTTCAGTTCAGTTTTTTTAAATTCCCATGATGTCAGTATTGGTTCGGTTTTTCAATATATATTGCCCATGTCCATTTGCTATACTGTTTAACTGCCCTCTGAATCCGTTATTTTGGACAGAATCATGGTTTGACAGGCCTGGCATTCTTAAAAATGCAGGAGGGCTAAAAATCGCTCCCCCAGCATGGGTTAGGCGTGCGATTAGCTCTCCTCAAGCTTACAATTTAAGCTAAAAGTGGCAAATTGAAGTTTACTATTAATGAATTCTGCCTAGTGGGCTTTGTACATTTTATTTGGCGCTGCTAACAAGGTAGTCAGTGTGAGATGGCTACACTGCCCCTCCCACACCTCCAGGCCTCGGCAAGGCCTGGAGGTGTGGGAGGAGCAGTGTTGCCATCTTATAAAGACCACTAACATAGTAGAGATCTGAAACGATGTGGGTTTTAGGAATAGGTGGTTATAGTAATCATAATTTTCTAAGTCCAGGAGGGCTAGTTTTCGCCCTCCTTATTTGTTTGAAGGCGAGCAGTAGGCGAGTGAATAAACCGAACTCCTCAAAATGCCAGGCCTGGTTTGATACAAATGTAGACCTGGGTGGTGTTGAAATTTCAAGTTTGGTTTTGGTATTGATATTTTTACGAAAGTTTGGTTTTGGTATTGATATTTTTAGAATGATATTTACCTCAGCATTGGTACTATACTTGATGTCAACAACATACAGGTCAAATGATATTTTGGTATAATGCCCAGCTGCAAATTCGTCAAAATGTTAGAAGTAACATGAGCACTTGCCATCGGACATTTGATGCAACAAAAATGCTGAGAGAAAATATCTCCTGGGTATTTTCTCTCAGCTTTTTTGCTTCATCCAGTGACTAGTGGGGGTGACTGCCTTTAGAAATATATAGTCCATGGGCTCTTCTTGTCATGAATTTTGCATTCTGTTGTTTGCCCTTTTATTTTTAGCTCACCTGACCGAAGCTCAAGGTGAGCTTTACTAATCGCTTTCCGTCCGTCGTCATCTGGCGTGAACTTTACAAAACCAACTTCTCTAAAGAAACCACTGGCCCAATATTTTTCAAATATTGGGTAAATGTTTATTACCTAATGTCAAATCAGATTTGTTCAAATGAAGTTGCCCCTCCTCCTGGGTGGGGCCATGCCCCCAAGGGGCACCAAAATCTTTGAAAATCTTCTTCTCATGAACCAGTCGTAGCAGAGACTTGATATTTGGTATGCAGCTTCCCTTTGAGGTGTAGAATCAAATTTGTTCAAGAGAAGTTTGTCGGGCACTATTTGCCTTCGTTATGGGAGAGGCAAAAATTTTGGCCACGCCTAAAATTTCTATTTTCTGAACCGTGTGGTCGATTTGAACCAAATCTGATATGAGATGATAATGGGTCATAAGTAGTTGATTGATGCAAAAAAAAAATTTCTCATTGCCTCGTGGGAACCTAGGGAGCTAAAAATAGGAAAAACCTTAAAACTGCCTATCTCCAAAACTACACGGCACAGAGAATTCTTATTTTGTATAAACTTACTTTTATCCAGTAGAATAGAATGGTTAAAAAAAAATCCCCATCGGTTTGATCACAAGGTACTTTTTTCAGGACTTTTGAAAAAATGCTGAGACAGCACTTTTTAACACTGTTGGCAATGGGAAAAAAATTTAAAAATCTTCTTCTCCAGATCCAGCAGGCAGAATCTTTTCATATTTGGTATGCAACATTGTAGGGTGAATCTGATTCAAGTTTGTTCAAATCGGCCTCCTGGGTTCATATTTGGGCTCACTATAGAAGCTCGAATTCGAACTTACTGCATTTCAGGCAAATTTCTTCAAAAATCTTCTTCTCCAGATCCAGCAGGCAGAATCTTTTCATATTTGGTATGCAACATTGTGGAGTGGATCTGATTCAAGTTTGTTCAAATCGGCCCCCTGGATTCATATTTGGGCTCACTATAGAAGCCCGAATTCGAACTTAGTGCATTTCAGGCAAATTTCTTAAAAAATCTTCTTCTCCAGATCCAGCAGACAGAATCTTTTCATATTTGGTAAGCAACATTGTGGGGTGGATCTGATTCAAGTTTGTTAACCCCCCCCCCCCCCCCCCCCCCCCCCCCCCCCCCCCGGTTTATATTTGGGCTCAGTATAGGAGCCCAAATTTGAACTTAGTGCATTTCAGGCAAATTTCTTAAAAAATCTTCTTCTCCAAATCCAGCAGGCAGAATCTTTTGCTATTTGGTATGCAACATTGTGGGGTGGATCTGATTCAAATTTGTTCAAATCGGCTCCCTACATTCATATTTGGGTTCACTATAGATGCTTGAATTCGAACTTAGTGCATTTCAGGCAAATTTCTTCAAAAATCTTCTTCTCCAGATCCAGCAGTCAGAATCTTTTGATATTTGGTATGCAACATTGTGGGGTGGATCTGATTCAAGTTTGTTCAAATCGGCCCCCTGGGTGTATATTTGGGCTCAGTATAGGAGCCCAAATTTGAACTTAGTGCATTTCAGGGAAATTTCTTTGAAAATCTTCTTCTCGAGATTCAGCAGGCAGAATCTTTTGATATTGGGTATGCACCATGCTTAGGGGGGTGAGATTCAAGTTTGTTCAAGCCATGTCCCTAGGTCCATATTTGGACTCACTGTGGGAGCTCGAATTGTAACTTAGTTCAGAATGAAGAATTTTCTTTAAAAAATCTTCTCCTTCAGATCCAGCACTCGGAATGTTTTGATATTTGGTGTGCAGCATCCTTAGGGGGGTGAGTTTCAAGTTTGTTAAAGCCAAGTCCCTGAGTTCATATATGGGCTCCCTGTGGGAGCCTGAATTATAACTTAGTTCAGTATGAGGAATATTCTTTAAAAATCTTTTTTTTTAGATCTACTGGTTAGAAACTTTGGATATTTGGTATAAGCTTTTCTTAGGAGGAGCAGATGCAACTTGTTGAAATCAATTCTCTGGGTTGATATTTAGGCTACCATGTCAGGTGAGTGCCCTCAGGCCCCTTGGGGCCTCTTGTTTATCTTATGTTAGGAATACTTTTGAATACCAAAATTTCAGTATTTTGAGAGTCCCTCAGTTCGGTAAATTTAGTATTGGTTTGATACAATACCAAACAGTATTTATGGTATACCGCACATCTCTACCTTGATATCAAATCAGGCATTCAATATTGACAATTTTTATGGGTTTGTTTTGTCACACTTTATTGGAGAGTGTGCACTTGCCTGTAAATAGTATGCAGACAACTATATGGTACTGACAACCAAAATTAATCAGGTACTTACCAGTGAAACTGAAGTACATGCAGACATCCCTGAAACTTTGGGCTTCATGTACTTACCCTTCTGTTGCCTGTGCTAAAAGTCTGCATTACCTACATTGGCTCAATAACATATTACTGAAACATTTAATATAATCTAAATATTTGTTGTAATTTTATGATGGAATGTACATGCACCCATCAGCAGTGATTTGGGGTACCAATTATATTGATTAACCCTGTACCTATCAAATGTACAGAGACAGCCATATATAAACCGATTCTGACAACCAAAATTAATCAGGTACTTACCAGTGAAACTGAAGTACATGTAGACAGCCCTGAAACTTTGGGCTTCATTTACTTATCCTTCAGTTGCCTGTGCTAAAAGTCTGCATTACTTGCATTGGCTCAATAACATGTTACTGAAAAATTTAATATAATTCTAAATATTTGTGGTAATTTTATGATGGAATGTACATGCACCCATCAGCAGTGATTTGGGGTACCAATTATATTGATTAACGCTGTACCTAACAGATCTGCCACATCCACCCAGATAATTTCCAAATTGAGCAGTTGATGACAAATTATTTTTCCAAAAATTTTGATGAAACCATATCATGTGCCACCTCATTGGAACAAGCTCATCAGGCTCGTTGCAATGAGGGTTTCACGATATAATTTTGTTGAAATTTTTTTTACATTTTGAAAAAAAGTTAATTAAATTAACATATTTTTGATATTGAGTTCATTGGGTTAAGCGTTAAAGGTAATTATTATATTGGATTTATTTATACACTTTCAACTCAAAAGATTCACCTCATTTCATTCAGTTTTACAGCTAGTGGAAGCCGGTGTATGGCACCTGGAGAGAACCGAGAACCACCAAGCAACTGCCAGTCTCTCCAATGTACTACCTCAATCTGCAATCTGAAATTCAGTGCCCTAACCACTTAGCCACCACACTTCTATGATGTTGAATAAAAAATCCTTTTATGTTTTGTTTTCGTTTTTTTTTTCTATACAGTGAACTGATATATGGATATGAGAATGGAGGGACACCTAATCCAGATGTGCTTTGCAATAAATATATCAAATTTGATGCATTTCACAGACATGCTACCCATATTCTTGGAGCAGATGCCTTAGCAACAGGCCATTATGCCAGAACAAGTGCAGGCTATGATCTGGAGAATGCTACACAGGGTAGGAACATTTAACTTATTATTTTTGAAAAGTACTGTGTAGCCCACTTAATTGACATCTTTTAATTGAATAAACCTGTTAATTGAATAGAACTAACAAACTCAAAACCATTTACCATACCTTCAGTACAAATTTGACTTGCTAATTGTATATATGTTATTGAGTAAATTTCTGTTAATGGAATAAAAATATTGTAATATGTTCAGAAATTACCATGGCGATATCAAAATTCCCCCTTTTTATAGACCTATTTGGCTTCAGTACATCCAATACAGGTATTTAATCTATTATATATTGTTTGACAGAGCTCTTTAAGCTCTTGTCAAACAAAATATAATGTAATAAATGCTAAGTACTGTGTACCTCTAACCACCCCCCCCCCCCCCCCCCCACTCCTCTCCCCCATTGGAACCATGAGAATTGAGGCAGTACTTCATTACTGTTGTAAACAAGCTTTGTAAATTGAATACTCCTGTTAATTGAATACTTTTCACTGGCATAGTGGCTATTCAATTAACAGAGTTCCACTATATTTTAATCCTTTCCTGAACATGAATTGCAGATGACACTTGAAAAAAAGTTATTGAATAACCAGGAATAACAAAAATTGTAATTGGTTGCCTTGAAAACATACATACAGTATAGTGATCACAAAAATAGTAAGAACACTCTTTTTTGCAAACCAAACATTTAAAGGGGTACATAATCAGCTGGTCGAAGCCAGGTCAACAGACAACACCATGAAAACAGATGAATAAGATGAATGTAGCAAAATTACGTTGTAACACTTTTGAAAGGTACAAACACATTTTTAGCTCAACTTTGGCGAAGCCAAATTTGAGCTTTTGTCATGGCCCGTCGTCCGTCTGTCCGTACGTCAACAATTGGATGCGGCTCGGGCTAGAGGCCGTATTTATGAACCGATCTTTACGAAACTTGTTGGGTACCTTTGTTATGACCGTGGGACGAGAACGAGTGTTTTTGGGTGTGGTCCGAAATTCAAGATGGCTGCCAGCTGCCATTTTGTACCGACGATGCAGAAATCTGTTTTTTGTACAGAACTTCCATATGAAAGCTCTGATTTGAATAATTTTTTGTATGAATGTTTAGTACCATGGGATACATCACATATAATATGGGTTTTTTTCTCGTGCGTAAATTGTGCAAATTAGACTAATTTTGATGTTTTTTGGTGTTACTTTCAGCACTGAAAGTGAAAATGCCAATACGGCTCGGGCTAGAGGCTGTATTTATGAACCGATCTTTACGAAACTTCTTGGGTACCTTTGGTATCACCGTGGGACGAGAACGAGTGTTTTGGGGTCCGGTCCGAAATTCAAGATGGACGATGGCAGCCATTTTGTACAAAATTAGGTGCAATCAGATTTTTGCACAGAACTTCCATATGAAAGCACTGATTTGAATAATTTTTTGTGTGAATGTTTAGTACCATGGGATACATCACATATAATACGGGTTTTTTTCTCGTGCAGAAATTATGCAAATTAGATGAACTTTGATTTTTTCAGTGCGACTTACACACAGTAAGTACACATGTCAATACGGCTCAGACTAGAGTCTGAATTTATGAACTGATCTTCACAAAATGTCTTGGGTACCTTTGTTATCACCTTGGGACGAGAACGAGTGTTTCTGGGTGCGGTCTAAAATTCAAGATGGCTGCCAGTGGCCATTTTGTACCGAAATTAGGTCTAATCAGTTTTTTGTACACAACTTCTATACAGCTCAGACTAGAGGCCATATTTATGAACCAATCTTTACGAAACTTCTTGGGTACCTTTGTTATCACCGTGGGATGAGAGCGAGTGTTTTTGGGTGTGGTCCGAAATTCAAGATGGCCACCAGCAGCCATTTTGTACCAAAATTAGTGCAGTCAGTCTTTTGTACAGGACTTCTGTATGAAAGTTCTGATTTGAATAAATTTTTGTATGAATGTTTAGTAACATGGAATACATCACATATTGTAAGGGTTTTTTTTTCGTGCAGAAATTATGCAAATTAGATGAACTTTGATTTATTCAGTGCTACTTACACAATGTAAGCACACATGTCAATACGGCTCAGGGTAGAGGCTGTATTTATCAACCGATCTTCACGAAATGTCTTGGGTACCTTTGTTATCACCTTGGAACGAGAATGAGTGTTTCTGGGTACGGTCCAAAATTCAAGATGGCTGCCAGTGGCCATTTTGTACCGAAATTAGGTCCAATCAGTTTTTTGTCACAAGTTCTATACAGCTCGTATTTATGAACTGATCTTCCCAAAACTTCTTGGGTACCTTTGTTTTCACCTTGGGACAGGAACGAGTGTTTTGGGGTGCCTTTGTTATCACTGTGCTACGAGAACAAATATTTTGGGGTTCAGTCAGACCCACTCTGGGACTCAAAGATTTCTTTTCTAGTTTAGCATCTGACTGTCACCCACCTTTACAATACTTTACATATACATTTGTTACAGGCAACGGTCAGTATTTATGTACAGACCGTTACAATACTTTATATGTACCTTTGTTATCAGGTCATTACCTAGATGTTTGTCATTGCTGTGTCACATACTATACATGTACATGTCTTTGTCTTGACAAGTTGAGCTACAGTGTCATTGACACTTTCATTGCTTTTAATGATGCATTTTATAGTCATTTTAATGATTTTTGAACAGAGGAATGCCTAGACTATAAATCTTTTCAAATTGCTTCCAAATTCACCCTTAATCCATTTCAAAACCGGCAATTTTTTTTTAGGATTTTGGGCCCAAACAGATTTTTAGCTCACCTGACTGAAAGTCAGGGTGAGCTTTTCTGATCACTTTTTGTCCTCGTCGGTCATCTGTCGTCTGTCGTCCGTCGTACGTCATGAAGGTGGTCTTTTGGTCATTTTCTCCCAAGCCACTGGCAGCAGTTCAATGAAAATTCACATGAGTAGCGGTTATATAGGGGCATTTGGGTTTTTCTTCTAATTGGGTTTCTGCTCATATTGTGGAGGGGGGTGGGGCCAAAATGCACAAAAATGACAAAATTTAAAAGAATCTTCTTCTCATGAACCAGCCGTAGCAGAGACTTGATATTTGGTATGCAGCTTCCATTTGAGGTGTAGGCTCAAGTTTGTTCAAGAGAAGTTTGACAGGCAATATTTGCATTTGTTCTGAGAGGGGCAAGAATTTTTGCCTGTCTAGAATTTCTATTTTCTAAACCGAGAGGCCAATTTGAACCAAATTTAATATGAGGTGTTATTGGGTTGTAAGTACTTGATTTATGCAAAAAAGTTTTCCTGCAACCCTGTGGGAACCTCAGGAGCCAAAAATAGAAAAAAACGAAAACGTCCATATCTCCAAAACTGCACGGCACTGGGAATTTTTATTTGGTGTGAGGCTTCGTTGGGTCCAACAGAAAGGAATGGTAAAAAAAAGTTGCCATTGGTTTTGTCATAAGGTACTTTTTCGAGACTTTGAAAAAATGCTGAGTCAGCATTTTTTAACACTGTGGGCAATGGGAAAAAATTAAAGAATCGTTTGCTCCCAAACCACTGCTCCAAATGCTTTCATATTTTACATATAACATCTTTGGAACATTGATTCACATATTTGTTGAAATCAAATCCCTCGGTCCATATTTGGGTTCCCTATGAGAGCCCAAATGTTCAAATTAGTGCAGTATGAGGAATATTCTTTAAAAATCTTCTTTTTCAGATCTACCAATAGGAATCTTTTGACATTTGGTATGCAGCATGCTTAGGGGGTGAGATTCAAGTTTGTTCAAGCCAAGTCCCTGGGTTCATATTTAGGCTGAAAATTTGGGGGCCCGGTCCGGACTTAGATATTTTGGACCAAAATCCAGAAATGAGTTTTTTGGTTTTTTATGTGTTTCGGTCAATTTTAAGACAAAATGTTTTGTTTTTTTTTACGCTGAAAATTTGGGGTCCAGATGGGACTTGGAAATTTTGGACCAAAATCTGGAAATGAGTTATTTGGTTTTTTATGTGTTTTGGTCTTGGTTTTAAGAAGAAAAAAAAATTTTAGTCTGAAAATATTTTGTTTGGGACTTCGTAAATTTCCGAACAAAAATAAAAAAAAAATCTTTTTTATGTGTTTATCACAATTTTGGGATGTAAAAGTGCAGGAACTGAAAATAGAAGGAAAATTGTGTGGGCACAATTGCTTCATCTAGTTGGTATATGCTTTTCTTAGGAGGGGCGTATGCAGCTTATTCAAGTCAAGTCCCTGGTTTGATATTTAGACTACCATGTCAGGTGAGCGCCCTCAGGCCCCCTAGGGCCACTTGTTTTTCACAGGGTTACTGTGGGTCTTGAAAAACCTTGAAAAGCCTTGAATTTGAAACTCAATTTTCAAGGCCTGGAAAGTCCTTGATTTTCCCCAAAACTCCAAAAGTGGCCTGGAAAATCCTTGAAAACAATCTTTCAAAATATAAAAACCATCAAAATGTTCCTGTGATTATCCTACAACTTATTTCCTCTGGTACTGTACTCTCAATTTTTAATCGATAATCTTGAAAAACCTTCAATTTTACTTCTATGAAGCCTTGAAAAACCTAAAATATGGCATGGAAATGGCTTTGAAAAGCCTGGAATCCACTTACTAATTAGCTACAGGAACCCTGTTCCAGGACCCCAGAACAACATTGAATTTCCCAAAAACATGTCTGGTTTGTGTGCCTCAGTCTGTAATGTATTCACCCAACAAAGGGCTAAACCTGTCTTTGCCAAACTTGTGTCCGGAACTCCATTGTTTCTGGTGACTGCAGTTCCAAATTGCAGATCACTAATGCTGAAAGTACTCGAACTCTGCAAGTAAAAAAACATTGGCAAGTTTAACATGCATTAACTGGGAATGAATTGACATCTGATGATTGTAACATTGACTTTGAAAGCACCTTGAACCAATGTTAAATTTTGTATCTTGTTTTCACAAGTAACAACAAGCATATGCTATGAGATGGCAAAAGCCCCTGTCCCCAAAGACAGGCCTTGCATTCTGAAAAATGCAGGAGGGCAAAAAATCGCTCTCCTCAATCAGCTTAGGAGAGCAATTAGCTTTACACAGCATTTTAAGTATCCACTTGAACGAACTCATTGAAACTGAAACCAACAGACTACATCAGTGATTTTATTAACTTTACTAAGGTAAAGCGAAATCTCTTAGACATCTAGATGTCTCAATCAACAACCGATCACACACTTGACAAGACCTGTGTGTGTACACAGACCTGTTGTCCAAGAAAGTCATACGCCTACCACTACCACCTTCAACCCCCCAAGGGGGGTTGAAGGTGGTAGTAGTAGGCGTATGACATTCTTGGACAGCAGGTCTGCTTGAATCCTCGTGCAAGTGCTTCAAGTGACAGGATAGTATTAACGGTAGTATACTATAGTGTCAATATTCCTTGAATAATTACCCCTCAAACTGTGATGTCAGTTATTGAACTTGAAACTGACAGAAAAAAAAAATATTGCTGTGACCCATTTTGCTTCAAATGATTGCAACTGTGTTTGGGTATGGTTGCAGCCATTACCTTTTACCACTAAACCACTTTCAAAATGAAATTACGTGATGTTACGTGACTTCGAAGTTAAATTACATTTTTGCTTTACAACAAAAATTGAATGTGAGCACAATACAAAATATTACATGTAATCTCAATCATCCCAGACCAAAATATTTAGGATGGCAATTTTTCGCTCTCCTTAATTCTTTCAGGAGGGCAGTAAGGAGAGCTAAAAAATCGCTCTCCTGAAATTGCCAAGCCTGCAAAGAGAGCAGTGGATCCAAATTTTTATGAGAGTAACTAGATCATCTCACATTGTATGCCAATAGAAAGTTTAATGAAAATCTGATTACACATTATCAAGTTAATGTGTTCACAAAGTCACTACCATCTCTTTCCAAATTTGGAGAAAATCTTAGTACATGGTCAAAGTTACTACCATCTCTTTCCAAATTTGAGGAAACACTTACGTGGTCAAAGGTTTAAAGATGATGAGGAACTTACTGCTGCTGTGGAGGCAGGACCAAGATATGGACTTCTACAGACGCGGCATCAACAAATGGCAGACCAGGTGGAACAAGTGTATTGAATTACAAGGAGACTACGTTGAAAAATAAATATGTTCTGAACCGATATTCCAGCTTTATTTATGATAGGCTCAAAACTTTTTGACATCCCCTTGTATCTTTAGAATACAGAAAAATGACCAAATCTCTGTTGATTGAATAACTTTCAATGGCAAATGAAAGTGTCTAGCACTATTTAATTTACAGGTTTCCACTGTAATACTAAATTGAAACTTTGATTAGTGACTTTTGAGAATTATCCTGCCTGGATTTTGTCCAGTCCAGTCTGAGAAGTCCAGTCTGATCAGGTCTGTCCTGTCTGATCTGATTGTTTATGGTTCAGTCTAGTCATGGCATGCCATGTCATATTGGTCAGGAGTTGCTAAAACACTATTTAATTGGTAGAGTGCTAAATTAATTTTGATCACCAAAATCTGTTCAAATGTCTTTGTCTTGTTACAATAGGCACTCTCCCATAAATTATAACAAGGCAAATCCATATAGATAAAATAATTTCACTTAATCCTTTACCTAACATGAAAAGCAGATGACACTTGCAAAATAAATTCTTGAATAACTATTTTTTTTCATTTTTTGTCTCAAAAACATAGGTTATGACTCCTCATAGGGTTATAACCTACGTTTTTGAGGCTGAAAATGAAAAAATAATGAAATATAATTGACGATTTTTTAGAATAGCGATGACCAGTTTTGGCCATTACATTGGGTAAAGGGTTAAAAGATATGACGCATATCCACTGAAAATGTAGCCTTTAAGTTATGGTACCTGCACTTCAGAGTAAAGCCTAAATATTGGCTCCCAGCACTCTACCAGTTAACATGCTGACAGTGACAGTGAATCCCATTCAATCAAGCCTTTATTTGCATTTCATATCAGTGATATGATGATACTTCTGCATTACAGGTGTAAAGTTATTGCAGGCTGTTGACCACAAGAAAGATCAGACTCTGTTTTTGAGTCAGATTTCACAAAAAGCTCTACAGAAGGCACTATTTCCAATTGGAGACCTCACTAAAGATGTGGTGAAGAAAATTGCTGCAGAGTCTGGTCTTGAGAGCATTGCCAAGAAGAAAGAGGTCTGCTTCATTATAAGTTTACAATGTGCAGTCTTCATTTCAGATCATCCATATTTATCACAGACATTACAGATGCCAAGAAATCAAAAATTTTAAAACATTTTTTTCAGATTGTTTGGTGTCCTTTTAATCCAACAAGTATTTTCAAGATATTTTTTATCAAATCTTGTCATAGCTGCTTCAGAGCAGCCATGACTAGGTTTTATGAAAAATTCAACTAATTTAACTCAAGGAATCAATGGTGAAAAAGTTTGTTCATTTTACAAGGGGAATATTTGAGTAAAAATACCCAAATTATACTTATTTCAGTAGCATGAGAAATCCTGTCTGGGCAGCAATATTCCCCGGCAGTATGCAAGGAGTTAATTAGATATAAAAAATTGCCCGACTGTTAATTGTTATATCTGATTATATTGGCACTACACTACAGAGGGCATCAAAGCATGTGATCGAATATCATTTTTGCAACTTCTCTTTTTATGCCAAGCACATCTGGTTACCGAAAGGATTTCATCATTATTGGAAATAATTGCAATCTCAAATTTTGGTCTGAATCAAATCAGGGAAGGATACTGAATCTTGAATCAAAACTCACGGCCCTTCAAGTTATAAATATAACACCTTACTACCTGTTGCTACTGTAAATATTGTCAGTCTCCTCTCAAGTATTGTATGCAGTGGCAACTTGTCTCTTTGGGCAAATCAGTAAAAAATGTGGAATATACCAACAAGGAATCCAAATAGTTTCGGAAGTGGAAATTGCTTGAACTCGTCTTCTATCCGCAAGTATACAGAAGAAGTCTCCTTGGCTACGAATCGAAATTAAGTATTTTTATTGTTTACTAATCATATATATTTCATTTTCAGGTTATTTTATTCAACTTTGTGGGGATGTAGTTTAGTATAGTAACTGGGACAAAGTTAGGAGGGTCTTAAATAAAACTGTGAGCGCTAAGTTGTCGAACGGTTCGTCGTGTTGTCTTCTGTCGCGTGTTTACAGTTTTCCCTGTCCGATCGCGTAATTTTGTTTTGATGATGGCGAGCAAGTCTGTTCAGACGGAGGTAAGTATGGAGGTAAATACGTGTAATATCGCGGTCCAGGTCAACGGTGCCAACGGGGTAAGTATTGGTGTGCAGACAGAGGTCACTGGGGGTGTCGGTTAGAGCCGGGTTGGTGGGGCCACCGATGGCGATATTGGGCTTGAAGTTTGTAAACAGTGTTCTATGATGTATGGGGACTGTCGTTCGATGGGATATGGAGAGGTATGTGCAAACTGTCAGGAAATCCTCTGCCTACTTGAGACAATTGTTAAGTTTGAGGGGGAGATTGCTGAGCTGAAGGGAAAACTTGGTAGGGCGGGGCTGTCTGGAGTTACGCCTGTGAAAGTAGCTTTCCGAGAAGGATGGATGGTTGTCGGTGGTTCCAAGAGGAAACATGGGGGTAGAACCTTTGATGTGAATGAGGTAGGTGATGACGTGGGGGCTGCTAGAAAAGTACGTAGGACAGATGAGGGGGGCCCAGGCCTGAGCAATGCTGTAAAGCGTTTGGCGTGGACTATCAAAAGTGGTAGGAAAGGGGGGGGGGGGGGGGCAGAGAAGCAGGTAGATAGGGGTGTAAAGCCCAAAGGCAGTGGGGAGTGCAGCACCAGAAACAGATTTGATGTGCTCGATTCGGAAGAGTCAGAGGAGGGGATGGAGGTAGTTGCAACAGATAGTAGCTTGGGGTCTCGGCCAGGAAAAAGGAGGAGGGATCCGGGAGAAGACCAGGGGAGTAGTCCAGGTAGTTCAGGGCCTGGAAAGAGACGGAGGGACAAGGATAGGAGTAATCCTAGGTCAAAGATACCGATACCGATAGTGATTCCGAGTGGGGCTGTTGGAGAGGAAGAGGACGCTGTAAACAATAGGAGACTAGAGGAGATAAATAGGGCGAGGGCCAAAAGTAAGTTGGTGGTTGCGGGAAGTAGCATAGTTCGGGGGATCGACAAGGTTGTCTGTGGTCCGGACAGTAAAAATAGAACAGTTCTGTGTTTTCCGGGGGCTAAAGTGGAGGACCTGAGGGATAGAGTGGACGGTATTGTAGCTGGGTCAGGGCCTGATCCGGTAGTGGTATTACATGTGGGGTCCAATAATATCAGGGAGAGGAAATCAGTTCGTTTGGTGGACACATACAAGGACCTAATTAGTAAGCTACTTACCAGGAATGCTCGGATCATCGTTTCAGGGGTGCTCCCCGTTATGGGTGGTGGGAATGAGAGGAACTCGCGGATTATGGCACTAAACGAGGAGCTGGAAGAGCACTGCAAAGACTTGGGAATACATTTCATTGACCACTGGGATTCATTCTGGGGACAAGGAGAGTTGTATGGGCGAGACGGGTTGCATTTAAGTAGGATGGGTACAGACCTGTTGGGCCAAAAAATTTTACAGGTGGCTGGGCCTTTTTTGGAGGTAGGGGACCACAGCCGATAACCCAGAGGGGCACAAATGCTGGGAACATAGGAAGAACAACAAACATGCACAACACAGGGACATACCAGGGGTATAATAATGTGCCAGTGATGACAAAGAAACAAAGATTCATTAAGTTTGGGTACTGCAACATCCAGGGTCTGCACAAGAAAGTAAGCGAAATATCAACAATGATGGACGAAGGAGACTTCGATATAATGGGTCTAAGTGAGACGTGGATACGACGGGATGAGCGGGTTGATCAGATGAAGGGTTGCATGTGGATAGGAGCTGGGCGAACTGAGGGTCAGAAACGGGGTGGGGGTGTTGGCATCTACGCTAAAGAGGAATTACAGCCCTCATTGATTACAGATCTCACAGAAGCAAGGACTCAGATTCCAGTATCCAACGAAATAGTCTGGGCAAAAATCAAGTTAGGAAGCAGGAGTGTTGCCGTTGGTGTTGTATACTTAGCAGTGGAGGGAAGTAAGCCCGAGTGGAATGATTCAATATATACAACTCTTAGATCGAATATCACAGAGCTTGAAAGCAGAGGGTTCAGTATTGTCCTAATGGGGGACTTCAATGGGCACATCGGGGATAAGGAGGAGGGCATACAGGGAGGTGATAGGAAAATTAACACGAATGGGAGGAAGATGTTGGACCTATCAAAAGAGCTTGGTTTAAAGATCCTGAACAGGGATGCGAAATGTAAGGGTAAATGGACCTGGGAACGGAACGATAAGAAAACAATAATTGATTATATACTCACTGACGTTAGCGTATGGAGGGAGGTTATAGATGTAGAAATAGATGACGAGGGAAAAAATGACTTGGGTAGTGATCACAACCTGATAACAGTTAAGATTATGGGCAAAAAGACGAATAGAGACAGAAATACCTTCAAGGAAGTTTGGGGACTAAAACAAGGAGCCGACTGGAAGCAGTTTCGGGAAAAACTAAAACCAAGTCTTGAATGTATACCTAGGGATGCAAATGTCCAGAGTATTTCAGATGGCATAGTAAATAGCCTAACAGAGGCAGGGAAGGATTGTATAGGAAGGGTGAGGGTCCCAACGAGAGAGCTCGGATACAGGGTTAACGAGGGACTGAAAAAGGCTATAAAAGAAAGGAAGGTAAAATGCGCTGCTTACAGAAGAAGTAGGAAGCTTAAAGGGGTGGATAACAATGACACGAGACTAATGAAAGGAGAATATGAACTGGCACGGAAAAAGGTGAATGAGATAAAGAATAATAATAGGAAGGAGCGCAATTGCAGTCTTGCCAGAACAATAAAGAAAACGGGGGGTTCGAGCTCAAACGTATTTTGGAACTGGGTAAATAAACGGGGGAAAAGTAGTGTGCAGAGTATCAAAGTGGATGGGGAAAGTACAGAAGATAAAGGCCGTATCGCTTCAGAGTTAGTCAAGCACTGGGAAAAGATAAACGATAGGCGATGGGGCAGTGGGTCCCCACCAAAAAGAAATACACTGGTGGAGGAGAACCTATCCAATCGTGTATGTAGCGAAATAACGGCAGAAGAAGTGCGGAACGTGGTCTCGAAATTAAAAAATGGTAAAGCGGGAGGGACTGATGAAATTCCGAACGAATTCCTCAAAAATGGAGGGGAGGCACTTATTGAAGTCCTGACAAACCTTTTCAACCTGGCTCTGCGAAAGCAAAAGGTCCCCAGAGAGTGGAGGGAAAGTAAGGTGTCGTTCATACACAAAAAGGGGGATAAGGAAGTTCTAGATAACTATAGGGGGATATCAGTTAATAGTAACATCGGAAAAGTATTCTGTAAGGTCATATACGGTAGACTTGAGGAAGTTATTGAAGAGAAAGGTTTTTTAGGAGAAATTCAAAATGGTTTCAGGAAAGGTCGAAGAGTCACTGATCACCTATTTACACTCACCCAACTGATAGAATCAACAAAGGCTGAAAAGAAAAAGATGTTTCTGGCATTTCTAGATGTGAAAAAAGCGTACGACCGAGTGTGGAGGGAAGGTATGTGGCGAAAGCTCGAGGGCATCGGACTGGGGGGTGACTTTGTGGGAATCATGAAAGCACTGTATACAGATGTGCAAAGCCAACTCAGTCTAGGAAGTATCACTACAAAATGAGTCCCTATGGATATAGGCCTCAAGCAGGGGTGTATCTTTTCACCGATTTTGTTTGCATTGTATGTTAAAGATTTAGGGGACGAACTAATTCAGAGTGCGGAGGGGGTAAATGTTGGAGACATAAAGGTACCAGGCTTATTCTTTGCGGACGACATGGTGTTAATGTCTAGAACTGAACAGGGGCTAGAGAAACTGCTGGAAATTGTTGGTAGATATGGGAACACTTGGCGGCTCGAACTAAATGAAAATAAAAGCAAGGTAATACCCGTTGGACGCAAGGTAGATATGACAAAGAGATGGAGAGTGGGGGAGTTCTCAATCCCCGAAGGGGAAAACAAACGAATCACTGTAGGAGAAACGGGAGAGTATGAGTATTTAGGGGTAAGCATAAATATAACGGGAAGAGGGGTGTACAGAAATTACTCAGCCAAACTGATTCTGAAGGGGAAAAGAATTCTGAACCAACTAAAACTTTTAGGGAAAAATAGTTTCAACAAGGTCTTTGTGGGGAAAACACTGTGGGAGAGGGTGGGTTTACCAAGTATAACGTATGGCACGGACGTGATTCCATTAAACCAAACCGTTATTAAGAAGTTGGAAAGTACTCAGAATGATGCCGGCAGATGGATAACAGGGTCGAGTAATGCTGCAGCTTTGGAAGCAGTAAGGGGGGAGCTTGGGTGGATGAAAATCAAGGACAGGGTAGATTTGGGAAAACTGTGTTACTTTAACTACTTGAGAAACCTGCCTGACAACCGGTGGTGCAAATTGATGCTCGATACCATTTGGAATTCTAATATAGATACGGGGTGGTCAAAACATGTGAGGGAACTAATGGACAATTACTCTATAGAGGTCACAAACATAGAAGTAGGAATGAAAGAAGGCAAAAGGTTTGTCAAAGAGAGAGTCATGGAAGATTGCAATCGAAACTGGCGAGCAGGGGTTAGCGTGAAAAGATCACTGCAGGGGTTACAATATAAAGAAAAGCCAGCTTTTGAGAAGTACCTAGATGGCACCTTTGGAGGGGCACTGCTCTTCAAACTGAGATCAAGATCACTGGAGCTTCGGGGAAAAATTGGGAGAGATGGAGAAAAGGGATGCCAAATGTGCCACTCTGGAGTAGTGGAGACCCTGGAACATTTTCTCTTGGAATGCCCACAGTATATACCTCATAGAATAAAATTTACTGGAAGAATAATGCAGAAGTGGGGTGAAGAAATAAAGGATAGATGGCTGAAGGGGGACACGAGGGAGAGGGTAGGAATGCTTATTGAAGAAATTGAAAAAGAGGAAGTGAGGGACACTATTAAGCAGTTTATATCTGAATGCTGGGAGGAGAGGAGGGGAAGAGGGGGTGGGGTGCAGGGGGAATGATGGCCTTCTCTTATGAGGACCGCGACAAATCAGCGGCTGGCCAAAGAGTTATTATTATCTTCTGGTCTCCTGTACAGGAGACCTGATGAAAAAATAAGAGTTAAAAAAAGATCCACTTGGTACGATTTTGAGAAGATTGTGATGTTTCACAAATTTTATGAATTGACCTGACTCAAATTGAATCATCAGAGCAATTCAAATTGAATCGATTTTCGAAGCTTCATAGGGTCCTAGGTCTCATGCAATGATGTAGTTTGAATAATGGAAGAACATTCTTGTTTTCCCAAACTTTCGAACTGAAACTGTAATATCTTTGTACAGCGCATTTATAGGATAAAAGGATCGCAAATTGGTCTTGATTGTATACAAAATTTATGAACCTTGTCTACTGAATTTGATTTTTCATACATGTGATAGATTAGCAGTATATTCCTTTCAAAATGTATTTTCACACCCAATAACTATTTTCAACATGTATTTGTAAAAGATCAATCTGTTCTATTAATGTCTTTACTCATTTTATCTAGAATTCTGTGATGGTTGTCAGATATCAGGATTCCCACTCTAATGAAAAGCCCATGAATTTTGGCCCCTTCATTGAAAGATGCCGGAAATTGTTTCAATTCTTGAAAAGTACTTGATTTTCACCACCTCCCTTGAAAAATAACTAAACTCAGTTTATCTGTAACTTCTAAGACGAGGTTTCCCGATAACCCACCCCATGAAATTGGTCAGAACCACATCTCTTTGATATCTAGATTGCCCCTTGTGTGCAACAAGGTGGCATCTGCAATGCTTTAGCATTGCAGATGATACCTTGTTGTTCTCAAGGGGTGATACATATCTAACTAGTTGAGTTTTCGAGAAATCAGGTCTGTGAGGCTGAAATTCTTTGTGTTGTTCATGGTGTTGTAAAGTCATATGAAAATTATAATGGTTCTTGAAAATCATTGTCAGAGTCCTTCAAAAGTGTTTAAATGGTGCTTGAATTTGATTCTCTGATATCATTGGGAACCTGGATATGCAAAATCTGAGTTTGTTCTTTATTCAATTTTTGTATAGTAGTTGGTATTGATTGAAGCTAAATAGCCGAAAATGTTGAAGTATTCCTTAAATTTAGTCTTTGACCATGTGTTGTCTTTTATTTATTTATTGGTGTTTAAGTTCACATACTTATGCACAATGGCTAATCATGACCGTGACAGTTTTACGGGTGGAGGAAGCCGGAGTACCCGGTGAGAACCACCGAGCAACGATGAGCAGCTGCCAGCTCCCAAACATCGTAACACCGCACTGCAGCACAGGCAGGGTTAGATTGATTGAAGACATGCGCACCATCGACGTGTAGTATGCCTTAGTACACAGCGTCATCGTGCCCCCATGTGGCCAATTGGTGTAAAGTGTCTTGCCCAAGGGCACAATGCAGGAGTCTGAATCGATCACTCAGAAGGTCACCCATCCGAGGACTAACCGGCTCGACGTTGCTTAACTTCGGTGATGTGACGAGGTATTGTCTTTTTGACATACAGATTTAAAACTTAGATGCAGTTCTTGATATGCAGTTGTACACATAACAAATTCAGTGACTGTGTCTTTGGAGTGGTAGCTGTGAACCATCTCTTTCTTCTATACTCGCCCAAAAAAGAAAGTGTGCATTGCAGAAATTGATCAAACTACAAAAAAATAATTTTGTAGGTGTAAAGAGTGTTAACCTGTTCGTGAATAAGTTATATTGAACACAAAAACAGCTTTCCCCGTTAAAATTGCATTAACGTTAAATGACATGCTGCACGTTTGTGAAAAGGCATGTTTTGGCACATGGAGAGTCTGAAAATTCATGCAGCAGTGTGAATCCTTGGGTATTTAAACACTAAAGTAAGGCCTTCCTATCGTTCACATTCAAACTTGCGCTGCTGTTAAGACGACTCCACATTAGCATGCCAAGATTGACAATGAATCAACGTCTCCTTGCCCTGGGTATGATTAGAGCTGGCAGAACACACAGAGAGGTTGCCCAGCATTTGAACTGCCACCGTAACACTGTGGACAGGCTAGTCCATCGACATGCACAACATGATGACGTTCGAGACCGACCCCGCTCCGAGAGACCCTGAGTTACCACCCCTGCACAAGATCGGTATATCCGTGTCGTCCATCTCTGGAACTGGCAACAAACGGCAATGACGACAGCCAGGAACATCCCTAACCTGAGACGGATACATCCTCTAACAGTAATCAACCATCTGAGAGAATACGGCTTACGTCCTCGAAGACCTGCAATTCGTCCGATTTTGACGTTATGTCATCGTCGTGCTCGACTGCAGTGGTGTAGACAACATCTCAGGCATCCCTTACACTGGTGGCAACGTGTTTTATTCACAGATGAATGTCGTTTCCATCTTTCATCATCAGATGGCTGCCAGAGAGAAACGAACGCTACGCAGATCCATGTGACACATCGTGTCAACGCGGTTCGGAAATAAATTTTTTCGGTTGATAAATTTTATTATTATTATTGGTGTTAGGTGTCAATGAGGGACTGTATGGACAGGATTTCTTCACTCTGTTGAGGGCTGAATTTCTGTTTTTTAGGTCCCTGTCGGCCGTCTGGGTTCTGTCGGGAACCCACCGGTTATTTTTTCTGCCACCTTCTATCTCAGTTGGAGGCATTCTTCTACTTTCTGTATCTGTTGAGTTGACCTTTTTCTTCTACTGCTCTCACCTCTGTTTTTTCCAGTTTGGTTCCTTTAGGGCAATTCCTTTTGCCCTCGCTTTTGGTGCGTTCTCGTGGCTGTTCCTCCCGCTTCCGGGGGGAGGGGGGGGGGTCATTTCAGGGTCTCCCGACATGACCACATCTGCTGAGAGTTATACCCCCTCTGTGGGGGATGTGCAGCTCCTTCCGCACCCGTGTGGGGGGTGGGGAACACTGTCATTTTGAGGCCTCCCGACATGACCACGTCTGGTGAGAGTTATTCCTCATCCGTGGGGGATGTGCAGTTTTTATTACCGTGGTGGATACTGCAGGAGCTATTGGATATCAGGTGAAGAGATGCCTGGTTCTGAGACTATGCGCCCTCTCCAGTCAACATCTGAGGCTGTCACTAGGGTTGTGACTCCTTCTTTGGAGGCCGAGCTAGGTTGCTCTCTCCCCTTTTCCGGCAGTTTCAACAGCTCCCGTCATATGTGCTGCTACTGCTGTTCTGTCTACAACATCATCGGTCACTGTTTTAGCCGGCCCGGCTTAACCCTGCAGGGGTCTGCAGTGATGTCTGTAGTGTGGTTGTGGGGTATCGGCCTCAGCCTTCCCTGACTTCAACTCTGCGAAGTCGGAAGTGGTTGCCGACAGAACCCCCTGCTGTGTCCTCTCAGCCGTCGAGCACAGCAGTTTTATCCCTGCAGGGGTCTGCAGAGGTGTCTGGTAGTGTTGACGTGGGGTATCGGCCTCAGCCTTTCCTGACTTCAACTCGGCGAAGTCGGAAGTCGCTGCCGACCGAACACCTGCTGTGTCCTCTTGGTCGTTGAGCACAGCAGTTTTATCCCTGCAGGGGTCTGCAGAGGTGTCTGGTAGTGTAGACGTGGGGTATTGGCCTCAGCCTTCCCTGACTTCAACTTGGCGAAGTTGGAAGGGGCTGCCGGCCAAACCCTCTACTGTGGTCTCTCAGCTGTCGAGTACCTCAGTTTTTCTCATTCGATTCGGATGTTCATGGTGGGGTCACCATGAGCTCCGTGGCGTTTCCATCCATGCACTCTGGTCCCATGGCCAGTTTTGTGTGACCAACGCTTTTTGAGCAGCTTGGACCTTCTGTCCCACAGAGGTTCACGGCGACTCTCCTGAGTTTCCGCTCTGTTGATCCTCGGGGTATGTGATACCCCAATACACATCTGCCTTCAGATGTTTTTGGCTGCAGCCCAAGTGTATTTGAGGATCATGACCCTTCGTCAGGAGTGAAGCCACTTTGTCGGTTCGTTCCCACGGTGCTCTGTTCCGACAGTCAGTGAGCTTAGGGAGGTCCTCTCCTTGCTTACTTAGGTTCTGTCCAAGAACCTTTTTCGTTGCTTCCAGCGTGGCTATGAGTGGTTTCCGGTCGCCCCCTGTGGCGCCACCTCCCGGGATTGGAAACAGGCCGCTTTCTGATCCCCTGGTGTGCCTACACCATGGGAGGCATCGGCTGGTTTGCCCATGATGGGCTATGTGTCTTCCGAGTCATGGGATGAGTCTCACATTCCTGACGTCGAGAGCCAACAGTCTTCTGACTTGGGGGCAGCTCTTGACTTTGTGTTTGGGTTCCTTATAGGTCTCCAACAGTCAAACCAGCCGACAGTGTCAGCCCGGCTACGATCATTGGTCGCACGCCTACAGCCTGTGGAGCAACATGCTTCTGGGTGCCTTTGACCGTGCCTGTCAGTACAGGTGGTTGAAGCATTTACCACTTTGGACTCTAAGCTGAGTTCCAAGGCTATGAAGACGTCGTTCTTCATCAAGGTTGACACTTTTTGCCTCTGGTGCGTTATCGTTCCTACGATTTTGCCAATCCATCAGTCTGCCAGACTTTGACGGTCTTGGATCGGGACTGCTCAGCCATATGGAGACTCTGGAGTCCAGGTTGGGCTTATCGGGAGGGATGCTGGGATGCGTTCTCTCTTTGATCACGGCGTCTCTGCTTTGCTGCTTATCTGCTCCCAGCTGAGTTTGACGACAAACAGGTTTTGTTTTTGTGTCTGCATCTTCTCACACACCTGCCTGTAACATGGCTAGCTTGGATTTAGTTCTCAGGTACGCTGTGCTGGACACAAGACGTCCCCTTCTTGAGGGGCAGTGCGCTGCTCATCAGTCTGCCTCTTTCGGCAGGTCCACGACTATTCCATGGTTCCGTGGTGACAGTCCAGGATGGCTCCCTCTGTCATTCCATTGATCTGCTGCTGCTTAGTCAGCTTGATCGGCCTTCTGTTGGAAGCAGGCGCCTTCCAAAGCCTAACAAGTACCCTTCTGCTTCCTCTGCAAAGCTAAGGGCTGATCCTGCTACCGCCACTTCTACTCACTCACAGGGTGGGGTAGGCGTCGGCAGAAGTCACCTCGATTTCGTCCCAGGTTGAGGCATTCCGCTAAGTAGAGAGTGCCTCTTCCAACATGAGTCCCTTTCAAAGATACACGTTGGGAACTTTTGATCATGGAGATAGGCGATCTCCTGTCAAAGGACTGCTTGGTCTCTGCGTTTCGGTGACGGATCTCATTCCTCTAGGTCGACTGCATGTCTGTCCTCTCCAACACTTTTTGCTCAGTCGTTGGAGGCCGAATGTCAATCCTCTGGTTCTGGTGCTTCTGTTACCAGAGTCTCTTCCTCGTCACCTTCTCCCCTGACAGATGTTCAGTGGATTATGCAGGGAGTTCCGTTGGACTTCCCCACGTCCGATCGTGTTCTGACCGTAATCGCCAGCGATCTCGGATGGGGTGTGACGTTGGATTCTCTAGGTCTTTTCCTTCATGGGTCACGGGAGCAGGATCTAGCAGCTCTTCATGTCAATCAGAAGGAGCTTCTTGCTCTTCTTCTGTCTTTCCGGCAGTGGATCCCCCGCTTTTCGAATTGTCAGGTCCTTCTGTGGTCTGACAATTCTACGGTGGTTGTTTACATTCAGAACAAGGGCGGCACGCACTATGTTCCCATGTATGCATTGGTTCAGGATCTTCTACTGCTCGCTCAGGATGTCAACGCCAGAGTGGTGGTTTGTCACTTTCCCGGTCGTCTGACCTTCCTAACCGACTCCCTGTCCAGATGGGGCAGGTTCTTTTTCATCGGGTGGATTCTTCCCATGGCACTGTTCCAGTCTCTTTGCGATCTCTGGTGTCGTCCCCAGATTGATATATTTGCAACTCATTGGAACCATCAGGAGGACACTTTCGTGTCCCTGTGTCCAGATGCTCTGGCTTTTGCCATGGACGCTTTGTCCTTCCTTTGGAATGGTCTTGTCGCCTACACCTTCCTGCCGGTTCCGATTCTGCCTCAGGTTCTAGCCCAGATATGAACCTGCAGTTGTCGAATCCTTTCGATCACACCCCTGTCGCCACGGTGGGTGTGGATCAATCTGCTCCTCTCTCTGTTAGCGGCGGTTCCGGCATGTCTCCCTCTACGTCGCGACTTTCTTTGCCAAAGTCACCCAAGGAGGTTTCAGGTCAAACCGACTTCATTGTGCCTTCGCGCATGTCTTTTATTGGGTCCTGTCTCCTTCGTAGTGTTTTTTTCGAGACGAGCAGTGGAGTTGCTTTTCTTCTTCAAGGAGGCACTCACTCCACTGGTTTAGCCTCTTGGCTAAGTAGAAGGTTCTTCTGTCAATGGTGTGCGATCACTCTGTTGCTTCTGTCACTCCTTCGATCACACCAATTGCGGAGTTTCTGGTATATGTTTGTTTCTGGAGGTCTCCAGCAATGGGTACAAGTCCATGCTTCAGAGACCTTTTTCATATGTGGTACAGCATTGTATCGGCACTCATCCTTGCCTCTCCAAGCTTGTTCGGCACTTTTCCTTGAAAAGGCCTAGGACTTTGCAGTTTACTCTAAGATGGACACTTTTTTGGGCGCTGCTCTGCTTGGGGGGGGGGGGGGGTCGCACCTTTATCCCAGGTGGATATGTGTTTTCTCACATGCCAGATCTCTTCTGAATCCATTTCTCGATGGATTTGTCTTGCTATTCGTGCAGCTTCCGCTCGTCTAGCTACTGCCGATTATATTACCAATCGTTTTTATGCCTCGAGGTGCGTGCATTGTCTTCCTCTCGGGGCTTATACCAACTCTGTCATGTTGTCGGATGTTATGCTGGCAGCCTACTGGAGAAATGCTACCTTCTCCACTTATCTGCGACAGTTGCAGGAGTAGACAGAGGAACTTTATTCTACGGGCCCTCTTTCTTCTGCTCAGGCTGTTGTCTATCCCAGCCATTCAGCTTCTTACAGGGTCAGTTCCAGCTCCGTGCTGTTACTGCCCTTTCTGTCTGTGCGTCGCACATCACCATACGCCTCATCTTTCATTGTCTTTTACTAATGTTTGTGATGCTATGGTTTGATAGGACTAGGGATCTCTTCCTCTGTTCATGGTTCCAGAGCAATTGAGTTATGTGTGGGTTGGTTATGTGATTCCCTCCATCCTATTGTCTATTCAGCCTGTAGTAAACAATTGTAAGGTAGGTTGATAAGAAATATAAATTTTATAGTAAAATTCCTTTCTTATTATACCAACTGCAATTGTTTACATGGAGGCCCTCCCATCTTCTTCTTCAGGTAAGAATCCTTCCTCCCCGCTGATCACATAACTCCTATGTTGGCAGACTCAAAAGAATGATTAATTGATGACTGCACTGCGCATTGGCTAACGGAAGTCGTGGAATTGCACTAAGGGAAGAGCGTCCCATACTGGGTGTGCGCCGATGGCACTCAGCCCAGTTTTGGCTTATTTTTTCGTGGTGTTTTTTACACCACTTTTCTTTCCAACATCTCTTGGGAAAGATTAAAATAGAGAGTATTTTATCTGAGTTAGGGTCTTCCACTGTAGTGTAAGCCTGTAATAAACAATTGCGGTAGGTATAATAAGAAAGGAAATTTACTATAAAATTAATATTTTTTTTATATGGCTTAAACCTTTTCATAGTTCTGCATTTGAAAATATCAGTATGTTTTTCCCATCAATTTGTATTTTGGGAACATCTGTTGGCTGTGCCAACTTTTTACTTGTGTATTCTACATTATTAATAGACTTGTTTTATATCGTAAAATCTACACAGAGGTATTTGCTTGCTTGAAAGATCATCCCAGTTCCAGAAAAATGGATAACATTGAGGGTGAATGTTGACAAAAGAAATGTGTGTTTTGGAGGAGAACTCAGCAAGAACACCAATTTTAGACCTCTTCTACTATTTTTATGTTCAGGACCTGCGAATCTTCAAATTCAATTCCAATTTTGGAACATTTGTCCAATTCTATTTGATTTGATTTGATTTTTGAATATCTGACTGCCAAATACTGAAATTGAATATCTCAGTGATGATCACAGAGACTTATATCCTTCTTTTCACATATATTATATAAGTGATGATTATTTCACACTAATTTACGTTAATATCAAGAATATTGTAATAAACTGTCAGTAAGAACTGTCGAGTGGTTATTATTTTTAAAGTAAGTAGCAGGACACAAATAAAATCATTAGGGGCTACCGAGGAGATGTTATGTCAGAATGCATGCACGCGTATATCATATGCGTGCATGCATTCTGACATAACATCTCCTTGGTGGCCCCAGAAATAAACATGAACATAGTTGAAATATATATCATAAAATACCCTTTTCTTAAATAAATTTAACTTAAATCCACATATTACTGCTTCGTGAGTTTTTACCAGAGTTTGAAATGCATTTGACTCCAAACGTTTTACATAATTTACAACGGGAAAGAAATATTCGACTGTTGTTTTCTGGGATTTTTGGTCCCGTCCTTTTCACATCTCGAACAGTATTGACCACAATTTCATCCCGGCCATGCATTCCATATTGTTGTACAACTACGAATCACTTCGTCTTCCATCTTGATCCGTAAGAACTGACCATGTTATCTATGTCAAGAAACTTGACTACCTTCCCCGTAGGTGCTATTATTTTGAATCATTAAAGTGCTGTACGAAAATCTCTGAACACATAAACCAACTGATTGAACTGAATGTCCAATTTGAGTCCAATTTGGTTAAAAATTGAACCTTAAACACATGATTCAATTCATATTCGATTTGAACAGAAAAAGTAAGATTTACAGGGCCATGTTTTATGTGTGTGGTTACATTAGACTTGTAATTGTTCCATGTTCATTAGAAAACAAGCTCAGACCTAATGATAACTTTATTATAATTTAGCTGTTTTTCATTCCTTGAGTGCAACACGAGAATGCTTTGTTGCACTCAAATGATGCTTTCTTCTTTCACATGATTTCTTCAGATGTGAAATATCTTGATTTGATAGCAACATTTTTCACATCAGTTTGGCAAGTACTGTACTCCACAGACTGTGCCTTGAATATCACGTCTGTAAATCATTGTCTGTATCAAGGAGGCTAGATCACTACTATGAGGATGCATTTTCTACATGGTGTAGACAGTACTTTGATTACAAAGGTGTGTCTCTTTCTCAGTTGGTTTGCAATTGGATTTCTGCATGGTCGCGACACTGTTACACTGGTTGGTCGAGATTTCAAAGATAAAAAGATAAAATTTCAAAGATAAAATGTTGCAAAAACCGTTTTAAGAAAAACAAACAAAAATTGCATCAAAGATGCCATATTTTCACATCTCAATTTTCACAAGTGAGTTGACATAGTTATTAGTGTTGTTATTAGAGTTGTGGACAGAAAAGGTGACAGAGAATTTTTATCGGATCACAAACCTGTCACTGAAAAACTTTCTTCAGATAGAGCACTGGTTTGCACCCAATGGCACTTTTAAGGATGTCTTTTTTTTTCAGAGCATGGGAATTTGTTTTATTGGTTCCAGAAACTTTCATAATTTTATTGAAGAGGTAAGCATGTTTAGACTTGCATTGTCAGGCTTCCATCTTTTGACAAGAGTATCAGATGAAAACAATTTAAAATATACACATACTCAAGCTTATCCTACTATAACAAAGGAATAATGTAAACTTTGGTGAAATATAGTTTTATCTTGTTGAATAAAGTATGATAGGTCTTCAAATATCTGGTGCTGACCTGAACTTGTTTAACCCTTTACCCAATGCATAGGATTTATTTATTTATTGGTGTTTAAGGTCACATACTTATGCACAATGGCTAATCGTGACCATGACAGTTTTACGGGTGGAGGAAGCCGGAGTACCCGGAGAGCATCGACAAGCAACTGTCAGCTCCTCAACATTCTCTGTTCAAGCTCCACTCAAGCAGGGTTACAGCGGTGCACCGTCGACATGCAGTACGCCTTAGTACATGACATCATCGTGCCCCCATGTAGGCAACCAGGATGAAGTGCCTTGCCCAAGGACACAACACAGGTCATCCCGGACAAGGATCGAACTCGATACCTCTAGCATAGAAGTCCAACAGTTTACCACGGAGCCACCATGTTCCAATGCATAGGATATCAAATTCATTATTTTAATTATTGTTTTTTATAGTTTTTTAAACAAATTCAACAAAACCATATCATGTGACCCTTCAATGGAATGAGCTCATTGAGCTTGTTCCAATGAGGGGTCACATGATTTGGTTTTGTTGAAACGTTTTGAATTTTTCTTTTTTTCAACTGCTAAATTTGAAAATTATGCAGGCGGATGTGGGCGATTCATTAGGTAAAGGTACTTAGGTACATAACCAGAATTCTATAATAGGGAGTACCCTAGCCAGTTTTTTTTTTAAGGCGATAGGGACAAAGATGATATTGGAAAGGCTATTGTCTGGGGTTTTGTGGGAGGAGGGGGCAATGACTGGAGGATACTAGTTAGGACTAACCCCTCACCCCCCCCCCCCCCTCCCCACACACACCCAACGAGAGAGAATTTTGCAGAATATGTGTAGCCCCTATATTGGAGACCATTTTGGGGCTCTATGTTGTGTGAAACTTGCACTGGGCCAATGTTTTGGGGGCGGCCAAAAATTCATGGGGGGGGGGGGGGGGGGCATGGCCTCTCCAGGCTTCCCTGTAGCTACACCACTGGTTTAACTGGTTACTGTGAAGGAAGCCCTTAGATTATAGTGTTGAGGGATTTGCAGATTTCCTTGATGTCTCTGTACATAGCCTGCTGTACCTGTTGGAAGAGGTTAAGCGATAACTTTGAGGAAATGTCTCTCTTACAATTGTTCCCAATATTAATAGCACCTCCAGATTTTGCATTTGCATGAGCTCATTCACAAACCTTTCCAAGAATCAATGGAATCAAAAAAGATATAGAGTTGTGATAATCTTTCTTCTTATTTCCACTGGTAAATACAGAGTATTACAACAGTCAGGGTTTATCTGGGTTGTCATATTCCACCAAATTGATGAGGCCAGATCAAACAGGACATCATATGCATCTCATCGAGAAAGAATACAACAACCCAGATTAACACACTGTCGTAATAATTTAATTATTATGGGACAGTGGATCTTTAAAAATTGAATACGAGACCTGAAACAAGAAAGAAAGTATGGGTGTTTCTTCTAAGTGTTCAGCACCAAGACATTCAAGTTTTTAGACCTAAAAAAGTAAAAATTTTGTTTCTCAGACTCTCTTACATGATTCGTTTGGCTGCCGCATGCTCTCTTTTTATAACCAATGCAAACTTATTTATTTTTTTTATTGGTGGTTAATGACACTTTTGACAGCTAGGGTCAGTTTTACGGGTGGAGGAAGCCGGAGTACCCTGAGAGAACCACTGAGCAATGGTGAGCAACTGTCAGACTCCCCAGAATAGTAACTCCACACAAGCAGGGTTAGCATTGGTTGAAGACAAGTGGACCATCGACGTGCAGTATGCCTTAGTACACAGTTCCACTTTCAGTTTGAAGTCCAATTCCATAACCACTAAATTTGAAAAATAAAAATTTAAGACTAATCAAAATTAGTCCTTTGATTCTCAGACAGTGCTGCACTCGTTTTTTTGGCCCATGTTCATCATATTTATATCGGAGGCAAAATTCAAAATGTAAAAAACTATCATAGGGGTCTGATTTTAGGGTATCGCATAACCATTTATGATGTCATATATATTGATGGAGTATTGTTATTCTCTTCTCAAAATGTGACACGATTCTCATATACAAAATAAATATTTAAATGGTTGAGGGCTAAGTTATTTTTGGTGGTCTGAAATTGTTCATCAAAAATTGTTTTATTACAAATGATTGGAGAGTGCCAACAGGCACACTCCAATAATTTGTAATAGAAGAAATATTTATATAAACAAACTATTATTTACGTTTGACTGAATACTAAACATGAACAAGGAAAATGTTGGCTTTTGCACTGGTACCCTCATTTTTTAGAAAGGCCTGATTGTGGCTTCCAGCACTCAACCAGTTAAAAGGCTCCCTATTTTTTATCTCCATTTTAGTTGTTCTATATTGATTTTGTGTTGTATGATCACTGTTACAAAAAAAAACATCAGTGAAATCAACATGGAAGCTCTAGTATTTAATTTTAGGCTCTCACAACTGGATTTTAGGCATCGATGATCATTGCACCAGGAATAAAAAATAAAAATAAAAACCGCTCTCCCTCATTCATTTAAAAAAACATTGCCCGAGAATCGATTATTTAGTTTTGCCAGATGGTTTATGTCTAATATTTTACCCAAGTTAATAAAATTGATAAATTTGTCCCTTGAGTACAGCACAACTTTGCAATGCTTTAGCATTGCATAGCCTTCTTACACTCAAGGGATGAAATACACCCCCACCCATGATTGGAACAAACCAAGAATATGAACTTTTGGTGGCAAACAAATAATTACAAAAAAGAAAAAAGAAACTGAAAAACAGACAGCAAATACTGGATCATTTAATTTAGTTTCCTTTCATAAGTCTTTTTTATAACGCTGGAAATTAGTACAAATTACTTCACCCTTTACCCAACATAATAAACCAAAACTGGTCAGTGCTATTCACAAATATCACCATGTAATTTTCATTAGTCTTTCATTATTTCTCTCAAACACATAGCTTATAACCCCTCATTGGAATTAGCTTAATCAGCTCTTTCCAATGAGGAGTCATAAGCTATGATTTAAATGCAAAAACAAGCCGGAAAATAAGGTCCTCAGAGGGTGAATTTGTTGTTTCTATCCCATACAGTAGACCAGTTTATCCTCTGGGTGCCTCTTTCTGTTTAGGCTTGAGACCTTAATCCAAATTAACGTCCACAGAAGGTAAATTTAGTGATGCTATCCTGCTGTGCAGGGTAGCATCACCAAATTCACCCTCTGGGAACCTCATTTTACAAATGACTGTCTGCTTATTTTCAGGCTTGCGCAAAAAATGAAAAAAATTTGTTATTTGAGAATTTTGTTTGCAAGTGTCGTCTGCCTTTTGTGTCAGGTAAAGGCTTACAAATGTTACATATTTTTATGTGCATTTTTGTTGTGGCTGTTGTTTACCTTAATTTGGAGTAGATTGTATTGATAATTTGTGATTTTCTTGCAGTATATTGAGCCAAAAGCAGGATCCTTCATAAATGTGGAAGATGGTAGAGTTCTTGGTACTCATAAAGGAACACACTATTGGACACTGGGGCAGCGATCTTTGATAGCTGGATCAGATGAGGCATATTACATTGTTGATGTGGATCCTGACACTCAGGATGTTCTTGTTGTAAGTTTTCTTGAATCTGGTAACTGATACCTGGAAACTGTGAGTCTGTGTGCTAGAGAAAGGGTATATCATTTCAAAGGGGTGTATTATGCAGACTCGTTTTCCAGGATGCTAGCCAATAGTGACATCCTGAATATTACATTACTTTCAGTTTCTTTTCCATATCTATTGATGTAATAGGAAAAATGATTTAATGTTGATGGAAGTCAATGCTATCAAATGAGTTCATTACTCAACTCCTTGCATCATATATCACTGAATGTTTTGTATAATATGACTCTCAATTTTCTCCTCAAAATACCCTTATTGTTTTCCGATCAAATCCCCGTTGTTGGAAAACATGCGTCTGATCCACAGCTGAATCAGTATTGTTTGAAATCTGTATCAGTTATATTTTGAAACTAGGTCAACAGAAGGGATAGAACTGTACATGGCATGCCACACCAGCTGCTAAGGCTATATCATGGAGAGAAAATGTAAAAAGAAAAACATGTTATCGTGAATTACGAAGGAAAAAGATTGATTAAAAATAGGCAAGGATTGTGTGTGATTGTATTTCACTTCATTGGATTGATTCAGTGGTGGGTTGGTGCACAATATGATGCATATAATAAACCTATTACTGGTTTAGTGAAGTTATTTGGGGTCGTAGTATCACGTCTTGTTGATGAGTGTCATATTGTTGCATCAAACTCGAATCCTACATGTATGGCGGCAAGTTTGAAACAGCGATTTGACCCTCATCAACTCGATGTGATACTATGACCCATATCACTTCACTGGAGTGATAATATATATTTATCATACATGACAGTTTACATGGTTTATACAGTTATGTCATTCATGAACTAAATAATCTTATGATTCTGTAGACATACATGTTACACATGCATATATTCGGCCTGACCTAGGGATATAAATTACTCCCCAAGTTTTAATCAGTGTTTTAGTAATATTGGTTTACTTTCCCAAAGGATACCTGATAAATATTTATCTTTACTTTGGTTTACTATGTCAGGGCAAAGCCAGCCTAAATATAGGGACAAGGGGCCTCATATATAAAGATAGTGTAAGTTCAAAAGATATTCCGCATCAAGGCAAAAAACCTACGTGAATTTCACTTCTCTGTGAAGCTGGACATGGAAAAACACATGTGGTGTATATCCAGCTTCAGCGCAGGGACCCAGGGGAGAAACGGTATGTTAGATAAGGTCTAATTTCATTTAATTTATACAGTAGTCGTGAGTCTTACGAGACGTAATCGGTTGATGGCAGGATATCGTCATGGCCAATTGAGAAACGAGATTCTAAAAGATAGAAATGTAGTATGTCGTGTCGTCACCTGATCATTAGTATGGCAATGACTGGCAGGAACAAATTGGTTCTCTTGACAAGTGAAATCACCATTAAGTCACGCGCGAGATGACTTGTATTGATTCTGCCTCGATATACATCATCTCCCACGTTTTGGCAGATGGACAGATAAGCGTCTGTCCACCTGACAGTTTAGAGTAAAAAGTATATATACCTTGAAGAGCAGAGCATTAAACACACACTTGGGGTCACACACACGTTGGTGAAGTCCAGGGCAGGCGGACTCTGTTTCCTGGCATAGGGGTACCTTTGATCACAGGACCCTGAAATGGCAGGAATCGCCAGACAGGGCATTCCACGATTGATTTAGCTTAAGGTTGATAGGCGGCTACAGTGCCAAATTTGTTGAGAAGGAAAACCCAAGGTGAAACATTAAAGTTTAGATTGTCGAGTAGCAGGTATCAGCCTGCAATAGTCAGAAGTGTAGGTTAATTGTATTGTGCGTATTAACCCTTTGAAGCGTCAGACTGATTGCGTTGGGAGTAGTTTGTTTTGCTGTCGAAACATCGTAATACTGACTGGAGATCGGTGTGAGTGACAATTTCGCTCTAGCACAAAAAGGGGCATTTGTGAATCGTGAATTCAACCAGGAACAGTGAACATTTCCATAGGACTTTCACGGAGGACTTTCAAAAGGCACATAAGGTATGAATAGACAATATCTGACCCAAATCAGAAAACGGTGGCTTTATAGATGACGAATATTGCTGGTCGGAACCCTCCGACAGCCAGAGGTACAGTTACGCACAGACATTGACATTTGAGCCTAAGCGGGTGAAGCTCTTATGGCGAGCTCATGGTAATAACATTTCAGATTTGTGAAGCTCTTATGGTGAGCTCACGGTAGTGACATTTCCAGTGTGTAGACTATAGTGCCAGTACAGGGCTATAGAATGATTATATAATTGTTGAGAATTGTTTAACCCTAGCAACCCATTTTCTGTGAAAAGAATCGAATTGTTGATTGTTGAAATATTGAAACGGCTTTATTTTTATGTGTAAATAAAAGAATCATTGTTACTTTAAATCATTCTTTCCATTACACAGCCTGAAGTGATTAGGAATCACACCTAATGGAAATCGAACCTATTTCAGGCCAATTTGGCAGAGAAGGAATCACGGCGTCAGTCTAACTCAGCTCCCAGCGCTGAGTTTGCGACACTTGGATTCCAACCCTCCACGTTGGTCCAATTTTCCCGCAATTTCATCAACGGGACTAAATAACCCCACGTCAGCCCAGGCCTTACGGGGCTTCAGGTGTCCTGACATACTGTTTGCAAGCAAGCCTGAAAATGATCAGACTGTCACCTGCAGAATAAGGTCCCCAGAGGGTGAATTTAGTGATGCTACCCTGCACAGCAGGGTAGCATTACTGAATGTACCCTCTGTGAACCTCAATCTGAATCAAGGTCTCAGGCCTAAACAGAAAGTGGTACCCAGAGGATTAATCTAGCCCACGGTATGAAATAGCATCAGCAAATTCACCCTTTTGGGACCTCATTCTGCAAATGGCAGATTGCTTATTTTCAGACTTATTTGCAAGTAATTAACAGGAAAAATTTGCAAGTTAAAATTTTCATATTTTGTTATCGGGTTTGCAGTGGGTATGCACTGGGTAAGTAATAAATATCTACATTGTTTCATCTTTCTCCTTCAATGTTTCATCTTTCTCTTTCAGGCTAAAGGAACAAATCACCCAGCTTTATTTACAGAAACATTTTTCACATCTTCCGCCCACTGGATACATGAACATCCTACAGAGTTAAAACACAGTCAAACATTTGATTGTCAGTTTCGTTATCAACATTCCCATCCATTGATAGACTGTTCTGTCACTCAGTGTGGTTCACATAAACTGTTTGTGTCCTTATCTCAGCCAACCAGAGCTGTCACACCTGGACAGTATGCCGTGTTTTATATTGGAGAGGAATGTTTAGGAAGTGCTAGGATAATAAGGACCGGACCTTCATTATGGATGTTGAATCATCAAGACAGAGTGAAATTGAAAAAGGAATTTACATAGTTTTATAGTTTTTTGTTGGTGTTCTGAATAACATTAAAAGTGTATGATTTTAATTTGGTAAATGCTTGAAGTCTGAATAAGAGTTGCAAAGATAGAGAAGCTTCAAATGTCCGAGATGCACTGGTCTACCATGGTACAGTACAGTCGCCATGGACTCGTCGTACTCCATGAATGGGTAGTGATGTCCACTCATGCATTTATCAGGTAATAAAAATTATCAGCAGCAAAAATTTTAATTAATGAAACTCAGGGTTGTAACGAGTGCTTCATTAATCAAATGTTTGATAATTATTTCTATAATTAGTGTTTGGAATTTAATATTGCATCTGTGGAAATATTGTCCACCCATGGAAAGTGACCAGTCCACGGCAGCTGTACTGTATTAAAGCCCTCCGAAGCTTCAAAATTTTATTTGATTCAAAATCATTCCAGTTTATTTATTTATTGGTGTTTTTGGTTATTTATTTCTGTACAATGGCTAATCGTGACCACTACATGGATATACATGTAAAGTCAAAGTCCAGACAATCGTTTAAACCCATATTGTCTATTTTAGAGAACTTCCACCCAGGCATTGGTTACTGGGTCCTATATTACCACTGAAAACAGCTTGTTTACCACAGTAAACTTCCTGGGTTTCCTATGGGGAAATTGTCCCAATTATTCAATTCGATCCGAATTGGAGTTGGGTTGACTTGAAAATTTTCGATTCAAATCCTTCCAAGTGTCTCTTCTTGAACTGTTCTTCTATCATTAGGTCTCTTGTAGAGGAGACCTGATGATAAAAGAAGAGTTCAAGTCGGTTCCACTTCCAAAACTGCTTTAATTCTATTTGTGGAATATTCTGCTTTTTTGACTGACTTGCCCACACAGATGATTCACCATAGGAATGGGGGTGTGGTGGCGTTGCGGTAACCAGTTCTCATCAATTCTTCAAAGTTAAGCAATGTCGAGCCAGGTTAATCCTTGGATGGGTGACCGTCTAGGCGATGGCTTCAGACGCCCATGTTGTGTCCTTGGGCAAGGAACTTAACCCCGATTGTCCACCTGCGGGCATGATGATGCTGTGTACTAAGGCATACTGCACGTCAATGGTGCACTTGTCTTCAACCAATTTAACCCTGCCTGTGCTGCAGTGCGGAGTTACGATGTTGGGGCACTGAAAGCTGCTCGTTGTTGCTCGTGATTCTCTCTGGGTACTCCGGCTTCCTCCACCTGCAAAACTGTCATGGACACATATGACTTGGCTGTTAAAGTGTCTTTAAACCCTAATAAATAAACAAATCACCATAGAATACAATACTTGAACAAAGACTCACAATATTTGCTATATTCCACAGTTATAAGAAGGTGCAATACCACAACTTGAAAGGTGAGATTTGATTCAAGATTTGAGTTCATACATGGTACAGCCTGGTTGGATAAAAAATTTTAAAATTGATCCCCAGTAATGTCATCATTCTCATTACTTGATGTCTTGACAAGTGGGGCTGAAGATGTTAAAATACTGAATTGGGAGAGCAGGCACTGCATAAATATATTAGGCAAAAAGATTCAGCAACAGGATATCTCTTAATTGAATAACTCACTTAATTGCATAATAATATTAATAATTTTATGGCCTCAAATCCATGGTGCTCTGTGGGTATTAAAATTACAAAATGCCTTATCAAAAAAAACAAGATTTGAGTTTGTTGCTGTGATTACATATCACTTGTGAGTCGAGCAGCAAGGGTTAGCATCTGTTCTGTGGGGCACAATGAACAGAGTTTATGCAATATGTTGCTATTGCTATTGCCTATCCATTTCCACGCTGGCATGTCTGTAGCTGTTCTGGATTTGATGTTGGAGTGTATGCGGGTGTAGTGTGATTTTGTAGTATGATTCTTATGAGCTGGTCATAGCAAGGTCAAGCCATGAGCAGCACCCAGTAGTCATGGTAGTATCTGTTCTGGGAAAGGGGGTGGTAAACAGAGTCTATGTGGCTTGTCACCAGTGACCACCCATATGTACTCTGGCTGCAGGTGTGTGTTTGTTGCTATTTGGAAGTCGATGTCAACTTCAGACACCAAACTATTTATAAACACCAAACTTTTTCCCATACCTTCAGCACAAATTTGTCTTGTTAACTGAAAATGGGTTATCGAGTAAACTCCTTTTAACCCTTTACCCAACGTAACAGCCAAAACCTTCCAGCGCTATTCTCAGAAATCGCTAATTAATTTTCATTATTTTCTTCATATTTGTCTCAAAAAACATAGGTTATGACCCCTCATTGGAACGAGCCTGTCGAGCTCATTCCAACGAGGAGTCATAACCTATGTTTTTGAGACAACAAAAATGAAAAAAATTAGTTATTTAAGAATTTTTTTTGCATGTGTCGTCTGCTTTTCATGTTAGGTAAAGGGTTAATTGAATAAAAAAAATCTTGTAATCTTTTCAAGAATTTCTCAACTCATCAACTGAATTCCCCAACATCTTTAGGCTTGATACATCCAGTATGGCATATAATCTATTGTAACTTGTTTCACGGAGCTCTGTCAAATACAATATAATAGAATAAATGCTCAGTTTATAACTTGTAGATAGGTAAATGACCAAATTCCTGTTAATTGTATATTCCTATTATTTTAATATTTTTCTCTGGCAAAGTGGCCTCCACTACACATGATTTTCAGACCAGTAACTAATTTTGTTCAACTCAGAAAAGTATTCTTGATGCCAAAATATTGAAAATAAAAATCCCTGTTACTGTAAACAGAGATTCCCAATGGGAACCCTGGAAAGTAGTATGTATTTATTTATTGGTGCTTAATGCCACATCAGCACCTAAGGCTATATCATGGCGAGGAAACGGTATAAAATAAAACAAGTTTGGCAAGTATAAATATGCTTGTTTACTTTTGTTAAACTAGTTCTGCTTTACAAAATAGGAACTGCAATCAATGCCTTTTAGTGGAAGTCCTCTAAAAACTGAAATTCAACTCCTTGCATCATATATCACTGAGTGTTTTGTATAATATGACTATCAATTTTCTCCTCAAAATACCCTTATTGTTTTCCGATCAAATCCCCGTTGTTGGAAAAACGTGTGTCTGATCCACAGCTGAATCGGTATTGTTTGAAATCCATATCAGTTATGTTTTGAAATTAGGTCAACGGAAGGGGTAGAACTGTACATGGCATGCCACACCAACTGCTAAGGCTATATCATGGAGAGAAAAGGTAAAAAGTAAAACATGTTATTGTGAATTATGAAGGAAAAAGATTGATTAAAAATAGGCAAGGAGTGTGTGTGATTGTATTTCACTTCATTGGATTGATTCAGTGGTGGGTTGGTGCACAATATGATGCATATAATAAACCTATTAATGGTTCAGTGAAGTTATTTGGGGTCGTAGTATCACGTCTTGTTGATGAGTGTCATATTGTTGCATCAAACTCGAATCCTACATGTATGGCGGCAAGTTTGATACAGCGATTTGACCCTCATCAACTCGATGTGATACTATGACCCATATCACTTCACTGAAGCGATAATATATATTTATCATACATGACAGTTTACATGGTTTATACAGTTATGTCATTCATGAACTAAATAATCTTATGATTCTGTAGACATGCATGTTACACATACATATATTCGGCCTGACCTAGGGATATAAATTACTCCCCAAGTTTTAATCAGTGTTTTCGTAATATTGGTTTACTTTCCCAAAGGCTACCTATGCTATTAACCCTTTACACAACGTGACGGCAAAAACCAGCCAGTGCTATTCACAAGAATCGCCATTTAATTTTCCTTATTTTTTTCATTTTTTGTCTCAAAAACATAGGTCATGACCCCTCTTTGGAACGAGCTCATCGAGCTCGTTTCAATGAGGGGTCATAACCTATGTTTTTGAGACAAAAAATTAGTTATTCAATAATTTTGTTTGCAAGTGTCGTCTGCTTTTCATGTTAGGTAAAGGGTTAATTTAAAGTAGGATATTCTTTTCATTTTTGGAGAAGTCATCCTGTGCAATGTCTATGGTCAGTCAGTGTATGTTTACTTACCAACTTAATCTATGCAATGCACATGCACAGGGTTAGTCACTTTTTTTTCTTTCTGGTTATAAATAAGATCTTCTCTGTCATGTGACTAAATGTGTGCATAAGGCCTAAAAAATAAAAAATCTGTTTCTCAGGCCCTCCCGCATGGTCCTTTTGGCTGCCGCATGCTCTCTTTTTATAACCAATTTAAACTTGAAAAAAATAAAAATTAAGTGGTTTATGTCTGATATTTTACCCAAGTTAAAAAAATTGATGAATTTGTCCCTTGAGTGCAAGAAGGCTTTGCAATTCTTTAGCACTGCAAAGCCTTCTTGCACTCAAGGGATGAAATACACCACCACCCATGCTATTCTGTAGATTATGAGACCTAAAACTTGAACCAAGAACATGAACTTTTGATGGCAAAAAAGTAATTACTGAAATGAAAAATAAAATAAAAAACTGCTCACCCGCATGCAATTTCACAAATAATGGCCTGAGAAACAGATCTACTTTGTGTGGCCTAATAAAGGTGATCTTATTTATAACCAGAAAGAAACAATTAGTAAGTGTACATTTTCATGTAGTGTATGATATGGCACGTACTAATATAACATTAGAACGTTTCTTTTCATGTTTTATCAGTCGATAGTACCTGAGTTTGTGTGATTTCTGAAATAAAACTGAAGCAGCGAAGAAACGTTCTAATTATTTTATTATGCCGAACAAAAAATAGCTTTGATTGTTAAGCGTTAACTGCAATATTCCATCAATCTTGTAACAATGTAGTCGCACCAAAAACATGCTTTTAGTGACATCATTTTGAATGAATGACGTGACGTCTCTTTAGGAGTTTCCAGTTCACCAAATTCGAAAATGACTTGTTACATGTGTCATCGCTTTGAAAGTTTCTATATCACCAAATGTCAGTGTTTACAACTGTATCATGCTGTTCATGTTAAAGTTCATTATTAATGCTTTTGTGATAAGTCGTATAATGGAATATAAATTCATGTTTCTTGGACAACAGTTGTCAGAATTCAGTAAGCGGAGTGAAACAATTTATTTTGGACTTGAGTCGGAGACTCAGTGAGGACGAGAAGTAATACTAAACTTGTGGAAATATAATTGATTGAAGTCACATTCATGTTTCACTCAGGTGGTGAACAACACGTGAGTTTTTAATATTTCTGATTCTTTTGAATTCGGATCTGGACGTTGGGGCAAACCAGGGTAAAAAAATCGTCAGAGAAAGGGTCATGGGGGATTGTAACCGTAATTGGCGAGAGGGGGTCAAATCAAAGAGGTCTTTGGGTGGCCTGCGTGATAAAAAGAAGCCAGGTTTTGAAGAGTACCTTGATGGCACCTTTTGGGGGGGGGGGTCACTGTTGTTCAAGCTGAAGTCGCGATCCCTGGAGCTGAGGGGAAAAATTGGGAAAGACGGTGAAAGGGAGTGCCAGATGTGTAACTTGGACATGGTGGAGACCCTGGAACACTTTCTTCTAGAATGCCCAAAGTATCAGCCTAAAAGAATGAGATTCACTGGGAGTATAATGGGGAAGTGGGATGGGAGAATGAAGGACATGTGGTTAGGGGGAGACTCAAAGGAGAGGGTTAATATGCTAATCGGAGAGATTGGGAAGAATGGGACAAGGGATATCATCAAGCAGTTCGTCTCCGACTGTTCGGAGGAGAGGAGAAGCGTGGGATAGGTAGGCAGTTGGGAGTACAGGAGTAACCATGACCTTCTCGTCCGAGAACCGCGACAAATCAGCGGCTGGCCAAAGTGTTATTATATATTATGTTTGCAGTTAAAACTGAAAACACACCCACTGTCGATGAAATATTTGTTGGTAAGTTTGTGTCAACAACACACGCACTCATTATTAAAGTTTACAGTCACAGCCTTCTTCATAATGACATTACTCTTTGTCCAAGGAAATAGGTGGTATCAAGACAACTCGTACCCACGGCAACTCGTACCAGTCAAGTCGTACCCAAAATTTCCTAAACCATCTGGTCTGGGCATTGTCTGGGATTGAAAATGTCTAAGTTCCTAAACCATCTGGTCTGGAAATTGTCTGGGATTGAAAATGTCTAAGTTTCTTAACCACTGGCACCAGCTAGCCCTTCAAGCTATTTACACAGATATCCAACAGGCATTTGACTCCGACTAACATTTGAAGGAGGCAACCAATCACAATTTTACCATCTTCTCCCAATTACCAAGTCTGTTTAACCATTTAGCAAACAATTTTTTTTTCTTCCAAAACTTGGCTTGTGACCCTTCGTTGGAACAAGCTAATTCCCTTTAGGGGTCAAAAGCTATGTTTTAGAAGGGAAAAAATAAGTTTCATTGTGTGGTAAGCTATGTTTTAGAAAGAAAAAGAAAATGGTTGTGTTATTCTCATATCATCTGTTGGGCATATAGGGCTGATTTGCTAGGTAAAGGGTTAACAGGAGCATGTTTGATTTGTGAATTTTTTTCGTTTTTCTTTAAAACTTTTTGGTATTTTCTTTCATTATTTTTCAAAAACCATATTATAATTTTGATTGAGCCCAATAATTATGCCTTAACTCATGACTGTTTTAGAGTCAAGGCTGACATAACCAGCCCAGTATACCACAGCTCATCCTGGGAGTATCTTTAGTTAAGCTTATGTTAGGCTGTCATGTGGCCCACTCTAGGAAAGATCCACAAGATCCTCTCATTCCAACAGTATGTCACACAACAGCACGTCTTCAGCAACAGCATAGATAATCCATGCTGCTATACAGGGAGCAAAATGACCGGAATCACATCGCAAAATGTGATGCGACATCCACACATAGCGATACAATTTTAGGTCTATGAATCGCAAAGTGCCAATGCAAATTACGAGGCCGGATTAATTTATTTCCGAAAAATCTGTTAACTTTGCACGCTGTCGCATTCACCAGCGGGGAACCCGGAAGAGTCTCAATGAGTGAATGTCATTCATTTGTTCAGACCCCCTCTAAGAGACAATTGTGCTGTACATATACGCAGTTGCGCCTGTTACCAAATATTGGCCGGGATTTTCCAAGTCGCGTGCACGCTTTGGGAAATCTCTGTCAATATTTGGTCACAGATACAACTGCGCTTGTGTACAGGCTACAGTACAGCTAAATCGATGGAGCAACTATTCTTTTGATTCAAGGGATTATTTATCCGAAAATCGAGATAATTTGAATGTTATTTCATAAACCACATGCCCAATATATTATCCAGTATAGTGCATGGGCGAACACGTGCGTGATGTAACTTTGCCACACGAAAAATAATGTAAAGGTGGAGAGTGACATTATTAATTAGGAAAGGCAAGAGTTAATGCGACGAAGGCTATGGTTTTCACCCTAATAATTTGCAGAGCCTAGGCCTAGATGCGAGGCCTTTTAGTTTTTTCCAATACTCTATTTCCCAAAACTGAAGCACAGGAAGCGGGTGTCGGGGTTGGAGGGGGTGGGGGTGTCATTCACGCCAGTTCTCGTACGAATACGATTGCAGGATTTCAGGAACCACTGGTGCCTGCTCTCAACAAAGTACGGTCAATGAATATATGTTTCCTGTTCTGTGTATCACAGCCGTCATTTGGGCGTAAACTTTGTGTATATTTCATTCATAAAAATCTTTTAAAAAAATGTTGAAAAATTACCCGGAAAAGCACCAAATTCCTCTTGTTTATAGACCTTTTTGGCTGCAGTTCAACCATTACAGGTACCAGTCAGGGCTTATATTTCAACGAGAATCGAATTCACAAAGATTCAAGTAACAAAACCAGTGGGAATCCATTGTAGATTCTCACTGCTCTTCTGGTAACATCCATATTTGTAAGGTGTTATTGGTAAATATTGTTTATCTCTGAGGAGTTGTAGGGGGAGGGGGGATATACTGGAATCGTCTTCTCTGTCCGTCCATCCATACATCCATTGACATGATTTTGTCCAGAGATTTTCTCCGACGTTTCTGGACCATCGTCCTTGAAACTTGGTATGAATGATCCACCATGGGAACCTGTGCATTTGCGATTATAAAAAGCGTTTTCTGGCCAAAACAAAAATAGTTCCTTTTTACTTCAATCCAATTCACCAAAAAAAGGTTGATAGGATTGTTGATGCTAGCGTTGATGCGATGTTGAACTATAAGTCATATAATTAACCTTATCTCCCCACAATGAAATGATCTTGGTCGTCGTTTCACTGCAGGGGTTACAATATAAAGAAAAGCCAGCTTTTGAGAAGTACCTAGATGGCACCTTTGGAGGGGCACTGCTCTTCAAACTGAGATCAAGATCACTGGAGCTTCGGGGAAAAATTGGGAGAGATGGGGAAAAGGGATGCCAAATGTGCCACTCTGGAGTAGTGGAGACCCTGGAACATTTTCTCTTGGAATGCCCACAGTATATACCTCATAGAATAAAATTTACTGGAAGAATAATGCAGAAGTGGGGTGAAGAAACAAAGGATAGATGGCTGAAGGGGGACACGAGGGAGAGGGTAGGAATGCTTATTGAAGAAATTGAAAAAGAGGAAGTGAGGGACACTATTAAGCAGTTTATATCTGAATGCTGGGAGGAGAGGAGGGGAAGAGGGGGTGGGGTGCAGGGGGAATGATGGCCTTCTCTTATGAGGACCGCGACAAATCAGCGGCTGGCCAAAGAGTTATTATTACGTCTCGTTGATCCGGCAATCTGACCTTCCCAACTCGACATGATACTACGACCCAGATCACTTCACTGTAGCGATAATATGTATATAAACTACTGTATTCATTTAAGTTAAACTGGCAAGTCTTCTGGCATTTGTGCAGTGGTTCACAAATAATTTCAGCATGTAGGGTAGTGTGATTTTATTATCACTAATGCTGTAGGGCCGTGTGATTTTGTTATCGATAATGCTCATGTCAAGTTAGGCTCATGCACATCGGCATTACGTGTACAGAACCCATATGAGACGGGTAGGTCTACTTACCGAGAACAAGCGAGAACAAATTAAAATAATAAATAAAGGAAAAAATAAATATTAATTGTTAGCATATAGGTGCCCTATGTTGTATATAAAATAAGAAAAAGCAAATTTAAAGCTTTTAGACCGATTCATTCTGTGGAGATGGGGATTATTTATCAATTTCGGATTCGCCGCCAAACCGAGAAGAGGCTACTTGCCGAGAACAAGATTGTGACTGTTAATTGACACCGAGAAGAGACTAATCGGCGAGAACAAGATTGTGACTGTTAATTATTACCACTCAATCTATAAGTTACTAGCCGATTAACAAAAGTTTGGAGGCCCGTTAAAACTCCATAATTTCAGTGACGTCATCCGGGCCGCAGGCGATAATGGTATAAATAGCCGTTAGCGGCCCGGCTATTTTTAGATTCAAGTTAGCTGTAACATGGAGTGGTAATAATAGTAATAACATGATTGTTGTCAGGCATCGTGATTCATTAGCGGCCCTGCAGCAATGATGAACAGCCCTTGGGATTATTAACGTCCCTCGACTTCGTCTCGGGCCTTTAATAAACCCTCGGGCGGGTCCTCCTAAACACCGGAATGACACGGAATTACGCGGAATGACACCGGAATGACAAAAAATATATGTTGAATGGTATTTATTTCGTCGTATATTCCTTCTATAGGGTATATTTTAATGTGATACAAAAAATTGGACTTGTAGGATGCGGTATATTATCGATAATACTTGGTTATTCTGTACCGGAATGACGGGGAACCAACGGAATGACACGCGTATTTCAACATTAAAATACTCGATTTTCCTCTGCCATTTTCTCTATAAATGTTTCACTTACCTTTTAATACCTGAACAGAAACTCCTACTGATTCCGATACAAACAAGTTCCTTTTCACAAATGAATGTTTGAATACTAAAAATCATGTATTCCGGTCCACGTATGTTTTTACAGCGCGGTCAGCTTAATAAGTGGTAAGCTGATAATTAATCCTATTGAGTTTTGTTCATCAATGCAAATGATTTGGTTAATCATAAATGATGATTGAATAAACAACACTTTCACTGTCATCACAATAATGCATTGATGGACTGATGATTATGAGTGTTTTGTTTATGGTATCATCTTAAAATTTGTTATAAAACCAGAACAGCCCATGGGTCATCAAATCATTTGTTTTAAACAATGTATTCCAAAATGTCTCTTGTAACGAAACAGAAGGTTGCAAAATATCCATGTAGTATATGTGGCATGGATTGTGGAGTCAACAGCATAGAATGCTCTGGATGTTCTAACTGGATCCATCGTTGCTGTGTACCAATGACAAATAGTATATTGTCAAAATGGTCAGAAGAAGACAGTAGATTTCTGTGTAGAAAATGTGTATTTAACACTGGAGAATACGACCTTGATGGAGCACTAAAAAGGCAAGTTATTTTTCATTGTATAACTATTTTTTTTTTTGCTTCCAAACGTAGGCTGTGTCTCCTCAGTGGAGACGACAAACGGTCAAACGTTAACTCCTGAACGGTAAGGTAAGGTAGTGGCGAGGGTGCAAAGGAGCTACCAGGTGGAAAGTTTCTGGAATTGAGATGTGTTGTGAACGAGTTGTATGGTTCTGAAAATATTGTTAAGGATATACCTGTTGGAATAAAGGAAAATGTGTATTTCGTTACTGACAACACAAGAAACGTGGAACGAAAAAATAGTGGTAAAAAAAAAAAAAAAAAAAAAATACAAGTTGATAAGAGAATTGTTGTGTCATCAGATGGTCAGTGTTGTGTGTTGAAAGATTTGAATGGTGGAAAAAAACCAGGGCAGAGGAAACGGTGTCGATCGGCTAAAACCATTCCAAACAAAAGACAGAAGGTTTAAATGTGAATGAACGTGTTTTCTTGTGATGTATCCTTTTAATTTAAACAGAAACTAATTCGATTCTTTCATTGTAGGTGAACAGAAACTAATTCGATTCTTTCATTGTAGGTGAACAGAAACTAACTTAAGTATTTGTTTTTATTTCAGATGCCCCAGATGGCTCACGAAGTCCGAGTTCAGTACCTCCCAGTGGTGTGAGTCGGTAACGGGAATTTATTCCTGGCTAAACTGAACAGGCATTGGAAAAATCGAGTATTTTAATGGTTCCCCGTCATTCCGGTACAGAATAACTAAGTATTATCGATAATATACCGCATCCTACAAGTCCAATTTTTTGTATCACGTTATAATATACCCTATAGAAGGAATATACGACGAAATAAATACCATTCAACATATATTTTTTGTCATTCCGGTGTCATTTCGCGTCATTCCGTGTCATTCCGGTGTTTAGGAGGACCGCCCTCGGGCTGTTCATCGTTGCTGCAGGGCGATTAATGAACCATAATGCCCGCCAAAATCATGTTATTGTTATATTATTACCACTTTGCAGGGCGTTTCCTACTGCATTAATGTCGATTTAACGGGCAATCATATCCTCTATTGCTCGGTAGTCACGTGATAGGAGGGCCGCTAATGGAAAACAAAATTCATTATCGGCCCTCTTGTCACGTGACGTCTTTTAGAATTGAAAATTTAGAAATGAGGCGAGAACTCGCAAGGAAAAATTGAGGCTTTCGCCATGTTGCGGTCTTGTTGATCGACAGCAACAGAAACAAATGACACGTGGCCATGTTGTCAGTTGTAGCCATTTTCCATGGCAACTGATTCGTCATCTTTATTGCGTGCATTACCTCCCTCGCCGGAAGTGGAAGACGGAATTTTTTTAAACTCTCTCATCGTCTCGATGTAATCAGTTTCTACAATGTAAAAACCCCTCATCATCTTGGAGTTCATGCATTCAGGTCCCAAATAAAATGTTTCTGTTTTATTAAATTTTGTGTCTTTTGATTGCTGGGATATAATTTTGGAAATGTGTAAAATTACAAATTACGTAGTGGTAATAATAGTAATAACATGATTGTTGTCGGGCATAATGGTTCGTGAGCGGCCCTGCATCGATGTTGAACAGCCCTTGGGCTTATTAACGGCCCTGGACTTCGTCTCGAGCCTTTAATAAACCCTCGGGCTGTTCAACATCGATGCAGGGCCGCCCACGAACCATAATGCCCTCCAAAATCATGTTATTGTTCAATTAACACTGACTGCGTCTAGTTTCATTTGTTCTCAGTAAGTAGTCTGTTCTCGGTGTAAAACTGTAAATACAATTTTAAATTTGTCTGTTATTTTGTCGCCTATACGGGTCAGGGAAGTTTCGTCCCCGGGAAGTTTCGTCCCCTAGTTAGTGGGAAGTTTCGTCCCTGGGAAGTTTCGCTCTATAGAGGACGAAACTTCCCACATGAATGGTAAATTGTATACAATTATGACATATTTTTAATAAATAAAAAAATTAATCAAGGACCTGTGTGTATAATGTTCATGTATGTTATGTATGCGTGGAATGTTACTCGTCTGACTTTATTTTTCCCTATTAATATAAATATGTTTGCATAACTCTTTTGATGTGAATACACACGAACGTGACAACCGTTACTTAATGGTGTACATTTTATACCAAACAAATTTTTATTTGCAGACCTACGATTTACAATTTAAGAATTTACAATTTAAAATTTCATATGTCACAAGAAACTGAACGAAACGTTGTAATCGTAATTAATCAAAATGTACATGTACGACGAAGCGATTATGAAGAAGTTCTGCAGGTAATCTTGCAACGTATCGGCGAACCTTCAGTAGAGACATTCGTCAGTGACTTTGAAATTGGTAAGTTCGAACAATATATTTTCTAAGCATTCCTCATTATATTTAAGTTATGTTTTTTTAATAGCGTTACTTGCGGTAAAAAGGCGTTTAAAAAAAACCTGGAAATTGGTAAGTTAGGTATAAAAATACATTTTTTAGGCATTCGTCATTATATTTAAGTTATGTTTTGTTAATAGCGTTACTTGCGGTAAAGGGTTAAAAAAAACCTGGAAATTGGTTTGGTTACAAGGGTTAAAAAAATAAAGGGGTGTGTGTTTCATTGGACGAAGGCTGTATTCGCCAAGGTGGGAAATGTGGGTCTGCAGCCAGCTTATAACACCAACCCAGCAGTCAAGAAATATATCAAACAGTTCCTGGCCTTACCATTCTTGCCACCAGACCACATAAAGCCGACGTTTGATCATATTGCTCCAAATGCAAATAGTGATAGTCTTAGAGAATTTGTACAATATGTGAAAGACCAGTGGATTAACAGCGACCACTTCAGCATCTCGTCTTGGTGTATCTTCGAGCATACAATACGGACCAATAATCACATAGAAGGTGTGTATAATACTGTTAATAACTTCATGAGATCAAATCCCAATTAGTTTCACACTCTTTAGTTCACACATCAGTTTCACGTCAAATTAATGTTGTCAAAACACTAGTCGTTATATAAAAAATTATAGATATCTATAAGTTCATGTGCTGTCAAAACAAACGGATTGTGATCAATAACAATGCCTTTTTTTACTTTCAGCTTGGCACCCTAGGATGAATGCCAAGGGAACTAGACTGTCCTTTTACAAGCTAGTGATGGTGCTCCAGCAGGAAGCAGAACATGTCCAGCTGTCTGTAGAGGCTCGAGACCTGGAAACCGAAATGAGGAGGAAATACACAGCAATTGACAAAGCGATAGACCAGCTTTGGATGAGATATAGAGATAATGACCTCAGAATAACAGACTATTTTGTTGTTATCAGTTTTTGACCTGTAAACCATTGAGCACAAATTGAATAAAATGTGATTAACTAAGATACTATTACTTGTCCATGTACCTTACAATCCCACGCCAACCATAAGCTTGTGATTATTTAACAAGTACTGAGGACGAAACTTCCCACGAACTGGGGACGAATCTTCCCGGGGACGAAACTTCCCGATGACAAATCTTCTCGGGGACGAAACTTCCCGATCCCTAACTTCCCGTCTATACTGGTACAGCATTCCCATCACCATTTACCAGGGCTTTGGACCTGCAAGTCATACATGTAGACTTGGCTGGTTTAAAATTATTGTTCTTTTGTCATGCATACCGACCGGTGCGCATTTCTGTGTAGTGATCAGTGGTGCCAGCTGTCCCTGTCTTAGGTTGTTCCATAATTGGAATCTTACCCGTCATCGGAAACAGAATCTCCAGAAACATGCAGAGCATTTCGATCGTTGTTGTCTTCTTTCCTTATACGCCAAGTTTTTCATTTGTTTGATGCCAATTTTGTCGTCGGGGCATTCCTTGGATAAGTCCTTTTGATCTCATATGCTTGGCTGGTTTAAAATTGTTTTGTTACTAATTTGTACATAATATAGAGTAGATACTTTTATTTTCATTTTCAAATTTTGTTTTGTTCTCGGCAAGTAGCCTCTTCTCGGTTCGGCGCCGAATGTGGGAATTAATAAATAATCCTATTCACCGCAGACCCGGCTGGTTTAAAATTGTTTTGTTACTAATTTGTACATAATATATAGTAGATACATGCCTTAAACGCTAACAATAAACTTTTATTTTCATTTTGAAATATTATTTTGTTTTGTTCTCGGCAAGTAGCCTCTTCTCGGTTCAGCTCCGATTGTGGGAATTAATAAATAATCCCATTCACCGTAGACCTGGCTGGTTTAAAATTGTTTTGTTACTAGTTTGTACATAATATATAGTAGATACATGCCTTGAACGCTAACAATAAACTTTTATTTTCATTTTAAAATATTATTTTGTTTTGTTCTCGGCAAGTAGTCTCTAGAGTAGATGCATGCCGTATACGCAAACAATAGACTTCTATTTTCATTTTAAATTTTTGTTTTGTTCTCGGCAAGTAGCCTCTTCTCGGTTCAGCTCTGAATGTGGGAATTAATAAATGATCCCATTCACCATTGACCTGGCTGGTTTAAAATTGTTTGGTTACTAATTTGCACATAATATAGAGTAATTACATGCTTTATACGCTAACAATAAACTTTTATTTCGATCTCTATATATTAATTGGTTTTGTTCTCGGCAAGTAGTCTCTTCGCGGTTTGGCGGCGAATCCGAAATTGATAAATAATCCGCATCACCACAGACTGATTCGGTCTAAAAGCTTTAAATTTGCTTTTTCTTATTTTATATACAACATAGGGCACCTATGTGCTAACAATTAATATTTATTTTTGCCTTTATTTATTATTTTAATTTGTTCTCGGTTGTTCTCGGTAAGTAGTCCCACCGTATGAGACTGGTCAATTCATACCCCAGTTACTGATGCTAAATTTAGATTAGTGCTGTCTATTTATAGAGGAACTCTTTATGAGTGGGCGTGTATAATTAATTACTTATCTTCATTGACAACAGAGCAACAAAAAGAAGAACATTGGCTTTGATATATTTTATTTCATTCAAGTGTTTCAACTTTTAACAAGCAATACACTTTTGAAACATAATACATTGCACATAGATATTAACATAAATAAGTTTGTTTTTTGCACGTAGATATTTACATAAATGAGTTGTCTTTTTTTAATCTTTTAATTTCATTTGGTTTCTTATTACTAACATTACAGTACGTTCAACGTGGATTGAAACAAAAACGTCACCGCGGTGTGTTCTTCACCGTGGAGTTCCAGTGGACCGCAGTGTTTGATCAGTGGAAGACAGTTTTCAAAACACTGTGACCCGCCGTGGTCACGAGCGTTAAGGATTAGCTTAATTGCTTTTGCATGTCAGTTTCTCTGCTGTTTAATAAATACTGTCTTGTAACGTCAACTGACAGGACGACTGCGTTTGTTACCGGTAGTAGATAATTTATTTTAAATTAAAATTGGAATTTGGAGGAGGCAGACGGTGACTATTGCCGTGGTTTGAAATTGTAAATTGGGAATTGAACAGTCAGTTCCATCTGGTTAAGTACAAAGTCCTCGTCACTTTCGAAACTAAACTGTTGTGTTTGCGCGATCGATTTGATGGAGGAAATAAATAAACCAGACTTGAGAAAAACAACTCATATTCGCGAAGTTCCCAATTTCACATTTTGTTTACAGCTGTAGGCCAACGCGTGATGAACCGTGTTTTTCTTGGGTGGGAAGTGGGGGCGAAAAAGCCTCCTGCGTCACGAAAGCGCCCACGGCGCACGGCTAATGATTGAAGTGATACCAGTTTACCACATTGAGTCAACTCGAACAGACCATCCCCTTTCCCGTCTTACTCTTGTCGGGCTACGCAATTAATGATTCTCATAAAAAGGATATAGTAAAAAGAAAATATAGTGTTTTTGAATGGATACCAAAAAGTATCTCACTCGTGACTGAAACTAATGATTATTTCACCGGGGGGGGGGGGGGGGGGGGTGGGGGACGGGAGATATTTGCATACCGAAACAAAAATCCTTCATCCATTTCTGTAGGGGTTTTGTACATACTTTTATACTCTTTGCATTTGCAGATTTCCCAACGTTCCTCTACATTGTTGTTATTTGTATTATCAATTGAAATAGCTATGCCTGTGTGTATGTAAAAATGCGTGGGTGAATATAAGGGAAATACCGAATTAAAATATCTGCGAATGTGCCATTCTAAGAAAGAGTACACTTCAGTGGGAAAGAGATAGAGACAGATATACGTGATGGGGGGGGGGGGGGGGGGGGGGGGGGAGTAAGAAAAAGTGGAAAAAAATTAGTACACGAAAGTATACGCAAGTGCATGTGGGCGTATGTCTGCATATTACTCTGCGTGTGTGTGTGGGGGGGGGGGGGGGAGGGGGGTCCGCAAGGTATGTGTGTGTGTTGGTGTGCGTGCATGTGTTTTGGTTTTTCGGGTTTTGTTTTTTTTTGGGGGGGGGGGGTTTATGAACTACTGTAAAAAAAATATCTACCTCTGATGAAAATGTGTCTCATAAGCCTTCATAGGCTGGATTTCATATAAATATTTTGTAAATACTTTATGTATATTATGTATGTGTATTGAAGTGTACCACTTAAATAAAATATTCATCTACTACTACTGCATTAAAGTAGTCGGGATTGAAGTGATTAATTAAATATAGTAGATTAAACTACCACCTGCACAAGGTGTGAAATAACATCTGAGAGGCGCGACAAAGCACAGAGCTGCCCTTCAAACCAACATCTGTTTTAACACCTCTGCACATGACAAGCTTGAGAAAAAATAAGAATCAAATCAACATTTTCAATTACTTTTTATTAATTCAGCAATCATAATTATAACCATATGTAAATAAAATCAATAGAAAATAATATTTTTTTTATTTTTCAATAATGACTTCCGATCGACAAGCCAGACCACCACACATCATAACCCTAGCTCAAACATGCCCCGAAATTTCGTATTATAATTTTTTGGTTTTGTCCCCCACACGTGTCTTGAAACCCCAAAAATTAAAATAGGTCTCTCAGGCAGCAGATTTTAGTTCCTCTATCGGAGATTTTCTGGCGCCACTCCTGATTTTTGCGTGCAGCCAGCACATCAAATATTTCAGTGTCTTGGCAGTGTAAGATTCAGTCATCCATACCACTCCTAAATGGTGAAGTAAGTAGTCCCCCCCCCCCCCCCCCCCCTCCGTAAATCGGATTCCCTTCCTCCCCAACCCACAATTTATTCAAAATTCAGTTCCGGTAACATGATTCTTTTCCGTCAATAGCTACAGTTAGGTAAAAGACCGTCGGGGGAATGTCCAGATATTGTGCTGGTCAAGTTATAATTCTTTCAACTCACATCCATGATTTCAGTACGGTATAATATTTATTTTTTCGTAATTACTCGAGTTCTGAATCGATTTTGATGAACAACATTTGGAATCGCAATAGCTTCTAATAAGTTTTTCAAATATTGAACTATCTTTTTATTATTTCATGTAAAAGTAATTTTTCACTGATTGTGAAAAAAATTTGATCTAATTAAGAGCCGGTGACTGAGAGATCAAAAGATAAACCGACCTCAGCCGAACATCCCATCAAACAGTTTGATATATTCATGCGAGATTAAAAACACGATTGAAACTCCATATTTTGATGGGGTTTTTTTTGCCATATTAATGCTTTTTATTATCAAAAAACATGTTAGGAGCATACGTATTCAATTTATACTTAAGTGCAATTCTTAGCAATCACTAAACAACAATGAACTGAAACTATTTTTGGTGGAAGAATAAACCTGATTACCGCACCTGCAAAAAACACAAATTAATTATAGACAAATTGAAGTCACGTGGTGGGGTTTTGAGACCCCACCTCGTAGTGTAATTAGTGGGGTCTCAATTTCTGTGTTCATATGGGCAGCGTACACGACATGGGTTTGAAGGGGTAAGCATATCCCACTTTTGATTCCTTTAAGAAGTGTCTAGTTAAAAGGATTCCCGTAAATAAAGGAAGACTATACTTTTTGTAAAATTGGAGACTTGTGAATAATGATTTATGATTCACCATCATCGGGAATACAATATCTAAGAGAATGTAGCATTACTCTGCGTGGCATTGACCGAAGAATAAAATATAGGTATTGACTTGATTGAATGCCAGTTTGGGTTCTTTGAAAAAAGGTCCCTTTAGAGTGGTCTATGGGAGTCAAACAAGTGGAGTCGGAAAGTTATAGAAATGTGTTTCTTCTCGAGTGTATGATGCAACATCTTAAAATGGATGAACGCTATGTTAAATTCGCTTTTTTCTATTTTATGCTGGCAGTGCGACATCACCAAAAATCTGAGAAATACCCAGAATCTCCTTTTCTGATGACCACTAGATATGGTTGTAGACTTTTTTACACACATGTATAAACAAGGGTACGACTTGTCCAAGATCCTCTCAGAGCCAACATACACACCAACTCGTACCCTGGACAATTCGTACCTGTTCCTGGACGATTCGTACCCCGCTGTCTGGATGATTCGTACCTCGTGTCTGGACGATTTGTACCTCGTGCTTGGATGATTCGTACCTCGTGCTTGGATGGTTTGTACCTCATGTCTGGACGATTCGTACCTCGTGACTGAACAATTCGCAAAACTGCAATAAACTATACTGCTGCTTCAGAAAATGATGTCAGCTTCTGGTCTTATCAGTGTAGGAAGATAAAGATACATAGTTTATAGTGGTTATCCTACAACTTATTTTGACTTGTACTGTACATGACCCAACACGTACCTATAAAGGAGACAATTCATACCTTCTGCTAAGACAATTCGTACCTTTTGTCGAGACAATTCGTACCTTTTGCCAAGACAATTCTTACCCCCTAATTGTGGTATGAATTGTCAAAGGTACGAATCATCCAGGGTACGACTTGTCCAAGATCCTCCCAGAGCCAACATACGCTCCAACCCTGGTCATCATGGAAGTTGCGGTATTATCACGCTTGTTGGGGCGATGGGTGGGTTCATCTCGGTCACTTATTTCTGCTCCCTTTGTCACATAGAAGTTTTCAAGAAAATCTGATTGAGATGGATCTGTTGGCAAAAAAAAAAAACATTTAACAGAAAAGCTGCGAATAGTCTCTTGTATTTTGGTTTCATCAACTTTGCTATGGATTTGAATAATATTTCACCTCTGGCAAAACACACAGCATTTCAAATAACAAGTTCGCACCCATTAAAGCTGTTGTTCCGGTCATATCGTATGGGGGCGACACCTGAAAAAGAAGAAGATTGTTTAGAACTTCTCAACTTGCAGAGGCGAGGGAACCGGACTCACAGGTGGCACGTGTCCCTCTATTTCCAGAGGCATGATATATGATAATACATTGGGATGTAAAAAAATAGTTTAGAGATTGCTTCCTTTAATATATTATTTGAAAATGTGATATTTCGTTGCAACAAGCTTCTCTATAATTCCACCTTTGGCAGGCTCGGTGTCTTATACTAACATTTCAACCATCTTTGATCTTCCAACCAATAGAATTCGGTGTTGTCACTAAAAAGTGTACTCCGACCCCGACTCCGAAATTACCGACTCCGAAAATATTTCTTTTTATAACTCTTTTATTAATGGATCAATTACATTGAAATGCAACATAAATGTACATAATTATGTGTAGTATACATATAATCATATAAATGTTACAAAAAGATTATGATTTTCATTAACTTGACTTTTATAGAGTGTCGACTCACTAAAAAGTGTACTAGGCGATTTCAACCAAATTTCATTCTTCCATTCATATAATAAATTCTTCCAGCTAATTTGTTGCAGTATTAAGAATATATTCGTATTTTACTATTTACTATTTGTCTAAAGCAAGTTTTATAATCAATTTTGAAATTAATCCGAGTACACTTTTTAGTGAGTCAAAACTCAATAAAAGTCAATTTTATGAAAATCATAATTCCTTTGTAACATTTATACGATTATATGTATACTACACATAATTCTGTACATTTATGTTGAATTTCAGTGTAATTGATCCATTAATAAAAGAGTCATAAAAAGAAATATTTTTGAAGTCGGTAATTTCGGAGTCGGGGTCGGAGTACACTTTTTAGTGACAACCCCGAATTCTATTGGTTGGAAGATCAAAGATGGTTGAAATGTTAGTATAAGACACCGTTTGGAACATCGTTGAAGTGGAAGAAATAGTCTGAACCATGAACAGTCTGTGGCACAAAAAGGGAGACTGGTCAGTTAAATGTACGCATACTAGGTGCGACTTTGCCATTTGTGTCCCCATCCCCCCCCCCCCCAAGGGCTTCATACTATCATTGAAAGTCCGCCGACTCTGTGACCCTGTGTTTGTGCTTTCTGTATGACATATTGCTGAAAGGGGCCCTTTCAAAGAAAGTCACATTGCTGTGTATTAGCAGCTGATTTAAAGGGTCTTTTTACAAAAGTGTTGTTTTTTGAGTCACCAGGTCGGTCTTGGCACTTATAATCGATAACCTTTAAAACCGCCCACGTTCTCGTTTGTCGATGTTAGCAAGTTGTGACACCTAATTTCGCAGTAGTTGGTTTTTTCCGTTATTAGTATGATCGTAGTTTTGACCAGGCGATTCAATAGCATAACATTGTGAACCAGAGCACTCGCTGAAACGAAGAATTCATCATGTCAACCGGGAAGTATTTAAACTAATCTCCATAGAGCAGAAGAGATCTTGGAATCAGTTGGAAATTACCCATTTGTCGATAGTGCCTGTAGAGGCACTAAACTGTCTCAGACTATGTTTCACGTAGTTTCATATATAAGTCGAAGTGCCTGGGCTGCCATCTCCCAACACACAAATTCGAATCACAGATTCAGCCCCTAAACTTTCAGAATCGATCCCCGGACCATGTTGTTACGAGAAAAATATGTTTTTCACACTGATCATATTTAAATGACTGTACTAATTTCTTAGAAAGCTATCAGTATCGCAGACAACTTTCTATGACATTAATATCAAGAGTATGGCCACATCAATAATACGAAATGAATTTTGTCACATGTTCTGATTGCCGTACTTTTTCTTTAAGCTGGTCCTGACTATGTTGAGTGTTGGGATACCTAACTGTCAGGCTGGGTTGCGGCGAGTTCGATTCCCGGCGGGGTATCAGAAACCAACATTCTAAATTCTTCCAATACATGATTATGCCCTTCAAGATACACATACAGGCCCAAGCCAGTTTTCGACTTAGGCCAACCATAGTACTTTCTTCGGAGTGTTGGCTGCGCGTTTCGCACTTTCATGCAACAGCCGAAAGGAAAGTGAACAGAGTAACCACGAGAACTTCAACTAAATATAAGAGGTTTTCTTAAGATCGGGAGCGAATATCCAGGTACCATCCAACGAATGCCGATTATTGACACTTAAAGGAGAAGGTGTCGAGTTCATGTCACTCAATTTCAACTTTATATAATGAAATTTCATTTTAAAGTTTTCCGACATTTGATCGGGTATAACATAATTTTAAATATATTATACTGAAAGTGAATACGAATGTGATGTTGAATAAATTAAGTATTCCCTTAAGTGTATTTAAGACATGAACACCGACTCTCTTGCAGTCTCTAAGGCTGTACTTCAAAAGCATGGATGGTAGGCAAGGTAACATGTGAAAACACGAAATGTCGTAAAAATGTTAAAAATGAAGTTATAGAAAAATCTAAAAACACATCTCTTACTCTTTGAACTCTACAAAATCCACAAAATTTGTGAAAATCGACCGTATTTAAATTTCTTGGAGATTGACCTATGTCGTCACTGACTGGTTGAAACGGCCTCAGTCGTTTAGAATTTCCGAGGAAGGCAACACATTTGTAGATATGTTCTTTTTATCGACGATTATATTATCCAAATTTCAGATGAAGGGGCCTCAAAGTGGGGCTGAAAACGAAAGATTAAGATTAAACAATGTAAAACTCGTAACGCGGATCGAAAGTTGAAAAATAAAAACATTGTTGATAAATGACCAAATGGCAGTATGTGAAGTTTCAAAGCTTTGCAACTACGGAGGTTTGTCGGTAATAAAATAAAGAGTTTTTAATGAAAACTGTTCAAAATGGCGGAAAAAAATGAAGTAATACGCCCGATGGTATTTGTCATATATTCCGGTATTGAAGTAAGATTTTTATCTCGTGTGTATTTGGAATTATACGTACCGGTACCGAAGTGATACCCTTCAAAATGGGCTAGTAATAAAAATATTTTGAAGAAAACGCGAAATTCTGCTCATCTCCTGCTCATCTCCACCCCCCCCCCCCCCCCACACACACACACCAAAGGACATTTTCAATGTACAAGGGTAACACCTCAATATGCCAAATGTCGTGGTTGATGGGCAAGGGGAAGTGGTTAAAACGTAGCGAGGAGAAGAAAAAGGCTTCCACTTATGACATGCCATTTCAACTTCGTTGAATGCTATAACTGGATTCAAAACATCGTTTTTTGACGGGGTGTAATGGTATCCTAGTTTAGGTGTTAGACTCCTTATTGCCAGTTGGGATTGGGATTGTTGTGAGTTCGATTTAAATTACTGTGAGGACGTATATTTAGGTTTGTTTTCTCTGAGGTAGTAAGATCTTGTGAATCAGCAATGGGTTCAGAAAGCGTGCCATCAAGGCACACCATGCCGATACTAGCACCAGGTTGGTCGACACTCTTCTTTACAAATCGATCGATAAGTGAGGCAATATGCCCATCTAGATTTGATACACTGCGCCAATTCAGGAAGCACGCCATCCCGTTGATCACGACTGATGACTGATACATAATTTTATACCTGACATGTTTATATGCCGTTCCCTTTATCGACCGTTTGAATGTCTTTAAGATTATTTCTGGCGAATTTCCTGCGTTTTCAACGACTCTGGTATGTTGTGCGACAAAAAGCAAAAACTAAATCAAAGAACTTGAGTATGATTTCCTGTTTTAGCAACTGATAGACTCCGGCCAGAATAATTTAACAAATGGTTCTCCATTAATCACACCCAAGTTTTTCTTTCACATTTTCTTTCCCCATCACTTTTAAAATAATGTTTATGGAAAAAAGGTGGGATTTCCCAAGCATATCTATAACCAGAGAAGGACCATTTTACTGCTAAGTTGGTTCCAAAGATCCCATCGAGACTGATTACGGCGGGGTCAGGGTCGTGGTGATTCGACTGCATGGTCGAAGGAAGGCCTTGATGATGTAACTGGAATATTAGTCCGGATTACAGTTATTGTAAATTTATTTTTGGATAAATACATGCAACAGTCAAGATGAATAGGCTTCCCAACTTCTCCGGTTCGGCAGTCATCACGCACCATACTCCAAATTGGCCATACTGGACTCCAGACAGTGCAAATCGGGTTCGACATACGTCCATGTGTATGACCGATTGTGTGCGTAACAAAATGCCAGGTATCAAATCTCGTCTCGTAAACAAACATGGAAATAAGCCATCTGTCATTTGCACAATGAGGTCCCCAGAGGGGGGGAATTTGCTGATGCTATCCCATACAGTGGGACAATGCATCCTCTGGGTACATCTTGCTGTTTAAGCTTGAGACCTTGATTCAGATTATGGTTCACATAGGTACATTTAGTGATGCTTAGATGACAGTCTGCTTATTTTCAGGCTTACTGGTAAGAATGTACGTGATTACTAGCAAGAGCAAATCGACATCCTAAGATTCCAACCCAGATGAAATGTCCCAACTGAGCAAATTATTGTGGGGCAGTGTCAAACACCCCTTCACCCCCTATTTAAGCTCCGGAGTAATGTCAGAAAGCAAATTCATTCTTTGAGCAGGAAACTACACTCACTGATTTCTTTGACATTTTAATGTCGTCCGAACTTCCGTAGTACACGCTAAAAACTAAAGTGTTAAAAACTACACTTGAAGTGCTGTATTTAACACTTACTGAGTGCTGAACTAGCACTTCGTTCAAGTGTAGATATCCCAGAACTTGACAGGTGTTGACAATAATACCACTTGACAAGTGTAATGTCGCGACACTTAAAAGGAAACAACGCAGATGACGCGGATCAGGCTCCAAATCTCGAGCCTGATCCGCGTCATCTGCGTTGTGTCCTTTTAATTATGTACCCACCAAGCGCAAATCAAATTATGGACGATTCTGGAAGAACCACCAATTCTAGACACATTGGAAGTGCCATCCATTCAAGTTTCAGATGTTTGACGATTTTAATGTCCAAGTGCTTAAAGCATTGCACTTTGAGTGTTAAAATCAAACCCTAGGAGTTAGAATGGGTTTAACACCTTGAAAGTGTCAGTTTTAACACTTTAGTTTTTAGTGTGTATGCATGTAATTAACATTTGGTAAAAAACAGTGCTTACTTCGACAAAATCTCCACCAACAACATTCATCCCTTTACATCCGTGAATAATCTCTAATCCCTGGATTGGTGTTAATCCTGCTATTTCTGGTGTTCCTATAAGACAAAAACAATAGATAATTTTGGATCCGCGAAAAACAAAAACTCGAGCTTTTTCGAAAAGCGTTAAATTCTCTTCAAAATAACATTTCGATTAAAAATACAATCCTTCTTTTGCAAGAATATTTTAAGTAAAAGCGGGTTTTTTTTAAAAGGAGATAATTAGCAAATGAATATGAAGTGTATCCGTCACGAAAAGATGCCTAGTAGACGACGCGAATAAAAACGTCATTGAATAACTAAAAATGTTCATTATTTGCTGTAAAAAATAGCATTTGCCCCCTTGTTGGGACGAGCTCGAAGAGCTCGTTTCATTGAGCGCTCAGAAGCTATGTGTTGGGGGGGGGGGGGGGGGGGTAACATTGAAAAAAATAAAATTTCGATGGTGATTGCTGTGTATAGTGCTAGTAGGATGTGACTGTTATGGTTGACGTGGAGCACGGTGGCTCAGTGGTAGACTGTTGGACTTCCATGCCAGAGGTACCGAGTTCAATCCCCGTCCAGGACGACCCGCGTTGTGTCCTTGGGCAAGGTACTTTATCCCGGTTGCCTACATGGGGGGGGGGGGACGATGGCGCGGTGTACTAAGGCGTACTGCACGTCGATGGTGCACATGTATTCAACCGCTGTAACCCTGCCTGAGCGGAGCTTGAACAGAGTTAGAATGTTGAGGAGCTGACAGTTGCTCGTCGATGGTCGGTGGTTCTCTCCGGGTACTCCGGCTCCCTCCACCCGTAGAACTGTCACGGTCACGATTAGCCATTGTGCATAAGTATGTGACCTTAAACACCAATAAATAAATAAATTATGGTTGACGTAAAGGATTGAGCAACGACAAGAAATGGAAACGATACGATTCCTGAACGTCTATATTTCTTCACCTTTCGTTCCGACGCTTTAAGCTCAACCTCGACATTCGAAACAGGACACGATGTCTGACTACGAAATGCAGCTAGTAACTGTTCATGACGTGTCTTTTCAGAACAAAAGTTCCACATTCCCTGTCAGTATGTTATCAGTTATTGGTGACATTGAATCTCGCTTGAATAGTTTTTCATCGGTCGAGTTAGGACTATATAATAAACAGATTAGGCCTATTGCTGCGTTGATAGAACTCAATGAAAGTGTGTACTGGGAGTTGGAGTGGGCACAAATATCCAAGACGCACTGGTCAGACCATACGAAATTTAAAAAAAATGAACAGAATTTCCATTTCTTAGATTTTCATGCCTTGATGAGAGCGAAGAAAGATTTCAAAATAAGCACCGCTTTGCGGGGAACCATACGTCCCTTTAGTATGAGGTGGTGTGGGGGAGGGGGTATACGAGGGGGGGGGGGGCTGGATGTGTTGATGAGCGTGTTGATTTCATGTGTCGACTTCAATCTGTGACCTTGACCATGGCGCATTTTATATGCGACACACCGTCTAGTGGTGGTACATGTACATACCTTGTGCACGTTTCATTGTGATATCTCTTTCTACTAAAAAGTTATAACCCGAACACGAAAAAGTTGATGGGTTCGTCGCATTTTGTTTTTGTCACAGCATATAGCGGTAGTACCTACGTTGTGTAATTTGCATTGATATATGGTCTTCCACTGCAAAGTTAGAATGCGAGTCATCGCGTTTTCTCGACCCCGTGATGACCCTCGTGCAATTGAGAAAGTATGTTAGATACCAATGTTTTTTTTTGGGGGGGGGGGGGGGGAGGGAGGGAGGGGTAAATATTTTTTTCCCTTTGAAGACGACGCCGTTTGCTACTGCAAGTTCATCACTGTAGTGCCAGAATTTGCGAATATCTGGTGATAAGTCTCTAATCATTCTGCCCACCCAGTGAAGATGATGTTGGCGAGTGTATTCAAAATATTGTCTTTCATTGTCTCTGTTCTGATTTGTTTTTGCTTTGCAGTCGAAAAATTTCACAAGTCGAATGAGAAATTGTCAAATTTAATTTCATCGATACGTTCGTGCAGTTGTATCCCTATTTTTGCCGTATTTGGAAGGAGAGATAATGTGCCTGCGAGCCCAATTTGATTGTCATGGTGGTAGGTCATAATGGATTCATAACCTGGAACTTTTAATAACACACGTTAGTAGTATATAAGGTACCCGATCTTGCCTTATTACCCGGACTTTTGACGGTGCAACTAGTGTTAAATTCCCATAGGAACCGGACTTTTGCCGGTGCAACTTTTGCCGGTGCAAAATGTCGGCACAATACATCTAGATCTGGTAAATAGGCCTAGTGTACGTACTGTATATATAGTATGCTATGGCATGTATAGTGATATATGTACGCAATGGCCTATAGGTATATATTATGGGTAAGTGGTGGAAAGATGATGGGAAAATTGGGTTTTCTTGAAAGTTTTTTTCGCGAAACGGTTGACGTTGCTATTGACATCGTGACGTCATGATACGCGCGCTACGTCATAGAGATGCTGACCACTGTTATTATCCAGTATACAATCTGACTTAATGTTATTCGGGTCAGGGGGTGTCGGACTTCTCGTTTGAGGTGGCGGCGATATGGTAGTAGTGGTATATATGCATGTAGGTCCCAAGTTAGCCCTTAGTACTATTAATCCACCTTAAGCTTCCTATTATCCTATGTCTGCTATAGCTAAGTCAAGCAGTAGGGTGGGTGGGTGGTTGGTAGTGTGGTATTGCGAGATAGTCATTGGTGGTTTAGATTGGCAGTACAGGATGAATGATCTGTTGGTCTATTACCCCCTTAGTACTATTAACCTACCGAATCCTTTGTATTATCTTATGGCTGGTATTGGTAGTTCAATGTTAGGTCAGGCAGTATTATACTAGGTTGTTTGGAACGGGTGGCATAGGTATATACCCCTGTAGGTCCAGACCTCGATATTATTAACCAGCCGATTGTTTTGTACTATTCTATGACTGGTATAGGGAGTACGTTATGGCAGGTCAACTGGTATTGTGGAGTGGGAGTGGGGGTAATGCATGGCAGTATAGAACAGCAGTATAGTATGGACAATATATACCTATGTGGGACCCTGCAGGTCCCATGTTAGCCCTTAGTACTATTAATTTACCTGATGCTTCATGTTATCCTATGACTGGTATAGGTAGTATGCAATGCTAGGCGTAGGGGTATTGTGGGTAGGGGCACTGCCTGGTAGTTTAGAACGGTACTATAGTATGGGCGGTATATACACCTATAGGCCCCCTGTTTGTGCTTGGTACTATTAACCAACCGATTGCTTTGTTTTATTATATGGCTGGTATATGTAGTACGTTATGGTAGACCTAGTCATTTTGTGGGGGTGGGGGTAATGCCTGGCAGTATAGAACAACAGTATAGTATGGACAACATATAGCTCTGTGCCCCCCCCCCCCCCCCCCCCCGGAAGTCATTGATACTACTAATCGACTTAATGCTTTATGTTATCCTATGACTAATATAGGTAGTATGCAATGCTAGGCCAAGAGGTACTGCGGATAAGGGTAATGCCCGATGTAAAAACACGGAATCCATATTTTATGGACTCGGCTAGGAATCTCAATTACGGAATGCCTTATATGTATACAGGGGAAATCTGATTGAACATTTTGAAGCCTTGAGCGAAGGTATAGCTACCAGGCAGTGCCCCTACCCACAATACCCCTACGCCTAGCATTGCATACTACCTATACCAGTCATAGGATAACATGAAGCATCAGGTAAATTAATAGTACTGAGGGCTAACATGAGACCTGCAGGGGCCCTCATAGGTATATATCGTGCATACTATACTGCTGTTCTATACTGCCATGCATTACTCCCACCCCCACTCCACAATACCAGTTGACCTGCCATAACGTACTCCCTATACCAGTCATAGAATAGTACAAAACAATCGGCTGGTTAATAATATCGAGGTCTGGACCTACAGGGGTATATACCATGCATCCTATGCCACCCGTTCTAAACAACCTAGTATAATACTGCCTGACCTAACATTGAACTACCAATACCAGCCATAAGATAATACAAAGGATTCGGTAGGTTAATAGTACTAAGGGGGTAATAGACCAACAGATCATTCATCCTGTACTGCCAATCTAAACCACCAATGACTATCTCGCAATACCACACTACCAACCACCCACCCACCCTACTGCTTGACTTAGCTATAGCAGACATAGGATAATATGAAGCTTAAGGTGGATTAATAGTACTAAGGGCTAACTTGGGACCTACATGCATATATACCACTACTACCATATCGCCGCCACCTCATACGAGAAGTCCGACACCCCCTGACCCGAATAACATTATGTCAGATTGTATACTGGATAATAACAGTGGTCAGCATCTCTATGACGTAGCGCGCGTATCATGACGTCACGATGTCAATAGCAACGTCAACCGTTTCGCGAGAAAAACTTTCAAGAAAACCCAATTTTCCCATCATCTTTCCACCACTTACCCATAATATATACCTATAGCCCATTGCGTACATATATCACCATACATGCCATAGCATACTATATATACAGTACGTACACTATTTACCAGATCTAGATGTATTGTGCCGACATTTTGCACCGGCAAAAATTGCACCGGCAAAAGTCCGGTTCCTATGGGAATTTAACACTAGTTGCACCGGCAAAAGTACGGGTAATAAGGCAAGATCGGGTACCTTATATACTACTCACGTTGAAGAAGTGGTGGTGTTGTATGTGTGGGTTTCTGAAATTGCCGAACAAGAGATGATGAAAACGTTGAATTCCGGAAATAACAGCGAAGCACTTATTCTCGAGGTCGTTGTCGCGTGATTGGGTTATCGTCAGCGCCTTGCTAGCAAAAGCTATGGGATAGTCGTTTTAAACTAGTGCTGCACATAGTCATCTTCTGGAAGTGTGTACTTTCAGAGTAGTATCGCCCAACGGGTCATAATATTTTAGTCCGCTGTTAGAAGCTACAAGTTATTTATTAAGTTCAAAATATTTTGTGATGGTCCTCACTCCACTAGAAAGGAATTTCTCTTAACACACCTCGAAGGATGGCAGTATGTTCTGAAAAGTTCGGTAAGTGGGTGGACAGGAATAGCACGTAAATCTTGTTTGTCTTAAGATGTTGGCATTTTCTGAATGTGTTCAACATTTGCAGTATCAGAAAAGATACCACAGTCGGTGTATAGTTCGTCGAAGAATAAAATTTGGTTGATTTTCACAACACACTTTTGAGAGTTTAACATCAGGCCTTCCTTTCGCGCGATGTTGGAGAAATGTTCGCGTATCAATCGCAGGTCATATTGCTCTTCAGTTTCGCCAACAATAACCGGGTCGTCGCTGATGGAGTCACATCTATCGCACTGTTCCGTGATTGTGCCCATGATTGTGTTGCTGAAACAAGTCCAGGCATGAAGACCAAATGGTAGACGGGTAAAACAGTAACGACGACTGTAGGAAAACAGTAACGACGACTGTAGGACGTGCGAAATGGGGTGAGTTCTTGTGACGGCTGCTCCAATTTATACCCCATTACATCTCTTTGGCACCTAATTTGTAAACAATTTTCTTTTTTAAAAAAACTGGGCTTATTTCTTCCACGGTAGGTATTTTGAGTTGTCAGTGTTCAATGATTGATTAAACTTTTTACGAGTCTTCAAAGTCTACTGTCGGGCTTGACCACATATGTTAAGGATGAATACCAGTGTGTATTTAGTTATATTGCGTGTTATTTCCTGATTGTCCAGTTTATCAAGCTCTCTTCTGATCTTTTGACGAAGATGGATCGAACATCGTTGCCACAGGTTTATGAATGCCGTAGCATCAGCCTGGAGATAGAGCTGCTCTTTCTTTTGAAAATTGAAAACCAAGTCTTCAGTTCATCAATGGAGGTTATTATTGCTGTAGGTTTAAGATTGTCACCTGCTTTTGATCTTTTAATATTTTGCCTATACAAGTTTCTCGTTTTGCCTCCTAATGAAGGACCTGGCCCAACTGCCGTTTGGACTAACCCCTCTTCTATTCAAATACTCTTTCACACGTATTCTCAGATCAAGGTGGTCAGGGGCCCTGTATCCCCTTTCTGCAGAAGAGTTCAGTCCTTTTACCAAATGATCATCAGTTTCTTCACTTAATTCAGTTTTCTTGACTTGACTCCCCGTTTCTATTTTTTATTCCTGTTCAAACACTTCTGATGTACTTTGGAACTTTGAACCCTTTAGGTAGAGTCATGTGTTTGTACGATTTATCCACTGGATTTGGTTTATAAGTGCTTAGCTATTTGTCCCTATTCACACCATCAAACTGTCATTTTTAACTAGAAATCACAAAAATATTGTGGGATACAACTATATTATTGCAGAAGTTGTTGATACCCCAGTAGGACCTGTAACACCCTTGTGCAAAAATGTACTGACATGGAGAAGCTGGCTTTTGCAGTCAAACTTTTGACCAGGAATAAAATTTGCGTAAAGAAACCCACCTGGACGTTTTATCCGCTTTTCTAGGTTGGGGTGTCTAGATTTTTACAGTTTAAACCATAAATGTACCTCACTGAAAACCAAGAAGCAAAAGTATGACTTTAAGACATACACTGAAACCCTGGAAATACTTTTCTGATTTTTATCCCTTTTCATCCTTGTATCCCTATTCACCCCGCTTTATGCGACAAAGTCTCGCTAGTCTCTCTTTGTGTGTTGGCTACACACCATGGTGTGGTCACGGTTCAGTTTCTTTCGTCTGCTTCAACCATCTTCTAAGTCAAAGACTTCTAAAGGAAGATAGTTAAAGTAGAAGAGACAGACAGAACCGCTCGAATGTGGAATTCATGGGCCAAATAAAGTTCTCGGGTCACCATTCCAATTCTGTAAGAAATTCGACGCTGCGAGGGCCTGGAACCAGTCTAACCCTTAAATAGTTCACCCTTCATGTTTAGTTACACTCATTTGAAATATTTCAGATGGTCGTAAAAGCAACCCACAGGTCCGCGTGTCCGACCAACTGAAAAATTCCAAACGAGTGAATCTAAATAATAACAAAGATTTTCATTTTCTTTGAATCAGCACCAGAAATGTTGCTCAAACGAGACTTGATTTGACCAATTTTTTGATGGCGTTACCACCAAGGATGAAGACTGACAATAGCCATGGTTCCACTAATTGTGCTAATATCTTGATGATTTAAAGGTGCATTAAATACCTATTGATTGAAACATCTATAACTGGGGCACGAAAAAAAATCTATAATTCCGTTTATGAAGGAACATCACATGAATCAGCGATTGTCAGCACGCAAACTCCACGAAAAGTTGGTAAACAAACAGCTAATTACAGCGACGATTTCCTTACTGGTGGCCCGAGTGAGTGCGACCAAATGCACCTGAGTAGGTGTAAACGGAGAGTTCCAACTCACTTTTTGTGTACATGTACATCGTGTACACGTACATGTACCCATAGAGTTCAGTGTTAAAATGTACAAAATTTCGAGAATTTTACAAAAACTGTTTTTAATAAATTTGAGTTGGAACTCTCATTCGTTCATCATCGCATTCTAGATGGTGTGATCAGTCGTTGGCGAACGAGTGAGAGTTCCAACTCACGATGCGCAGAAGAACCCTCGAACTTTTCCAACGTTCATCGTCACATTCTAGATGGTGCGATCAGTCGTTGACGAACCCGTTGAGAGTTCCAACTCAAATTAAGATGTTGGAAAAAAAATTAGAATCGATGAAATTCTTGACGTTCATCATCGCATTGTAGATGGTGGTGGGTGCGATGCAGTCGTTGATGAACGATTGAGAGTTCCAACTCAGAAGAAATCCGAGTTGGAAATCCTCGATCGTTCGTCGTCGCGTTATAGATGGTGCGATCGATTGTTGACGAACATGCGGTGGTTTCCAGGACAGAAATGTGAAAAATCAAGAATGTCAAAAAAATTAGAATCAACGAAATTTTCTATGTCATCTGGTCCTAGATGGTGCGATTGATCCTGGACGAACGGCGACGATTTCTAGTGTAGGAACAGATGAAAAATCGCGAAGAGTTGAGATAAATTGTAACAAAACAGTTTTGTCGAATTTCTTTCATTTCCACCTAATCGTTTAACAATGCGGATGTAAATGAACGTTTTGCATTCATCTATTGAATGGTGAAGTGTGTGTTTGAATAATTATTATAATGGTTGTTTTCAAAAACGTTTGTCATTCATCTATTGAATGGGCTATGTGAATGGTTATTATAATGAATGTTTTCAAAACGTGTTTCTCGAAGCAAAGCGAGAATGAAATTTTTGCGAAGTATACTCCTTATGCAATCTGTCTGTCTCTCTGTAGGTGTTATTTTGCTTGAATAAACTGCTACTATTAAAAGGTTGAAAATACGTTTAATCAAACTACACTAATAACTCAAAGTGATACTGTTTTTGATGGCATTAAGTTGTTTAGCTGAAAACAGTTCTAAGGATGAAAGCCGAGCAGATCAAAGATTAACTCTGAGTTCTCACTGTGGGAAATAACCGCTGATGTGATTTAATGTGTTTGAAGCGATGCATTATCGACGTTTTATTTGTATGTTTTTCTTTTCTTTTCAACTCGTTTAGTTATATATATTAAAGACATAAATTTTTTTTATTTATTTAAAAACATAAAATAATCACATTAATTTTGAGAATAATAAATAATCGACGTTACCACACTCTAAAAAGAAATATTAATCATCGAGAGAAAAAATGTTTTTGCAAATCAAAGATTCCAAGCGAAGGGACGAGCTCCTCGACGAAATATGAGCAGCTCAAGGAAAGCATTCAATCTGCCGCCAGAAGACGACGATTGGGGGAGGTGGAATTGAGACTAGAGACCACCAAACTATTCAAAAGCATGATGGAGGTTCAGGAACGAAGCAAGAAGTAGATCGTCGAGGAACTGAGACCCATAAAAGAGAGTTCTTTGAGAACGGGTTCGTTACCTGGTAGTTTTACACAGTTTTCCATTCAAAGATCTCTGTAGGATTACGTTCCTGTGGGAATTGAAACCGATGTGAGCGAGAGCGATGATACAGCTTCGACTATTACCACTAGTAGCGTTGCGCCGTCTGATGATGGTATTAAGAGAGATCTGTCATATGGAATTCGCGAGGGATCGGACGGTAGGAGTTACGTGGGTGACACCCACGTGCGGCAAAGTGATTTTGATATATATGTCAGTCCGAATTGGTATGATTTAACCCCTGGACTGCGCGAATTGCTCTTTTTCAACAAGCCTAGAGATTACATGGATCAGGATTACATCAATTTCGGCGACATTCTGGTTCAGACCCACGCCATGAAGAAGAATAATGATGTCAACGAGACTCAAGGCTAACAGAGGTTACAAGTGGACGAAGGTGGTGAAACCCATATGGGATATGAATAAAAAATCATCGACGGGAAAGGGAGTGATGCCCACTGTTCTTCCGCACGATTCCGACGCTCTGTTCGAGAGATTGAAATTGTTGATGGCTAGTCGGCGCGCCGGTAATACGGGAGTGGATAATCAGATAGTGAGTATATGTGACGAATTGTTGAGGCAGAAGATCTTGGATAGACGAGATTATAAAAAGTTGATGAACGAATTGAAGGATTGATATATAGTAAGTAGAGAAAAACAAAATAGATAAATAAAAGTAAATCTACACTAAAAATAATAAAAAAATATTTAAAACAAAAAAACGATTTACGAGCGAAAAACAAAATATATATAAAATAAAATATGTTGGTGATGAAGAACAGGGGATACATTAGAACTTACGTCCAAGGCGGTTCTGGTATCGTGGATTCCATAATGTGAGCGTTCACGAGCGATGCCGGTAGAAAACTTGCATCGACCATGCTCGAGGTCGGTAAGAAGACGGCCTTGGATGCTGGTAAGGAAGTCGCTTCCGAAGCTAGTGGTAGGATTGCTTCGGTAGCGGGCAAGAGGGTGGCGGATGTGTTGATCAATAAATTGATCAGTCCACCGGCAAAGCGAGCTACATTAGAGTGATCACCGAAAAGTTGGAAAGATTTTAAGGATGCTGTGGTACCCATACAAGATCTAGCCAAAATGATGAGTGGATCTGGATTGAAGAGAACCCACGACGGTGTAATATAAATAAATAATAATAAAAAAATATATATTTATAAAACCGAGTTTGAAAACATAAAGAAACCGAGTTTGAAGACCTAAATAAAAAACAAGAGGCCCCACGGGGCCTGAAGCGCTCATCTTGTACAGAACACAATTTAAACAGAGTCCAAGAATGAGTCTACATTAAGCAAGCCATCTCCATAGGCTACACTGTCAATCCTTGAGTCCCTCAGGAGTGACAAAAATAATCTGGGCATCATGCCTTTTCTTCAGTTGATCATAAGTAAAATGTAGAGCTCCCCTATGTAGCCCCTTGATACAACCTATGTGGATTAATCTTAGTACCTCTAGAAGGTACAGAATACAAAATTTTTAATTCTTCAGCAAAATGGCCAATTCCGGCTCCCATAGAGAGCCCAAATATTAACCCAGGCTCTTGATTTGAACACAGTTAAATCTGACTTCCCTAGAGATGTTGTTTACCGAATATGAAAAGCATTCTGACTGTTGGATCTGAAGAAGAGAAATTGTAAAGAAATTTCTCCGAATTGCACTAAGTTCAAAATTTGGGCTACCATAGCGAGCCCAAATATTGACCTATGGATCCGATTTGAACAAAACTTGAATCTGACCCCCCTAGAGATGTTGTATACCAAATGTGAAAGCATTCTGACAAGTGAATCTGAAGAAGAAGATTTTTGAAGAAATTCCCTCATATTGTACTAAGTTAAATTTCATGTTCCCATATGGAGCCCAAATATTAACCTAGGCACTCGAATTGAACAACCTGGAATCTGACCCCCTAGAGATGTTGTATACCAAATATAAAAGTATTCCGACTGGTGGATCTGAAGAAGAAGATTTTTAAAGAAATTTCCCATATTGCACTAAGTAAAAAATTTGGGCTACCATAGTGAGCCCAAATATATACCTAGGGATCTGATTTGAACAAACTTGAATCTGACCCCCATAGAGATGTTGCATACCAAATACCAAAGCATTCTGACTGATGGATCTGAAGAAGAAGATTTTTTTAAATTACCCTCCATATTGAACAAAGATAAAATTTGGGCTTCCGTAGGATGCCCAAATATTAACCTAGGGACTTGGTTTGAACAATCTAGAATCTGACCCTCATAACAATGATGTATACCAAATATTAAAAGATTCTGACTGGTGGTTCTGAAGAAGAAGATTTTTAAAGAATATTCCCCATATTACCCTATGTTAAAACTTCGGGCTCCTGTAGAGAGCCCAAATATGAACCAATGAGCTTTATTTCAACAAACTTTTATCTGACCCCCCTATGAATGCTGTATACCAAATATCAAAAGATTCTGATGATCGGTTCTGGAGAAAAGATTTTTTAAAATTTTTGCAAATATGCTGACTCAGCATTTTTTCGATGCCCATTACAGAACACCCTAACATAACCGATGGCAATTTTTTTTTACCATTCAATTCTACTGGTCATAAGGATACTTCATACCAAACAAAAGCTCTCTGTTTCGTGGGGTTTGGGAAATATGGGCGTTTGAAAATATTTCTATTTTTAGCTCCCAGGGTTCTCATGGGGATGCGGGAATATTTTTTTTTGCATGGGTCATGTACTTATGACCCAATAATACTACAAACCAAATTTGGTTCATACCGGACCATCGGTTCAGAAAATAGAAATTTTGGGCGGGGCCAAAAATCTTACCCCTCCTATTACAAAGCCAAATATTACTTCACGAACTTCGTTTGAACAAATTTGATTATACACCTCATATGGAAGCTCCATAGCAAATATCAAGTCATTGTACACACTGGTTCTTGAGAAGAAGATTTTTAAAATATTTGGGTGCATTTTCCCCCACTCCCTCCCTTTGGGGCTGGGCATGCTGAGTTGAACAAAAATGAAATGCCCCTTTGGGACAATCACTCACACAAACTTTCACTTGAATTGGCCCAGTGGCTTTGGAGGAGAAGACCAAAACATGGTGTTGACGGACGACGGACGACGGACGGGAAGCGATGAGATTAGCTCAGCTTGACTTTGTCAAGATGAGCTAAAAAAGATGAACGTAAAAGATATGTCTTGGAACGACGCTGCAACCAAGAGGTCGAACAATGAGTTCTTTCCCAAGAGCATAAGAGATTTGATAGTGGGAAAATTGAATTGCGGAAAGACCAATCTGTTGATGAATCTGTTGTCGCGACCCAGCTGTTTGGATTACGACAGATTATTCGTGTTCGGCAAGAGCCTGTTTCAACCTGAATACAGATTGCTTCGAGAATGCATGGATCGTAAATTGCCCAAGGACGTCGTAGCCAGAATCTTCAACAGTAGGGAGGAATTCGACGGATGCGGAGTTTCTCTTTCGTCCATTTTGGATGGTGCAGCCATGGAATTGATGAAGAGAGATGCGTCTTCGAATGTCGAGTGTCGATTTTATGAGAACGTGAGCGACGTTCTGGATCCCAGGGAATTGAAATCAGAAAATAAGAATCTCAGGATTTTCGACGATCTGCTTTTGGAGAGACAGAACCGATGCGAATCGTATTACGTCAGGGGTCGTCACAGCAACGTGGACTGTTTCTACCTGTCTCAAAATTATTTGCGACTGCCCAGACAGACAATAAGGGAGGACGCTAACTTCCTGTGTCTCTTTCGCCAGGATCTCAAGAATCTCAATCACATCTATGGAGATCACGACATGAGCAGAGAAGAATTCAGGAGATTCTGCAAGAGGGTTTGGGACGGAGGACTTCACGATTTTGTCGTGATCGATTTGACTAGCGAATTTAATTACGGAAAATATCGGAGCGGATTCGACAAGTTTTAGGTTTCCGATGATAATAAATAGAGAGCGAAAACAAAAATTAAAAATAAAAATATATCATCGATAATTTACTTTTTAAAAATAATAAAAATAAAATAATGTTCGAACAACAAGAATTGTTAGAATGGATAGCCGAGAATACAGCTGCAAAACAGTCCATTCAAATCATGGTGAGTGGTGATTCGACTCGATTCGCGACAACATTCGAATCTTCCATCAAATTGAATAGGGAGAAAAAATACAAGATGGCGTTGGTGAATCTGGAGACTTATTATTCCTTTCCCAACATCACTGAAAAGAATAACTCGTTCAAGTATTCCGACGGAGTGGACTGGTTGGAGATTCGAATTCCCAAAGGAAGTTACGACATAGACGATTTGAACAATTACATTCAGACGTGAATGAAGAAAGGGAAGCAACAAGATCAGACTCGCTTCCAACTCTAATACCCTAAAGACGATGTTGGATTTGGGAGATAATTTCTGAGTGGATTTCAACACGGACAATTCGATTGGCAAGATGTTGGGATTCGATTGAAAGATGTATCGATGCCACACGGCATCCAAAAATACGGTCGACATTCTCACCGTCAATAGTATTCTGGTGAATGTGGACATGATTGCTGGAAGCTATGTGAATGGTAGCGCAACCGACGATCTATTTCCTATTTCCAAACATGTCGCCGGGTTATAAGATCGTGGAATGACCTCGAAATTTAGTTTATCTACCCCTGATTTTAGACACGTATAGCCTCAAAACTACGTTGACCGATCAAAATGGTCAGTTGTTAGATGTTCGGGGAGAGAGGGTGACGATACGATTTCACATAAGAGAAATATGAACCAAAAAAAAAAAAGAAGCTATTGTGTATATACATAAATAATAAAACAAAAGAAATGCAATATTAATTACAAAAAATTATTTAATATATAATTATCATTAAAAGAAAAAAAACAATTGAATTCTCAACAACCGCGTTTGAAAAAAAATATATTTAAAAAAAGAAAAGAAATATGACTTGATACGTGGTTAAAAACATGAACATATCCAAAAGACAGAGGGACAAACTTCGGAGAGTGTTAACTCGAGGCGAGATGGTGAGATTCAAATTCACTCACAAAGATCTGGCGAGTGGTGGTCGCGATCCGATCGCCTGGACGAGAACTCAAATCAAAAGGATGGAGAAAGCGATTTGTGATGGAATAGGGTTGACGGTGAGATTGAGTCCTGCTCAAGTGGATTATAATAAGAGAATGAAAAGTGGTTTCCTACCGCTGTTGGGAACACTCGCCGCAAAAGCATTGCCCATTCTCACGAACACCGTGTTGCCGGCTCTCGGCATGGGAGCTCTCTCGGGACTCGCGAGTTCGGGAGCTCAGAAATTAATGGGTGGCGGACTGGTTTTGAAGAAGGGAGGAGTCGTGTGTCACATCGACACAGATGGCGGTAAAGGATTGTATCTAAAACCCATGAGAGGTGGCAACCTTTTCGGTGGAAACAGTCTCTATCTGAAGAGAGGACAGAACTTGGAGCGACTCGGTAGGGGTTTGCTGTTTGGTCTGAATTCGCCATTTAAGAATATACCACTTTTGAGTATGTTATTATACAGTGAAAAAATTATATAATTATATAAAGTATAAAAATATAAATTATATAAAGTATAAAAAAATATATAATATAAAAATAGCTAAAAAGGATTGCGAGGCTTTTTTGAATGATAATGATGGATATTTCAGGAAAGAACTGGAAAAAAAAGTGAAAAAAAATAGGGATAGATTGTGGAAATTTAAAAGAAGAAGAAGAATGAGTTGTTTTCCACCACCACCTTTTGAAGAGAATAATGATATTCCACCACCTTTTGAAGAGAATAATGATGTGAGTGTTGCCAAGAGATGCACCGGATTCGTTCATAAATATGATGAAGGGAATGAAATGTGTTATTATAAAAAACGTGATATATCAAAAAAAAAAAAAGAATCAATAATGAAAGTGAAGAGAAAAGGAAACGTTATTACAATATATATGAGCGATAGTGAAGAAGAAGGGAAAGAAATAAATAAAATAAATTATTTTTTTCCCTTCTTCTTCACTATCGCTCTCTCTATTGTCTTTTTATATTTTCAAGTCCGTTATTAACATGTTAATGGTTGTGTCTTCTTTTTCGCATATGTGTTGAATGTTTATCTTTACTTTTTTTTACTTCGGTCAACGTGCTCTCACCACCCAAGCTGTCTACGAGTTCGAGAGAGATTTTTGGATATATCTAACTTCCGTAGGGCAACGACAAATCCCTCTTATCAAATTCTTTGTCTTTGGCAATGATGATATTCTGTAGATCGCTTTGGTACTCATAAAACAAATCGAGCGCGGCTTCATCCAATTTCAAAGGCATGCTATATGTGTCGTATTTGTGCTGTAAGCCCTTCATCTCAACCCCATTCAATTCGATACCATCGTGTCATTGTAATCTATAAATTTTACAACCAAGTTTCTTGCACGTTTCGACTCGTTTCAATTTCAATTCGCATCTTTTAGGTGTTGTTCTCATGGTTGATTATTTTTTTTGTTTTATGAATTATTGCAAATAATAATATATTTGAATTTAGTGTTTTTGTTAAATAATAATTTTGTAAAAAAGTTTTTCTCTCTATATATATACACAGAAAGTTTTTAAATTTAATTTCTCTTTAATGTGAAATTTTTGTGAAAGTTTTCTCTCCCTCTATATATATATATATATATATATACACAAAAGTTTAAATTTTTAAAATTTTCAATTTCCTTTATTTTTGTTGTATTAATTCAATTTTTTCCACATTAAAGGAAATAAAAATCGATTAATCTCACAAAATTTTTTTTTTTTGAGGGGAATTAAAAACAAATATATAAGAGACTATTTTAAAAACTTTTTACAAAAATTATTATTTTAACAAAAAAAATTCAAAATATATTCTTACAAATAAAGCAAAGAAATAAAAAAAAATGGAAAATTTAGATAAGTATACCATACCCCAGTCAAACAGGATTTGTAAAGAAAAAAATTAAAGCTATACGCGAGTATCATTCATGAGGCAATGGAAAGGAAATCGAAGGACCGAAAGTAAACAAACATAAACAAACTCGAATTGCAAAAAATAAGCCAATGGCTGTAACACCTGACGATAGAAAACGAAAAGGTGTAGTAGTGCAGAATGATTTAAAATGTAGAGAGATCATACGCGAGGAGTTACATAGTTTGCTTGATGAAAAGGGGAACGAAATGCCGATAGCAACGACGTCAAAAAACGTTTCGGTTGCGAAAAATAAGAAGAAAAAGGTGGCAAAGGGAATAGAAATGCCGATAGCAAAGATGTCAAAAAACGTTTCGGTTGCAAAAAATAAGAAGAAAAAGGTGGCAAAGGGAATCGAAATGTCGACGTCAAAAAAAAAATGTTCTGGTTGTGGAAAATAAGAAGATGACCAAACAAAAAACCATCAAAGAACTGCGGGTTTGAAAAAAAGAAAAAATTAAAAAAACGAGTGATGTGGTCCACGAACGACATATATTCAATGAAATTCGTCATGCAATTGACGAAGGGAAAGGAGAAGAATATGTAGGGCGAATCACCATGAAAGCATTCCAATCGATTCCTGCAGAATGGGAGAGTGCGATGAAAGGTGTTTTTAAAACTTTTGACGTCGTTCCCTCGTTCAAAAAAGTCGATCTGAAATCGTTCATGGAAAAGGTGAAGAATAAAGTATTGGATTTGTTTCGCGAACATATGGATGTGGGACTAAAAATTGCGATGATACTCCATTGCGTGATGAATAAAATCGACTTGAACTCTGGCAAGAGCATCGTGAGATATGCATATTTCAGATCGGTTTTCCAGACCATATTTCAAGGTTCCGAATTATCAGACGTTTTTGAAATGAGGAAAGACAAGATGTTGACGTCTCTCGTGAATTATCAATGCGGAGGTAGTAATTGGACGTTTGAAGAGGTGTGAACAAAAACGATCATCTTCGTCTTCCTACGTGGAATTACCGTATTTCCTAGCTAAAAAAACGCTGTGGTCAACTTGAGAAATAAAGATGATCTGTATTTTAAATGGGCAGTCACCTCCACTTTATACCCTGTCAAAATCAATCCCAAGAGAGTTTCTCATTACGAGGAGACTTGTAAAAATCTCGATTGGACCGGAATGACTTTTCCAATGCCGTTAAAAGACATCAAACGTTTCGAAGCTCAAAATCCCACCGTAGCGGTGAAAGTCTTGGGATACGACGAAGAAAAATGAATGATCTATCCTCTCAGACAGACTTTGTATCTTGGAAGAGAAAAGACGATTATTTTATTATTAATTTTGAATGGTGACAATCGTCATTATTGTTCGGTTAAATATTCGAGCCGATTACTGTCGAGACAGAGTAGTAAACATAATGATGAGATATATTTATGTTGCAACTGCATGAACACGTTTCGAAGCGAAAAATCGTTAGCGAAACATCAGGAATATTGCAATGAAAATCAAGGCATCACCGTCGAAATGACCAGACCCAACACCTTCGTGAACTTTTGCAATCACAGTAAAAGGTTAAAAGTGCCATTCATCGTGTACGCTCATTTCGAATGATTCAACGTGAAAATCAGTTCCTGCCAAACCGACGCTCTTCGAAGTTATGCCGAAAGATATCAAAAACACGTGCCATTCGGGCTATTGCATTTATGTGAAAAGCGTTTTTGACTCGCATCACGACATGGGTTCCTTCACCTACACGAAATGGTCCGAAGACGACGATGTGGCTCGAAGATTCGTGGAAGAGTTAGAATCGAAAATTCAAATTTTATACGACAAATTCAAAACTCTGGCGAAAATGATCATCACGCGAGAGCAACAGGACGAAAATAACAGAGCCACCGATAGTCACATATGCAGACAATCGTTCGATGAGAAGAAAGAAGAAGGTCAGACACCACGATCATTACACGGGTCTGTATCGTGGTCCGGCCCACAGCGAGTGTAATTTAAGATATTGAGAGATCACTTTCTATCCGGTGATATTTCACAATCTCTCGGGTTATGACAGTCATCTGTTCGTGAAAAATCTCGGTACCTCCCACGAAGAATTAAACTGCATCGCGAACAGCGAAGAAAGATACATTTCCTTCACAAAATGGAAGGTCGTGGAGAAGAAAAGAGTAATCAATGAAGAGACGGAAGAAGAAACAAAATCCATTCATAGAGCCATACGTTTCATCGACAGTTGACCGGTCTGGAAAAATTAGTCGATAACATGAGCGAGGATAAATTTAAAATCACGAGCGAGTACTTCGGAGAATGAGTAGACGTCATGTTGAGGAAAGGAGTCTGTCCTTATGATTATATGAATGATCTAAAGAGATTCGACGACACCGTGCTACCTTCAAAAGAAGATTTTTATTCGAAATTATATGAATCCGACATTTCCGACAAGGATTACGAACACGCCAAAAACGTGGAAATCGTTCGATATGAAAAGCATGAAAGATTATCATGATCTCTATCTAAAGACTGACGTTCTACTCCTGGCAGACGTGTTCAAAACTTTTCGAGACGTCTGTCGTCGAAATTATGATCTGGATCTGGCTTGGTATTTCACGGCACCCAGCCTGGTGTGGGACGCTCTGTTGAAGACCACCGAAGCCCAATTGGAATTATTATCCAATGTGGACATGTTGCTCATGCCCGAAAAGGCCATGAGAGCTGGCGTCTCGATGATCTCCCACAGGTATTCTGAAGCCAACAATCCCTACATGAAAGAAGGTTTCGATTTGGAACGACCTAATAAATACATACAGTATTGGGACGCTAATAATCTATACAGTTGGGCCATGAGTCATCCTTTACCGATTGGAAATTTCAAATGGGTGACGGAACCAGAAGAGATGCAAAAATGGAAAGACTATCCTTGCATTTTAGAAGTCGATTTGAACTATCCGGAAGAGTTACATGACCTGCACAGCAATTATCCGCTGGATCCCGAACGAATGGAACCGGTCGAAGGAAATGACGAAAAACTCGTTCCCAATTTATATAACAAACGTAAGTATGTCGTCTACAGCGAGATTTTGAAACAATACGTCGATCATCGGATGAAATTACTCGACATTCCTCACGTCATTTGATTCGCCAAAGAGCCTTGGATGAAAAAATACATTGATCTCAACAGAATTCGAGCCGAGAATGATTTCGAAAAAGATTTCTTTAAACTCATGAACAACTGCGTGTATGGTAAATCGTTGGAAAACATCAGGAAGAGAACCGACATTTGACTCATCACGTCCGAGAAAAGGGCTAAAAAATTAGTGGCGAAACTCAATTACAGACATCGAACCATATTCGATGAAAATCTAGTGGCCATTCACATGCAAAAGACGCACCTGAAGTTTGACAAACCCTATTTTCTCGGATCGATCATCTTAGATATCAGCAAGCAATTGATGTACGAGTTTCACTACGATTTTGTCAAATGGAAATTCGGCGAGAAAGCCAAACTACTGTTCACCGACATGGACAGTTTGGTTTACGAGATAGAGACAAAAGACTTCTACTGGGATATGTCTCCGGACGTGGCCACGTGGTTCGACACGAGCAATTATCCTGTCGATCACCCATCTAACATTCAATCGAAAGACAAGAAGAAGGTGTTGGGTAAATTTAAGGACGAGAGTGGTGGTAAACAAATTGCCGAATTCGTGGGTTTGAGACCCAAACTGTACGCTCATCGCCTAAAAGGCGAAGAGATCAAGTAGTGCAAAGGGATTCAAGTGTACATGGTGAAGAAAAACATCTCTTTCTGAGAGTATAAAGATTGTCTGTTCGGAAGTGGGCCGGTGTACAAGACTATGAAATCAATTCAAAGCGACAATCTCGACTTGTATACCGAAATAATCAAGATTTCGCTGACAGCCGTCGATGATGAGAGATTCAGGTTAGACGATAAAATAAGCACTTTGGCACTTGGACATTGGGTTTTGGATATGATTAATGATGAGAAGATTCCAGAAAATCAAGAGGAATTAGACGAATTCAAGACTATGGAAATCGATAGAGACATCGAGAAATTTAGTTTAAAAGAAAAAGAAAAATCATGTCATTTGAAGAATTATAATAAAATAAATAAAAAAAACTATACATTTATGAATAAGAAAATACGGATATCCGTAGAAGGCGTCATCTTACCTAACGGACCCCTATCCAACATCAATCTGCTGAATGCGGCAAAAGCCTTGAAAATCAAAGATTTTCGAGGCGTGTTTTCCAGAGATGCCTTGCTAAAGAGAAGACCTCGATGACAATCGGAATGCGCTATTTTAAATCTGGATGATTTATCGGGTGAAGGCACTTACTGGGTGGCGTGGTTCAAGAACGGGAAGAAGAATTATTATTTCGACAGCTACAGAATCTAGCTGCCAAAAGAAATAAAGAACTATTTCAACGAATCAGTGGTTCGTTGCAATACGGAACGAGTGCAATCGCCGGATCAAGTGTTTTGCGGTCACCTGTGTCTCTACGTTCTCAAGAGATGGTCGGAAGGAGATCAGTTTCAAGACATTCTCAACGAGTTACATTAGAGAGATTTTTTTTAATATTATATATATAAAGGTAAAAAAATTATTTTAAAAAAAACTTAATCGAATAGAACAAAAAATAAAATAAGTGAAAAATAATTCATTCTTAAAAACTGTGTTGAAATATATTTCTAAAAAAACCAAAAACATGCCAGTCGATAAATTTGGTAGGAGTGACGATGAAAATCATCCCAAAAAGAAGAGGAAGACGCTCGAAGTCGGCGATGGTTATGACGTCGCCAACTTGGACGAACGTTATATTCGGAAATACGAACCTCGAGAGGAACTTTTGAACATGAATGATAACAAGCTCTACAATCTTCCTGAGCCAGTAGATCCCGCAGATGCGACAAAAAAAAATACATCGACAGGGTGAACGTGGATTTCGAACGAATCATGAGAGATAATTACGTGAATAGAGAGAGACCTGACCGACGATCTCAATCTGAAATCCAAACGTTTGGTGAATGTTGTGAATCTCATAGATTCCACTAATGCCGTGACTAAGAAATACGCAGACGACTCTCACGCAAGATTCAGCGAACACCTGAGAGGTAGATACATTCAGAAAACGATGCAATCGGAATTGAATGCCAGTTCTAACAAGATAATGAATGTGGCCACTCCCACGAATCGCAAGGATGTGCGACCAAACACTACATAGACCTGGAACAGAGAAAGTCTGCCAGACGAGAAATGAAATCAGATCTGAATGCGGGATTCAACAAGATACTGAATCTGTCGAAGATCGACGATGCGGATGAGGACTCCACCACAGTCAACAAGGGCTACATGGATTCTGCCGTGACAAGATCTGAAGAATTCATAGAATCGCAAGTGGATGATCTCTACCTGAACAAACAATCCCCCGGAACCATGAAGGGTGGCATCAACATGAACGGTCAGAATTTATTCGGTCTCGATCACGATCCCGAATTCGAATCCAGCACGGTCAGTAGGCAGTATGTGACAACAACTCAGTCTGGAGAAAGGGCGATGTCATGGAAGGTAAACTAGACATGGGTGGACACGCGCTCACAAATCTGCCGGATCCCGTGCACATGTCGGACGCCTGCACCCTGATTTCGGTGGTGGAAAAAGTCAAATACACCAGGCAATTGATAACCTTGTTGGCCGAGGAGAGCAGCACGTTAGACAAGGGAAAAGCCAAATGGTATTTCGGAAACGGAGGTAGCAGATTGCTACACAGTCAGGTGGGATATCCCATGCCATTGGGAAGCGAAGTCATTCGAATGTCTCTGGCTTCCACGGATTTGAATAACAGAGCGGTCGTCAGTCTCATGGTGAATGGGATAGAGAGCGATAAGAGATACAGCGTCAAAAAGACTGAGAATCAACACTCGAATGTCAGCACCTTCGGCACACCTCTCAAAGTGAACGCCAGAGACAGGATTAATTTCAGGATGAAAACCAATAATCCCGAAGCCGTGACTTCTGTGGTGAGCCTACTGATCAAACTAGATTCTCTGAACAAACAGTGAACACGTGGAAATAATTAATTAAAAATAATGAGTAATTATTAAAAACAAAAAAAAATAAAAGTAATGAGATTCAGAAAGATGTTCAATCTCTCTTGATCTCATTACTTTTTATTTTTTGTTTGTTTTTTTTGTTTTTAATACGTTATTTCTTGTAATGTTTCATCTCCTGAAATTGGATCGTCTATCTCGAAACACACGTCGACATATATTTTGGCATTTCGAAGAGCTTTTATAAATTCTCGAAAAGCAGTTGGTCCTCTATACGTCAATGTGTCTAATAGTTTTCTGGTCTTATCTTCTATCAAGATTTTACTTTTGATTTCGCATCTCATATAGTCAGTCAATATCAAAGGTTCTGTTCTGACTAAAGCATCTAGAATTATTGCTAGCGAATCTTGCAAAATATTTTTAATCAAACCACCTATGTTTCTTCTCAAGTACTCTCTTTCTTTATCATTCATTTTTGTAATTATTTTTTTTAATTATTACTTTTATTATTTTTTTGGTTTTTTGTTTATTAATAATTACTTATTTTATTTTCATCGAACGATCGACATTTTATTTCCATCTGATTCGAATTGTAATTCTCTATCCGACAGGACCAGGGCAAAGGCCTCAGTTTTTCTCGTTCCTATCGAATTGCATCTTGATCTGAATATCTAAGACGCTACTCTTGAGTCGTTCGCTCTGTTTACTTACATCGAATACGAACATGGGAAACATCAACTTGTATTCGGCGGGAGATATATTAGGGTTGCTCATCAATTCATCCAGACCATGATAGTTCTTTCTAAAATCCGCGGCCTCACCGTACAGTCTGCAGAAATCGTTCTTGTCAAATGACGCATTGTAATCGATTGTGGGATATCTCATGACGTTCAGAAACACCTGCATGTTTCTCAAATTGCAGTGATCGAACAGCAACGAATTTTTTTCTTGACACCCGTCCCTGTCAGTCTGAAACGCAACCACAATGAAATGCGGTCTCTCGGAAGTGAATTTCACGGTCAATCTTCAATCGAAGTGATTCGTGGAAGGCGGAATGCTAGCTGTGTCGCACTGTCTCACTCTAAATCCCACAGGTAATTTACTCTTGGATTCTACCATCTTGTAGAGACATATTTTTTCCATGTCCGAAGGCCACACGTGTGGAACAAACCACGATATCTTGTGTAGAGTTAACTTAGCTGCATCGGTTGTGGGGAGTCTCACTATCGCATCATCGTTTTCCTTTCAAATCAGCATCAGATTGTGTTTGAATCCATACATGATCTTAATGTAATCGTCCGCGAATCCGAAGATGTGTTTCAAAGGTATCCTGAACAAAAACGTTCCTTTAGGTCTGGACATCTTGACGACGTAGTCAAATATTGTGGTGGTGCCGGCGTTGGCGGGGCTTTTTATTTCCATCTCTCCCACATTGTCATCCAAACACTTCTCTTTCGAAATCTACGCACGATGGGCTTGTGTAGCTCCTCAGCCAATTCGCTCATCAATAATCGCTTCTTCTTCTTAACCGAGACGCTTTTTTTTTTTGAATGCCCCATCCGAATCAACGTTTTGTACCGATCAGCTTCTCTCTCCTAGTTGGATTCGATATGTCTCTCAATTTCGTCAACATGTTTTTATTTGCTCCAAGATATAGGAGTCAGATCGGCATTGAGTCTCTTGTTCAATTTCGTCCCGGGTCCCGTAAAACTGTGACCTGGCAGATGCATTTCGAACGGTAGATTATTGATCATTTTATTCGCGATGCTTTCGCCTCTCGTTTTTTTTTTTGACGAATCGAGTCTTGATCAAACTACTCACCTTGCAAATTCCACGAAGCATCTGTCTGTCATTTTTAGTTCATACTTCTCGAGAATTACCCGTCTTGGTAACTCTCTTACACTTTACGCAATACATTTTGAGGGTTATTAAATAATTTCGTATTTATTTAATTCTTTTTAATTTTTATATATATATTTTTTTTTTCCTTTAAAAAATTCTATTCTTATTATATTTTTTTTCAATTGTTGCTCTTGAGTTCTATCAACTTTCCGAATTCCTCCCTAGCCTCTTTCCTCCCCCTTTCCACGAGATAATCCTTCATCTCTTCCTTGATGATCTGAAAAGTCTTGATTCTCATGGCTTCTTTCATGGTGTCGTATTTTCGTTTTCTCGCCCAATATCATGAAGTAATCTCCGTCCGATATCCTACCGTCTTTCAACACCATCGAGATCATTTCAGATATCGTGTCGATCTTGGTGTCGGCCAAGATGCGAATCTTATCATGTTTCCTAGCCTTCAGATATAATTTCCTACTCAAAAAGTTTCCGATCGTGCGAGAGCCACTCCTTCTATAGTCAACACGATCGGAACGCCAGCCACGTTTGACAACAATCCGATGCCGGCCACGTGTAAACCCATGGAAATCGTGATGAGTGTCGTGTCAACCGCGTTGACAAATTTCACGAGGCACGACTACTTCTTCTTGAGAGAACGATGAGAGTTTCTCTCTCGAGTCAGATACAATTGGATTCTACTGACTTGATCAATGCGATAGCTCTCTCCTCTTTCTTTTTCTTCTAGTGATGGTGCCGAACGTCGAGAATTTCGATTCTAATTTTTTTTTTCGACATCTTAATTTGAGTTGGAACTCTCAACGTGTTCATCAATGACTGATCGCACCATCTAGAATGCGACGATGAATGCTGGAAAAATTCGAGGGTCGATTTCTTCCGCGCATCGTGAGTTTTAACTCTCACTCATTCCCCAACGACTGATCGCACCATCTAGAATGCGATGATGAACGAATGAGAGTTCCAACTCAAATTTATTAAAAAAAGTTTTTCGAAAATTCTCGAAATTTTGTACATTTTAGCACTGAACTCTATGGATACATGTACGTGTACACGATGTACATGTACACAAAAAGTGAGTTGGAACTCTCCGTTTACACCTACTCACCTGAATTTGTTGACATTTAGAAATAATATATTACAGGAATGCGCTGTATATTGATACATTTGCAAACATACACTGAACCATAGGTTTTTAATACCGCCAGTTGGGTGATGTTAACCATCAAAGGTCTGACTTGGACAAACTTTGGGGTAAGAAAACAGGTACTTGAACAAACGGTCAATAAGAGGTCATGTGGAAATAGACAAATTACCTTGGCAGTGGTTCCTCTTCAAGTCATGGCTGCCTCGCCAAGACTAATTTGGAACCACTGTTCAGCCAGTAGCCTCATAGAGTGTGGTGGAGCAAAAAGCGGAAAATTACCAAGACCCTAAAGGGTTGAAAGGTACATGGTATCTTTCCCCTTAGATGTACTGTACGAACACGGACATATAATTTGTTTGCCTTAGTTGGAAGATTTTGTAGGTAGGTTCATTTTCCGCACTTCTATTTTCAATTTGACTGACGGTCATGGGTGATCGCTCTCATCAAAACGACAGACCAACCGCCGAATCCCGTCTCTTGTAAATTTAACATGTAATTTAATACCAGAGATTTTTTGTCTCTTAGGGTTCCTATTGATATCAGAGAATCACATTCAAGTACTATTTAAGCACTTTTCCAGGACTCTTGTGGCAGCGTTAAAATGTCAGGTGGCATTTACTTTCAACCTCAGCCAATCTTTCTTTTCGTAAATAAAAAAAACTATTGTTTCAACATTTACACACAAAAATGTTAGATTAATTACAATTATTTGCTGCAAACTTAAAGGATGCCATTGGATGGACCGAATTAGTCATTCATCCCAGCATGCATTGTAGTCTACTGAAAGGTGCTATAAACTGCAAAGATTAAAGCTAATCCCTAAACTATCTGGCAGATTCGAAAACAATCAAACTCGCTACCTGGCGTTTCACAGCTCCGTTTAATTCCCTGGTTATTACTTGTATGATATTGTTTGCGAAGCTGTTTCAACTGTTCTGGCATACCACGTCACATGTTCTATTGTCTCATTTTTAGTCGAGTTGTGACGAAGTCAAACTCGACTTATAGTTTGATGAATGGCGGCTGGTTGGGCGGGCGGGCGGGCGGGCGGGCGTAAACAATTGGTTTCCGGATGATAACTTGATAATGGTTCAACCTATGTTCATGAAACGTCATAGGTAGGTTGGTATCGGTGACAGGAAGAACTCTATTTATTTTGGACTTGCTTGGTCAAAGGTCAAGGTCACAGTGACCTTGAACATAGTAAATTGTAAACAATTGGTTTCCAGATGATAACTTGATAATGATTTGACCCACATTCATGAAACTTTATAGGTAGGTTGGCCTTGGTGAGTGGAAAAACTTCATATGTAGGTCGGCCTTCATGAGAGAAAGAACCCTATTTATTTTGGACTCACTAGGTCAAAGATCAAGGTCACAGTGACCCTGAACATAGTAAATCAAAACAATTGGTTTCCAGATGACCCTGAACATAGTAAATCAAAACAATTGGTTTCCAGATGATAACTTGATAATGGTTCGACCCATGTTCATGAAACTTTATAGTTAGGTTGGCATCAGTGAGAGGAAGAACTCTATTTTGGACTCGCTGGGTGAAAGGTCAAGGTCACAGTGACCTTCAACATAGTAAATCGTAAACAATTGGTGTCCATAACTTGATAATGGTGTGACCCACATTCATGAAACTTAGGACTTGCTAGGTGAAAGGTCAAGGTCACAGTGACCTTCAACATAGTATATCGTAAATAACTGGTTACCGGACGATAACTTGATAATGATTTGACCCACATTCATGAAACTTTATAGGTAGGTTGGCCTTGGTGAGTGGAAAACCGCTATTTATTTTGGACCAAAGGCCAAGGTCACAGTGACCTTGAACATAATAAATCGTAAACAATTGGTTTCCAGATGATAATTTGACAATTGTTCCACCTACGTTCATGAAACTTCATAGGAAGGTTGGCATTGGTGGAAGAAAGAGCCCTATTTATTTCGGAATCACTAGGTCAAAGGTCAAGGTCACAGTGACCCTTCACATAGTAAATTGTAAACAATTGGTTTCCGGACGATAAGTTGATAATAATTAAACCCACTTTTGTGTTGTCACAACTCGACATTGGATGGGTGATCCTATCGGCATTTTTGTATATATGTATTGCTGGTTATACGTGGTTAATTCACTTTGTGTTGGGAGTCTCCGTGAAGGTCACCATTCTACGTTCCAGTTGGAGGCTCGATTGTTCGTAGTTTATTCCAAAATATATCGATGTTCATTTTTGACATAAATTTGAAAATAAACCGCTAATTCCCCAAGAGGTATTTATTTGAACATTTAAACCCAGAAACCGCTCTACTATACTGGTGGAAGAATCCGGGCACAGTGACGACTATCTAGCTTACTTTGAAAAGTTTTTGTGAAAAGACACAGCGATCCCGACGACAAATATGGCGAATTGTATACCCGATAACATCCAGAACCTGCTATCAAGTTTGATTATTCGGATATCACTTGGAATGGAGTTTCAAAGTACAACAAGGAGATATGGACTTGGCTTTGAGTTGGAAGAAACCAAAAGAAAAGTCTTAAAGAACAAATCTGTTTGACATCGCTTGAGGGATGAGATTCGTCTAAAGGAATTCAAACAGAGAAAGGAAAGGGAGAGAGAACAGGTGGGATCTATGTCTGTTCAGTCGGAGAAAGAATGTTCGTCAGCAGTAAGTACAATTATGCAATCATCCATTGCAAACAAAGTGCACGTGTGTGTGGGCGCTGTTGCAAGTGTCGCCGACTCTTCTACACAAACTCTCAGAGTATGTTCCGAACGTATCGGTCTGATTACGAACATCTCCGCTGAAAATGTCGGTGTTCAAACTTACCCGATTGTCCAGACGTCTCCCAACTCAGAGACAAAGAACATCAAAACTACTGCTCAGTTGCCTAGCACCATTAAGAACAACCAGCAAAAAGTTTTATCAAGTTCAAAAGTTGATTGTAAAGTTACCGAAAGGATAGTACGCCGCCGCATTAATCCCAAAACAAAGGTTCCACAATACCTTATAAAGTGGCAAGACAGACCAGCTCTGGAAGACACGTGGATAGATGAAGGTGATTTGGACAATATCGCTCTAAAGTTAGTGAATGAAATGAAAGACAAAATTCGAGGTAATATATCTGCAAAAACAGGAGAAAGTTTCATTGGAAATATAAGGACCACTGTTCACCCAGACCCTCGGCACCCCACAAACATTCATAATTTAGTGTCATGCCATAGTCGTTTTAGTGACATTTCATATACATTCGAGTGTAACGACGGGGGCATCGGCACGGACAAAAAGGAGGAACCTCTTCCAAAGGACGTCTAGGAACGATTGTGTCGACGAGAAAATGAGAGAATAGCTGAGAGACACCAAAACAAAAAGTGATTCCTGAGGCACGAGGACGCATCTCATTGAAGGCGGGGAGTACTGTGGCAGTGTTAAAATGACAGGTGTCATTTAGTTCCAACATCAGCCAATCTTTCTTTTCGTTAATATAATAAAATATTATTTCAGCATTTACGCACAAAAATGTTACATTAATTACAATTATTCACTGCAAACTCAAAGGATGCCATTGAATGGGCCGAATTAGTCATTTGTCCCAGCATGCATTATATTCTACTGAAAGGTGTTATAAACTGTAAAGATTAAAGCTAATCTCTAAACTATCTGGCAGATTCGAAAACAATCAAACTCGCTGCTCGGCTTTTAATTCCCTGGTTATTACTTGTATGATATTATTTGCGAAGCTGTTTCAACTGTTCTGGCATGCCACGTCAAACGTTCTATTGTCTCATTTTTATATATATATTGCTGCTTTTACATTGTTAATTCACTTTGTGTTCGGAGTCTCCGCGAAAGTCACCATTCTACGTTCCAGTCGGAGGCTCGATTGTTCGTAGTTTATTCCAAAATATATCGATGTTCATTTTTGTCATGAATTTGAAAATAAACCGCTAATTCTCCAGGAGGCATTTATTTGAACATTTAAACCCAGAAACTGTTCTACTATACTCTGCCCACGATTCCACGATTGGTCTAGTTTAATTTTCATATGAACAACACAATGAATTTCTGCCTCGAAACCCTTGTTTCTGGAAAATTCGGCTGTCGAGATATGTTTCGTTCTCATTACAGATGGCGCCTTGTTGCACTCACGTGACAATACAGAGGTCAAAAGAGATGTGATTGCTGACCGATTTTGTGATATCGCATGCATATGGAACAGGTTTTAATTAAATCTCAGAGGTTATAGGTAAACTGAATTTAAGTACTTTTCGAGGATTCTGGTGGAAAATCAAGTACTTTTCAGGGCTAAAAAAATTCAAGCACTTTTCAAGGAAGGATCCAAATTTTTTAGACTTTTCATTTGAGTGGGAACTTTGGTCTCATGGACGGTTGGGAAATACATCTCGAAGCCAAGTCTAGATTTATTCGAACCACCCAGTCAACAGAATATAAATTGGGTTCCAATATCAGAACCCTTATGTACTACTTTTTAAAATTGATTTCGTGCCTACGCAACGTGGTCGTTAAGTTCCGTGCTACCGATGTTTTCCAAACATGTATCGTACCTGTTCCGGGAGCAAAGCCCGGATCTAAGCCATCTATATCAAATGATATATACACTGGAGTATCACCCATCATGTCACGGATTTCCGCCATCAGTGGAACTAGCGACTTGTGCCAACAATCCTTTGCCAATACAGTTCTGAAACCCTGAAAGGAAATCCAGTTTAGTCAAGAAAAATTAAGTTCGGGATTCACATCGATTGTTGTGAGCATATAAGCTGCGTATTGTTTCAAAATTTCAATTTTTAGCACGGTGTTTGTTGAACGTGTGTTTTCTATCTTTAGTTACATAGATTCCTCTTTTTTAATTTTTTCCCCATTTTTTAATTTTGTTTATGAAAAGGCACAAAATAAAAGATAAAAGTTGTTTTGGGAGCTACTAGGACTCTGCGAAGCTTCGAGATTCGATTCGATTTCGAATCTTAAGATGCTATTCTGTTTGCTTCGAAATAGCTGCCCGATTAGTTTCCTTTCGAGTCTTTTATAGCCTGGTAATCAGTCATCTACGTCGTCTCACAAGACGTATAGTTCGGAGGAAAATTGTACATAAATAATGCTGAAAAGAAGAACCGAGAGTATTTTTCTCTATATTATCATAAATAGCATCTGTAGTATTCAACACCCATGCTAATTGCAGTCTCACTTGTCACTATCACTGCTGAAAGCATATTTAAATTTTCCGAACAATTTGATGGTATGGTGAGGTGTTGCTAGCAACTAACCATGCGCAGTGCCTTCTACCGGTAATTCTCGCACCCTTTCGGTTTTTTTAAAACTAAAATCCTCACTGGGTAATATTCCAACAACATCATCAAGGCATGCCTCCGACGAAGGCTTGCCTTGATGATGTAGTTGGAATATTTTATCAGTCATGACTTGCGCCATCACAGTCGGAACAAATCGGGTTTGCAGCGCACTCACCCCAATCGGTCATCTTCAAGATTAGATTCGAAGTTCGATTCGATTTCGAATAATAAACACGATTCGATTCGAGATTCGTTTCGCATCGAAGACGAGTCATTCACAAGGCCCTATCAACGACGTTCAGTTTGAGAGGACTGTTTCTGAACAACATATTTCCGTGACAGCCTGTGACAGCAACCATTTTTTGCACAGTACTCAGCATTGTCAGATTGGACTTCCTATATATTGCTTACTTGTGATATCAGAAAAGGGAAAACGCAAAGAACCAGTGTGGGAGTGGAACCCTTAGTTAAGGTTCACCGCTGGCTGACGACTACAAGAACTTACATTTTTCAGCTATAACATCAATGCGTCCTGCACAAGCTTCATATTACCGTGTACTTTGAAGATTGTGAACCACACCATCTTAATACTTTTGTTTTTAAGTTCTGCATTCACATTTGGGAACCGTGCATTTGACATTCCGAAAAACTTATGAAGATTTTAAAATTACTCTGAAACCATAAACCTACTTGTTCTCTTGCCCACTCGTAGTTTGTCGGTGTATGTATAGAACCGCGCAATCCTATCTGGACCACTTTATTTGAAACCAGACATCCATCTTCTACCGCACGTCTGAATGGAGTACCATGCGCTATTTTAGCTCCCGACGAGCTTTCACTAGTGTCCGAGTGGGCGTCAATATGAACTAATCCAACTGGTCCCCATTTGTCCTGAAATTATAATTACGCACATTTATTTTACGCAGTTCATTTTGGATACAACTAAAGCCATTGTTGTCCCATGGGCGAGTCCATGTATGGCCCAGATTCGAAGACGAAACTTCAATACACTATCTCAGAATACTCGGGATGATATGATAATGACCAATTTATAGTACGGTTTTCCCTTAAAATGGCCAACTCGCCTGTAAACAAGGAACTATTTTATTCTGCTTAAACCAGGCCACAGGACTGCTGTCATGAGTGATTTGACCATTTGAAAAACAAAGTTACGTTTAAAGGAAGCACGGTGGCACACTTGCACATTTAGTAGTCATTTATATTATGTCTCAGTCTACTGACAGTAACTCCCAGTAATACTTAGGCACCCGTAGACAACCAATACATGCCAAGAAGGCATTCAGTTGGCTTCATTACATTCATGTTTCAAATAAACGATAATAAAAAAATATCAAAATTTCTTTCGTTCTCACCATTTTAGAGTCAACTATGTTCTCGTCATTACTTTTGAAATCATCAAATTAGCAAAATTTGAAACTCGATCGTGGGGTGGAGTGGGGGTGGGGGGGGGGGGGGGTAAAAATTCAGGAAGCTATGCCAAAAATTTGCGCCTGACTCTTTTTGGGATCCACCGGACCCCCCCCCCCCCCTCCCTATTATGCAAAACAAAACAAATTACTCTAAATTTTGGGATACCCACCACCCTTTTAGAACTCTAAAACCTTAAGAAAGTAATGTTCCAAATGCTCCTGATTGGACAATATTATTGTAGAATATATCGTAATCAATATAGACTACATCATAAATAAAAGAGATTAGTTTTACATTTACATTTCATCTGATATTTCCAAACTATTACCGTTTCCACCTATTGATTACAAAAAATGGATGAGCTTTCATCGTTACACCTGCCCAAATACTAGTAAAATGATTGAAATGTCACATTCAAGCACCAGCAAAATACCATGTTGAGCTCCTTTCTAATTAGTATTGATAACATTATCGGTCTCTTACACCATTTAATTTTCGTCGAATCAATTCCCAAAACAATGGAAATGGAGTGCATGCTTGGTTCAGCAGCTTTATTTTTGTAGATACATTTTATAATCGCTAGGAAGGCTGTGAAAGTTTTATTAGTTGTTCTATTGTTTTTAGTTTTAAGACTGCTCAGGACCTACATGTACATCTCTCTATTAGAAAGGCTGAGAGAATACTAGCTTAGCTTTTTCAGAAAAATGAAGTTATTGGGTTATTCGAAGCTTGAAGATTAATCCCTCACGTAAATTCTTGTCACTCTTTTGACATACTTCACTTTTGGATAAGTTCAGGCAATGAGTACAGCATACAACAAGAAGTCTGATGGAATGATACATACCACTGTGGCAAGATCTAACTTTCCCAAACTAATGGTAAATGTCTGTACACATGGATCTCCAGGCTTTTGAATGAGATATCACCCGGACATTGAGAGTGGATGTCCTGCTGATCGAAAATCAAATTAGCTATATCAGGTTGCGTTGGTTTTATTTTCTGTTTCAAACTGAAATGTCTTCTGAAAATATTCTGTCATTGTTATTTTTATTTCTGCAAAGCTAGACAGGTTTTTTAAATTATATTAATTTAAAGTTTAAATACGGTTCAATCTGACTCATCTCAGGTTTTCTCACCCTTTACAGTTTCTCTTCTGAGCAGGTCCGATTATTTACCCTCTCCAAATAGGAGCTATGGACAATAAGAGGTGATAAAATGGTTAGCAACTGCCTATTAATGGTCTGTACTGAGCTATAATATGCTTTAATCGACATAAAATACTGAATTTTGTCTTCAAAAGTAAAAACTTTACAACAGGGTGTAAAACAAATACATCCGGCCTTCTCCGATACCCACCCACTCCGGCATACTTTCCTGAATTTTTTACGGACCTTTTGGGGGGGAAAATGAGCATTGCGTCCTATTTCTTCTACTTTAACCACATTCCAACCCAAAGGATAGGCTTCGTGTTGAAAGATAGTAGAAGAAACGGACAAATGCGGCAGAAGGTGGGAGTCTTTGGTAAATGTTTGGATTTGCAAATAATATATTACAGGAATGCCTATATATTTACATATTTGTTTTCGCCCATTTTAAAACAATTTCTGGAATCGAGTAACTATCTGTGGAAAACGTGGGACGTTGGGGGGGGGGGGGGGGACCTTCCCCGTATCACTTTAGTTCCCCCGCCTCTTAGGCTCGCCCTGAACTAATTTACTGAACTCGTTTCATAAATGCACAAAAATGGAGACTTGTTGGCGCTCGTCTATATCTAAAATAGTTACCTTTACTGCTTGTAACACTGGATAGCTCAGTGTGTGATCTCCACCCATCACTAATGGCTTACATCCGTTTTTGATCAGTGAAAACATTCCTTTCCTGATATCTTCGCATGCTTCTGGGAGGTTATACATGTTAAACCGCAGATCACCCACATCGGCCACTTGGATTGACTCAAAGGGAGTAGCACCTAAAAAAGATAAAGGTTTGATTTATGTCCCAGGAACAACGACAATAAACCATTTATTCTCCGCATGGTTATTAAAGGAGTACTTTAACAAAAGCCTTTAGAGCGTGCGCTCGGGGTGGAGAATGGTTCAAAAATGTAGATGTGTTTCGACTGAATGGGTTCGCATTCAAAAATGCGAGCCGAGCGTGTTCGTAGATCTGCCTTTAAACATACTCGGTTCGTGTTTTGTCGACATAATCGGCTTGCGGATATGATTAGGTTGGGTTTTGTAGACACAGTCGACTCGAGGTCTGCCAGCGAACACAATAGACTCATTTGCCAACTCGGTTCGCGTTTTGCAGACGTAATCGGTTTGTAGACACAAAAGGCGTTGCGGACCTTTTCGATCAAAACATACGCGAACCTCGCATCGCCTTCCGATTAGGAGAGATGAAGATACCGATAATAGGACATAATGGGGCTATATTTACCCGTCACCTCATAAAATAACCCATCATGTCGACTTGAGCTCAGCCCCTCCCCACCCCACCTCACACCTAATTTAAAGTCTTCAGTACAGTCGCCGTGGGCAGTGATGCCAACCTATGTATTTAACAGGTAATAAAAATCATCATCAGCAAAATCTTAATCAATGAAGCACCTAGTTGTACCCGGTTGTAGTGGATCATGTACCCGACCGTCCAATTTCAGATGGACCTAGTGGAGGACCTAGGAAGTGGCGTCATAGTCACGTGACCTAGTTACATCATGTTTGATTGCCATAGTAGCCCGCGTGAGCGGCCATCTTCTGGTGTCATCTCCATAGTGATACGTGGTCTTAGTGCGCATGAGCAACGCGTGTTGTTAAGGTCTTACGTGTTTCCGTCGTCCAATTTGGATACTGAAGGCCGCCATCTTAGTTTCTATGGTAGCACGTGGTTGCTGTGTGACCTACAAACCCTCTAATAGGACAGGGATATGTGCTGAGGGTGTGTTCGATTGAATAGCAGTAATCCTAATTACCACAAAGAACAACCCGACAATCCCTCCAATACACCCCAAACTACCGAAACGGGCTTTTTTGATACGGATTCTTCAAGAATCCTACTTTACTACCAGGCGCGTTCCTTCGTATAAGAGTAATTTTAATGGTTCGGATTTTCCCAAATCCTTGGATACTCCGTAGGATTACAGCTCCTATACAGGTGGTATAACCCAAACTCTTGGAAAACTTACAAGAACGACAGCATGCCCAAAGTGCAGACCCAAACGTGTGTTTTCTTTTCTTCCTCCCCCGTCGCTTGACACGATGGTTTGGTTTTTTTCTTCTATTGTATTAAGCTGGATGGGTGTTTACATCAGTTGTTGATTCTCTGTTGGAGGAAGTGGTATCCTGTGAGCTTCCACATTCTGTCGTTGGTACATTTGTGGTAGTTTCAGTTCCAGAGGACTGATCTTCATTTCTTCTCTTTTGTGTGGATGTTGTAGTTTCTTTGGTGAGTGAACCTTCTTGTGTCTGGTTAGATGGTGTCTCATTTTAAACCTATTTGCACAGCTGAAGCATTGGAAGTGTTTAGGTTCGTGGATTGTTCGTTTGTGAAGCATGGGACATTTTAAATGACTGGAGGATTTTCGCCACTCGTCGCAGATATGGCGTTGATCCATCGCTGGTTTAACGTGGAATGACAAAATTGTGTGATGAAATGGTTTTGCGCACCAAAGGCGCGCAGGGACGCTGTGGGGCAAGCCCCTTTCGACAAAATTATTGAGATGAATCCCTTTTTATACCGTCGAGTGTTCATACCAAATTACGGAACCCTATTTTACGGAGTCGGCTAGGAATCCCATTTACGGAATATCCTTTTCATGGAATCCCTTTTTGAAAAAGTATGACCGTGGCAAATTATTTCCTTAATATTTAAGAATTTATATTTTAAAAGAGGAAGGTAACACAATTATTTCCCCCAATGATAATGCTTTTAGTTAAAATATGAAAGTCCATGTTTACTCGAGAACCGGCAGTTTGTCTGCAAGCTATATCTCCATCGGTAACCATTAACACTGCGCAGTGATTGTTCATTGAGTGCTATTTTTGCTATCCAAGTGTCAGCAACACACGCGGCTTGGATTAGAAGCGGCGAGTCCAATCTTGAATGAGGCAGTTACTTATATTCAGTATAATTGGCAGTGTTGCGACAATTGTATTGCATATTGAACCTCCTTTGTTACATGATATGTACATATACTTTGATAAGAGCTTAAGACTTCACTCTGGAATCCCTCAGTCACAGGACACTCTGTCCCCTCGATGTCAACACCGGCTGCATTTATTATTTTATTCCATTATTGGATCTAAATAAATGTTTCTATTTATGTGAGTCTTATATATCACTTGGGCATTCTAAGATACCGTATATACTACGACGAACCCTCTCGTTACAAACGTCTGCGGTCAGAGAATTCCATTTTTCTGAGGTGAGCATAAGAGTCGTATGTGTAGTAACTCGTTCAAGCAATTACTCGATGGCTTATTTGCGCGATGGATTCGAATCGTCTGAGCAATGCCTGTTAGTAGGGGGTACCGGGGGATTCCAGCCCACCTCAGATCGTGATGGGCTGGAAAGTCAGGTGGGCTGGAAAGTTGAGTTATTTCTGGAAAAACCCGATATTTTCCAAGAAAAAAGTTGATTTCTCCAAAAATAACTCAATTTTCCGGGAAAATATTGGCTTTTTTCCCGGGAAATGTTTAAAATTCGAACATTCCAGCCCACTTTCTACGGAATTTGTTGAAAATGGCAAAAAAACTCACCAGTTTGACAAATTCACCTTTTATAAATTTAACACCGACTCTCTCGTGAAAAAATTCACTTTTTCGTAGATGTAACACGGACTCGGCGAATTTTTTCAAAACTCCAGGATGGGGTTTTTGGACGATTTTGACCGAACACACGATTAGCACTGAAATTCCCATTGGGAAAAATTCTGACAAAACAGTGTTTTTTTGCAATCGCGGGTTGGAAAAAATGCAATTCGAGACATGGATTTCCCACAGGAAAAGACGGCGGTTCGACTGGGTGAATTCGAAAATTGGGTTGGTAAGAGTTAGCTGATGGAGATCGTGCATTCGAGTCTAAAATTTAACTCGATGGACGATCTCGAATGGGATCACGATTGAAAATGTATATATTTGTGTTATAAGATGAATAATAAAATTGTTTTAAAAAAAAAAAAATTGATTTCTTTCATTAAAGAAAAAAAAATGCAAAAAAGTTACATATATATATATAAGAAGAAAAAAAAAAATTTACAATTAATAATTATTATCATTTAAAACAAAAATTTAATATTTTTATAAAAAAAAATAATCAGTTATGAAATCGACAATACACAAATCTGCATTAAAATTGAAGAGAATATTTGAAGTTCGATACTAAAATTTATAGATTGCAATCGCACAATGCTATCGAATTGAAGGACGTGGAGATGAGTGGGTTGAGGGAAGAACGACAAATATGTCTTACCTTTGAAATTGAACAAGGCCGCTCTGGATTTAATGTATGGGTATCAAGACTATCCATTGGCCATCCTCTCGTAGAAGATAGAAAATTTCAATCCGGACAATCTATCCCTGTTCTATGGGAGTAATATATATCTGAACGTCTCTAAAGAAGTTGTCCATAGATTGAATCTGATCACAAGGGAAGAACGATGTTTGAAAGGGTGAATCTGGTTTTCCAGTGGATTTATCAGCGAGGAGACATTAGCTTTAAAGTAAACATACTCATCACAAACGTAAAATTATGAAAAGACAGTTTAGTCCCATTATATAGATAGATTTTTAAAATCTCGACTCGAAAAAAACCTATTAAAGTGCTTTTCATCTTTTTCTCTCTTTCAGTTCGGGAATGTGTGTGTTTTCACGCTTGATTAATATATTTCAATTAGCACAATTCTACACAGGTGCAAATCAAAAAATGTTTTGCTTTTTCATTACTGAACAGAATTTATTGAAGCAATAAACACCTCTTACTTGAGGCAGATTGTCAATTTTACAACAACATTATTAAGGTAATATAATAATATACACAATCTGGGGCGAGTGTGTTTTTCGATGCTTGTGACTGACTATTCACCTCTGTTTGGAATGAAGTGGGAAAGCGAGGTAGGTCTCGTTTTCTGTGGTATACAATTTTTTTTTTTTTTTTGCTTTTTTTTTTACTGATGAGAGTCAGTGGTCAAATGTTGTTTTTTTTGGAGTGGAGGTATAAAAACGATTAGTTCAGATGTGATGTACCTAACCGTCTTAATTCATTTTTTGTATTAAATATTTTTTTGTGTTAAAAAAAAATTGATTTTTCATTAAAAGAAAAAAAAAATTATATATATATATTAAATAAGAAGTTTAAAAATTCGCAAAAAAATTTTTTTTAAAAATCTAAATTATTATTTATATTAAATAAGAAGTTTAACACCAAAAAAAATGACAAATACAAAAACCCCTATCATGGAAAAGTTATATTTGTCTTCTGTACCCCAGTTGAAAAAGTACTGTAGAAATCTAAGAACTGAAAATTACAGCCGTTACAAAACCAAAGGAAAATTGATTGAAGCCATGCTTGAGGAGACCTGTGATTTAACACTGGTGAAATTACAAGCCAAAGTAGGTGGGTCATTGAATTTGAAAGATGTTAAATACATGACGAATGCATCGGTCATTTGCTCAACATAAAGGGAATGGATAAAGATCTACAGCTGCAGCGACAAAAAAAAAACAACTTGTATCATGAAAAATGATGAGAAGGTACCGACAAAACAACAACGCTGGCAAATGACTGTGCAGGAAACTAAGAAGAAGAAGGAGGCCATTAAACGATAAGTGGTAAATTGGCAGGTTTTGAAAGAGAATGATAAAAAAAACAAAATGAAAAGTGATGCGGTTCGAGTTAGAAAAAAAACGATGGATGTAGTCATGAGAGTGCTGAGTGAAAAAAAGAGACTCAATAAGAAAGGGGAAATGGTGATCAAAGTGTTAGAGTCATCGTTGATTCTGATAGAATGAGATGTCGCCATTAAAGGATTTTTTAAAACTTTCAACGCGATTCTCTGTCTCACAGAACTCGATCCCGAATCAGTCATGGAATGGGCAAAGGGTGGATTGTTGGACGTATTTCGAAAAACATCTAGTTGTGGGTCTAAAAATAAAAATGATCTTGCATTGTCTGATGAAAAAGGTTGATGCGAACACGGGTGAGAGCATGGTGCAAGATGCCTATTTCCAATCTAAAATCGAGACTATGTTTAGAGACTATGAATTAGTCGATGTTTACGATGTGATGAAAGACAAGATATTGGAATCTATGCCTCATTATCAAGACACGGGAGGTGGTTGGACGTTCGAGAAAGTATTGAATCTCGAGATTCACGTGGACAGACACGACCCTTTGAGAACGTCTTCCTTATAAAATTGCCTAATTTTGTATCTAATAAAAATGCCATGATTAACGTGATAAATAAATAGGATAGCAAGAGTTTCAAATGGGTGATCACATCGGCCTTATATCCCGTAGAAAAACATGCTCAGAGAGTTTCCAAGTACGCAGAGACTTGTAAAAATCTCGATTGGACGGGAGTGCCTTTCCCGACGTGGTTGGAAGACATCAAGCATTTCGAAAAGCTAAATCCCATTGTGGCCGTGAACATCTTGGGATACGATGAAGAAGACTATAATAAAAAACGAACAGTCTATCCTCTCAGACTGACTTCGCACAAAGAGAGAGAAAAGATTGTTAATTTGTTATTAATTTCCGAGAGTGACAATCAACATTATTGCCGGATTAAAAATATGAGTCGATTGCTGTCGAAGCAGACCACTAAACATAAGTGCGCGAGATTTTTCTGTCTCAACTGCATGAATTCATTCTGTTGTCAAGAATCGTTGATGCATCATGTGAATAAACGAAAAGCGAAGCATCGCCGTCAAAATGCCTAAACCTAACACTTACATGAACTTCTGCCACCACAATAGAAGATTAAAACTGCCATTCATCATTTGTGCTGATTTCCCATCTGTAGAGCGATATGTTTCATCGATAGTTATAAATTCATGTCTGCCAGTCTGGAAAAATTAGTCGGCAGTTTGAGTAGTGAGAAATTTAAAATCACAAGTGAACATTTTGATTGATGACAAGAATTGGTGGACGTCATGTTGAGGAAAGGCGTCTACCCATACGATTACATGTGTGATCTCGAGAAATTCGATGACACCACTCTACCTCCTAAAGGAGATTTTTATTCGAAGTTATACCAGTCCAACATTTCCGATGATGATTACGAACACATGCAAAAAGTGTGAAGATTATTTGACATGAAATCCATGAGAGATTATCATGACCTCTATCTGAAAACCGACGTGCTTCTCTTGGCCCACGTGTTTGAAAATTTTCGACAAGTGTGTCATTGGCATTACAAACTAGATCCGGCTTGGTATTTCATGGCACCCGGACTTGCTTGGGATGCTCCTCTGAAGATGACTGAAGTTCAACTGGAATTATCAATGGACGTTGACATGTTGCTCATGTTTGAAAAGGCCGTGAGGAGTGGCGTCTCTATGATTTCCACCAGATATGCTAAAGCTAATAATTCTCACATGGGAAAAGACTTTGATTCAGAAAAACCGAGTAAATACATACAGTATTGGGATGTTAATAATTTGTACGGTTGGGCCATGAGACATCCTTTACTGATCGAAAATTTCAAATGGGTCAAAACGTCGGAAGAAAAACAAAAAAGGAGACACTATCCTTGTATTCTAGAAGTCGATTTGGACTATCCGGAAACGTTACACGATCTACACAACAATAATCCGCTGGCTCTCGAACGATTGGAAGTGAACGGCATTGAAAAACCCATTCCCAATTTAAATCACAAACTACGTGGTCTATTGCAAAAATCTGAAATGTTACATCGATCGCGGGATGAGATTAATCAACGTGCATCGAATCATTCGATTTGATGAGGAGCCTTGGAAGAAAAAATACATTGATCTCAACACAAATTTAAGAATGCAGTCTGAGTACAACTTCGAAAAAGATTTCTTTAAACTCATGAACAATTGCGTGTGTGGGAAATCTATGGAAAACATTAGGAATAGAAACGCTGTTCAACTCGTCACGTCCGAAGAGAGTTCTTGAAAATTAATCTTGAAAACCCAATTATAAACAGAGAACCATATTCAACGAAAATCTAGTGGTCATACACATGCAAAAGATGCATCTGAAGTTCAACAAACCCTGTTATCTCGGAGCAATCATCGTAGACATCAGCAAGCAGTTGATGTACGAGTTTCACTATGATTACGTCAAATCCAAATTCGATTCGAAAGCCAAACTATTGTTCACCAACATGGTTAGTCTGGCTTACAAGATAGAGACTAGAGATGTCTACGAGGACATAGTGCCAGACGTGATTGAATGGTTGGAAACTAGTAATTACCCTGACGATCACCCATCTAAGATTCCGACGAGTGTCAATAAAAAGGTGTTGGGTAAATTCAAAGATGAGAGCGGTGAAGACAGATCACCGAATTCGTGGGTTTGAGTCCAAAATTGTACACTTATCTCCTCGACGGTGAAGAAATCAAGAGATGTAAAGGCATTCAATCCTGTGTGACGAATAAAAACATCACTTTTGATGAGTATAAAGAGTGTCTTTTTGAAGGTTCGACTGTGTATAAAAAGATGACTGCGATTCAAAGTGAAAAGCATGATATGTACACCAAAGAAATCAATAAGATTGTGTTGACGGCTGACGATGATAAGAGAATTATATCTGAGGATGAAATACACACTTTCGCACTCGGACATTATTCCACGATAATTCAACAACAAAATCGAGAGGATGAATGCAGTACGACTGAAGACATCGAAATGTTGTAAGTTTAAATTAAGAAAAAAGAATTAAAAAAAAATTTAAAAAAATTATTTATGAATAAGAAAATAAAATACATATTCATAAAAGGTGTCGTCTTACCCAACGGACCCCTATCCAACATTCATCTGATGAATGCGATGAAAGATTTAAAAATCAAACATTTTCGAGGTGTGTTTTCTAGAGATGCCTTACTGAGGAGAAAAAAAAGATGATTCGGTATCCCTCTCAAGGTGCAGATGGGAGATAGGATCAATTTCAAGATGAAAACCAACAATCCCAAAGCCACCACTTCTGTGGTCTCTCTGTTGACTGAACTCGATCTTCTGAACAAACAGTGAAAAAAAATAATTTAAATATATATATAATCACTTTTTGTGATGTAGGGGAGACAACTCAAAAATAAAAAAATTTGTAATTGGATTTTTTGAGAGACTGAATATTGCAATCTCTCAAAAAATCCAATTACATTTTTTTCTTTGGTATTTTTTTTTAATTATTTATTTATTACTTTTATTTTTGGTATTTCAATTTTTTTTTTAATTATTATTATTTTTTTCATCATTATCGAATGATGGACATTTTTTGTCTGTCCGATTCAATTTCTAACTCTCTATCCGACAGAACTTAGGGCGAAAGCCTCGGTTCTTCTTGGCACATTCCTGTCGAATTGCATCTTGATCTGAATGTCTAAGATGCTACTCTTGAGTCGCTCACTCTGTTTACTAACGTCAAATACGAACATGGAATACGTTGATTTGTATTTGGTGGGAGTGAAGTTAGGATTGCCCATCAATTCGTCCAGTCGATGATATTTCTTTCTGAAATCGGTGGCATTGCCATATAGCCTGCAGAAATCATTCTTATGGAAAGAGGTGTTATAATCAATGGCTGTATATCTCGTGGCGTTTAGACAAACCTGCATGTTATTCAAGTTACAATGATCGAACAAGGAAGGATTTTTTCTCTTGAGACCCATCCCTATCGGTCTGAAATGCTACTACGATGAATCATGGTCTTTCTGAATCAGATTTCAAGGTCAGTCTCCAATCAAAATGATTGCTGGTCGATGGAATACTAGCCGTGTCACACTGTCTCATTCTAAATCCCACCGGTAATTTACTATTCGATTCTATGATCTTGTAGAGACGTACTTTCTCTGCAATTGATGGCACCATGTGTGGAACAGACCAAGATATCTTTCCTTTTTGAATCAACATCAGATTGTGTTTGAATCCATAGAGAATCTTATTGTAATCTTCTGCGAATCCAAAGATGTGTTTCAGAGGTATCCTGAATGAAAACGTTCCTTTGGGTATTGACGTCTTGACGACATAGTCGAATCTCATGACTGCACCGGCATTGGCTGGACTCATGTTAGCGACAGTGTCTTCCACCCACAATTGATTGAGTCCTTTAGATTTCGAAAAATTGTCCGGATATGTCAAGAGTCCATAGATGGTGCTGGCCTGCCTGGGATGAAACATGGATTCTATCTCTTGTCCCGAGAGCATGTATTTTATATTACTAAACAGATGCATCATGCCATTTTTGGCTAGAGTGACTACGTCATCATCAGCGTAATTGCTTCCATCTTCCTTGGTGAGACGTCCCTGTATCACTATGTAACTTTTGCTGGGATGGACGAACAGATCTTGAGTCTTATCTATCCGGCATTGTTCAGACTGGTTCCAGTCACAGGTTCGTACTCATAAACTTCGTATTCTTGAATGCTTTCTTCTCTCAATAGACCTTCGGTTATATCTAATATATTCATCATGTTTGTTTTTGGGTTTTTTTTGTTAATTCACTTGCTTTTATAATAAACTGGGTTTTTTTTAATTACTTTATTTTTATTTTTTTTCCTTACTATAATTGTGTAAAAAAAAAAAGTGAAGTTTTTTTTTTTTAAAACGCCGTCTTCTGCAATTCTTGTTCGTAAAATGTTCCAATGATTTCTCTGCTGCTATCTTTGTCATCCTTTAATGTTTCTATTTTGTGAGTCACTGGATCTGTGTGAAATATTTTAATGATCATAAAGATTTCCTCGGTCCATCAAGGAGTGTAACCTTTTCGCAAAGAGTGACTTATAAGAAGTAATTCTCACTCGATAGCTGACTGCAAATTTCGGTGGTCTGCTGGACTCCTTTTCCTGATCTTGATCCTTTTGGGATAGAGATTCGCAAAGATGCATCTTTCATTTTGAGGATGGCTGGCTTCCGCGGTCATCATCTTGCTCGATCTGTGTCACGTGTTGTTGTATTCTTCGACCAGTTCATTCAGGACATCGACGTATTTCTTGGTCGAATTGGCTGTGAAATACTTGTGCATTTTTTCCTTCATGGTTCTATTCCAACGTTTGATCATGTTAGCTTTCCCTTCATTTTCTACGGAATAGAGGTCGACGAGTGGACGAACGTGACCGTTGTCAAATTCGTTCCCCTTGTCCACCCACAATTTATTCGGTTTTTGAGAAGACGATGTGAATATGTTCTTCAGAGCCCCAGCCACACAAGTTATCGATTTATTCTTCAGAGTTCTCACCCATCCATATTTCAAAAACACGTCGATGACCATCAGTATGTATTTGATGCCCTCATTCTGTCTCGAAACTGATTTCATGTTGACCAGATCGGCCGACCAGATCTGATACAGACCCTTCACGAACACCCTTCTCCTTTGGAATTTATGCATGGTGGGCTTGTGAAGTTCATTCTCCAATGCATTTGTTAATAATTTTTTCTGGACACTTTTTTTTTCTTATCACCCCATCCAAATCGACGTTTGGTACCGATCACTTTACTGACCAGCAAATGTTTGATTCTCTCTCTCCAAGTGGGATTCAGTATATTTTTCAGTGTCGTCAACATGTTTTAATCGCAGATTCGATTATGAGTCTCGACATTTAGCATAGCACAGATCGTAAGCAGCCGAATCCACCCTATTGATAGGTTTGCTCCAAGATTTAGGAGTCAAATCTCGATTCAATCTCTTATTTAATTTTGTACCGGGTCCCGTGAATTGATGTCCTGGCAGATGCATTACCATTCACAACTACAAGTTGTGAATGATAAATGGAGGAGGGTGGTGGGGGTGGGGGGGGGGGGGGAGGTGGACTAAACTAAGTAACCGGGTGGGTATAAGAATTAGAGTATAACACCAGGACGTGACAGCTGGACGACATATAGGATGATTACAATCCTAATTCTAAAGACACGGCAAGACTGCCGCACCTCCGCCACCCCAAGATAACATAAGGTAAATACTGACAGAATCCTAATCAAAACTAACCCCAACACATCCCACCCAATCGCCCTCATCACTCCCCACAACTCCCATATAAACTACTAAGAACTGTAAACGCTAAAACGACGAAGCTATAATAAGACAATAAAACCTAGACGACTATAAGGTGAATACTACCCTGACCCTCATAGGAACAAACCCCACCCCTACCCCCACTCCACCAGTAACACCTAGGCAACATAAATAAGAGCAAACTGCCTAAACCCTAATGGAAACGTCCCCCCCCCCTGGGGCCACACTCCAGCCGAGGGGGGGGGATGGGGGTACCGGTAGGCTCCCTCCCCACAATGCTCCATGTACCATGTACCAACAGGAGTATGTACATAAAATGCGCTGGGTAGGGGAGCGAACACAGTAGAAACTACGCCCCCCCCCCAAAAAAAAAAAATTATTAATTAATTTGGGGGGGAGGAGGGGCAAAGACAACACTGAAAATATACATATATAATCATCCTATATGTCGTCCAGCTGTCACGTCCTGGTGTTATACTCTAATTCTTATACCCACCCGGTTACTTAGTTTAGTCCACCTTCCCCCCACCACCCTCCTCCATTTATCATTCACAACTTGTAGTTGCGAATGGTGGGTAGAGGTGAGGGGTGGGGGTGGGGGTACATTTCGGGGTTATTGAGGATATTCCATTTGTACTTCCATATGTTATCCCTATAGCGCCCCGTAGGCTTGCAGTTCTTTATCTTGACGTTCTAGTATGCTTAACGTCATTGTTTACGTACATACTTAACTTTTACAGTACTCGTTTATTTTGTCTCATTGTTGTTCTTCTGGCACCTGATGAAGGCTTTGAAAGCCAAAAGCTCATGATTAAATGACTAAAATAGGTCTTCAAAGTGTTACTTATTAATATTTTATATATATATATATATATATATATATATATATATATATATATATTTCAATCGACCTCTTTCGGAATCTTTTTGGGATCCAACAATTTACAAAACGATCATCTCGCTTCTTCCCTACCTTTTTCCACAAGAGAATCCTTCAATTGTTCCTTGATTATCTGATGACTCTTGACTCTTATATTTGCTTTCATGACTTCGTATTTTTGTTTTTCATTCAATATGTCGACGTATTCACCATCCAAAATCCTTCCGTTTTTCAATGGACAGGAGATCTTCTCAAACACTGTATTGATCTTTGCATCGTCCAAAACGCTGATGTTTTTGTGTTTGTTGGCCTTTATGGATAGTTTCTTAGCGAGAAATTTTCCAATTGTACTAATGATTCCGGCAGTCAAAGTCAATCCTTCTGCGGTCAACACGACCAGAAGGGTAATGATGGCGGTCGACAGTAGACTGATTCTGGCTATGTTCAAACCCATAGAGGTTGCGATGAGAGTCAAATCCACACCACTCACAAATTTCTCTAATCTCGAATATTTCTTATTGAGCGAACGACGAGAATCTCTCTCTCGCATCAGGTACGATTGATTTCTATTGATTTGTTTGATTTGATACCTCTGTGCCACGTTGTGATTTTCTCCTCGTTCTAGCGGTGGTGATGGTGTTGGCGGTAGAAAAGGTGCCGTGGGTTTGACGCTCGACTTCTCTAATGTTGAATACATTTTTTTACTTCGAAGTTCCATTTTTTATTTTTTTATTTATTTATTTATTTTTTATGCAATTGTTTTTATTTTATTTTCATCCCTTATTATTTTAACGAAAAAAAAAATATTCAGTGTTCTCACCGCCTTTTCAACAAGAATTCCAAAATGCGTCCTCTGTCTTTGGTGGTGAGACCCGGACGCGCTAACGTCAGCTCTTCCAAATTAGTGGGCTCAGGTTCTCCAACACAAGACACAAATTGCTTCCAACATTCGATCAAGGTGTCACATCAGATGTATTCCAATGCGGGCTTGAAATACATGGTGACGATGTCATCCCATTTCATCGTAAGACACGAATGATTAACGTGGTTAAAATCTCTCTCCTGACAGCCGAGGCAGCTTTCATGCGAGACGCGAGAAAGTTGTTTATTCACGCAGATTGCATAAGCTCTGCACAGCACCCTTCGAAGAAACCAAGCCCTCGATTCCGTGGAATCGTCTGTTTCACTTATAATTATTATATATGTAAAAAAAAATCTAAGTCCTAGAAAATAATTTTTATAATTTCTTTTTTATGTATTATTTTTTTTTTTGGGGGGGGGGTTCTATTTTTTTTTTTTATATTATTATTTTTTATTTATTTTTTTTTATACATATATTACGTTTTTTTTTAATAATAACAGGTTATATTCATCGTATGAGCAAATAGTCTATCAACATGGTTAATAAAGCAAACAATCGGTGAAATTGCTTTTCCTTTATCAGATATTATAAACAAATCATTTAGTAGTGGCCGTGTCCCTAGCAGAATTAAAATTGCCAAGGTAATGCCGATATTTAACAACGGGAGCCTTAATAATTATAGACCAATTAGTATACTTCCAGTCTTCTCCAAAATTTTGGAAAAGGTCATGTACGCCAGACTAATTAATTTTCTCAATCTGCATGGCGCTCTATATGATCATCAATATGGTTTCAGAAAAGGTTATAGAACGATATACCCTATATTACAGTTTCTGAAGCATGTATCTGGGGAAAATAACACCACCTTGCAAAATAGTACCTTAGCCGTGTTTTTAGATCTATCAAAAGCTTTTGACACCATAAACCACACCATTTTGTTAACAGAATTTGAGTTTTATGGCATTAGAGGTATAGGTAATAGCTGGTTTCGTAGCTATTTGACCGATAGAGTTCAGTTTGTCGAATACTCTAGAAAAAAGTCATCAAAGGTGTACATCGATTGTGGAGTTCCCCAAGGTTCAATCCTTGGGCCCCTCCTATTTCTGATATATGTAAATGATCTCTCCCAAGCAACCTCGCTTAATGTTCTCTCATCTCTCACACTTCAGCGTACAAATCAGGTATAGATGCCAGTACACTGCACAATACGGTAAACCTTGAACTAAATAAAGTTGATACGTGGTGCAGAGCTAATCGCTTATTATCAAATGCCAAAAAAAGTAAATTTATCGAGTTAAACTCAAAATATCCTAATTCCGATAACCACAGACCATTAACAATTGACGGTAAGCCAATAGAGAAGGCTTACGGGTCCTCTGTTATTTGGGAGTATGTATTGATGACAAATTAAACTACAAAATTCATATATCTATGGTGTGCTCTAAAATTGCTCGAGCAATTTACTCAATAAATAAAGTTAAAAACATTCTTCCGTACCAAGCCTTATTATCACTTTACTACGCTTTAGTACACAGTCATCTTTTATATGGAATTCAAATATGGGGTCACTCAACTCATATTAATAAATTGTTTCCATTTCAAAAGAGAGCAGTTCGCATAATCAATAATAAAAAATATAACAGTCACACAGATCCTCTATTTTTAAAATGTAAAATATTGAAAGTAAAAGATCTTCATACCCTTCACACGTTGTTATTCATGCATGACTGGTACAATAATAACCTTCCTCCTTGTTTTCAGTCATTTTTCGAAAGGAATACTAATCTATCGGGTATGGAGACAAGACAATCTGACTTACTAAAAATTGGTAGAGCAAGGACAAAAGCACATTCCCAGCGGCCAAACAATTCATTCTCTAAAATGTGGAATGAGCTAGATGCTGAAATACGATCCATAACAAATAGGAACCTATTTAAGAAAGCAATAATCTCAATGCTGATTGATACTTATAATCGAACTGTACATTGTACCAACCCGCATTGCAACGATTGTGCTCTCATAATGTGATATCCACAAATGGTGGGCGTAGCCATGTGTTACCGCAAGATAAACTGGGTACACGCAAGCAGGTTCGCGGAATTATGATAATGTATTCACTTGAGCTCTTCAACTGAGAGCCGTGGCCAGTGCCTTTATTCACTAATTGACTTTCCTCCGGCTTTGGTACTTATAATCACTGACTACCTTAGTCTTTGTCTTCACAAACTGAATCTCATATCCCGCAACTTGACCCCCTATGAGACCTAATATTTACATATCTAAGTTAATCATAGATGTTTACATCACTCCTGTCCATCCCTTGTGTCCTTCTAAGCCCACGGCAAGCTCATTACTAGCTGTCGTTATCATATACCAGGTTAAGTACCCCAGCTTATACCAAGAACTTATTGGGATACAGACTCAACACTTGCGAAAAACTGGGAATGGGAAAGACAACAAAATTAACTATATCTTGAAGGGTCTGATGTGGTATCCATTTCTAAAATAAGGCACTTGAATACCCACGCAGATGGTTCCGTACTTTAGAATGCATCTTGAAAGATGACTGTCACAATTCTCAGGCTGCCGCATGTTGCTTACCCATGTGGGAATTGGCAGGAAGACAGCTGTTGTGGCTATGCCTCTTCCCAGCCATACACTCCATATACAATAGGGTGACAATAAACTGCAAACTATATGTATAAAAAAAACTAGAACTATCACTGAAGGTGATTAATACCCCCGCTTTGGGTTTTTAGAGGAATGCACTTCTGATCATGTAGGCGAAGGCCATAAGGAAATGTATACATAAAGATCATTTTTTGTTGTTGAAATTTGTATTTGCATGTGGCCTTCCACAGAACAGCACTGAATACTTAAAGAGCCCACACATATATGGTTTACATTTGGAAAAACACATTTACAATGTGCAACATGTATTCAAAATCGGTTCATTATTGTAGGAGGAGTTGCACACACAAGAATCCCATTTGAAAACCCATAATAAATCCAAGTTAAAGGGAGATAACCTGGTTAAAATTGTCGCAGATCAAAAATTTGGGAATATGCGTATGTTCACTTAGTTGTGATAATGTTTGAAAGGTTTCGTCAAAATTGATTGATAAATGTAGGAGGAGTTGCATGCACAAGAATTTCATGTAGAAACCCATAATAAATCAAAGTTAAAGGGAGATAACCTAGTTAAAATTGCCACAGCTCAAAAATTTTGGAATATGCGCATGTTTACTTAGTAGTGATGATGTCTGTAAACTTTTGTCCAAATTGATTGATAAATGTAGGAGGAGTTGCGCACACAAGAATTTCATGCAGAAACCCATATTAAATCAAAGTTCAAGAGAGATAACCTGGTTAAAATTGTCGCAGATCAAAAAGTTTGGAATATGCACATGTTCACTTAGTAGAGATGATGTTTGAAAGGTTTCATCAAAATCGGTTCATTAATGTAGGAGGAGTTGCGCACACAAGAATTTGTTTGAACGGAAAGACATAATAAATCTAAGTCAAAGGGAGATAACCTGGTTAAAATTGTCGCAGATCAAAAATCTTGGAATATGCGCATGTTCACTTAGTAGTGATGATGTCTGAAAAGTTTTGTCCAAATTGATTGATAAATGTAGGAGGAGTTGCGCACACAAGAATTTCATGTAGAAACCCATATTAAATCAAAGTTCTAGAGAGATAACCTGGTTAAAATTGTCGCAGATTAAAAAGTTTGGAATATGCACATGTTCACTTAGTAGAGATGATGTTTGAAAGGTTTCATCAAAATCGGTTCATTAATGTAGGAGTTGCGCACACAAGAATTTGTTCGGATGGAAAGACACAATAAATCTAAGTCAAAGGGAGAAAACCTGGTTAAAATTGTTGCAGATCAAAAATCTTGGAATATGCGCATGTTCACTTAGTAGTGATGATGTCTGAAAAGTTTTGTCCAAATTGATTGATAAGTGTAGGAGGAGTTGCACGCACAAGAATTTCATGTAGAAACCCATAATAAATCTAAGTTAAAGGGAGATAACCTAGTTAAAATTGCCACAGCTCAAAAATTTTGGAATATGCGCATGTTCACTAAGTAGTGATGATGTCTGTAAACTTTCGTCCAAATTGATTGATAAATGTAGGAGGAGTTGCGCACACAAGAATTTCATGCAGAAACCCATATTAAATCAAAGTTCAAGAGAGATAACCTGGTTAAAATTGTCGCAGATCAAAAAGTTTGGAATATGCACATGTTCACTTAGTAGAGATGATGTTTGAAAGGTTTCATCAAAATCGGTTCATTAATGTAGGAGGAGTTGCGCACACAAGAATTTGTTTGAACGGAAAGACATAATAAATCTAAGTTAAAGGGAGATAACCTGGTTAAAATTGTCACAGATCAAAAATCTTGGAATATGCGCATGTTCACTTAGTAGTGATGATGTCTGAAAAGTTTTGTCCAAATTGATTGATAAATGTAGGAGGAGTTGCGCATACAAGAATTTCATGCAGAAACCCATATTAAATCAAAGTTCAAGAGAGATAACCTGGTTAAAATTGTCGCAGATTAAAAAGTTTGGAATATGCACATGTTCACTTAGTAGAGATGATGTCTGAAAGGTTTCATCAAAATCGGTTCATTAATGTAGGAGGAGTTGCGCACACAAGAATTTGTTCGGATGGAAAGACACAATAAATCTAAGTCAAAGGGAGAAAACCTGGTTAAAATTGTCGCAGATCAAAAATCTTGGAATATGCGCATGTTCACTTAGTAGTGATGATGTCTGAAACGTTTTGTCCAAATTGATTGATAAATGTAAGAGGAGTTGTGCACACAAGAATTTCATGTCAGGAAAGACGTACGGACGGACGTACGGACGGACGGACAGACGGACGGACGGACGTACGGACGTACAGGGCGATTCCTATATAGCCCCCACTTCTTCGAAGCGGGGGTATAATAAATAAATTTTGTAACTGTATTTTCTTTCCACTGTTATATTGTATATGTACTGTATATGGCAAATAAATCATTCATGAATGAATGAATGAACGGATACTTTTCGTCTATTAGGAATGCCCGTATTAATATAGGAAGGGGGTTGCATTATTTTCGAAAGAAGCATTTTATGCTTTTCATATTTCGATAAAACCATTTTTTTAGGGGTGTGATTTTTTTAGGGGGTGGCATTAATTTTGAAAGAGGCATTTCATGTATTTCATATTTTGATAAAACCTTTTTTAGCAAATTCGATCCACGATGTATTTGACGTGAACAAGTGTAATCTGCGAAGAAATTCGACACACGCACGAATGGATTTTTTAATATTTTCATCACCACTACCATCATGATCGAATATGTTAACTACGTTTTTCGTGCAATAAATAATGTAACAATATTTCCCGTAATTGTAACATTCTACAAGTTTCACTTTGTGTTTTGAATGATCGAGGATATCTAAAATCATGCGATAATCTCTTCCGTAAAAAAAATATTGGTAAGACATATTTTTTTTGATCGAACACTTCGTCGTTTCGATATTTTCGAAATAGCTTTGATTTAGGAATATGAATAACAATATTAACGAAAACAACATTCCGTACACGTTTAAATACACGTCGTGTATGATTTGTTCCAATCAAGTTCATTCTAATGCATACTCGTGTAAATGTTTAGAAAAAGCTAAAACCTTTTCATAAAAAAAACATTTTGTTAACACGTCTTTTATAAGATGTTGTATTTTCTCTCCTGTTGCTTCATTTTTTTTTTTAATTGTTATTTCTGATTGTTATTTTTTTCTATAATAACATACCCAAAGGGGGTATATTCTTAAATGGCGAATTAGGACCCAACAACAAACCTTCACCGATCAGTTCCACATTCTCTCCGGACTTCAGATAGAGACTGTCTCCATTGAAAGCAACACCACCACCACCCTTTCTCATAGGTCCTAGATACAATCCTTTACCTTCAATGTCTACGTGACACACGGCTCCTCCCTTCTTCAAAAACAGTCTGTTTCCCCTCTTCTTCAAAAACAGTCCTCTACCCATTAATTTGTCGACTCCTGAACTAGCGAGTCCCAAGAGAGCTCCCACAATTATATCTCAATTGAGCGGGACTCAGTCTCACCATCATTCCCGTTCGATTACAAATCACTTTCTCCATCCTTTTGATTTGAGTTTTAGTTTAGGCGATCCGATCGCGACCGCCACTATCCAGATCTTGAAGACTGAATTTAAATCTAACAGCCTCGCCTCAATTTCTCAATGCTCTGTGAAGTTTAGCTTTCTGTTCTTCGGATATTTTCACGTTTTAAATTACATATTGGGCCATATTTTTTTTATCTTATTTTTTGATTTGATTATAAATATTTTTTTTTAAAATTATTAATATTATAAATTTTTTCTTTTTTTTTAAATTTCTTATATAATATACAAACAAAAAACCTAAAACTTCTTTAAATTAAAAAAAAAATACATTTTTTTTTTCAAGATATTATTTTTCAAATTATTTATTATTTTTTTCATATCTCTCAATTATAACTTTTTTATTTTTCTTTTATTTCTTATATAATATACAAATAAAAAACCTAAAATTTCTTTAAATAATAAATATATATATATATATATATATATATATATATATATATATATATATATATATATATATATATATATATATATATATATATATATTTTTTATTTTTTTTTTAAGATATTATTTTTCAAATTATTTATTATTTTTTTTCATATCTCTCTGATGTGAAATCATACAATCATTCTCTCTCCATGAACATCTAACAGACCACCGTTCTGATCCATTAACATGGTTTCGATACTATACAACAGGTCCAGAATCACGGGTAGATAGACAAGATTTTGAGGTCGCTCCACGATCTTGTAACCCAGCAAAACATCAGGAAAGAACGAGTAGATTGTAATTTGAGTGCTATCATCGATGTAACTTCCCGCGATCACATTGACATTCACTAAAACGCTATTGACCGCGAGAATGTCGACCATATTTTCAGACACGGTGTGACCTCGATACATCATTCGATCGAATCCTAACATCTTGCTAATCGAATCTTCTGCACTAAAATCCACTCGAAAATTATCTCCCAAGTCTAATATCGTCTGTAAAGTACTTGTATTGGGAGCAAAGTCTTACCATCTTGCTTCCATGACCATCGGCTTTCAGTCTCGTCTGTCTGTGATGGTTCAGATCGTCTATGCCGTAACTCCTGTTGAGATTTTGAATCTTGAACCAATCCACTCCATCAGAATACTTGAACGCATTATTCTTTTCGGTGACATTGGGAAACGAATAGTAAGTCACGAGATTAACCAACACCATCTTGTATCTTTTTTACTTCTTCAATTCGATGGAAGGTTCGAATTTCATAGTGAATCAAGTCGTGTCATGACTCACTATGATTTGAAAGGACTGTTTCGCAGCCGTATTCTCGACTATCTGTTCTAATAGATGTTCTGACATTTTTTTATTATTTATATATTTATATATTTTATGTTTTTATCGATATTATTTATTTTTTATTTTTTTTTTTTATTTTCTTCTCTATTATTATTATCAGAAATATAAAAGAAATTGTCAAATCTCTTTCGATATTTTCTGTTGTTAAATTTGCTAGTCAAATCAATCACCACAAAATTGTGCTTTCCTTTGTCCCAAACCTTCTTACAAAATCTCCTGAATTCTTCCCGGCTCATGTCGTTGGCCATGTGATCTCCTTAGATGTGATTGAGATTCTTGAGATCCTGACAAAAGAGACACAGAAAATTAGCATTCTTCCTTATTTTCTGTCTGGGCAGTCGAAAATAATTCTGAGACAGATAGAAACAATCCACATTGCTGTGACGTCCTCGAATGTAATGAATTTGCATGGATTCTGTCCCTCCAACAGCAGATCATCAAAGATCATGAGATTCTTATTCTCCAACTTCAACTGTCTGGGATCGGAAACGTCATCGGCATTCTCTTAAAACAGACATTCCACATTCGCACACTTGGCGTTTCTCCTTGTCAATTCTCTCTCTGCCCCTTCCAATATAATCGAAGTCTCGTGTCCTTCGAATATGTCTCAATTGTCGAAGATTCCTGATATGATGTTCTTGGGTAATTTACGATTCATGCACTCTTGAAGCAATCTGTATTCCGGTTGAAAGAGACTCTTGCTGAAAACGAATAATCTGTCGTAATCCAACCAGCTGGGTCGCAACAATAGATTCATCAAGAGATTGGTCTTTCTGCAATTTGATTTTCCCTCAATCAGACCTCTTATGCTCTTGGGAAAGAACTCGTCATTCGACCTCTTGGTCATCGCGTCATTCCAAGACATGTCTTTGATATCCATATTTTTCCAGTTTTTTAACTGTGTTTTAAATTCAGTTTTGAACTATGTTTTGTTTTTTTTTTATTTTTTTTATTTTTAATTCCTATTTTTATATATCTTATTTATAAAAAGGGGTTTATTTATAAATCATTTTCAATCCTGATCCTTTCATCATTTTAGCTAAATCTTTTATCGGTACGACATCATCATAGAAGTCTCACCAACTTCTCAGTTCGATTCTCGATCATTTGGCAGGTGGTGGTGGAGTTATCATCAATGTGACAGCACCTCTCTTGCCAGCTTCCAAAGCTATTCTACTGCTCGATTCGGTCGCTGCTTTCTTACCCAGATCGATCGCCGTGCTCTTTCCAATTTTGAGAGCACTCGCTGTGATCTGTTTTGCGACATTGCCAGTGAATTTATGAGTTAAAAATCACATAATCGAATCCACGATGCCTGCTCCACTGTAGACGTAAGATGTAGTGTATCCCCTGTTATTTATCACTAACATTTTTTATTTTTTTTTTTAAAAATTCGTTTTTTTTTAATTATTTTTTTATTATATATATTATTTTTTTTTATTATTTACTTAATTTTTTTGTTTTTTCTTTTCTCTTACTATTTTTATTGTTTCAAATGATTCATCAACTCTTTATAAGCCTTCCTAGTCAAGACCTTCTGCCTCAACAATTCATCGCACATGCTCACTATCTCGTTATCCACTCCAGTGCCTCTCTGCTGGCCGTCAACAATATCAATCTCTCCAACAAGGCATTGGGATCGCGCGGAAGAAATATTGTATTATCGGTCATTCCCTTTCCAGTTATCTATCTCACAAATATCTCATTCTCCCCATATGGGTTTCACCATGTACCTCCAATTGTAACCTCTCCTATCCTTTGGTCTCGTCTCTTTGGGATTGTTGTTCCTCTTCACTGCTTGGGTCTGAACCAGAATGTCTCTGTAAATGTCGTAATCCTCATCGGTGTAATCTCTGGGTCTCTGGTGAGCAAGCAGATTATACAGTCCCTCGGTTATTTTGTACCTGTTCGAACCGATGATCAAATAGTCGCCTTCAAGTGATACTTCCATGTCACCCACAAAAGTTTTACCACGATCGCAATGAAATCATACATCGGACCTTCCATGATTCCACTACTCCTATCATCAGATCTGATGCTGCTAACAGTGCTCGAAGTGTCGCTATCACTGATGCTGCTTTGATCGGTCTTGATTCCTGTCGGAGTAGCATCGCTATAGACACTACTTTGATTGGTCCCGATTCCCATCCGAGTGTATTCAGACAGAGTTCTGAAACTACTGGGAATTGAAACAGTCATCCTCTGAGAACCTTCTTTTATGGGTCTCAATTCCTCGATGATCTCTTTCCTAGCTCATTCCTGAACCTCGGTGGCGTGTCTGAACAACTTGGTCGCCTCTCATCTCAATCCCATCTCTCCCAATCGCCTGGCCCTATCCTGCACCTGAATATTCTTCTTACTCTTCATTAATTCGCAAACCTCCTTGTCCCTTCACTTCGAATCTACGATGTGTAGAAACATTGTTTTTATTTAATTTATTTTATTTTTTTAATGAAAAACAGTTGTTATTTTTTTTGTATTCTTTTTTTTTTTTTTAATGTTGTTTTATATATATATATTTTTTTTTCTTCTTTTTTTTTTAATTTTCAACCCATTTATAATTGCAATTCATACACTTAGCGAACACAGTGGTAGGTTCGTCGCCCCATCTAATCTGTTCAGATTGAATCGATATCTGACGATTCTTACATTTTTTACAGATCAAAATTGTATCTTTAATAATGTCTTTGTGGGATGATTTCATGAGACCAAATTCTTCCTTTCCCTCAAACGATAATCATAAAAACCTTGACTATTCCATCCCATCTCAGTTCCACGTTCTTTATGTTCGATTCTGATCCATTCATTCAAACATCTCATTTCTACATCGTACGAAGAAAAACAAAGAAGATTATTAAACGAATCTTCTTCGCGAGTTTGTAAAGAATCTATTGAAATTTCCATTATATATTTTTGCAGTTTTTATTTTTTCTTTAATGAAAAGAAATCATTTTTTTTTATTTTTAAAAACAATTTTATTATTCGTCTTATAACACAAATATATACACTTTCAATCATGATCCATTCATTCAAGATTGTCTCCAAGTTAAATTATTTTTTTAGACTTGAATGGCTAACTCTTACCAACCCAATTTTCGAATTCACCTGGTCAAACCGTCATCTTTTCCTGTGGGAAATCCATGTCTAGAATCGCGTTCTTTCCAACCCGCGAACGCAAAACATACTGTCTTGTCAGAATTTTTCCTAATGGGAATTTCAGTGCTAATTGTGTTTCCAGTCAAACTCATCCAAAAGTCCCACCCTGGAAGTTCAAAAAAATTCGCCCCGATCGCCGAGTCCGTGTTACGTCAGTAGGAGGAAAGTGGGGATACCAAGACACTTTTTCAAAAAACTGTACACGTACATGTACATGTACAACATAGGGATTTAGTGTTAAATCGTGTACAGAGTGTAAAAAACGTTGTTTGTACACGATGTCCTAGAATCCCTATCATGTCCTAGACCCTTCAAAGAGCCATTGGAGAACGAGTGTAAATCCGCTCAGAAGGAAAATGTATGAAATTTGAAGAAAACATCAATTTAAAATTTTTCTCGACATTCCCATCGCGGATTAGACGTTCGATCGATCATTGTGAACATCAGCAAAAAACACTTTGGGGATTGTAGGACAGCATCAGAATGCATTTTGGGGGGGATTCTGAGACATACGACGTTCGTGATCGCTTTCCAGATGGTCGATGGTGCGATCCAATCAGTAAAAAATGATTGGGGATTCTAAGACAGGAAAAATCAATCTCAAAACGTTTTCTCGACGTTCGCCAATGGCGTGAAGTGAGTGTAAAGTGAAGTTACTCATCGAGGATTTTTTCCAAACTAAACGGAAAAAACCCGAGTTTTGAAAATTAGAACCGATGGAAATCGTCTCTCCACGTTTGCCATCGCTGTGACGTGATCGGGAACAGATGAAAATGTTAAATCTTTGCTAAATCATTTCATTCTTGTTCGCAGTGTTAATGAATGGTTTTTCATTCAATAAATCAAATGGTGAAATTGCGTTCCACTTAGATAGGTTTAAGAGGTAAATTGAGTTTTAATTGACTACTATGATAATGTTCAAGAGACATGAATAAACACCTTTTGATGAGATACAATTCTTCTCAAACACGTTAAATCAGAAAGAATTACTTAATCATTTTTAAAAAAAATGGTTTTCATTTTTCATTCGTAAAAATGGTTTAAAACAGAATTTTCACGTTATCTAAAATGCTGTTTGAGGTAGTGATATAATTTTTCTGTTTTATGTGCTTAACTTCACACTTTTCAAAGTCATTCTAATCATCATGGTGTGAATAATCGGTGATGTGATCTTTAACACATTCAAGAGCAAAATGCATTTATCGAGGTTTCATTTTGTAAAATGTTTTCCCTCAACCGGTTTTAGTTATTGTATATTAAAGTCATAAGATTTTATTTACTTAAAAACATAAAAATAACTACATTTAATTTTGAGAATAATAAAATAACCTACGTTACCATACTCTAAAAGGAAATATTAATAATTTAGAGAACAAAAATGTTTTTACACATCAAAGATTCCAAGCGAAGAGATGAACTCCTCAACGAATATGAATGAGTCAAGAAAAGCATTCGATCCACCGACAAAAGCAGGCGATTGGGAGAGATGGAATTAAGATGAGAAACCACAAACTTATTTAAACCTGTGACGGAGGTTCAGGAACGGCGTAAGAAGGAGATCGTTGATGAATTGAGACCCATAAAAGAAAGTTCTTTGAGAACGTGTTCGTTGCCTGTAGTTTTACAAGGCGGTTTTCCTTTCAAAGATCACCGCCGGATTACGTTCCCATGAGAATCGAAACTGATGTGAGCGAGAGCGATGATGCTGCTTCGACTATCACCACTGATAGCATCGCGTTGTCCGAGGATGGAGGTAAGAGAGATCTATTGTATGGAATTTACAGATATCCCAGCGGTAGGACTTTCATAGGCGACACTGAAGTGCAAGAGGATGATGATAATTTAATCGTCGGTTCGAATAGGTGTGAATTAACTCCTGGACTGCACAAATTGCTCCTTTTCGACAAGCCTGGATATTACACAGATCAGGATTTCGACAATTACGGCGACATTCTGGTTCAGACCCACGCCATGAAGAGAAATAACGATGTCAGAGAAACAAGACCCAAAGCCAATAGAGGTTACAAGTGGACGAAGGTGGTGAAACCCATATGGGATATGAATAAGAAATTTGTCGAATCGGTGACTGGAAAAGGAGTGTGAACCACTTTTCTTCTGAGCGATTCTGACACTCTGTCTCAGAGATTGAGATTGTTGATGGCTAGTCGGCGCGCTGGTAATACTGGAGTGGATAATGAGATAGTGAGCATATGCAACGAATTGTTGAGGCAGAAGGTCTTGAATAAACGTGATTATAAAAGGCTGATGAATGAATTGAAGGATTGATATATATATAATAAGTAGAAAGAACAAACAAAAAAATAGATAAAATAAAAAAAACAGTAAATTTACACTAGAAAATAATAAAAAGTATTTAAACAACAAACGATTTACAAGTGAAAAAATACAAAATATATATTATAAAATAACAGGGGATACATTAGAACTTACATTCAAGGCGGTTCTGGCATCGTTGATTCTATAATGCAAGCGTTCATGAGCAATGCGGGTAGAAAACTTGCATCAACTGCATTTGAGGTTGGTAAGAAGATGGCTTTGGATGCTGGTAAGAAAGCCGCTTCCGAAGCTAGAGGTAGGATCGCTTCTGTGGCTGGCAAGAGGGCAGCCAACACATTGATCGACAAGTTGATCAGTCCGCCGGCGAACCGAGCTACGTTAGAGCGATCGCCGAAAAGTTGGAAAGATTTTAAGGATGATGTGGTACCCATACAAGATTTAGCCAAAATGACGAATGGATCTGGATTGAAGAGAACTCGCGACAGTGTAATATAAATAAATAATAATATTTATAAAACTGAGTTTGAAAAAACATAAAAATTGTGTTTGAAAATCTAAAAATAACAAAAAAAATAAAAAAGATGAACATTAAAGATATGTCTTGGAACGACGCCGCAAACAAGAGGTCGAATAACGAGTTCTTTCCCAAAAGTATAAGAGGCTTGATAGTGGGAAAATCGAATTGTGAAAAGACCAATCTGTTGATGAATCTGTTGTCGCAACCCGACTGGTTGGATTATTCGTGTTTGGCAAGAGTTTGTTTCAACCTGAATACAGATTGCTTCAAGAGTGCATGGATTGTAGATTGCCCAAGGACGTCATAGCCAGAATTTTTGACAGTAGGGAGGAATTCGACAAAAGTGAAGCTTCTCTTTCGACCATTTTGGACGGTGGAATTGATGAAGAGAAATTCATCTTCGAACGTCAAGTGTCAATTTTATGAGAATGCTAGCGACGTTCCGGATCCTAGAGAATTGAAATCAGAAGATAAGAATCTCATGATTTTCGACAATCTGCTTTTGGAGAGACAGAACTGATGCGAATCGTATTACATTAGGGGTCGTCACAGCAACGTGGACTGTTTCTACCTGTCTCAGAATTATTTTCAACTGCCCAGACAGACGATAAGGGAGAACGCTAATTTCCTGTGTCTCTTTCGCCAGGATCTCAAGAATCTCAATCACATCTATGGAGATCACGTCGCAAATGACATGAGCATAGCAGAATTCAGGAGACTCTGCAAGAGGGTTTGGGATGAAGGACATTACAATTTTGTCGTGATCGATTTGACTAGCAAATTTAATCGTGAAAAATATCGGAGCGGATTCGACAAGTTTTATGTTTCTGATGATAATAAAATAGAGAGCGAAAACAAAAATTTGAAAATAATAAATCATCAATAATTTAGTTTTTGAAAAATAAATAAAAATTAAAGATATAATGTTCGAACAAGAAGAATTGTTAGAATGGATGGCCCACAATTCGGCTGCAAAACAATCCATTCAAATCATGGTGAGTGGCAATTTGACTCGATTTGTGATGAAATTCGAACCTTCCATCGAATTGAATAGAGAGAAAAGATATGAGATGGCGTTGGTGAATCTGGAGACTTTTCCTTTCCCAACGTCACCGAAAAGAATAACTTGTTCAAGTGTTCCAACGGAGTGGATTGGTTGGAGATTCGAATTCCCAAAGGAAGTTACGACATAGACAATTTAAACAATTACATTCAGACGCGAATGAAGATGGATGGAAAGGGAAGCAACAAGATCAGACTCGCTCCCAACCCTAATACCTTACAGACGATGTTGGATTTGGAAGATAATTTTCGAGTGGATTTCAACACAGATGATTCTATAGGCAAGATGCTGGGATTCGATCGAAAGATGTATTGAGGCCATGCAGCATCCGAAAATATGGTTGACATTCTCGCAGTCAATAGCATTCTGGTGATCGTGGACGTGATTGCTGGAAGCTACGTGAATGGTAGTGCTCAACCGACGATCTATTCCTTCTTTTCAAACATGTCGCTGGGTTATAAAATCATGGAACGACCTCGAAATTTAGTTTATCTACCCGTGATTTTAGACACGTTGTATAGTCTCAAAACTACACTGACGGATCAAACTGGCGAACTGTTAGATCTTCGTGGAGAGAGGGTGACGATACGATTTCACATAAGAGAAATATGAAAAAGCAAAAAAAAAAAATATTGTGTATATATATATAAATAAGAAAAATAAAATAAACACAATATTAATTTACAAAAATTATTTAATATATATAATTATCATTAAAACAAAAAAACAACTGAACAAAATATATTTAAAAATAGAAATATGACTGAATACGTGATTACAAACATGAACATATCCACAGGACAGAGGGAGAAACTTGAGAGAGCATTTACTCGAGGCGAGCCAGTGAGATTCAAATTCACTTACAAAGATCTGATGAGTGGCGGTAATGATCGAATCGCCTGGACCAGAACTGAAATCAAAAGGATGGAGAAAGCGATTGGTGACAGAAGAGGGTTGAGGGTGAGATTGAGTCCCGCTCAATTGAAATATAATTTGAGAATGAAAGGTGGTTTCTTACCGCTATTAGCAGGAATTGCCGCAAAAGCATTGCCCTTTGCCGCAAAAGCATTGCCCTTTCCCGGGCAGACTCTCAGCATGGGAGCTCTCTCAGGACTCGCAAGTTCGGCAGTTGAGAAATTAATGGGTGGCAGTGGACTGTTTTTGAAGAAGGGAGGAACCGTGTGTCGCATCCACATAGACAACGATGGTGAAGGATTGTATCTAGAACCCTCTAGTGGTGACAAGTGGGAAAAAGAAGTGGAAAAACAATTGAACGCTATTGATGGATATCTCAGGAAAGAACTGAAAAAAGAGTTTAAAAAATATTGGGATAGATGGTGGAAATTAAAAGGAAGAAGAAGAATGAGTTGTTTTCCACCACAACCACTACCTTCTGATGAGAATGGTAATGATGTGAGTGTTGCCAAGAGATGCACCACATTCGTTCATAATTATGATAGAGAGAAACAAATGTGTTATAGAAAATGTAATATATCACAAAAAAAGAAAAGAATCGACACTGAAATTTGAGAAAAATGGAGACGTTATTATGATATATATGGGCGATAGTGAAGAAGAAGAAGAAGAAGAAGAAGAAGAAGAAGAAGAAGAAAAACAAAAAAAGTAATGAGATTTAGAGATGTTCAACCTCTCTAGATCTCATTACTTTTTTTTCCTTCATCTTCACTAAAAATCAGTCTCTCTATTGTTTTTTATATTTCCAAGTCCGTTATTAGCATGTTGACGGTTGTGTCTTTTCCTTTTTCACAAATGTGTTGAATGTTCATCTTTACTTTTGCGAGTTTTTTTTTTATTTAGGTCAATGCACTCTCACCACCTGATTTGTTCACGTGTTCGAGAGAGATTTTTGGATATATGTAACTTCCATAGGGCAACGACAAATCGCTCTTGTCGAATTCTCTGTCTTCGGTGAGGACGATATTCTGTAGATCGCTTTCGTACCCGTAAAACAAATCGAGTGTGGCCTTGTTCAATTTCAAAGGCATGCTATATTTGTGCTGTAAGCCCCTCGTCTCCACCTTGTTCAATTCGATGGCGTCGTGTCGTTGTAATCTGTACATTTTACAACCGAGTTTCTTACATGTTTCAACTCGTTTCAATTTCAATTCGCATCTTTTAGGTGTTGTTGTCATGATCGATTATTTGTTTTTTTTTGTTTCATGAATTATTGCAAATAATATATATTTTTTTAATTTTGTGTTTAAATAATAATATGTTAAAAAAGTTTGTTTTTTTTCTCTCTATATATTTTCAAAAAAGTTTTTAATTTAATTTTCTTTAATGTGAAAATATTTTTTGTAAAAGTGTTTTTTTCTCTTTATTTATAAATAAAAAGTTTAAATTTTAACGTCCTTTTTTCTTGTATTAATTCAATTTTTTCTCACGTTAAGGAACATAAAAAATTGATTAATTTCACCCCAAAAAATTTGTTTGAGGGAATTAACACATATATATAAAGACTATTTTAAAACTTTTTAACAAATTATTATTTAAATACAAAATTCAAAAAAAAAATATATTCTTACAAATGAAGCAAACAAATAAAAAAATGAAAAATTTAGATGAGTATACCATACCTCAGTTAAACGAGATTTGTAAAGAATTAGAAATTCCAAATAAGTAGTTGGCTCAATGAAAAGGCAAACGAAATGCTGATAGCAATGACGTCAAAAACACTTCGGTTGCGAAAAATGAGAAGAAAAAGGTAGTAAAGGGAATCGAAATTCTGACGTCGAAAAAAGAAAAAACGTTTCGGTTGCGAAAAACAAGAAGACGACAGAAGAACTTCAAGTTTCAAAAGAAAATAAAAAAAACTAAAATGAAAACAAGTGATGTGGTTCAGAATCTAGACAAATGAGATATATCGAACGAAAGCAATCAACGAAGGGAAAGGAGAAGAATATGTAGCATGACTCATCATGGAAGCATACCAATCGAATCCCGTAGAATGGGAGTGTGCAATCAAAGGCGTTTTTAAAACTTTCAACGTGGTTCCCTCATTCAAGAAAGTCGATCCAAAATTGTTCATGGAATGGGTGAAGAAAAAAGTATTGAATTTGTTTCGCGAACCATTGGCGTGGGACTAAAAATTAAGATGATACTCTATTGCATGATGAATAAAATCGACGTGAATTCCAGCGAGAGCATCGTGAAAAATGCATATTCAGATCTAACGTCGAACCCGTATTTCGAGGTTCAGATTTATCAGACGTTTTCGAAATGATGAAAGACAAGATGTTGATGTCTCTCGCAAATTATCAACATGAAGGTAGTAATTGGATGTTCGAAGAGGTGTTGAAACTCGAAATTCATCTAACTAAAAACGATTTGTTGAAAGCGTCTTCCTACGTGGAATTACCGTATTTCTTGACTAAAAAACACTCTGTGGTCAACGTGAGAAATAAAGATGATCAGTGTTTCAAATGGGCAGTTACCACTGCTTTATACCCTGTCAAAATCCACCCCGAGAGAGTTTCTTGTTACGATGACACTTCTAAAATTCTCGATTGGACCTGAGTGACTTTTCCAATGAAGTTAAAACACATCGAACGTTTTGAGGTTCAAAATCCCACCGTAGCGGTGAACGTCTTGGGATACGACGAGGAAAAACGAACGATCTATACTCTCAGACAGACTTTGTATCTCGGAAGAGAAAAGATGATTATTTTATTATTGATTTCGAACGGTGACAATTGTCATTATTGTTGGGTTAAACATCTGAGCCGATTACTGTGGAGCCAGAGTAGTAAACATAAAGAAAAGATATATTTATGTTGCAACTGCATGAATGCATTTTACAGGGAAAAATCGTTAGCGAAACATCAGGAATATTGCAACAAAAATCAAGGTGTCGCCATTGAAATGCCTAAACCTAAAACCATCATGAACTTTCACGATCACAATAGAAGATTAAAAATACCATTCGTCATGTATGCCGATTTCGAATGCTTCACCGTGAAAATGAGTTCCTGCCAACCCGGTGCTCTTCGAAGTTACATTGAAAGATATCAAAAACACACACCTTCAGGCTATTGCATTTACGTTAAATGCGCTTTTGACTCGCAACACGACATGGGTCCCTTTACCTACATGAAATGGTGCAAAGATGACGACGTAGCTGAAATGTTCGTGGAAGAGTTAGAATCGAAAATTCAAATTTTATACAATAAATTCAAAACTCCGGCGAAAATGATCATCATGCGAGAGCAGCAGGACGAAAATAACAGAGCCATCAAATGTCACATCATTCGACGAGAATTCGGAGGAAAATAAGAAGGTCAGAGACCACAATCATTACACGGGTTTGTATCACAGTCCGGCTCACAGCAAGTGTAATTTAATATATCGAGACGCCATTTTCTATCTGGTGATATTTCACAATCTCTCAGGTTACGACAGTCATCTGTTCGTGAAAAATCTCGGCACCTCCCATGAAGAATTAAATTGCATCACGAACATCGAAGAAAGATACATTTCCTTCATGAAATGGAAGCTTGTGGAGAAGAAAAGAGTAATCGACGGAGAGACATTGGAAGAAAAAACGAAATCCATTCGTAGAGGCATACGTTTCATCGACAGCTACCTTTGAAAGAAGATTTTTATTCGAACTTATACAAATCCGACATTTCCGACGAGAATTATGAACACGCCAAAAAGTGTGGAAATCATTCGATATGAAAACCATGATTTTAAATCTGGATGATTCATCAGTTGAAGGCACTCACTGGGTGGCGTGGTTCAAGAACGGGAAGAAGAAGAATTATTATTTCGACAGCTACGGAATCTCGCCGCCGAAAGAAATAAAGAACTATTTTGATGAATTGATGGTTCGTTACAACAAGGAATGAGTGCAATCGTCAGATCAAGTGTTTTGCGGTCACCTGTGCCTCTACGTTCTCAAGAGATGGTCAGAAGGAGATCAGTTTCAAGACATTCTCAACGATTTACAATATAGAGAGATTTTTTTTATAGTATATATAAATAAAGGTAAAAAAATTATTTAAAAGAACTTAATCGAATAAAAACAAAAAAATAAAAATAATTCATTTTAAAAAACTGCGTTGAAATATATTTTTAAAACAAAAAAACCTCAAAACAACATGCCAGTCGATAAATTTGGTAGAAGTGACAATGAAAATCTACCCCAAAAGAAGAGGAAGATGCCCGAAGTTGGCGATGGTTACGACATTGCCAACTTGGAAGAACATTATGTTCGGAGATACGAAGCTCGAGAGGAACCTTTGAACATGAATGATAAAAAACTCTACAATCTTCCGGAGCCAATAGATCTCGCAGATGCGGCGACTAATAAATATGTCGATAGGGGGAACGTGGATTTTGAACGAATCATGCTAGATAATTACGTGGATAAAGCCATGACCGATGATCTCGATCTGAAATCCAAACGTTTGGTGAACGTCGCGAATCCCATAGATTCCACCGATGCCGTGACCAAGAAATATGCCGACGCCTCTCACGCATGATTCAGCGAACATCTGAGAAGTAGATACATTCAGAAAATGATGCATTCGGAATTGAACGTCAATTCTAACAAGATAAGGAATGTGGCCATTCCCACGAATCCCAAGGACGTGGCGACCAAACACTACGTAGATCTGGAACAGAGAAAGTCTGACAGATGAGAAATGAAATTGGATCTGAATGCGGGATTCAACAAGATATTGACTCTGCCAAAGATCGATGATGCGGACGTGGACTCCACCGCGGTCAACAAGGGCTACGTGGATTTCGCCATGATACGATCTCAAGAATACGTAGAATCACAAGTGAACGATCTCTGCCTGAACAAACAATCTGGCGGAACCATGGATGGTGGCATCAACATGAACGGTCAGAGTTTATTCGGTCTTGATCATGATCCTGAATTCGATTCCAGCGTGGTCAGCAGGAAGTACATGGACGACAACTCAGTCTGGAGAAAGGGCGACATCATGGAAGGTAAACTAGACATGGGCGGACATGCGCTCACGAATCTACCAGATCCCGTGCACATGTCGGATGCCTGCACCCTGATTTAGGTGGTGGAGAAAGTCAAATACGCCAGGCAATTGATAACCGTGTGGATTAGAGGAGGGAAAAGCCGAGTGGTCTTTCGGAAACAGAGGTAGCGGATCGCAACACGGTGAGGTAGGATATCCCATGCCGTTGGGAGGCAAAATCATTCGAATGGGTCTAGCTTCCACGGATTTGAATAACAGAGCGGTCGTCAATCTCACAGTGAATGGCGTAGAGAGCGATAAGAGATACAGTGTCAAAAAGACCGAGAATCAACACTTGAGTGTTAGCACGTTCAGCATGCCTCTCAAAGTGAACGCCAGAGACAGGATTAATTTCAAGATGAAAACCAATAATCCCAAAGCCGCCACTTCCGTGATGAGCCTACTGATCGAACTAGATCCTCTGAACAAACAGTCAACGCGTGGAAATAATTAATTAAAAATAATGAGTGATTATTAAAAACAAAAAAAACAAACAAAAAATTAAAAGTAATGAGATTTAGAAAGATGTTCAATCTCTCTAGATCTCATTACATTTTTATTTCTCATAATGTTTCATCTCATGAAATTGGATCACCTATCTCGAAATATGCGTCGACATCTATTTTAGCATTTTGAAGAGCTTTTATAAATTCTCGAAAAGCAGTAGGTCCTCTATATGTCAACGTGTCTAAAAGTTTTCTGGTCTTATCTTCTATCAAGATTTTACTTTCGATTTCGCATCTCATATAATCGGTCAATATCAAAGGTTCTGTTTCGACTAAAGTGTCTAGAATTATTGCTAGCGAATCTTGCAAAATATTTTTAATCAAACCATGTCTGTTTCTTCTCAAGTATTCTCTTTCTTTATGATTCATTTTTGTAATTATTTTTTTAAATTTTTATTTATATATTTTTTTTCTTTCTTTCTTTTTTTTTCTTCACACACACGTCTCTCATCGAACGATCGACATCTTATTTCCATCTGATTCAAATTGTAATTCTCTATTCGACAGGACCAGGTCAAAGGCCTCAGTTTTTCTCGGCACGTTCTTATCAAACTGCATCTTCATCTGAACGTCTAAGATGCTACTCTTGAGTCGTTCGCTCTGTTTACTGACGTCGAATACGAACTTGGGTTACATCGACTTGTATTCACCGGGAGATATATTAGGTTTGCTCATCAATTCGTCAAGACCGTGATAGTTCTTTCTAAAATCTGCGGCATCGCCGTACAGTCTGCAGAAATCATTCTTGTTGAACGATGCATTATAATCGATTGCTGGGTATCTCGTGGCGTTCAGAAACACTTGCAGGTTTCTCAAATTGCAGTGATCGAACAGCGAAGCATTCTGTTCTTGTGACCCGTCCCTATCGGTCTGAAATGCGATCACGATGAAACGCGGTTTCTCGGAAGTGGATTTCACGATCAATCTCCAATCAAAGTGATTTGTGGAGAGCGGAATGCTAGCCATGTCGCACTGTCTCATTCTAAATCCCACGGGTAATTTACTCTTGGATTCTATGATCTTGTAGAGACGCGTTTTTTCCATGATCGAAGGCTGCACGTGCGGAATGAACCACGATATCTTGTGTAGAGTTAACTTCAGTCGCGGGGAGTCTCACTATCGTGTTGTCGTTTCCCTTTCGAATCAACATCAGATTGTGTTTGAATCCATACATGATCTTGTTGTAATCGTCCACGAATCCGAAAATGTGTTTCAAAGGTATCCTGAACAAAAAGGTTCCTTTGGGTCTGGACGTCTTGACGACGTAGTAGAATATCTCGGCGGCGCCGGCGTTGGTGGGGCCGACGGTGTCTTTCACCCACAACTGATTAAGTCCTCTGGATTTCGAAAAATCATCCGGATATGTCAAGAGTCCAAACATCGTGGTGGCCTGACCGGGATGAAGCACAGATTCTATCTCTTGTTCGGATAGCAAGTATTTTATATTACTGAATAGATGCATGATGCCATTATTGGCTAGAGTAACTGTGTCGTCGTTGGCGTATTTGGTCTCATCTCCCTTGGTGAGACGTCCCTGCACCACTATGTAACTAGGATGAACGAATAAATCTTGGGTTTCAACGTTGATTCTTATCTCTCCCGGATTGTTCAAACTCGTTCCGGTTATCGGTTCATATTCGTGAACCTCGTATTCTTGAATACTTTCATCTTTAACTATGCTTTGTGCGGTATCTAGTATATTTGCCATTTTTAAAGGGTTTTTTTTTGTTTTTTGTTTATTAATTAGCTTGCTTTTTTATCTTAAAAAATAGTTTTAATTATTTTTTATTATTATTATTTTTTCTCTCCTTTATATATATGTGTAAACAAGAAAATGTTAAAGAGAGTAAATAAATTTTTTTTTTCTTTATTAAAACTTCGTCTTCTGCAATTGTTGTTCATAAAACTTTCCGATGATCTCTTTGCCATCCAAAGCTTCTATTTCGTAAGTCACCGCATCGGTGTGAAATTTTCTGATTATCACGAAGATTTCCGAGGTTCATCGAGGAGTGTAACCCTTTTCAAAGTGCTTCTTATAAGTGTAGATTCTCACTCGATCACCGACCGCAAATTTCGGCGGTCTAGACTTCTTCCTGATCTTAGATCTCTCAGGATATAGATTCGTGTAGACCCGTTTTTCGTTTCGAGGATCGCTAGTTTCCGCGGGAGTCATCTTGATCAATCTGTGTCACGTGTTGTTGTAATCTTTGACCAGACCGTTCAGAGCATATATGTATTTCTTGGTTGAATTCGCCATGAAGTACCTGTGCATCTTTTCCTTCATCGTTCGATTCCAACGTTCCACGATGCTGGCTTTCTCTTTGTTTTTGATCGAGTAGAGGTTGACTAATCGATGAACGTCCTTGTTGTAGAATTCCTTTCCCTTGTCCACCCACAATTTATTCGGTTTTCGAGAAGACGAGTCAAACATGCTCTTCAGAGCCTCGGCGATGCAAGGTCCTGATTTATTCTTCAAAGCTCTGATCCAGCCGTATTTGGAAAACACGTTGATGACCATCAATAGATATTTGACACCCTCGTTCCACCTCGAATATGATGTCATGTCGACCAAGTCGGCAGACCAAATGTCATCCACGAACACCCTTCTCTTTCGAAATTTACGCACGATGGGTTTGTGTAACTCCTCTGCCAATCTGCTCGTCAATAATTGTTTCTTCTTCTCTTCCGAAGCGCTTTTTTTAACGCCCCATCCGAATCGACGTTTTGCACCGATCAGATTGCCGACCAGCGAACGTTCTATCTTCTCTCTCCTGGTCGGATTCGATATGCCTCTCAATTTTGCTAACATGTTTTTATCACAGACGTCGTTGCGAGTCTTAGTGTCGGGATGTTTGGTGTAGCACAGATTGTGATCGTACGTGGCCCCGTCCACCCCATTCACGGGTTTGCTCCAACATTTAGGAGTTAGATCGGCATTGAGTCTCTTGTGCAATTTCGTTCCGGGTCCCGTGAAACTGTGACCCGGCAGATGCATTTTGAAAGGTAGACTATTGAGCATTTTATTCACGACGCCTTTGCCTCTGCTCGTTTTTTTTTTTTTTTTTTGACGAATCGAGTCTTGATCGAACCACACACATTGCAAATTCCGTGAAACATCTGTCTGTCATTCTTAGTTCATACTTCTCGAGAATTACCCGTCTCAGTAACTCTCTTACACTTTACGCAATATATTTTTGAGGGTTATTTAAATTAATTTCATATTTATTTTTTATTTTATATATAAATTTAATATTTTTTTTTTTTTAAATTCTGTTCTTATTATATATATACATATTTTTTTCAATCGATGCTCTTGAGTTCTATCAACTTACCGAATTCCTCCCTGGCCTCTTTCCTCCCCCTTTCCATGAGAGAATCCTTCATCTCTTCCTTGATGATCTGATGAGCACTAAGGCCAGGTTTCACTATGGGGATGACGTAACAAAATGGCCGCTCACGAGGGCTACCATGCAATATAATGGAATTAATTAATTATTTATTTATTCATTTATTGGTGCTCAAATAATTGGTTGAAAATCAAGCATGTGAAAGTAAATTGTAGAATAACTACAAAAATATTTTGATTCCATTTTCCTTTGTGAATAATTTGAACCGTTAACTTTATTTTCTGGGAATTTCAATTTCCCTGACAGCAGGATATGATTCCAGGCCTGTACAAATTGGTCGAATGGTTGTTTTGTTTGCCTATCAATGATCTAAAAAGAATTGGGGTTTTCCATTTGCCTAGATACTAGGCTTGAGACACGTGGCAGGAAAGTCTACATGAAATGCCCTTGGTACTGTTAAGTCTCTCATAAAACCCCGAGCAATTTTATATTGATGACCCAACTTGGTGTCTTTTGATCCAAAAGACGAAATAATATGGTGTAATGCAATGTTAGAAATATGAAGTCCTGTCTGAGCCCTTTAAAACAGTGCATTTTAAGAAATAATATGAGGTCAGTGAATAAAATGAAACTCCAGTATTCTGGAGTTCTTTGTTATTCCTTTGTACTTTCAATTTTAAACATAGACTTACAATTACTGTACCATATCCCTTGTCCCTTAAGTTTCCTTAAAAACAAAATAACGTATTTCAGGAAGCTTTAATTTCTAATTTGTACATGTTTTTGCTCTGTCAAGGCCTGGATTATCAATAAAGGAAAAATTTAACAGTTATTTCCTTGTAGTTACCCTCCAATTTCCTTGTAGTTACCCTCCAACTTATTTCCCGTGGAACCGTACATTCTTTCTCAAAGTACAAAAATTGTCAACAGGCATTGGATACAGGTGTATGAGGATATTTTCACTTTGAATTTTTTTGTAAAAATAGAATGTTTTCAAGCACTTTTTGTAGGTCCGGAAGATGTATGTTGATACCATTTGTAGCCAAATTCAGTTACATACAGTTAACCCTTTCAACACTGGCGCCCCGGAAGGTATCATTTCAGCCAATACTGTCAACGGCTGAAATCGGCGAAACCACCCCGGCTTGTTGGGAGGTTCAGTAATAATTTAATCCATTATTACCGAACCTTGCTTCAGATTTTTCACTCTATATATCATCTGCTCGTCCGCTATCAATTTTGTCTTCACGCAAAAAAATCTGCACACTGGTTTGAAAGGGTTCAATTTCACATAGGCCATTTGTGATGATACTGATGCAGTCTTGTCACTGTTTTGTTTCTCAGTGTCGGTGTGGGGAGGGGGTAGGGATTTGGATATTCTAGTATTTCCAGTGTATTAAGACTCACGTATCACTGAAAACGCCCAAATGAGGTGGAATTTACCATCCAGTAAAAGCTCACATTTTGTGCAATAGCTTTGAAATGTAACGTTTTAGACTGCCTGTCTCTTTGTTGAACCTATAGATCCATTAGTTGAAACTTTGAATGTGGGTTTGACTGTTATTCACCTGACGCAATGTTGCTGTTGGTAACTTCACTTGTTAGGTTGTGCATTAAAAATCCACTCTCCACATGTATACTGAACAAGAAACTTTTAGTAAGAAACAATACAACTCATCAATAGAAAGATGGCTGTGGGCCTTCAATGACATTTTAATTTAAACGACCTCTTTGAAAGAACTTATGAAATTAGGATTTTTGCAGAGATTTTCAGGTGCAAATCTTGCTTCGAAACTTATCGGAAATTGAAGGGGGATTCGTTGCTAGAAACTACTTAATATGACAATACGCAAGGCGTAAGAAGGAACCCCAAAGTATCCAACGTATTGAAATATTTCATTCCGCAACCATTACTCCACATTTTGGTTTATTCAGTCGAATTCCTGCAATTGTTTAATTTCAGCCAAACAAGAATACGTTTCACAGTACTAAATATTTTCCCATAGGCGACCATTATAACGTTCAGGCGAAAAGAAAATATGGTCGCATCATTTTAAATTTAGCATTCAAATATTTTTTGTCAACTATAGCCCTTCAGACAACGTTTTAATGATTTTTAAACAGGGGTCATGCAACAAATAAAAGAAAAACTAACAGAAAGGGAAGTGCTGGTCACATGTTCATATTTCTCAGGGAATTCCCAAACAAAACACACCAATAGTCAAACAAATTTTTAGATTCTAAAAGTCCTCAAATCATCCTCTTTATTCATCTGGAACATTCAAAAGTAATGCAAAATGTCAGTAGACTTCTTCAAATGTTTATTGAAACAATATATTTCCCCAAGACTGCTTAGTTTTGGGAATTACATAATTTCCGAGCGCAACTTTTCGAGGCATGTAAATCTAATTAAAATATTTACAACAGTTATACCTATGAGCAAACCCAACCCTACCAAAGATACAGTTACCTCTTTCATGTGATGAAAGAGTCATTTCTGCAATAGAATTCAACTTTTGGCTTCTGTCTAGTCCAAAGCATGGGAAATTTGTTCTTTTGAAGAGAACTGTCCAATCTGTGTCAAACAGGCTTAAAAACTGTTATTGCCTCCGACAGAATTTCTACTCTGTTACCCAATAAATTGGGAGGGATAAGAATTCACAGCTTTCTTTGATACTACCCAAATCCCAAAATAAAACTAAAATCTGCATCAGCACACAAAACCTTTTCACAAAATCTGTTTTAATTAATCATACAGCAAGATAAATAGGGCCCCACCACCATGAAACAATATGTCAATTTTGTTTCAAAATTGGGGTTGTGCAGGGCTTATAGTTCCTCTAAATTTGGGAGAATCCATTTGGATTCTTGCGGAAATCGTTACGAGAATTCAGACCTGCTATGGGCCAGGATCCTATTAGGTCAGTATGATTGAACCCCTGTTGCATACTGATAATACATGTTAACCCTTTACCCAATACAGCTTTTTTAATTTTTACAACACCAACTACTGATTTTTACCCCCCCCCCCCCCTCCCCCCTGGGCCCTTAATCGCTCACCTAACGAGGTGGTTCAGAGAAGTATTTTGGGTCAGATTCAGTTAGTCAAGGTTCATGGACACTACATAGGAATAATGTTATGAAATTATTCATAATTCTATTGTCCATGTTAGATGATTATTAGCATAGGTCTTCCTGATTGCTTCCAATTCTGACAGCTGTAGACAAGTACTGCCAAACTTCCAAGGGTTGTTGTGTCACTGCACTTTGAAAGGCAAATTTTATGGAAAAGCTCTAAGGAATGGATTTGAACATTTATGAACAATCTCGAACCTAACCCACCCCTTCCCAAATATTAAGCCACAGACCTGAAATGAACAAACTCAAATCTGCCCCCCCCCCCCTTCCCGCGATACCAAATATGAAAGGGTTCTGACTGGCAGGAACCAAACTGGAACAAATTTACATCTGACCTCCCCAGAGATGTTGTACACCAAATATTAAAGCATTAAACTAGTGGGTCTGAAGAAAAATATTTTTAAAGAAATTTTCTCATGTTGCTTTGAGTTAATTTGCACTCCCATAATGAGCCCATATATTAACCCATAGATTTGGCTTGAACAAACATGAATCTGACCCCCTTAGAGATGCTGTAAGCCAAATACGAAAGGATTCTGACTGGTGGATCTGAAAAAAAACGAGTTTTAAAGAAATTTCCTCATACTGCACTGAGTTAAACTTTGGGCTTCAATAGATAAACCAAATATTAACCCAGAGACCCGATTCAAACAAACTTCAATCTACCCTCCCCCCTGCCCCCCACCCCACTAGAAATGTTGCATTCCAAATATGAAAGCATTCTGACTGGTGGATCTGAAGGAGGTTTTCAAAGAAATTTCCTCATGTTGCACTGTTGATATTTGGGTGCCCATAGGGAGCCCAAATATCAACTCAGGGACTTGATTTGAACAAACCTGAACCTATCCCTCCCACCCCTAGAGATGCTGTATACCAAGTATCAAAAGATTCTTATACATGGTTCTGGAGAAGATTTTTTTTCAATTTTGGAAAGCAATTTATGCATGCTATCAGAGAAATGCTTGGGGCCCCCTGAGGGTGTGGCAACGTTATTTGAAAAAACTGGAATTCATATATGATAAGGAACATGAATATCAAATTTGGTTCAATTCGGCTCAGTTGTTTATGAGGAGAGGTTAGTAATGTAAAGTTCACGCCGGACAGGATGGACTGATGGTGGACAGACAGAAAGTCATCATTTAACCGCCCCCTGACTTACAGTCAGGTGAGCTAAAAATAAACAATATTCATCAAGCGTAATAATTATGGATGTTACTAGAACCGGCTGAGAGCCGGTTCCAATGACAGCCATATTTGTACAAATTTTATTGCCAGTGTCACAATATTTCAGGTCATGTTAGTGTTGTATTGGTTAATTTGCTGCCTTTGTGTTAGGTAAAGGGTTAAACTGACTCAGTTCTTTTCATGTGAATCCTAGCAGCAATGTTACGAGAACCTACATGGTTTCTCACTGGTTTTGTTGCACGGATCTCTACGGGAATCGATTCTCAGATTCTTATAAGCCCTGGCTGAGGCTATATAATCCACCAATATCAATAAAAAGTGCCATTTTATCTCAACAAATGATGTCAAATATTCTTTTACCTAGTGATGATGTTAATTATAGCCCTGGATGTACCCCTCGCCCGCCCCAAGCTCTCAGTATGCATTTTTTCCTAAAACAAGAGACCCCAGGGGGCCTGAGGGCGCCCACCTGTACATGGTAACCTAAATATCAACCCAGAGAATTGATTTCAACAAGTTGCATCTACTCCTCCTAAGAAAAGCTTATACCAAATATCCAAAGATTCTGACAAGTGGATCTAAAAAAAATGATTTTTAAAGAATATTCCTCATATTCAACCGAGTTATAATTTGGGCTCCCACAGGGAGCCCATATATGAACCCAGGGACTTGGCTTTAACAAACTTGAATCTCACCCCCCTAAGGATGCCGCGCACCAAATATCAAAACATTTCAGCTGCTGGATCTGAAGAAGAAGATTTTTAAAGAAAATTACTCATTTTGAACTAAGTTACAATTCGAGCTCCCACAGTGAGCCCAAACATGGACCTAGGGACATGGCTTGAACAAACTTGAATCTAGCCTCCTAAGGATGCTGCATAAAAAATATCAAAAGCATTCATCTGCTGGACCTGAAGAAGATTTTTTATAAAAATTCCTCATTTCGAACTAAGTTACAATTCAAGCTCCCACAGTGAGCCCAAATATGGACCTAGGGACATGGCTTTAACAAACTTGAATCTCACCCCCCTAAGGATGCCGCACACCAAATATCAAAACATTCCAACTGCTGGATCTGAAGAAGAAGATTTTTAAAGAAAATTCCTCATTTTGAACTAAGTTACAATTCGAGCTCCCACAGTGAGCCCAAACATGGACCTAGGGACATGACTTGAACAAACTTGAATCTTGCCTCCTAAGGATGCTGCATAAAAAATATCAAAAGCATTCATCTGCTGGATCTGAAGAAGATTTTTTAAGAAAATTCCTCATTTTGAACTAAGTTACAATTCAAGCTCCCACAGAGAGCCCAAATATGAACCCAAGGACTTGGCTTGAACAAATTTGAATCTCATATCGCTAAGGATGCTTCTATATACTAATATCAAAAGATTCTGACTACTGGATTTTAAAGAATATTCATCTTATTGAACTAAGTTGTAATTTGGACTCCCACAGGGAGCCCAAATATGAACCCGGGGACTTGGCTCAAACAAACTTGAATCTCACCCCTCTAAGGATGCAGCATCCCAAATATCAAAATATTCTGAAGAGTGGATCAGAAGAAGATTTTTAAAAAATATTCCTCATATTGCACTAATCTAATCATAGAGAGCCCAAATATGGACCCAGGGATTTGATTTCAACAAACATGTGAATAAATCTTCCAAAGATGTTATATGCAAAATGTGAAAGCCTTTGGAGCAGTGGTATGGGAGAAGAAGATTCTTTAATGTTTTTCCCATTACTAAAATGATGACTCCGCATAAGTCCTGGAAAACTTCCCTATGATAAAACTGATGGCAATTTTTTTTTGCCATTCTTTTCGGCTGTTCGTAAGGAAGTGTCACACAAAATAAAAATTCTCAGTGCCATGTAGTTTTGAAGATATGGGCATTTTAAATTTTTTCTATATTTAGATCCTGCAGTTCCCACAGGGCCACAGGAAAATGTTTTGGCATAAATTAGGTACTTACGACCCAATAAGCCCATCTTATCAAATTTGCTTCAAATCAGCCTCTCAATTTGGAAAATAGAAATTTTGGTACAATTCAGGCTCCTACAGGAAGACCAAATATGAACCCAGGGACTTGGCTTTAACAAACTTATATCTCACCTCCCTAAGGATACTGTATATAAAACATTCTGACTGCTGAAAGTGAAGAATACTTTTGAAGAATATTCCTCATTTTGAACTAAGTTATAATTCAGGCTCCCACAGCGAACCCAAATATGAACCCAGGGACTTGGCATAAACAAACTTGAATCTCCCACAGTGAGCCCAAATATGAACCCAGGGACTTGGCGTAAACAAACTTGAATCTCACACTGGCTCACACCGATTAATCGACTAACCAATTATCAATATCTTGATTGATAAAAAAAAGTAATTGATCGGTTAACCGTTACTTTTGAAGTACGGTACTATATGGCAGGGTATTTTATGGCTGGATTCACATCGCAAAAATGCTATACAAAAATGTCCAATTGCTAACCATTTTTCTTTCATATTGGGTAAGCTTATATTCACTATTTATCATCACTTTTTGAAACCAAGATGGAAACTGTTAATCAATTTTTTAAAAACAAAAAATACCCTGTATGGGTTAACTATGGAACAAACTTGCTCCAAAACAGGCAAACATTGTCACACTGGCTCACATCAATTGCATGAGACAGAGAAATGCATGCCAGTTACGTGCCAAAATACTTGTTCACTTGCATGATCATTATACTGTATCAGTAGCTGAAAACGGTCATTCTCAACCCTTCACCAAATGCAGGTAGCAGACGATACTTGCACAAGAAATTCTAAAGATTTTCAATGTTTGTCTCAAAAACATAGCTTATCCCCCCCCCCTATTGGAACAAGCTCAATGAGCTTGTTCCAATGAGGGGTCATAAGCTATGTTTTGAGACAAAAATTGAAAATATAATAAAATTTGAATGGACATGTTTGTATATGGCGCTGCCCGGTTTTGTCCATTATGCTGAGTAAAGTTTTAATTATATAAATGGTCAACGGTACAGCAATTATTCAGCTACCTATTGGGGCAAGTGATTAATCGGTTAATCAAGGTTAACCCATGCGATTAATCAATCACGAAAACCCTTTAATCGTTTCAGCTCTAAAATTAATTTAATTTTATTAAATTTTATCTGATGAAAAAATGCTTATAATTTTGGGGGAATGGTAAATATGGATCTTCTTAACAAGCAATTGCAAGAACATCAGAGGAATGAAATCACCGTTCTCGCAATTTGCAAAACCCTGGTGAGCCAAAATACAGGCTTGGCTTGAAGAAACTTAAATCTCACCCGCCTTATGATGGTGCATAGCAAATATCAAAAGATTCTGATTGGTGGGTCTGAAGAAAAAGATTTTTAAAGAATATTCCTCATACTGCACTAATTTCAACATTTGGACTCCCATAGAGGCCAAATATGGACCCAGGGATTTGATTTCAATAAACGTGTAAAAAAATCTTGCAAAGATGGTATATGTGAAATCTGAAAGGTTTTGGAGGAGTGAATTGGGTGAAGAAGAGTCTTAAATGCTTTCTTCATTACCCACAGTGTTACAGAACGCTGACTAAGCATTTTTTCAAAGTCACGAAAAAGTATCCCATGATTGACCTGACAGAAAATTGCTTAGACCATTCCATTCTGTTGGTCCCAAGGAAGCTTCACACCAAATAAGAATTCTCAGTGCCATGTACAGTTAAAACTAGAAGTCCTGTCATGAATAGTGTGCTTATCTAGGCTTAATTGCGCGTTGGAATTACGCACAATTGCCATATCGAATGGCACCCAAAGCACAGCAGGTTCTCCTGGTTACTCATAGCAAACACATGCACTGTTTCTGCCAATGGACCTCCGGGTTACCAGGAGGTCCCTTGGCTGAAACATTGCCTGTGCACAGGCCATATGTACAGAATATGATAGCTTTAATTGGGCCATAACACGCACATTAACGTGCATATCAACGTGCTATTTGTGCGCATTTCATGACAGGACTTCTAGTTTTAACTGTAGTTTTGGAGATATGTGCGTTTTGAATTTTGTTCTATTTTTAGCTCCTGCGGTTCCCATGGGGGGATGGGAAAATATTTTGGGGCATAAATTAATTACTTATGATCAAATAAAACCAAAAATTAAATTTGGTTCAAATCAGCCTCTTGGTTCGAAAAACAGAAATTTTGGGCGGGGTAAAAATACATGCCCTCCAATAATGAAGGCAAATAAAGACCCACAAACTTCTCTTGAACAAAACTGAGTCTACACCTCAAAAGGAAGCAGCACACCACATATCGAATCTCTGCTACTCCTGGTTCACGAGAAGATTTTTTTAAGATTTAGGCAAAATTTTGGGGCATGGCCCTACTGGGGGCAGGGCAACTTGATTTAAGCAAAATCAAAATGCAATGTCATAACAAACAAGCATCTCACATTTCACTTAAATGATTAATCAGTTCAGCAGTTTTGGAGGAGAAGACGCAAACACCATGTTCACGGGCGACGGACGATAAGTGATCACTACACCTCACCCTGACTGAAAGTCAGGTGAGCTAAAAACTCAGTGGACCATGAGTGCTGCAGTTGGGCGAGATGCTTGGTTCAAGGAGAGAAGAAACTTGTAGCTGCTGGCTTTCGAAAGTGTTGTTAAAACCCAATAAATAAATAAATAAACAAGAGGCCCCACAGGGCCTGAAGCGCTCACCTTGAACAGAACACGATATAAACAGAGAACAGAACACGATATAAGAGTCCAAGAATGAATCTACATTAAGCAATCCATCTCCATAGGATACACTGCAAATCTTTGAGCCCTCAGGAGTGACAAAAACAGTCCAAGCATCATGCCTTTTCTTTAGTTGATTATGATGTAAAATGTGGAGCACCCCTCTCAAGCACCTTGATACAACCTATGTAGATTACTCTTCACCTCTTGAGGGTACTGAATAAAAAATGTCTAATTCTTCAGCTACTTGGCCAATTCCGGCTCCCATAGGGAGCTCAAATATCAACCCAGGCACTCGATTTGAACAAAGTTGAATCTGATCTCCTTAGAGATGCTGTATACCAAATATGAAAGCATTCTGACTGGTGGACAAAATTTTAAAGAAATTTCCTCATATTGCACAAAGTTAAAATTTGGGCTACCATAGTGAGCCCAAACTTTAACCTACAGACCCGATTTGAACAAACTTGAATCTCACCCCCACCCCTCCCCCCTTAGAGATGTTGTATACCAAATACGAAAGCATTCTGACTGGTGGATCTGAAGAAGAAGATTTTTTAAAAAACTTCCCCATACAGCCCTAAGTTAAATTTGGGCTACCAAAGGAAGCCCAAATATTAACATAGGGACTTGGTTTGAACAATCTTGAATCTGACCATCATAACAATGAGGGTATCAAACATTAAAAAATTCTGACTCGTGGTTCTGAAGAAGATTTTTAAAGAAAATTCCCCATAAAATTTGGGTTCCTGCATTGAGTCCAAATATGAACGAATGGGCTTCATTTTAACAAACTTGTATCTGACCCCTCTATGGATGCTGTATACCAAATATCAAAAGATTCTGAACATTGGTTCTTGAGAAAAGATTTTCTAAAATGTTTGCAAAAATGCTGCACCAACATTATTCTGATGCCCTCTGCAGAACTCTCTAACAACAACAGAGGGCATTTTTTTTTACCATTCAATTCTACTGGTTCTAAGGATGCTTCATACCACATAACAGTTCTCTGTTCCAAGTGGTTTGGGAAACATGGGAGTTTGAAAACATTTCTATTTTTTGCTCCTGGGGTTCCCATGGGGACGCAGGGTTTTTGTTTGCATGAGGTAAGTACTTATGACCCAATATTACCACGATACTGAATTTCATTCAAATCGGACCATCGGTTCGGAAAATAGAAATGGATTTTGCTGGTCATAATCCACTGCCATTACAAAGCCAAATATTGCTTCACAAAGTACTTTTGAACAAGCGTGATTCTACACCTCAAAAGGTAGTTCCGTAACGAATATAAAGTCACTGTACCCACTGGTTCATAAGATTTTAAAAATATTTTGGGAGCATTTTACCCCACCCCCTCCCTATGGGGCTGGGCATGTTGAGTTAAACAAAAATGTAATACCCATTTGGTACCATTACTCACACAAACTTTAACTTGAATTGACCAAAACATGGTGTTGATGGATGACAGATGGATGGACAATGGATGGAGAGTGATTAGATAAGCCCTGCTAGACTTTGTCGAAGTGAGCTAAAAAAAAAAAAAAAAATTAAACGGTTTATGTCCGATATTTTACCCATGTTATTAAAATTGATAAATTTGTCCCTGGAGTGCAACAAGGTTTATGCTATACATGTAGCATTGCAAAGCCTTCTTGCACTCAAGTGATGGAATACACCTCGATCCAAGCTATTCTGTAGATTATGAGGCCTAAAACAAACCAAGAACATGAACTTATGCATGAATATTATTACAATGAATACACTGTCTTACACAAAGGAATACCACACAATCCAGTGTAGACTGATTTCAAAAAGTCCTCCGTAGTGGAAGGGCAATTTTAACAAACATACAGGCCCAAATAAGCTTCATACACAGTGTAAAAATTCCACAAAATTAATAAACATTCATATATGTTTAATAGGAATTAGGAGTATTGTAATTAAAAGTCAATTGTGTGGTTGTTTATAAACTTATATTACTTTGTTATCAGGTGTTAAAAAATATGAATATTTGTAAACACACCCACCCATTTAGATTAGCACTGACACAGACATACAGTACAGTTGCTGGTCATAATCCTTGCATGGGCAGTGCATGATGTCCATGCATGTTTTTTCCAGGTAATAGAAAATCATCATCAATAAAATTTTAATTAATGAATCACCGAATTGTATCCTGTGGTTCATTAATTAAATTTTTGATGATTATTGCTGTAAACAATGTTTGAAAACTAATATCATTGCATCCGCAGAAATATTGCCCACCCACAGAAAGTGACCAGTACACAGCAGCACAGAGTCAAGGTAATTGTGTTTTACTGTCTTGAATTTCAAATTTTGTTGTTTTTTTTTTTGTTGTTTTTTTTTTTTTTGGGGGGGGGGGGTGCACCAGACCCCTCCACTGATGAGAGGGTCACACACCCTCTTGTCCTCACCCCTATCTCACTGCTATGTGGCTCAGGTGATTCTGTGCATCATATTCTTTATGACTCCCACTAGATACATGTATTACTCTTGCCCCTACATGTAACTTAGATATCCTGGCTTAGCACCAGTATAATGGTAAACTAACATCAAATTGGGTGCTTATGTACAGTAGCTAACATATTGGAATAGTATAATGAGCTTTGTCAGAAACTTGATCAAGTATTGATGAGAAACAACAATTTTCATTACCAGTACCTGGTGCCAGTAATAAAATAAGATTTGCAAATATCACCCTGCATTTTTTTAGCTATTAACTAACATAAAATTGTGCGCTTCATGAAAATTATTTTGTAACTACCTGTTAAAAATTACCGTTTCTTGTTTTGCTCTTTTAGAAAAAGAAAACACTCCTTTTCTGGTGGGCATACTAAACACCAAGGCAACCGAGGGATACCAAGGTGAAGGAAAACAGGAGAGAAACGGGTATGAGGTGGTGTGTTCTTTTTATTATTTATTTATTGGTGTTTAAGGTCACATTTATCTGCACAACAGCTTATTGTGACCATGGCAGTTTTATGGATGGAGGAAACTAGAGTACCCAGGAGAATCATTGAGCAATGGCAAGCAACTGTGAGCTCCCCAACATACTACACAAGCACGGTTAGCCTTGTTCGAAGACAGGTGCACCAAGAACATGCAGTATGCCTTAGTATACAGCATACCTTGCCCCCACATGGGTAATGGGGGTGAAGTGTCTTGCCCAAGAACACAAAGCTGTTGCTGCAGGTGGGATTCGAACCGAGGATCTCTCGGCTTGCAGTCTGCACCTCTACCTACTGAACTAATGCACCCCTGATGGTGTATTCTGATTATGTAAATAGATTTAAGCAGTACTAGTACATGTATGTGATTGGTTTTAATGCCATATTTGAGAATTATGGGTGCTGAAGTAATAAGAGTGTGCTGAAAAATCTTTCCTTTGGTATTTAGTAGGTAGCTTGGTAATGGTAAAGTGACTTCACCTCAGTAAGCAACAGTGTGAAAGCTGGCAGCCATCTTTAATATCGGGCCGCCACACCCCAAAAACACTCATTCTCATCCCAAGGTGATAACAAAGGTACACAAGAAGTTTCATGAAGATCGGTTCATAAATACAGCCTCCAGACTTAGCGTATTGACATGTGCACTTACAGTGTATAAGTAGCACTGATAAATTAAAGGTCATCTAATTTGCATAATTTCTGCAAGAGAAAAAAACCTGTATTATACAGTATTTTTTGTGATGTACAGTTAAAACTAGAAGTCCTGTCATGAACTGTGCGCTTATCTAGGCTTAATTGCGCGTATGAATTGCACGCAATTGTCGTATCGAATGGCATCCAAAGCACAGCAGGTTCTCCTGGTTACTTATAGCAAACAAGGGCAATGTTTCTGCCAATGGACCTCCGGGTTACCCGGAGGTCCATTGGCTGAAACATTGCTTGTGCACAGGCCATATTTACAGAATTTGATTGCCTTACTATGGTCATATCGCGTAGATTAACACGCATATCGACGTGCTATTTGTGCGCATTTCAGGACAGGACTTTTAGTTTTAACTGTATTCCATGTTACTAAACATTCATACAAAAAGTTATTCAAATCAGAACTTTCATACAGAAGTTCTGTACAAAAAACTGATCGCACTAATTTTAGTACAAATTGGCTGCTAGTGGCCATCTTGAATTTCGAACTGCACCCAAAAACACTCGCTCTCATCCCACGGTGATAACAAAAGTACCCAAGACGTTTCGTAAAGATCGGTTCATAAATACAGCCACCAGCCTGAGCCGTATAGAAGTTGTGTACAAAAAACTGATTGGACCTAATTTTGGTACAAAATGGCCACTGGCAGCCATCTTGAATTTTGGATCGCACCCCAAAACACTCGTTCTCGTCCCTAGGTGATAACAAAGGCATGCAAGAAGCTTGGTGAAGATCCGTTCATAAATACAGCCCCTAGCCCAATCCGTATTGACATGTGTACTTACTGTGTATAAGTAGCACTGAATAAATCAAAGTTCATCTAATTTGCATAATTTCTGTACAAGAAAAATACCTGTATTTTATGTGATGTATTCCATGTTACTAAACAATCATACAAACATTTATTCAAATCAGAACTTTCATACAGAAGTTCCGTACAAAAAACTGATTGCAGTAATTTCATTTTCAGTACAAAATAGCTGCCGGCGGCCATCTAGAATTTTGGACTCCCCCAAAAACACTCATTCTAACCCCATGGTGATAACAAAGGTACCCAAGAAATTTTGTAAAGATCGATTCATAATTATGGCCTCTAGCCCAAGTTGTATAGAAGTTCTGTACAAAAAACTGATTGTACCTAATTTCGGTACAAAATGGCCACTGGTAGCCATATTGAATTTTGGACCGCACCGAAAAACACTCATTCTCATCCCAAGGTGATAGCAAAGGTACCCAAGAAGTTTCATGAAGATCAGTTCATAAATACAGCCTAGCCCGAGCCGTATTGGCATGTGCACTTACTGGCCCAGTAATATCTCCAAACATTTTGTACATAAAACCATTGAAATATGGATGTCATTGGAACAAGCTCAGATATTGGCACATGACCACATCCATATTTCTGATTTCTGTTTTTCTCTATATTTCTATGGTTTGGCTTTTCAAAGGACAAATTGTTCAAATAAAACACATTAGGGTGGAATGTTTAATGTATGTGTGTGTGAGGGGGGGGGGGGGGGGGGGTAACATGGAAATTATTGATGTGCTGCCCACGTGCAAAAATCTCACTGACAAGCGTCCGAGTCTCACTGGGAGCTCATCAAAATCCCACTGACAGTCACCTCAGAGGTTAACAGGTCTGGGTCACTCACCACCAGTTAGTAGAACGTTGACGTATGTTCCTTTGATGTATTGTTGTTGGGCTGTTTCCTGTTATGCGTGTGTGTGTGGGGGGGGGGGGGGGGGGAGGGGGTATTTGGTATTAATTTATATTTAAAATTGATCGATCCACACATGGTTTCTACGCGCAAAAAAAAATCTCCCTGAAAATCATGTCATCTCCCTGAAAATTTTCTTCAATCTCCCTGAAAAAAATTTTGGGAGGTTAACATGTCTGTTACTGGGTATACATGTAAGTAGCACTGAATAAATTAAAGTTCATCTAATTTGCATAATTTCAGCACGAGAAAAAAACCTGTATTATATGTGATGTACTCCATGTTACTAAACATTCATACAAAAATTTGTTCAAATCAGAGCTTTCATACAGAAGTTCTGTACAAAAAACTGATTGCACTAATTTCTGTACAAAATGGCTGCTGGAGGCCATCTTGCATTTTGGACCGCACCCAAAAACACTCGTTCTCGTCCCACGGTGATAACAAAGGTACCCAAGAAGTTTCGTAAAGATCGGTTCATAAATACAACCTCTAGCCTGAGTCGTATTGAATTGTTGTTCCCAAACAGACGAAAGCCCGAGTCGTATTGAATTGTTGTTCCCAAACAGACGGACAACGGGCTATGACACAACCTTAAATATGACTTTGTCAAAGCTGAGCTAAAAATGGGGAGTATCCAGAGTATCACAAAACAAAAACCTATTTTGTAAAGGACTCCCCTTTTCAAGGACAATGGGACAGCATTGGCATTCACCACCATGCTGCCTTGATGCTGCATTTTGAATTCCTGTGTTTGTTGTTCTTATGAAGTATTATTTTATTATTATCAATTATGGTACAAATATGGTACCGATAGCACACTTTCAGGATCCGCTGATGTCTGATGGCGACTGTGTGTCAGTGTTTGAGATGCACACATACTATACACCACATCCTTCATTTTGCTATATAATTTGTGTAAATTTATTTGGAATTTATAGAATTTCAGACTTGGAAATTTCATAGTATTGTTTTTGCTTTAGTTATGGTGCTTTATAAGTAATGGGCAATTTAGTTCGAAAAAAGGGGTTCATGAAGATTCAGTCACAGGAAGATTCAGCCCTCATACTTTTTCTTAGAATATTCGGTCTCAGTCTTGGTCGAATGTCATCACCTCTTGAGGTCAAATCCTCACAGAATTTTTTTTTTTTAAATATTCTATGCATTTTTCTATTGTTTTATGTTAAGGATTTATGATTACTAATTATGACAAAATTACAAGTGCGATATGAAACAAACCTTAATGAAGCTGGAACAAAAAAAACCTTCCCAAAACAAGCTGTGAGAGGTTCTCAGCTTGAATCCCAATTGCGACAACTGAAATAAGGCGCACTGCACATCGATGGCGCACTTGTCTTCAACCAATGCTAACCCTGCTTGCTTGGAGTTACAATGTTGAGAAGCTGACAGTTGCTTGTCAATGTTGCTCGGTAGTTCTCTCTGGGTGCTCAGGCTGGGTTCCTCCCCCAGTAAAACTGTTGGGTGGCCCTGGCTGTAAAAATTGTTGCTAAACCCAATAAAAAAAGAAATCAAATTTGCTGAATCCAAGACCTTTGAATGATGGTTTTGATTGGGGTGTGTGTATGTGGGGGGGGGGGGGGGGGGGGTATACAGTTGTGCCCCCACTTAATTGGATATATCTTAATTGTATACAGTTGAAACTAGAAGTCCTGTCCCGAATTGTGCGCTTATCTAGGCTTAATTGCACGCAATTGCCATATCGAATGGCATCCAAAGCATGGCAGGTTCTCCTGATTACTCATAGTAAACACAGGCAATGTTTCTGCCAATGGACCTCCGGGTTACCCGGAGGTCCATTGGCTGAAACATTGCTTGTGCACAGGCCATATGTATAGAATATGATAGCCTTACTATGGTCATAACGCGTAGATTAACACGCAAATCGACATGCTATTTGTGCGCATTTCATGTTAGGACTTCTAGTTTTAACTGTATCCCTGTTAATAGAATATAATTTCCCACCACAAAACCATTTACCTCCAGTACAAATTTGACCTGGTAATTGAATATAGGTTATAGAGTAATCTCCTGTTAATTGAATAAAAAATCTTGTAACATGTTGAGAAATTGCCCTGACTCTTCCCAGTTTTCCTTTGGTTATAGACCAATTTGGCCTCAGTACATTCAATACAGGCATTTAATCTATTATATCTTGTTTGACAGAGCTCATGGAGCTCTGTCAAACAAAATATAATAGAATAAATGCTAAGTTTATCTCTGGAATACAGGAAAGTGACACAATCCCTGTTAATTGAATACTCCTGCTAATTGAATAATGTTATTGGCAAAGTGGCTCTTCAATTAACAGGGTTCCACTGTACAGCAAAAACAAATATCACAAACTAATAATGAAATTATGTACTTGTGAAATTTTCATGTGGTCATTCTACAAAATGTTTTAGCTGGTACTATATAGTTTTGAAGGTTAAAGGGCTCAGTACTTAGAGGTGAAGGCTGCAAGCCAAAGGGTCCTCTATCAAATACCACCTGTGGCAACCACTTTGTTTCCTTGGGCAATACACTTCATTCCCACTGCCCACGTAGTGCCATTGCGTACCAAGGCATATTGCATGTCAATCGTACACTTGTCTTCAACCAATGCTAACCCAGCATGTGTGCTGTTTGTATGTTAGATGTTTGTAATTGCTCTGTGGTTCTCTCTGGCTTTTCCCACCTGTAAAACTGTCCGACATGAAGTGACCCTGGCTATCGAAGTGTCATTAAACCCCAATAAATAAATCAATAAGAATCATGTGCCCCTATTCTGGAGAACAGTTTGGGGCAAATTGCCAAAGGATGGTTTGGGTTAGATTAGTATCCAGTTTGGGTCAAATTGTTGGAGGTCAGTTTGGATGCAATTCTCACGAATTGCAGTCACTTTGGCCCCAAGTCATTTAGGCCCCAGTCATCACAGCCTCAGGTCAATTCAGCCCCAATATACCAGGTCATTTCGGCCTCTTTAAATATTTTCAAATATTGTTTGAATTTTAACATTTTTCTATTTAATTTTTTTTCAACATATATATCTCTCAATTAGATATTCAGGTATACATGATATATGTCTAGTAGATTTTCTTTCATGATGAATAAATAAAAGAAAAGTTTCAGCATGTCGAAGAAGCACATGGACTCTGTGAGATTTGAAATCACTTGTGACCTGAATAATTTTATTTGCTTATGAATCTATGAGAGCCGGAAGCGAGGGTAAGTAATGTGATTTGGTCTGAGTGTACGCCTTGGAAGTGGGGCACTGGGATCAGACCCCCGTGGACATCGAACTGGAAGGGGACTAGGAATTGCGCATAACTACAAGGATTCTGCTCTGTGTTTTAGAAAATGTGAACATATTTATGGTAGTATCAAAATCGCAGTTTGGTGGTTGTTTCAGAAAAAAAAGAAGAAAAAGAAACCCTGTGAACCTCAAACTGGAAGGTGACTAGGAATTGTGCATAACAATATGAATAAATGACTGCATATTCTGGCACTTTGCAAAATTTCAAAGTAAAATAATTTCTCTTACTTATACAGATAGCATCTTAAATGTATGTAAAATTGAACACATGGATAATTTTTAATGTCATGTATAACTGTTCTGTACACTGTGTAAATACAAATAACTGAACATTACTTAATAAAGGTAATTACCCATTATTTCTAAACATGAACTATGCACTGATCTTTAAGATCTCTACACTTAAAATGGTGCCGAAATGACCAAGGGACCAAAGTGACTAGGACAGAGATGACTTTGAGGTCGAATTGACCAGAGGACGAAATGACTTGGAGCCGGAGTGATTGGATATCATTCTAACAGATGAGAGACGTTAATTAGGCCCTATTACAGAACACATTGAATGGGAATTTACTGCAGAGATAATTGCTCGACGATATATTATATTAATATTTTTTCAATAAATATCGAACAATCTATTAAGATTTTTTTTAAGAATTATTTTCAGGAGTTAAAACGAATATCGTAGCGTATCTAAAATATCCCAACAGATGTGTACTGCTTTTCTTTTGGATGATTCTTCCCTGGGCCTAGTTCTCCCCAGGCTGAAGATTCCCCCAGTTCCCGAAAAAAAGATGACATGCCATTTTCAATGGTGGTAAATATCCAAAAGGGTTATTATTTTCCATTTTTTAGTTTTTGAAACTACGAAGCACTGTTCAGAAATACAGATGCACCAAAAAGTAACACATTATTACTTTGTTTTGGTTTCTAACGGGACTGAAAGCAACCTATCAGTATCACTTTTTCGAATTACACCCATTTCGTCTGCTAACCAAATCGTCCGCTGCAATTTTACCCAAGTCGTCCTCTACAATTATACCCAACACGACCGAAACTCGTTCGCTGGGGGAAAGTATTCAAGTATTGCATTGCGAATCATTTTTTATTTATATAATAATTTTATTGTATAATTTATTGTATATTACCTATTGTAATATATCTTAATGTACCTCCATTGTAATATATCTTAATGTATCTCCTTGCATTAAATTTCATATATGTGTATGAAATTCTGAAAACAGAAATGTCAGAACAAAATAAACCATCCAGCCATCTAATGAATTTTAATTACTGTTTATTCAATGGATTACCAATAAAAATTATATTATTACAGTAAAAGTTCTTAAAGTATATGTACGTTATAATAAGTTCCACAACATAATCTTATAATTTTGCAATTTTTCATTGAAGAGCTCCACTGGCACCTTACAGTGAATAATTGCAAAATTATTAGCATAAGTATTATAAGAATTAATTATATTAAGAAATGCAACAAAATTTGTTATATCAAGTTCTGCAACATAATCTTATAATTTTGCAAGTATTCATCAAGTCGCACCGTCGCTTTACAATGAATAATAGCAAAATTATTAGCAAATGTATTATAAGAATTAATTATATTAAGAAACGCATCAAAATTTATGGTTTATTAAATTCTGCAACATAATCTTATAATTTTGCAATTATTCTTGGAAGAGCATCACCGGCGCTTTACAATGAATAATCACAAAATTATTAGCAAATGTATTATAGGAATTAATAATATTAAGAAACGCATCAAAACGTTTTATAATTAAATTAAGAAATGCATCAAAACTTGTTATATTAAGTTCCGTAACATAATCTTATAATTTTGCAATTATTCCAGGGGGAGGGGGTCCTGGGGGGGGGGGGGACCAAAAATTTGCAAGACGTGATGTGGGGGTGGGTGAGTCTCTTGAGTGCACCAAAAATGTGCATTTCCAACTTGTGCAATTTTTTAAAAACATATCAATATATCAGCCAATATATGACATCATTATGTAACCTTAAAAACATAAATAAATAAATAAATAAATATGACATCATTTGTGTTTCAAACCTTAAAGATGATGTTGTACATCACACTCTTAACATAAATACAACATCAGGAGGCTTTATATGTGAGAATATTGGGCTTAATCTGGGGAAATGTCACACGTTAGTAGGGGGTGGGTGTCTTGTTCGAAATGGAGAAAATGTGCAGACAATATTTTCCTTGACAAGCGGACGACTCGGCTTGTGGACGAAACGTCCGTATACCCTTTTTCCAGCAAACTTTTCCTTACTTTTACAGCACCTTAACATTCGGATAATTGAACAACTGAGTTTCTGTTCATCTTGATATTTCACGAGGCACGTGTCAATGCAAATCTGTATACAATCGCACCAATATAACAACAATTATCAGTTATATTATCGGTTATATGTACGTTTTCTTCGATTGAGGTTATCACTGGCAGACAAGCTGCATCGAAATCAGGACTGAGAGTTCGATCTGAAATGACGAGATCATCAGCTGAGCATATTGACAAACCTCCAGAAGGACAGAACTCGAGTAATAATAGTAACACTTTGGCCGGCCGCTGATTTGTCGCATTTCTCGGTTGAGAAGGCCTGGTTACCCCTGAAGTGTAGATATGTAGGCCAATGTATCACGCAAAGCTTTGAGGCGAAACAAAAAACATTTGATTCCCAGAGGGGGACAGGCCAATTGCAATTGCATGGGCAATTCGACACCGGAAGTTACGTGTTTTTTTCACTGAAATTTACTGTCCACTTCAAAAATCACATTGACGGCTATAGAGAATTCTGTTCTGGAACACATTTATCTGACTGGGTATGTGGAACCCTTTGCGGGCCTACGGCCCGCTTGGAGTTCCTAATATCTCTAGCGACATTCACTAATTATTTCGATTCCAAGTTTAAATCAACGTTCATGTTTTTATCCACGTGAGTATCTCTGAAGTATCCCTCGAAATCTTCGTTGTCTCTAGTCGGCGTATAATTTTAATTGTGGCATTACTCGGATCTACCGGTTTGGGATGATTATAAAAAACTTTCACGTTTTAATGTTTTGTATGCAAGAAGAATTCATGTTCAACGGTTCTTGTCGATGTTCATATCTCTTGACGGAATCATCGTTCAAGTTAGTCGTTGAGATTCAACCAACGTTACCATCAATGATTATGCTAGACCTTCTCTTTTTCGGAACTTTCCTTCTGCTAAATTTAGTGACTGACATTTGATCTTCTTAATTTAGTAAAATCAAATTCTTTTGGTTTTTTTTATTCTCTTTATATATTATATGTAAATATATGCAAAAAAAGCTATTTTATGTAAATCGTTGAGGATGTCTTGTAAATGATGTCCTGAAGAGAACGTCTTGTGAACGTACTGACACAAGTGGCGGCGAAACCCTTGATCTCGAGGCTGTACTCACGCCGTATTGTAATGCACGGATGATTTCAAATAATTCCTTAATTCCCGCTCTTCTGATGCGACGAGAAATGTCGGTTCATTTCCTCATATTTTCCGTCTTTTTTTTTTAAGATTAAATTGTTCATCAGTTTTAAAAAAAATCCTTCTCAAATTCGGTTTTGGCCTGAGTTCTCAAACGCGTGGTGTGATCTATGTACATTTTCATCCAGTCCTCCTCGGCGAATCACATGATGCAATGTATCTTCGTCAATCCAATGCCGTAATCGAGGTATAGTTTCAGATTTTCCTAGTAGACCACGTACTTGCATTTGTTTCATAAATTCGGGATGATTTTTTTCACACCGCTGTAGATTTCTATATTCTCCGGGACTGAAAGGTATTTATTATGCAGGTCGTGTAATTCAGAATCGTCGTTCAAATCCTCTTTCAAAAGACACGGACAATGACTCCACTTTTTGTTTTCTTCAGGTTTCGTCACCCACTTGCAATTTCCTGGCGACAACGGCCGACTCAAGGCCCAACTGTACAGATTGTTCACGTCTAAATATGCGATGTATTTGGCTTCTCTGGATCGTTCCTCTCACATGTTAATTATTCACTTTCGCGTATCTTTGAGACAGGGTTGAGTGGATATGGCACCTCTTACACCCTTTTCGAACACGAGAAGCATGTTGACGTCTGACGACAATTCCATTCCTACTTTGGTCAGTTTCAACAGTGCGCCCCAAGTCAACCCGGAAGCTGCCAGGTACCACACGGGCTCGATAAGATTTGAGTATGAGCATGGTCTGTCACTGCTCGACTGACTCTTGGACGCTATCTGAGGTGTCATATAGGCCCTTGAATCAAACAAAATTAATCGTTCAGAACAAGTTTATTCTGTTCGGCTTTTATGACTCACCATGCTTCGGATTTATTTATTTATTTAGAACCTTGTATAAAATAGAACCAATTTAACAAATACCTGTTGCACCGTTGAATGGACGAAGGAGGACCGACTCGTTGCGAATCTGACGAGGCCCAAATCTTGTTCCAGATCTGTTGGATGTTCCTACATCAAGTGGTATACCAACGAAACATGCACCCAAACCTAGAACATAAAAGCGTCACATTAGAAATGGTCGAGAATAGTGACAAAAACTGTACACGGATTCTTTGTTTTTTTCTGTTTTTTTTAGATTGTACGCTTTTTTGTTAAAAAGGGGAGTATTATGTTCTGGTGCTGCTCGGGCGTGTGGGTATGCAGGCGGCCGGCCGGGCGGCCGGCCGACCGACTGATCGGGCGCCCGGGTATACATCTATTAACTTTTACGTGTCTGGACCATAACTTGTTAACGGGAGGAGATACCATGAAGCTGAACTACATATGAACCACCACTAGATGGTGTGTCGCGTATAAAATTCACGATCTATCATACAAGGTTAAGGTCACAGGTACTGGTAAACACGCGGATCACAATACACATCAACTTCACTGGGGAAACAAGTAACAAAGAGATGCTAGTTAAGCATCTCATCGAGGGCCCTCTAACCGATCCTTTTCATAAGTATCAAGCAAGGTCATTTGTAAAATCTAACATATATTCAATTTGAAACCACGTAAATAAAGCATTTTAAGTTCCATAAGTATATTTTATTAAGAATACCAAATTTCTTCTTTTCGGACGATTTGGACTCACAAAATCTACAAAGCTGTTGTCAGAGAAAGAGGAGTTATACATTCTCAAAGCATTCAGATAATACAAACCAGAATGTTGTGATCTTTTGTTGTTATTTTCGGGGTTTTTTTTGGTGTTAGTAAATTTGAAATGCATAGCAATCCGTTACAGAGATAGGCGTGAGTCACTTCAAAGTCTGCATCAGTAACTGTCAGTCGTATGAAATACGTTTAACCTTATTTTGATCTTCTACACTCATCTTGGCTAATCTTGCAATTGTTTACAATTTTTTTTAAGCACGGATTTTTCTGATAGTTTGCACCTTTTTGACTTTAAGAGAGAGACCGCTCTCGATTGTTTGGATTTTTTTGTCAAACGCGTTTGGTGTTTGGAGTGTTCGATCCCCATTCAGTTATAATGCAACGCATTCACACGCTTGATATCAATGACTTTGTGCAGTAACATCACAACAGTCACTGCTTCAAGAAAGTTGGCAGTCCAAAGGTCATCGCGGTGAGTTGACAAGTTACCATAACAAGCGATATCGTTATGATGAATTGAAAAGTCGTTATACCGAGTTGTGAAGTCATTATAACGAGCTAATATGTTGTTACAACGAGTTCACAAGCCATTATTATATAATGTGAAATAATTATAACGAGCTGCCAAGTCACTGTAACGAGTCAAATGGTCATTATAATAAGCTGTGAAGTTGTTATAGCTAGTTGATAAGTCATTATAACGAGTTGACGCGTTATAAGGAGTTCCAAAAGTAATAATGAATTGAGTAGTCATAATAATGAGTTGGCCAGTTGTTAAATTGTGTTGTGATGCCATTATGATAAGCCGCCAAGTATTAAAGTTATTATAACGAGTTTGGAAGTCCCCATAACTAGTAGGTAAACGGTTATACTGACTTGACAAAGCGTTATAATGAGTTGTAAAGTCATTATACCAAATTGGCAATTAGATATAATGAGTTGACAAGTAATGTTAACGAGTTGGGAAGTCTCGACAAATCGTAAGGTAGTTATAACGAATTTACAAGTAGTTATAGTGAGTTGATCAATCATTATAACTAACTGGCAAATCATTATAAGGGGCTGCTTTGTCGTTATAATGAGTTTTCAAAGTTATTATAATGAGTTGTCATGTCATTATAATGAGTTGAAATAACATAACCAATGGAATCTCAGTCGTTAAAGTATTATAACGAGTTGATCATTATAACTAATATATCAAATTACTGTAAATGTTCGCTTTGTCGTTGTAACGAGTTTTCAAAGTTCTAAACGTAGTTATAACGAGTTCGGAAGTAATTATGAAGACAGTTTTGATGTCGTTACGAATGGGGAGGTTATTTTAACGGGCTGTAAAGTCTTTATAACGATTTGACATGTAGTTATAGCGACTTTGGAAACCACTGTGCTGAGTTAAAAGGTCGTTAAACCAGATCAGTGAGTCTCGGACATCGTTATAACGAGTTGTAGTGGCATTACGAAAAGTTGTGGAATCGATGTAATGAGTAGATGTTATGGCGAGTTGTGGACACACTGTAATGATTGAAAAATCCTTATAATGAGCTTAAAATCCGTTATAACCAGTTGAGAAAATATACATTGTTGATGAAGCATTATAGTGAGTGGTCAAGTTAGAAAAATGGGTGTACAACAAAACGAATTGACAAGTCATTACAAGGAGTTGGATAAAAACATAACAATAAAATAATAATGAGTTAATAAGTCTTTATAACAGATTAGAAGTCGTTATAACGAAGTGTAAATTGATGATAAATTGCAATCTTATTAAAACGAGTTGCCAAGTTATAAAGATGAATTGTGAAGTTGTTTTAACGAGTTGTCGTGTCATTACGGAGAGTTGTGGAATCGTTTTAGCCAGTAGAGCTGACGCTTTGGTGAGTTGTGGACACACTATACTGATTGAAAAATCGTTATAACGAGCTGACAAGCTGTTATAATAAGTTTTGAAAACATTCCTTGTTGATAAAGCATTATAGTGAGTTGTCAAGTTAGAACAAGACGCTCTCAAGAGCCTGCAATAGCTCTGGCAGAACTACATATTTCTCAGGATGATGGTTTTCGAAGGACTTTCCATACATTGTTTTTCCCAAGTTTGGTTCACAGTGGCCAAGTAATTTCAGATAAGATAAAAATGTGATTTCCCAAAGGGTTTCCATGGTAACTATGCGATGCAAAAGCGGTCATGTTTGCAACACGATCAACATTACATGAGGATCACTGGTGGTGGGTGTCCCAGTTATCAATCATGTGAAGTCTCAAAACATTTGACATTGTTGTTTTAGAGAAGATTTTTCAAAATCCAGCAATCAGATTTAAGGAATGCCTCTGGCGGCTGCGTTTATCATCCGACTGGAAAAAAATGAGGGTCGTTTGTAGTGGAATTCCCAAAGACAATTGCTCCCAAGTTTGGTTTACATCTACTCAGTAGTTCCAGAGAAGACAATGAAAAAGTAATTTCTTATAGGGTTTCTATAGCAAATGTGAGCCCCAATTGCGGCCATGTTTACAACGCGATCAACATTAAATAAGGATCATTGGTAGAGGGTGTCCCAGTCATCAACCATGCAAAGTTTTAAATCATTTGGCCTTGTGGTTTTAGAGAAGAGTTTTCAAAATCCCCCAATCAGAATCAACGAATGCCTCTGGTGGCCATGTTTTCCATCAGACAAGAACAAAATGAGGATTGTGTGTAGAGGACCTCCCATAGACCATTCCTACCAAGTTTGGTTTACATCAGCTCTGTAGTTCCATAGAAGATGAAAATTTGATTTCCCATAGCGTTTCACTAGTAACTATAAGACGCAATTGTGGCGATATTTGCAACCTAATCAACATTGAATGAGGATCGTTGGCAGAGAGTGTCCCAGTCATCAATCGTGTGAAGTTTCAAAACATTTGGTCTTATAGTTTCAGAGAAGATTTTTGAAAATCGACCAGTCAGAAGCAAAAAATGTTTCTGGCATTCATGTTTATCAACCAACAGGAACAAAATGAGGATCGTTTGTATTGGACCTTCCATAGGCTATCCCTGCCAAGCTTGGTTCACGTCGGCTCAGTCTTTCCAGAGAAAATGAAAATGTGATTTCTCATAGAGTTTCTATAGTAACTATGAGCCGCAACTGCCGCCATGTTTGCAACCCAATCAACATTAAATGAGGATCGTTAGTAGAGGGTGCCCCAGTTATCAAGCATGCGAAGTTTCAAAACATTTGGTCTTGTGGTTTCAGAGAAGATTTCTCAATTAGACCAACCAGAATCAATGAATGCCTCATGCTTTCCATCCGACGGGAACAAAATGAGAATCGTTTGTAGAGGACCATCCATTTCCCATTCCGGCTAAATTTGGTTCACACCAGCTTAGAAGTTCCAGAAAAGAAGATGAAAACATGATTTCCTATAGGGGTTCTGTAATAACTATAAGCTGCAATTGCGGCCAGTTGAGCAACGAAATCAAAATTAAATGACGATCGTTGGTAGAGGGTGTGCCAGTCATCAATCGCGTGAAGTTTCAAATCATCTGCCCTTGTATTTTCAGGGAAGATTTTGAAACTCGACCAATCCGAATCAAAAAAATGCTTCTGGCGGCCATGTTTATCAACCGACAGGAACAAAATGAGGATCGTTTGTACAGAACCCTCCATATACCATCTCTGCCAAGTTTTGTCCACATCGGCTCAGTTGTTCCAGAGAAGAAGATGAAAATGTGATTTCTTATAGGGTTTCTACAGTAACTATAAGCCGCAATTGCGGCCATGTTTGCAACCCGATCAACATTAAATAAGGACCGTTGGTAGAGGGTTTACCAGTCATCAACCATGTGAAGTCTCAAAACATTTTGCCTTCTTGTTTCAGAGAAGAGATTTTTCAAAATCCACTAATCCTAATCACAGAATGCTTCTGGTGGGCCATGTTTATCAACCGACGGGAATAAAATGGGGAACGGATATATAGGACCTCCATAGGCCACCTCTGCCAAGTTTTGTTCACGTCGGTTCAATAGTTCCAAAGAAGATGAAAATGTGATTTTTCATAGGATTTCTATAGTAATTATCAGACTGAATTGTGGCAATGTTTGTACCTCGATCAACATTAAATGGGGATCTTTAGTAGGGGTCATCATTTATATGCGTTTCAAAACATTTGGTCATGTAGTTTCAGAGTAGACGATTTTTACAAAACCACCAACCAGAATCAAAAAATGCCTTTTTCATCCGACAGAAACGAAATAAGTTTTTTTTGTGTAGAGGGCCTCCTATAAACCACTCCTGCCAAATTTGGTTGACACCGGTTCAGCGGTTCCAGAGAAGAAGATGAAAATGTAAAAAGTTTTTGGACAATGACAGACGCCAAGTGATGGCAATAGCCCACATGACCCTTTTGGGCCAGGTTAGCTAAAATGAGGGTACAACATAACGAACTGACAAGTCATTACAAGGAGTTGGATAATAAAATCGCAATAAAATAATAACGAGTTAATAAGTCATTATAACAGGTTAGAAGTCGTTATAACGAAGTGTAAATTGATGATTAATTGCAGTCTACTTAAAATGAGGTGTTGAGACATTACAACGAGTTATAAGTCGTTATACCGATTTGTGAAGTCATTACAACGAGTTGACACGCCTTTATAACGAGTCTCAAATGTCGTTATAACGACATGACAGACAACTATGAATTGTTAAGTCATTATAATGAGCTGACATGCCATTTCAAATAGGTGTAGTGTCATTCATTATAACAACTTGACAAGTCGTTATATCGAGATGACATGTAGTTATAACGAATTTGGTTTTCAAGTCATCATAAACTGGTGCTGAAGCATTATCATCAAAACGTTATAAGGATTTCCCAAAATCATTAATGCCACGAGTTGGTAGGTCAAAATGAGTTGCGAGATAATTATGACAAGTTGTGAAGTTATTTAAATGAGTTGTCATGTCATTACAGAGAGTTAACAAATCATTATACTGTGGCTTGCAGCTGGCATAAAGAACTTTTGATGTTATTAAGCAGAGTTGACAAGTCATTTAATAAGTGTGAAATTTTATAACGAGTTATGAAGTCGCTATAATGAGTTGGCAAGTCATTATAACGAGTTTAAAACGTTTTGTAGATAGTTGCCGAGAAATATCGAACTGACTCGTCATAATGGTGAGATGGCCAATCGTTATAAAATGTTGTAATGTCATTATAACGCGCTGCTTTTTGGAAGTTATTATAACGAGTTCGGAAGTCACTATAACGAGTGGACAAACAGTTATAACGACTTGACAAAGCGAAATAATGAGTTGTAAAGTCGTTATGACACCGAACAATTAGCTGTAACGAGTTGACGAGTTATGTAATGAAGTGTTAAGTCATAACAAATTGTGATGTCATAACGAGTTAACATAGTAGTTATAGGGAGTCGATCGACCATAATAAGTTGTAAAGTCGTTATAAAGAGCTGATATGTCGTTATAACGAGTTTTCCAAGTCATTATAATGGGTTGTAATGCCATTAGCACGAGAATAAATATTTGACCGATGGAAAACCAGTCTAAAAGTCATCATAACGAGTTGATAACTCATTATAACGAGTATACAATGCATTATAATGCGATGTTGAGTCATTATGGTGAGTTGGAATGTTGTTATAACACGCTAAGTCATTATAACAAGTTAGCAATTCGTCATAAAGAATTGTAAATTCGTGATGAGTTGTTATGCCATTAAGAAGAGTAGAAGAAACGGTATAATTAGTTGTGAATTCTTTATGTGTTGAGAGTCATCATTGTCCTGTCGTTATATGCAATTGTTATAATGAACTGACACGTCGTTATAACCAGTATAGAAGTCATTATAATGTGTTGTAAAGTTAGTATATCTAGTTAACAAGTCATTATATCTAACGGCCAAGTCACCATGACGAGTTGACGAGCCATAGCGTATTGAAACCTTGTTATAATGATTTGTGAAGTCGTTAAATGTTGACAGTTTGTTATTGCGAGGTGTAGAGTCATTATAACGAGTAGACAACTTATTATAACGGGTTGACAAATTATTACTACGTGTCGTGTTGTGAAATCATTATGTTGAGTTATGACGTCCGTATATCGGTTTGCGAGGTCTCTATAACGAGACCCAAAGCCATTGTGATGGTTCGTAAAGCTATGAGTTTTGATGTCGTTATATGAGTTGACAATTCGTTATGATGAGTTGACACGTAGTTCTAAGGGATTGGAAATTCGTTATAACGAGTTGGAAATTCATTATAAGGAGTTGACAGGTCATTATTATGAGTTTACAAGTTAGTTTACAAATCACTATGACGAGTTATGGAGTCGTTATATTCTATTCTATTCTTTTATTTATAAGAAGCTGGCAAATCGTTGTTTATAGGCCTATAAACCACTGATTGATGCATACAGTTATATAAACAAGACCTAGTGAATATTTTTAATTGGGCATATACATAGGAAAAAATAAACTAAGCAGGCCCAAAGCCAGTAAGGAGAACATTTGCTCAAAATCAAATGTAATTCAGTCTACGTACGTGCCTGCCCAACGAATAAGCGTTAGAATGGTAACCCTAGTCTTTTCAATATATATAACTTTTAGATTTTTTTTCTCACAAAAGATCATTTCGATGTTTAACACTCGCCACCTTTCCTACCTGACTTGACCATTTATGATTGTTTCCAATTATTATTCCATGAGGGTAATGGCAGTTTAAACTACGAATGTTTACCCTATATATGCTTAAAACATTAATTTACCAGAAAAAAATCAAATCATTGCAAACGCAATATTTCAAAAGATTGCATGTGACTTAACATTGTTCGTTGTTGTTATTAGGCCTATAGCTATAGACAGTGATGTAAAAAAGCAGAGGGATCCAGCAATATTTACCCCCCCCCCCCAATGCGTAAAATATTTTCAAACACTTTTTGGCAACCCAATGTAACGTGCTCTGAATTAGCCGTCTATGTGCAATAACATGTTTTTTTACACCCCTTGACGCATTTCCAGAAACTAATCAATAAAAAGTAAATAGTGAAAAAATAGTTCAATTCAACGCAAATGCCTGTAGATTTTAGACCCATATAATTGTAAATTCCCACCATGGAAAGTTCAGCTTGCATTCAGTGCCTTGAAAGCAGTCTGATGACATTTCAACGCAATCAGACAAACTGACTGCAATAAAAAACAAGAGCACCGCTGGGCATTGCATCATACGCCCGTGAACTGTTCAAATTGTACCATTCTAACACATTTGCAATTTTTTTAGAGTGCGAGAAATTTATACTGGCATATATGTATATGTTACGGTCAGACTTTGAAATCAGTGATTTTGTGAAATGACTAAATTTTTCAGTCATTTGAGAAAAAGACTAACAAGTTTGAAGCCAATCGAAAAACAAATACTAAAGTTATCATCCGGAAACCAAATATTTGACGAATTCTAAGTCCAACAGGGGCCATAATTCAGGCAAAAATTGTTCAGACCGACCCCATATTCGAACTTGACCTGTATTTTGTTGTGATTAAACCACATACCAAGTTTGGAGCCGATCGGAAAACAAATACTAAAGTTATCATCCGGAAACCAAATATTTGACGAATTCTAAGTCCAACAGGGGCCATAATTCAGGCAAAAATTGTTCAGACCGACCTCATATTTGAACTTGACCTGTATTTTGTTGTGATTAAACCACATACCAAATTTGGAGCTGATCGGAAAACAAATACTAAAGTTATCATCCGGAAACCAAATATTTGACGAATTCTAAGTCCAACAGGGGCCATAATTCAGGCGAAAAATGTTCGGACCGACCCCATATTCGAACTTAACCTGTATTTTGTTGTGATTAAACCACATATCACATTTGGAGCCGATCAGAAAACTAATACTAAAGTTATTGTTCGGAAACCAAACGGACGGACGGACGGACGGACGGACGGACAGACGGACAGACGGACAGACGGACGGACAACGCCATACTATAATACGTCCCGTTTTTCAAACGGGCGTATAATAACTGAATGGTCGCTGTCAATCAACCCAGTGATGCGTTTTCGAGCCGAATACTCGCAGATGCTGTGTGAAATGAGTATCCTCTTTTTTACTCCTTCAAGTACTGCCTTTTTCCCAAAAGTTAATCTTTAGATTATCCGACAAAACGCATTCAAACTGAGAGGAAACAAAATACACATTGTCAAATATCGTATATAATTTGCTTCCCGAATTCATGGCACCAAAATGTCTGCTGCGAAGAAAATGTTCATGCGTTTTTAGCAATTGATGATCTCAAGAAATTCGAATCCCACTTGCGGCAATTTATTTATTTATTTATTTATTTATTTATTTATTTATTTATTTATTTGAATTTAAGGACACTTGAGGCAGCCGATGTCACCTCTCGTCGGAAAATTTTACGAGTGAGAGACGCGGAGTGACCGGAGAGAACCACCGAGCAATTCTTGAATAACTATTTTTTCTGGGGTTTTTTTGCGTCAAAAACATAACTTGTGATTTGTGGGGAAAATAAACAAAGCACGCCCTAAACCAGAAATGCGAACATTTGCTCAAAACGAAAGTAGTTTAGTCTACGCACCCTATACGAATAAACATTAGAATGGTAACCCTAGTCTGTTCAATATATAGACCTAACCTGTTAGATTTTGTTCACAATAGGTCACTTGGATGTTTAACAGTTACCACATTTTCTACCTAAACTTTGACCCCAAATAAATACAAGGCCCACTCGAGAAACGGACATTAAGGGCATTGCAATCAGAAACACAACGCAGTTTGCGCTGGGCAGATCGACCCGTACACCGCACCTTTCGGTTTGAAATTTAGTGCTCAAACCACATGGACGATCGCACTTCCATCAAAACCAAATTAAACAATTTCACAGTTGAAGTTCTCAACAATGAACAGACCCAGGTTTTTTTTTTTTTTTTTTTGGGGGGGGGGGGGGGGTGGGAGAGGGGTTGCATGTTGGCAAAAGTTCCTAACAATATTTTTCGGAGGAATCGCATTTCGCCTCACCCCCTCTCTTCCCTTTATGCATACGCTATTTACACAATGCAAAGAAATCCAATATGTCAATAAACTTGCCTTATATTTCTCAATGCGCATAAAACGTCAACTCTTTGGAATTCTTCATTTTGAAAAACAGAAGTTTAAAACAGACCGTATACGTTCACCCATGCCGTATGATTCAAGGCCAAGTTAAATAAAATCACAACTGCGAAAAATATATTTCTCAGAGCATGCACATAAAAAGTCAACTCTTTGAAATTCTTCATTTTGCCAAAAAATGAGTTTAAAATAGATTGCAAGCGTTCACCCATGGCGTATGATTCAAAGCCAAGTTTAAAAAAAATCACGACTGCGAAAAATCCAACAATAGGTTCACACTTAGTCATTTCAATGTGAGTGTAGCCTACTGTAGTTAACTGAACTTGACCGAGGTCAGGACCAGACTATAGGACCTATAAGCTATCAGGACGAGGGGCGGGGGGGGGGGGGGGTGTGGAAATGGTTCTTCGTTCTTGGGTGCCAAGTATTTTTAAGCTATAGACCCATAGAACTACAAGAATCGAGGCCTTGAGTTGGAGAAAAAATTGAAGGTAGACTAGAGCCTCATCCGGAGAGACCAGCATTTTAAAAATATGCCCTAAATGGCGCCTGTTGAATACATTTTGAGTCTCAATGGAACGTTAGGAGTTGTAAGCCGTATGTGATTTCCTCAGCTGACACCCTACGCAGAATGTAGAATCCCCTCGGGGGGGGGGGGGGGGAGGGAGGGGGCAGGTTATATTAATGATCGGACCCAGACCACTTCCCACAGCATACTTTTTTCATGACCACTATTTTAACTACGTAAAAAAGAACATATATGGCGAATTCTATATACACGTTAAATACATGTAGTTTTACTAAAACAAATAAACAGATAACAAGCTAACTGGGGTATGCATTAACAATTTGTGTTCGTTTGCTCCATATCGACACATAAAACCAACTCACTCTCGGTGTTCAAAAGCGAAGTTCGGCTGAACTGAGGTAGAAATGAGGCGCACTGGATGAATCTGTGTTTTTCACCTGTACAGACCCTCTCATCTGAACGCAGCTATTTCTGAATTTGGTCGTTCTCAAATCAAAGGTGTAGAATTTAAACGTTATTAAATTGGTTGTGAACTGGGTTTTTGCGTATTTTAATGCCGCAAGAGTATTTTTGTTCCTTATAAACACATTATCTTCAGAAAATTGACAGAAATACGTTAATTTAGCATTGAATATAAAACGAATTAAATATCAAACAACCGTTCATAACCCACCTTTTATTCAAGTGAGTACAGCTATTTATAATATGACACGAGGTTAAAAATGAAAGTGTCAGTGACACTGTGGCTCAACTTGACAAACTTGAACTTGGTAACAGAGTAATCCATCAATTTTTAAATGTAAACTGTAAGACTGGCTAAAGGAAGAATGTTAATACACAAATGCAGTATGTTCAGAGGTTACTGTAAATGGCAACTTTTTTCACAGAAATGAATGCTAATCAATAGTTCTTATCGAAAGGTCTTGTCTAATGAGCACACCAAGTTAAACAAGCATACCAGGTTTCAAAGCAATCCAATCATAAATGTGCCCTGTAGGGTGTGCCAAAGAGAAATATTGAGGTCTGACTAAACTAAGTTCTAAGAACGTTGGCTGCGGCAACATTTTCTTACGGTAATTGAAGAAAATAGATAGCTTCCATCTAGAGGTCACCCCAAACAAGCATGCCAGGTTTCAAAGCAATCTAATCATAAGTGTGCCCTGTTGGGTGTGCCAAAGGGAAATATTGAGGTTTGACTAAACTAATGTCTAAGAACGTTGGCCTTGGCAACATTTTTTGACGGAAATGGAAGAAAATCGATAGCTACCATCTAGAGCTCACCCCAAACAAACATGCCAGGTTTCAAAGCAATCCGATCATAAATGTGCCCTGTAGGGTGTGCCAAAGAGAAATATCGAGATCTTCTGACTGAACTAAATTCTAAGAACGTTGGCCGCGGCAACATTTTTTGACGGAAATGGAAAAAAATCGATAGCTCCCATCTGGAGGTCACCCCAAACAAGCATACCAGGTTTCAAAGCAATCCGATCATAAATGTGCCCTGTAGGGTGTGCCAAAGGGAAATATTGTGGTTTGACTAAACTAAGTTCTAAGAACGTTGACCGCGGCAACATTTTTTGACGAAAATTGAAGAAAATCGATAGCTCCCATTTAGAGGTCTCCCCAAACAGGCATACTAGGTTTCAAAGCAATCCGATCATAAATGTGCCCTGTAGGGTGTGCCAAAGGGAAATATTGAGGTCTGACTAAACTAAGTTCTAAGAACGTTGGCCGTGGCAACATATTTTTACGGAAATTGAAGAAAATCGATAGCTCTCATCTAGAGGTCACCCTAAACACGCATACCAGGTTTCAAAGCAATCCAATCATAAATGTGCCCTGTAGGGTGTGCCAAAGGGAAATATTGTGGTTTGACTAAACTAAGTTCTAAGAACGTTGGCCGCGGCAACATTTTCTTACGGAAATTGAAGAAAATCGATAGCTCCCATCTAGAGGATACCCTAAACAAGCATACCAGGTGTCAAAGCAATCCAATCATGCATGTGCCCTGTAGGGTGTGCCAAAGGGAAATATTGTGGTTTGACTAAACTAAGTTCTAAGAACGTTGGCCGCGGCAACATTTTTTGACGAAAATTGAAGAAAATCGATAGCTCCCATCTAGAGGTCACTCCAAACAAGCGTACCAAGTTTCAAAGTGATCTGATCATAAATGCGACCTGTGAGGTGTGCCAAAGGAAATTGTGGACGTACGCACTAACGTACGTACGTACGTACGCCGACGGACGAGAAGTGATGGCAATAGCTCAGCTTGACTTTGCCAAGTTGAGCTAAAAATTGTACCCATGCTGACCTAGGAACATAAATTAGGTGATATAAAGTTACAAATGTTTTTAACAACCTTCAGATTGCCGTCATAAACAAGTAATATTTTTAACAAAACTTTTGATTCAGCTGAATAATTGTTTTAAGATAAAACAATTACTTTTCGAATGAAATTGTAAGTCGATACAAAAGTTCACGGTCAATGACCGGAAACAGAAAGATTGGTTGTCGGTCAAAGTTTATGCAAGAGCAACTGAGAACCCAGTTTGCGAGAATTGGAAAAATGATCAAATACGCATATCCCAAAATAAATTCTTGATTTTTTTAAAAATCTTCAATTGAAATGATATGACCCAAGCCTTAACTGAAGTAAATGCAGAGCAATTTGAACCGATTTTAATAAAAAGTATGCATTTCTGTAGTCGGTCGTGATGATTTCTCCCCAATTTACCTCCAAAATCACTTGTAAAAACTGACTGAAAATCCATTTTTAACTGATTGTAAAACCATTTTCCGCTTTGTACAAAATTACTTGTAGAATTGTAAATCTGACTGCAAATCCATTTTGACTACTGTAAAAACAAATAAATTACTTTGTAAAAACTGATTTTATGTGAAAATAAAAACTGAATAGACAGAAAAATTTAGAGTTGTTTATTCCGTGTCGGGTTTTAGCCACAAAACAGGCATCAGGTAACTTTATACCCAACAGGAAGAAACCTGATTACGTGTTTGTATAACAGATTAATACTCTGTTCTTCTTGCCCAGATATGCTCTCAACAATAACAACGTTTGATAAAGCCAAGTCAGGGTAATTTTGTCAATAAAGGTTACACAAAAGAAGATAAACCTTCAGACACAGTTTATTTACAACGCAATCGTAAGAGGATTAACTCAAGACCCGTTATGACTGTTGATAAAGTTACCGGATGCACGTTTACATACATAGATGTATTTGAAACAGGTGGGAGGGGAAAGCCTCCCCATTCTGTGTTAGATGAGGGAAGCCATGTTTAAAGTTTAAATTAAACTTCAATTTTAATTAAAGTTTATATAATCTAATACTTTGTGTGCGACATGAAAAGTACAAGGAGGTGGGGGGGGGGGGGGAGCCTCCCCATTCTGTGTTAGGTGAGGGAAGCCTTGTTTATATTAAAACTTCAATTTTTTAATTAAAGTTTATGTAATCTAATACTTTGTTTGTGTATGACATGAAAAGTACTGGCTGGTTTCCCCAAACATATTAAAACTAAGAGCACAAAGCGCCCATGCCTTTTTAGGCGCCCATCACCCCTCCCCGTACCCAAGTCCGCTAGTCCCCCATCACCCCTCCATGTTCCCAAATCAGTGACCGCTATGTTGTATTCTTTTACATGAGTGCATCTCTAAAAGATGTATGGGCAGCCATCTTGTTGACGTCATGCATATCATGGGCACCGCCCTTATTGCGTATGTCCAATATGGGCGCAGCTATCTTGTTGACGTCATAAATATCATGGGCACCACCATCTTGAAAAGTGTTATTGCACATGCCCAAAAAGGGCGCAGTCATCTTGTTGACGTCATGCGCATTAACGACGCAGCCATCTTGGGCACAGGGACTCACGGACTTGGGCACGGAGAGGGGTGAGGATGACCTAACGGTCTTGGGTACTGGGAGGGATGAAGAGGCCCTAAATGACTTGGGTACTGGGTACAGGGAGGGGTGAAGAGGCCTAACGGGCTTGGGCTTTGGGCCAGGGGAGGGTGAAGAGGGCCTAACGGGCTTAGGCACAGGGAGGGGTGAGGGGAGCCGTTTTGGGCGCGGGGTCATTGCGCGGGGTCATTGCGCGGGGTCATTGCGCGGGATCAGACCCCGGGGTCCTCCAAAACGAGCATGAAAAGGCCATTCCCTACTACTTACGCTTCCTCTTTGGTGCTGTGTGAAAGGAGTCCTCTAAGATTCGTTTTAACTGCGATTTCACTGATCATGGGATAAAGTGGTTTAGAGGATTTTTAGAAGAACAGATTTGTCATTGAATTTAACATACATGTGTATGGATATGACTAAATCAGTTTTTATGTCCAAATGACCCATCGTTCTTATCGTGAAACCTTAACTACAATAAGGAACGATTTATAGAAAATAAAACACAAAAACACAGTAGGCCGTGGGATCCAGTTCGTTCGGATAGAACCCATGGTTTGAAATTACCCGATCCGGCTCGTCATCTGGGAAATCACGTTCATTTTTTGATGTGAAGGAGCATAGCTGAAATGGCTCACTGCACATTTATTCACAATATTGGACAAGTGTGTACCGATACGTGATATTGTTCAATTTATGGGGGACGTGACAACCGTTACTTATTCCTCGTTCCTTATTCGACATTCGTTATCAACCGATGAAACTGTCACCTCCGTAATTTCTGACCGATTATCAATATGTATTTTCTGTACAAATACAAATGTTCCTTATAATGCTTGGGATGAAAGGCTTCGTTGTCTTTCCAACCCCGTTTGTGATTTATTGTATTTCTGAGGAGCTCTGATAACTTTAAGCGACCGACGTTTGCAATAACTCGATCGGAAGGTATAGATTAACTCTTGCAACATGGTTGGTTCACGCCCATGCTCCACACTGCGATGGCGGAGCAAGTCAATCCGTGACTTGAAGCTCAGGCAATCTGTATTCAGTTTCGTTACTTGCAGTCACGCAACACTGTTGGTTTCGGCTGAGAAGGGATGCTCGTAGCGACCACCTGCAAGCATGGTTCACCAGTACAGGCGTCTTGGGGCACCGTCTCAATTCTCCTATTTGTGAAGTCGTATGGTAGACTGATTAGAAGGGTGGAATCCTCCACAGAAGGGATATATAGCCTTGAAACCCGCCGTACAATCTAAAATAGAATCAGATCGGATGAGTCATATTAATTATAGAAGGTCAGTACATGACCAGTTCGGAAATTACACATTTGCGGATGAATGGCAATCTCGTTGTTCCCGAGGAAACACTTGATGAGAAAGACTCCCTTCAGACTTAAACTGAAAGAGGGTGAGGCACCTACTACTCATTCGATTGAAACCACAGTCATATTTATACAGGGCCAGTCTGAATCTACAACTATTCTTCAGAATAAGACCAAACGTTTCTGTCGTTGGAGGGCATCTAGAGGAGACGTTTTTCACAACCACTCTGATGCAGCTTTCCTCACAATTCAATGTCTCTTGGGACACTTTTCAATACTGTGGTGATGTTACTAATCCCATCCAATAGAGCGGTATGCACCACTCAAACGCTAGCACATCGACTGATCTACAATCACGTGTTTCTGAGTTAATGTCCACTGATCAGGCATAAGTCATACAAATATAATCAGAGGTACTGAACATCTTAGGGTATCTGCATGCAATATAACTTAATCCTTTGAACCCGTTCCCTGGAATTATATTGCCTTTGTGCACACTTACAGTTGGATGGGTTAGTCCAATATCAATAACAGGGAGGGTAAAATAATAACTACAGTCTGCAGCTGTTCAGCTGCAGACCACAGTTATTATTTTATCATCAATGTCCCGTGTGTAGACCTCTTATAATAAAACAAAAATGGGACGAAGTTATTCCTTGGACCGAAGAAATGCTCTTGCGAGTTCAAAGAATTAAATTTTCACCTCACCTATCCATCCAAATAATAGGTGACGAAAGTCTGAGAACGTGACGACGAGGATGGGGGTGGTAAATTCTGGTAAAAATTTTCAAAGGTCAGAAATTCTAAGCCTCACGCACCAACAGTTGGAGAAATTTCATGCTCTCTGGTAGTAAACTTTGTGACATTTGATTTGTAGCTGTGAAAGCTTGTAACAGACAGAACTGCAGAGAATTTTGAATTGGATTTCTGAGGATCTTCTAAACAGAGTCTATATTTCGACCCGTGAGTTCAGCAAGGCACAGTCTGCAGAGCTAAAACCTTGTAGATGGCGCCTTGTTGCATTCACAAGACTCTAGAAACCCATAGATCATACATTTCGAACACAATGGGACAGGGTGCAAGTAGTATTGATGTGGTTTTCAGGGACAGGTGGCCGGGCCCCGGAAGTGACGTCATGCCATGACGTCACTTCCGGGGTCTGGCACCCAGTCCCTCAAAACCACGTCACATACTACTGTTGCATTCGTATCTCTTCAGGAGTTAAAAACCCAGATGTAGCTGTGGGAAAATGTCCACTCAAGGGGAGGGGGTGTGGGAGCAATGGTTTCATCAAAAGTTGGATGTTCGGTAGTCAGTGGAGGAGATAGAGTTGGAAATTCAGAAGAATCCCTCCTCCGAACCAACACTCTCTAGCCACGTCTTTTGTGCTGAGCAACCAAACGCGGGTAGAAATATGTTTGGGTCGGTAAGCATATAAGCTACCGAAAAAGGATTATGAGCTATTTTTTAATCGAAGGCTTGATGTCTTGCCAGGTACGAAGCAACTCACAAGATGAGTAGCAGGATTCCTCTCATTCTGATACAATAATATTGATGATGAGGATATTGTTAATGGCTTGGAGATCGGTGTTTACCTCCTATAACTTTGTACATATCAACCGACTTTCAAAAATAGTATTGGCCATCTTTTTCCTTCATAACCATATGTATAACATAGTTGGGCAATATACCGATATCACGGGGATACCGAAAAACCGAACCGAACCAATCGTTCGTTTGAATTATCAATTTTTCCTACATTCACTATTTATAACCCCCTGTTTGGGGCTTGATATCAGTTGAAAAGTTCATTTTCATGAAAGAAGTGACCGATTTTCTTTTCAGTTTTGTTAACACTCAATGGACTGAGCATCTGTCCTCAATTCCCACCAGACTACAACTGTACATGTCCAATTGCTTAGCAGTGGTTTTTATACAAGTCTTGGCTGCCTGTTAAGGCAGCCAAGACTTGACTAGAGAACACTGCCCAGGTGTTTTGTCTATTGTCAGAAGGACCTCCTAAAATCAGGGCACATGCTCTGAGATCGCTCTAGCCTGAAATAGGTTTTAAACATAAAGGTGCGTTTAAAACAAGTCACAAAATTTCTATAGATATGATTTGTGGTCGTAAAAGAATACCCATTGGCGGTGACATTTATAGCGTTGTAATAGAATGATACTCCAACAACTTATTTTGTTTTTCCTGATGTGAATTCCTCTTTGGTACTGTCAGAAATTCTCAGTCAAGTCAGATACCGAATACCGAACCGATACCGAGGTATACCCCCTAAAAATTCCGAAACCGATACCGAACTCAAACTTCCAATATCGCCCATCTCTACATACATGTAGTTGTTATTAGAACGTTCATGTGAGAATAATACAACAGAGTGGAACCCTGTTAACTGAATAGCCCGTGCCAATTATTCAGTTAACAGGAGTATTCAGTTAACAGGAGTATTCAATTAACAGGGATTGTGTCACTTTGCTGTATTCTAGAGATAAACTTAGCATTTATTCTATTATATCTTGTTTGACAGAGCTCCATGAGCTCTGTCAAAAAAGGTATAATAGATTAAATGCCTGTATTTATTTATTTATTTATTGGTGTTTAAGGTCACATAATGGCGTATCATGACCTCTACAGTCTTACGGTGGAGGAAGCCCGGCTACCCGGAGAGAACCACCGAGCAACGGCGAGCAACTGTCAGCTCCCCAAAATACTAACTCCACACAAGCAGGGATAGCATTCGTTGAAGACAAATGCACCATCGACGTGGAGTACGCCTTAGTACACAACGTCACCGTGCCCCCACGTGGGCAATGGGGCTGAAGTGCCTTCCCAAGGACATAACACAGTTGCCGCAGGTGGGATGCGAACCGAGGACCTCTCGGCTTGCAGCCTGCACCTTTACCTACTTAGCCACCGCGTCCCCCAAATGCCTGTATTGGATGGACTGAGGCCAAATAGGTCTCTAAAGAAAGGAAAATTAGGGAGAGTCAGGGTAATTTCTCGACAGGTTACACGATTTTTTATTCAATTAACAGGAGTTTACTCCATAACCAATATTCAATTAACAGGGCAAATTTGTACTGGAGGAATGGTAAGTGGTTTTGTGTTGGGAAATTATATTCAATTAATTGGGTTATTCAGTTGAGAGATATCCAATTAAGTGGGCTCCACTGTCCCAGCATCAGAAAAATCTACGGTGATTGGAGACTGCTCAGGTTTTCTGAATGCCCCGGGTGGTGTCCATTTTATTTGAATGTGCAGAGATCTCAGTGATAGATCTCAGTGATTATTGATAATAATATGCATACTTTTCCGTCCGTGATAAACCGATTGACTTTCTAGGAAACACAATAGTTTTGGCTCCCGTCGCGGGAATCGGGAATTATTATCAGCCAAACATGTACCTACAACCCAGACAGATTCGCTCCATGTTGTTCCCTGTTTCTGAACGGCTTGCATGCACTCTCACTATTCCGCATTGATGCAAGATGCACTCCAACCCCATTTGTAATAAAGTTATTACAATTAGCGTTGAGATGCAAGATGCATTCCAACCCCATCTGTAATAAATTTCTTACATTTAGTGCCGTATTACATTTAGGGTTGGAACAATGCATTCTAACCCTATTGGTAATACATTTAGTACATTTAGCGTTGAGATGTATAATGCAATCTAACCCTATTTGTAATAAATTTATTACATTTAGCGTTGAGATGTAAGATGCATTCCAACCCCATCTGTAATAAATTTATTACACTTACTGTCATATTACAAATAAGGGAACAAACAAGCTTAGTAATTTAAGTTGACTTAGATAAACATAGGCGCTGGGAAGAAAAACAAAAGTTCTCAGAACACAGAACCGATAAAAAGCTGTAACCACCCCGTTGCGCCTTCACCGAGGCAGTCTGTCCACTCAACATAACAACCAATAACCACTCCAATGGTCTCACCAAGCCCGGAAACTGCCTCCTGACCCAGGTCTTCCTGCTCCTGACAAAACTCGAGGATGATTAACCATCATTTATAGGGCTTGCCCCTCTCGAACGCCAGTTACCTATCTACGGGCGAAACGTGGATGACAAGTGTCAGACTGACCGATTTCCATGTGCGAGCGCAAGATGGCGAATGCAATTAACAACCACGCATTCAGTATTTGTCTTATTCTATCCCTTAGCCCTTGCCGCTGCCCCTGGCCCGGAGACGCAACAAGTCGCATTATAACACAAAGTTCTAAGATCGACACAGCATACAAGTGACGTGTGGGGGGGGGGGGGGGGGGGGGGTCAGTGTCCCAGCCAATAAAACATTCAGAACAGAGACACTCTGTAGAGGATTGAAAACAGCTGCACTCTACAGGCTGGAGGAAGAATAAGTGGCTTAACTGCCCAGTCTGCCCACCATAAATAGCAACCTAACCCGACAACTTGGCCATCTCGAACTTGTCACCCAACACAGGGCTTCATGACGCTGACACTATCCCAGCATGAGTAACAATCCTGACAGGGTCAGCAACCTTCTTCCCTAGCCCCATCCCCCTCAGTCTGTGAGGGTTTGTGGAGAACAAAAGTGCGAGACTGCGACGCGTGTGGTAGTGGTCGGCCGCATTACTACTAGTAGGGATTGATCTAAATCATCTCAAATACATTGATTGGGGCCGTAACCTCTGGGAAGAGGCCAGAAGGGTCTCTTGTTATATGGCCCTAGCACTGTTGGGATGTTGTGTTGATTGTGGTTTGTTAAATTTAACCGCCGAATCTGCACGGGGTTTGCTTTGATATACTGGTACACTAGTATATATATTGGTAAACTGTTGCACGAATTTCGCTAGGATTTTTTCTGAATTTTGATGATCCCCAAACATTTGGGAGAGTGGAGGGGACATAGCTCCTTTACGTCTGTTATTGGCTGGTCCACTGCGATTTGCTCCGAGTTTTTGCGCGAATTATTTTGTACTTCGCTTAAGATATGTGTTTGCTTGTTTTGGTAAGCGTTAATGCGCTTTAAACACATATATTTTAAAAACACTAAGGGGCATATGTTCACCAGTTTCGGTAATCTTTTCCTGCTCGGTCGCGGAAACTGGCAGAGCACAAGTAAAAGTTTATTACAATTGTCGTGGAAGTATAAAATGCTTCAAAGACAGCAATTTTCTAAACATTGTTTTCGCAGTCCTTTTTAGCCGGGGCGAAAATAGTACGAGCTCTGTACATGAGCTATATTGAATACAAAGTCCTGATCAGCCGACATCGATGTGAGTTACCAGTTTATTAAATTTAGAGCTGAGATGCAAGATGCATTCTAACCCTATTTGTAATACATTTATTACATTTAGCGTTGAGATGCAAAATGCATTCTAACCCTATTTGTAATAAATTTATTACATTTATTTACATTTACAATTAGCAGAAAAAGATTACCGAAACTGGTGAACATATGCCACTTAGTGTTTTGAAAATATATGTGTTTAAAGTGCATTAACGCTTACCAAAACAAGCAAACACATATCTTAAGCGAAGTACAAAATAATTCGCGCAAAAAGACGGAGCAAATCGCAGTGGACAGGACAATAACAGACGTAAAGGAGCCCCTTCCCCTCCCCTCCCCTCTCCCAACTGTTTGGGGAACATCAAAAATTCAGAAAACATCCTAGCGAAATTCGTGCAACAGTTTACCAATATATAAACAAGTGTACCAGAATATCAATGGAAACCCCATACAGATTCGGCGGTTACATTTAACAAAGCACAATGAAGACATCAGCCTAACAGTGTTAAAACCATAAACAAGAGACCCCTCAAGCCTCTTCCCAGAGGTAAAGACCCCCTCCTCAGTCAAGGCATTTGAGAGGATTTAGATCAACGCCTACTAGTGGTAATGCGGCTGAACACTAGCACACGTCTCGCACCTTTATTCTCCACAATCCCCCAACGGACTGAGAAGGATAGGGCTAGTGAAGAAGGTTGCTGACCCTGTCAGGATTGTTACTCATGCCGGGGTTAGTGTCAGGGTCATGAAGCCCTGTCTTGGGTGACAAGTTCGAAAATGGTTAGGTTATCGGGTTAGTTTGCTATTTTTGGTGGAAAGACATGACAGTTAAGCCACCCAGTGGGAGGCGTTTAGGACTTGGTATTCAGTTTTGTGTACTGGTTTGTTTGTGCTTGTCCTCCAGTCTGAGGGGTATGGAGCTGGTGAAGAAGATTGATGACCCTGTCAGGATTGCTACTCATGCTAGGTTAGGGTTAGGGCAATGAAGCCCTGTGTTTGGTGACAAGTTCGAGGATGGTTAGGTTATCAGGTTAGGATGCTATTTTTGGTGGACAGACTGGGCAGTTCAGCCACTCATTCTTCTTCCCAGCCTAAATGGTGCAGCTGCTTTTCATTCCTCAACAGAGTGCGTCTGTTCTGAATGTTTTGTTAGCTGGGACATTGCGCCCCCCCCCCCCCCTCCCCCTCCGCGTCTCTTGTATGTTGTGTTATAATGTGATTTGTTGCGTCTCTGGCCAAGGGACAGGGGCGCTGGGGAATGGATAAATAAGACAAACATTGAAGGCGTGGTTCTTAGTTGCATTCGCCATCTTGCGCGCGCACAATAAAATCGGTCAGCAGGACACTAGTCATCCACATTCGCTGGTTGATAGGTAGCTGGTTTCGAGAAGGGGTGGCCCTATCAATGATGGTTAGTAATCCCGGGGTTGTGTCGGGGGCATGAAGACCTCGGTCAGGTGGCAGTTTCCGGGGTTGCTGGGACCATTGGAGTGGTTAGCGGTTGTTAAGTTGGGCGGACAGGCAGGCTAGGTGAAGACGCAACGGGGGTAGTTACTGCTTTTTGTTGGTTATGCTCTGAGATCCTTGGTTCTTCCTCCCAGCGCAGATGTTTATCTAAGTCCACTTAAATTGCTAATCTTGATTAATTAACCCACCCTTCAGCAACACAAGCCACTCAGAATGCTTTTCCTCATTGATTTCTATGCATGGAAAGTTAATGTTTAGGCTATATTAAACCATGTGTAATTAAACTTTCAGCGTTAAGAAAACTTTGTTCAGAGTATCCGTCTATAGTCTAGCTCCTGTTAGGTTAGGCTACAGTCTACACACTAGTGAATACACCCCAATATGCTGTGTTCCCCTAAATGTAATACGACACTAAATGTAATAAATTTATTACAGATGAAGTTGGAATACATCTTGCATCTCAACGCTAAATGTAATAAATTTATTACAAATAGGGTTAGAATGCATCTTACATCTCAACGCTAAATGTAATAAATTTATTACAAATAGGGTTAGAATGCATCTTACATCTCAACGCTAAATGTAATAAATATATTACAGATGGGGTGGAATGCATCTTACATCGCAACACTAAATGTAATAAATTTATTACAAATAGGGTTAGAATGCATCTTACATCTCAACGCTAAATGTAATAAATTTATTACAAATAGGGTTAGAATGTATATTGCATATCAACGCTAAATTTAATAAACCGATAGCTCACACCGAGGCTGATGATTACTTTGTACTGAATATAGCTTATAGTCCAGGCACATTAGACATAAAAATGAGAAAGTAGGGGAAAAAATCGGAGAAAGCTGATTTTTTTATATGTTTCCGGGACACAAATTGCGGATAAAGTGTGAAAAGTCCCCGCGAATCCGAGTTGAGCTTTTTTAGTTACAGCGTTTTTTTGATGAAAAAAAAAAATTAAAAAAAAATTCGACCCAGCTCCATATTTCTCATTCTTATTCGCCTTAGTAGGGTGAGAATCATAAATATCGTGCTGAATTATACTGAGAATACATATCCCCAACAGAAAATGCCAACTTTGTACCAATCCTCACACTCAATGGTGAAATATTCACGAAAATGTACAAAATTACGAAAAAAAATTTATTGTTTTCATACACACAACGGTACACAACGTCCATTAAATCAAATCTACGACTACTTTGGGAGTTAAATTATATATCAAAAATTGCAGAAAAGCAGTGGCTTTATAATGATATATAACAATATAGTCATTTATTCCATAATGAACTGGTGAAACGTGTGAAATATTAACCATACCCCCTAAACTCAAATTCAAACGGCATCGACTTTTCTCATTCAAATACCGTATTATAGCATCATTGTTTCAATTTCCATGTTCGATTAAATCACATAATGTGGTGTTCGCCTACACTCAAGATGCATTGGCATGTAATGTGTGCACGCCCTTGATGTGTACTCATAAACTTCCATATGATTATGTCATATTTAGGGGCAATTGGTTCGATCATGGCTGGTAGCGGCTTGGATGAACTTTGGGGGACTGTTTATGCTGGTGGGTCAATCCATCATTTGATCAGTGGTCATGCATATTCAAGAGCAGTTCGTGCCCATTTGCTAACACAAATTGCCATTACAAAACTTGTGTTTGAAGAAAGCCGAACACTAGATAACATAGACTGCACAGAAGTCAATGAAATATTCTGTGGACTTGCCAGAGGTGACTGTACAACAGCTGACGCTGTCAATCAAGAAAGTGTCAACCATCTACTGTCAAAATTACACGAACTGCTCCAGAATGCGTCCGTAGGACGCACAGGAAAGCTTTGGGTACAATACTACGAGCAAATAGGTCTTCACCAGTTGTTCTTGAGAGCAGAGCGCACAGGCGACTGGGAACTCCACACATATTGTGTTCGCAATATGATTCCAGTATTTCACGCAGGTGGTCATTTTGCATACGCAAAAAGTTCTCATCTCTATTTGCAGCAGATGAATGAGCTAACAGAAATAATGCAACAGGATGATTTGAAGTTGTTCACTGAGAAAGGTTACTTTACCATAAGGAGCTCAGATAAATTCTGGGACGGGATATATTCTGATCAGACCATAGAGCAGTGTTTAATGAGAATGTTCAAGCTCCCTGGTGGTCTCACACATGGCAGGGGAATAACCGATAGCACTGTTGCGAAATGGGTACATGGACTACCTCTTTGCCTTCCGATATGTAATGCTCTCGAAAATTTTGTTCATGTTCACACTGGTCATGGCGAACAACATCGGGATCTCCGTCAAAGTTCACAATTGACAGATGCCAATGATATCACCAAATTATTGAACTGGCTCAGAGTGCATTCCCCCTTTCAGAATAGAGATCCACCACAATTAGTCTCTATAGCGACCTGGCTTGTGGCCGACGAAACTGTGAACTGTGACCAAGTTCGCAAAATTGGTGAATGTTGCGTATCGAATGTTGTAAGCAAAACGTTCAACAGCATCAAACTACGACGTGTTGACACTGTGAAGTCTTTCGCATCGATGGCAAATAGCATCAAAGTCCGTGGAAGTAAGGTAGTGATTGACCCCACAATTCTGTTCAACCGCATCACATGTGTTATTCAGTCACAAGCAGAGATGGAAGAGTATCTCAAATATGAACTCGCCCCGAAACCACCAGCATTGTTTGATTCTGCTGGAATGAGGAAGACACAGAAAAGCACGATCGGTAAGATACGGTTCCGAGCAAACTAAAATCCCAGAACATTCTTTGTTTGTTGTAGATGGTGGATTTTTATTGAGGGCAGTTGTATGGCCTAAACAGTCGTCATATAAGGACATATGTACATCATATTCCAATTATCTAGTGAGACATTTTGGGGCGAACGTCGTGGTTGTTTTTTATGGTTATGCTTGTACAATGTCGACAAAGGGCATGGAACAAGCCCGTAGATCTAAAGACAGGTATTCCATTGATATCAATATCTCACCCGAGTTACCAGCCACCACACCCCAATCCGATTTCCTTGCAAATGCCAAGAACAAAACCCAACTGATCGATCTTCTAATGCTGGAGCTATCTGCTATCAATATTCAGTCCAAGCAGGCCGAGGCTGATGCTGATGTACTGATAGCCGAAACTGCACTTGACATCGCTCAAGATGACAACAATGTTGTCGTTGTGGGAACAGACACAGACTTGTTAGTCATTCTTACCTCTCGAGTTCAACCGGGATGTAATATTCACATGATGTATTCCATTACCCCAAACTTACTAGTTTCAGTTAGTGAAATAGCAACCAAAATGGGTGACCATAGAAGCAACCTCCTTGTAGCACATTCTATAAGTGGTTGTGACACTACTTCTGCACTCTTTCGAGTTGGTAAGAAGAAAGTATTCAGTACAATTGTCTCCGATGTTACTAGCGACTCACAACAGTATGCCAACACAATTTTGGCGGATGACAGTACACCAAGTGCAGTAGCCGCTGCCGGGGAACAACTTCTCCTGATCTTATACGGGAGTAAAACTGTTTCCTCTCTCGACCAATATAGATATGTCACTTACAAGCATTATGTAGCAAAATCTAAACTGAATAAACCCATCGACCTAGCCTCACTCCCACCAAGCAGCGATGCTGCACAAACAACATGTCTACAGATGTTATCTCCAGGTCCCAACAATGGCTGGGCACTTCGCTTCCTCCGACGGATTGGGGGTGGTCGCTAGACAATGGGACTTCTTGTACCGACTGCAGCCACAATGCCATGTGCCCCCGATAACCTACTGATTCTGATCAGTTGTGGTTGCAAGAGTGCTTGTACAAAAAGGTGTGGGTGTAAGAAGGCAGGACTCTCTTGCTCAGGTTTTTGTGTAATTGCAGTTCGGATTCTTGTAACAACCACAGAAACACTGTCCTGTCGGAAATTTCTGAGTTCGATGAATAATATGTATATAGGTCATGCCATTTCTGTATATAGCGTTGATAATAGTCAATGTAACTTAATCCATGTTGATTGATTTGTACATTCTGTAAATATTATTTATTGATTTTTGTACATTCTGTAAATATTATTTATTGATCTAATGCTGCCAGACACAGACGTGTCTGTTCGGTCCCAAGCCCGAAAATAGTTGAGTTCTCATGCTGACGAATTTTATGCCAAAAGGGGAACTCGGCCAGAAGCAGAGGGGGTCTTCCATAATGTCTATTTTGTAAGCAATGATAAAAGTCTTCAAATGGTGGTGGATTTTTTGTCGTCTGTCCAACTAACATGCCGTTCTGTACTTCGACCCTTTGGGCAAATCCGTTAGGAAAATCGTAATTTTTTTGCTTAAATCCGATACTGTTTTGTGAATTTTCAATAATTTTTCGCAGAAATTGTCACAGAATGCACATTTTCCTCTAGGTAAATGTATATTAGACATTATGTAGCTCGAAATACGCGTAAACAAAAAATACAGTTGGATCAATTCGAGGTTACAAAGTCGTGCGATTTTTTTTAATTTTTTTCAAACGCGTTTTCGAAAAAAGGCTGTAGAAAAAAAAGCTCTACTGGGATTTTAGGGGACTTTTGTCTAATCGTTCAGTGACATGTACTCGACATTCCCTGAAAAAATCAGCTTTCTCCGATTTTTTTCCCTAGTGAAACCTAATGTTCTTGGGCTATTATGAACAGAGCTCGTACTATTTTCGCGACCGATGAAATAAAGATTGCGAAAACAGTGTTTAGAAAATTGCCGTGTTTGAAGCATTTTATATTTCCACGACAATTATAATAAACGTGTTACTGCCATGATTTGAATACATCTTTCATCTCAACACTAAATGAAATAAGCCTATTATTCATTGCGGTAACCGGTTCTCGTCAGATCACCGAAGTTAAGCAACGTCGAGCCCGGTTAGTCCTTGGATGGGTGACCGTCGGAGCGATCGATTTGGACTCTCGCGTTGTGTCCTTGAGCAAGGCACTTAACCCCGATTGTCCACATGGGGGCACGATGGCGCCGTGTATTAATGCGTACTGTACGTCGATGGTACGCATGTCTTCAACCAATCTAACCCTACCTGTGCTGCAGCACGGAGTCACGATGTTGGGGAGGTGGCAGCTGCTCGTCGTCGCTCGGTGGTTCTCTCAGGGTACTCCGGCTTCCTCCACCCGTAAAACGGCCACGGCCATGATTAGCCATTGTACATAAATATAGGACCTTAAAAACACCAATAAATAATAAACACATAGGTGGTAGCCGTTTAGGACTTCGTATTCGGGTCTGTTTACTGGTTTGTTTGTGCTCGGCAATGTCCGCAACCAGGCGGGAATAGATTACCGAAACTGGTGAACTTATTCCACCTAGTGTTTTGAAAATATGTGTGTTTAAAGCGTATTAACGTTTACAACAACAAGCAAAAGTATATTGTAAGCACAGTTAAGCCACTCATTCTTCTCCCAGCTTGTTTGTTGCAGCCGTTTTGCCATCATTTACAGAGTGCCTCTGTTCTGAATGTTTCGTTGGCTGGGACATCCCCCCCCCCCCCCCCACAAAACAAATGTTGAAGGCGTGGTTGTTAATTGTATTCGCCATCTTACGCGTGCATGTGGAAATCTGTCAGTAGGACATCAGTCATCCACATTCGCTCGTAGAAAGGTAGCTGGCATTCGAGAGAGAGGTGGCCCTATCAGTGATGGTTAGTCATCCTGGGGTTGTGTCAGGGGAATCAAGACCTGGGTCAGGTGGCACTTTCAGCGTTAAGAAAACTTTGTTCAGAGTTGCCGTCTATAGTCTAGCTCCTGTTAGGTTAGGCTACAGTCGACACACCAGAGAACACATTCCAAAATGGTGTGTTCTCTTGAATGTAATGCGACACTAAATGTAATAATTTTATTACAAATGGGGTTGGAATGCATCTTGCATCTCAACGCTAAATGTAATAAATTTATTACAAATAGGGTTAGAATGCATCTTTGCATCTCAACGCTAAATGTAATAAATTTATTACAAATAGGGTTAGAATGTATCTTGCATCTCAACGCTAAATGTAATAAATTTATTACAAATAGGGTTAGAATGCATATTGCATCTCAACGCTAAATATAATAAATTGATAACTGACATCGATGTCGGCTGCTTTGGACATTGAAATAAGCCCACAATTCACACCGGCGGTAGACGTTAAGTACTCAGTATTCAATTCTGTTTACTGGTTTGTTTCTGCTCGGGCCCTAAATGTAATGTGCCACTAAATGTAATACGACACAGAATGTAATACATTTATTATAGATGAGATTGGAATGCATCTTGCATCTCAACTCTAAATGTAAACATGAAATCACGAGTGCAATTTGTGATAACGCTGCAAATAGGACTTTGGTCGGTGTGGAGAGTACAGACACATTACAGGTTGCCAAACAGATGGCTGGAGGGGCACAAAGTGGGGAGGACACCCAGGGGCGATCACCCTCCATGTCATCGGTGAGTTATTGTGGTGGCGCAAGCCTACAGGGGTGACTGACCTTCCAGACAATGTCTGTAAGGCGGCTACATTCTGTCCTTCCCCAGCCCGTCGTTCATGCCCCAGGTTGGAGGAGGTTCGGTTTATAGCCGCCCGACAAATCTCAAGTGTCGTTTCATTTTCGGAGGCATGTCGTTGGTTAGACTTTCGTTTACGTCAATTGTTTTGGAGCGAATGTTTGGTGGTTTTCCTCATTCGGTCATTCTCATACTTGATAAACGGCGACTCTCTCTAAAATCCCCACTCTCCCTACTCGCCCCAGGGACCCAGTCCTCCATCTCCGCCAACAAGAAGTCTTAGCCTCCCTCAACCTCGAAGTTCGATAGGTCAGTCGTTGATGATCGGTGAGTGTCATTTGGGATCACCGATCAATATGCGCATGGTAACAAGTGATTTACACGTATTCACTTAGTGATCGATAAAACCCAGATGAGGAGACGAGTCGTTCGAGGAGTCATTCGCTTGGAGCACACCTCGTTCACTCGGTCGGTATGAATCGTTCACGGAGTATCTCCTAGATGAACTGCTCCATGGCTCGAGCCATTCTAGTCGGCGAAGTAGAATATATAGAGTCGATCAAGGAGAAAAATCGAAAGCTAACAAATGAACATTCCTGTTCCTGTTATGAGTGTTTTGAGATATGGCATGGGATACTGAATGGCAATGTCGTCTACATGTAGGAGCACACGCTATTCACGTGACCCTAACGACGTTTATTCACCCTGCTCCGTGGACAGCGGTGAATGTCGCGATGACGTTGCGCGTTCATCGTGACGTTATCAACGCCATGCATAGCTACACTAACAGCTTACCTGGAGAACCTTGATGCCTGAGTTTTCCCGTTTACACAAAACATGCATGAAAAGGTCACACCGAGCCTGCGATGCCGGCTATGCGAACCGGGCGACTGCTTTTGGCCGATGAATCTTTAGCGGCTGTGTCAGCTAGAAGCGGAGGGAGGTTCGCGGTATGGGAGAAATGACATGGGATGCGGCAAACAATGGTCGTAAATCACTGTTATATAACATGCTTTAGTGCATATTTTAAAAACAATTTCACAGAGAACGCCCCACCCACACAATCTCTAGTCTATGTAGGACTACTTACCACCTCAGGTATACCTGGGCCGTGAAGCCTTCTTGGAGTCGTAGGCAAGTAGACCTAAGATGGTAAGCAGTCTTACAGATACTTGGTTCCATCGCTCTACCAATGAGATTAGAAAGGAGTCATAATGCAGGGGCCAACACACCGGTGAGGGTTAGGAAAGGTTATAGCCCTTTGTTGACGAGGCCTGCTCCCCTGTCGTGGAACTCTCCTCCTTTATGGCATGGTTTCTTGCCTACACTCTAGCCTCTGTGTGGCGGTCTAAATACTGCCCTACTCAATGTCGAGGAATGCGTTTCCAATTTTTTCGGGTCTGCGCAGTGGATAACCGTCTTACAGAGTAGTATATACAAAGCTCCCCTCCCAGTACATGTTGGGAACTCTGATTTTATTGCAACATAGCTTCTGTAAGACGATTATATACTGCTCGTCCTCCATTCCGAGCACTGAGCCTCAGGTGAGAAAGGGGCAGTGTATAGCCGTCTTAAGACTAGTATACACCTAGATATCGCTCGGATTCCCATTGTCGGGGAGGTCAGTCCTCGCAGTCAGGGAAATGCTAGTACCATTACTGCAAGCCAGAGAGGTTGATCGGGCTCTCGGTAAGCACCCCCACCACACACACACAAACACACTTTTGTCCTTCTAGTCATTTCTTCTTAGGAATCCCAAAATGTACCTGTACTCCCCCCCCCCCCCCCCCCCCGGATGTTTTTTTTATGTTTTGCAATGCTATCACGTATTGTAATCGTAATTTAATGTCTGAGGCGCAACATAGCCCCTGTGGGGTGAGGATACTATATACTGCCCACCCTCCACCCTGGGCCTGAACCTCGGGATCACTAAGTAGCAGTATATAGCCTTCTTACAGACTGATGCTTATCTAACCCATTCTCGGAAAGGTCAGTCCTCGCTGTCGGGGAAATGCTAGCGCCACCATAGTAACTAAAAATAATACGGGGGATGATCGGGTCCTTGGGATCCTCCCCATTTCTTCAGCCATTTATTTGGCCTCCAAAAACGTATCTGTACCCCCCCCCCCCCCCCCCCTCCACACACACACACACACTCTAAGACGTATGTGCAGTGTTATCACATATTGCAATTGTGATTTCATACCTGGAACTCAACATAGTCTTTGTAAGGTGATTGTATATTCCTTCCCCACCCCAAAAAATTCGTTGCAATGATCTGCTGCTTAAAGTGTTATGAATTTCTTGAGGTGGCAAACCAATTTCAAAATAGAGCTGAGCTATTTCACTCATCTTCACCTTTCTCAATAGTAATACACGAATGACTAAATACCCCCCCCCCCCTCCCCCCCCCCCCCCCACACACACACACACCAGCTCTTGATTGGTCGAGCCGATATATTAGGTTACTGGCTGAAGTGGAGGTGGTGCTCCACGGCTGTCGTAAGCTACAGCGTCATTGGCACTTTCTCTATATTGGTGTTGAAATGCAAGATGCATTCCAACCCCATCTGTAATAATCATCCGTTTTCGCAATCTTTTCTACCCGGTTGCGAAAATAGTAAAAGCTCTGTACATCAGAAATAGTGGAAACAATGTCCTAATCAGCCGGCATCGGGGTGGGCTACCAGTTTATCAAATATATCATCAAGATGAAAAATGCATTCTGACCCTATTTGTAATAAATTTATTACATTTAGCGTTGATATTCAAGATGCATTCTAACCCTACTTGTAATACTTTTATTACATTTAGCGTTGAGATGTAAGGTGCATTATAACCCTATTTGTAATAAAATTATTAGATTTAACGTTGAGATGCAAGATGCATTCCAACCCCATCTGTAATAAATTTATTACATTTAGTGTTGTTTTACATTTAGGGGAACACATCATTTTGGGTTGTGTTCTCTGTTGTGTAGACTGTAGCTTAACCTCACAGAAGTTAGACTATATAGACGGTTACTCTGAACAAAGTATTCTTTACGCTGAAACTTTAATTGCATATGGTTTAACATAGGCTAAACATTTACACTTCATGCAAAGACATAAATAATGAAAAGCATTTTAAATAGCTTGTGCTGCTGAAGGGTAGGTCGATTAATCAAGCTTAACACTTTAAGTGGACTTAGATAAACATCTGCATCTGCGCTGGGAGGAAGAACTAAAGATCTTTGAACACAGAACCGACAAAAAAACAGTAACCACCCCGTTGCGTCTTCACATGGCCAGTCTGCCCACCCAACATAACAACCGTTAACCACTCCAATGGTCCCACCAACCCCGGGAATTGCCACCTGCCTCAGGTCTTCACGACACAACCCCAGGATAACTAACCATCATTGATAGGGCCACCCATCTTGATCCCCAGCCATCTATCTACGAGCAAATGTGACTAGTGTACGACTTGTCGCTTTTCATGTGCACGCGGAAGAGGGCGAATGTAACTACAACCACGCATTCAATATTTGTCTTATTCTATCCTTTTCCCCGCACCCATGTTCCTTGCCCGGAGATGCAACAAATCTCATTATAACACAAAGTTCTAAGATCGAGATAACATACATGTGACGCGGGGTGGAGGCGACAGGGGAGGGTGGGGGGAGGAATGTCCCAGCCAACAATTCATTCCGCACAAAGGCACTCGGTACATGATTGAAAAATAGCTGCAGCACACAGATTGGGAGGAAAAATGGAAGATCGGAGATAACAGTACCAACAATACGTAAACTGAGTTCTAATGTCTTCTATGTGCCTGCTGGCACGTAGATCACATTGGAACTCAGAGGACGAATAGTAACCATCCCTTTTGTGGCTCAACTGCCCAGTCTGTCCACCCAAAATAGCAACCTAACCCGATGACAAAACCATCTTCGAACTTGTCACCCGATGCAGGGATTCATACATGACCGTTACACTAACCCAGCATGAGTAACAATCATGACAGAGTCGGAAATTTTCCTCACTAGCCCCATCCTTCTCAGTGTGTAGGGGATTGTGGTGAACAAAAGTGCGAAACTGCGACGTGTGTGCTAGCGAATGCAACTAACAACCGCGCCTTCAGTATTTGTCTTATCGCATCCATTACCGCACCCCTGCCCCTCGCCAGGATACGCAACAAGTCAAATTATAACACAAAATTCTAAGATCGAGACAACATACAAGTGACCCGGAGGAGGATTGGGTGGCAATGTCCCAGCCAACAAAACATCCAGAACAGCGGCACTCTGCAGAAGATTGAAAAACAGCTACACCATACAGGCTGGGAGGAAGAATGTGTGGCTTAACTGCCCTGTATGTCTACCAAAAAGGCAATCCAACCCGACAACCTAACCATCCTCGAGCTTGTCACACAAAACAGGGTTTCATGACCCTGAGACTAACACATGGGTAACAATCCTGACAGGTTCAGCAACCTTCTTCCCTAGCCACACCCCTCTCAGTCCGTGAGAGTTTGTGGAGAACAAAAGTGCGAGACTGCGACGCGTGTGCTAGTGGTCGACCGCATTACCACTACTAGGGATTGATCTAAACCATCTCAAATGCCTTGATTGGGGGCCTTAACCTCTGGAAAGAGGCTGGATGGGGTCTCTTGTTCTATGGCCTTGGCATTGTTGGTTTGTTAAATTTTACCGCCGAATCTGTACGGGGTTTGCATTGATATACTGGTACACTAGTATATGTATCTCGGTAAAATGTTGCACGAATTTCGCTAGGTATTTTGCTGAAATTTTTGCGCGAATCATTTTATACTCCGCTTAAAACAAACTGAATACCAGGTCCTAAACGGCTACCATCGATGTGAATAATGGGCTTATGTATTTGAGATGGTGTTGAGATGAAAGATGCATTCAGATTCTAATGGAAAAAAGTTTATTACAATTGTCGTAGAAGTAGAAAATGCTTCAAAAACAGCAATTTTCTAAATACTGTTTTCGCAGTCTTTTTACCTGGTCGCGAAAATAGTACGAGCTCTGCACGTAATAATATGCCCCAATGAGCCGACATCGGTGTGAGTTACCAGTTTATTAAATTTAACGTTGAGATGCATAATGCATTCTAACCCTATTTGTAATAAATTTATTACATTTAGCGTTGGGATGCAAAATACATTCTAACCCTCTTTGTAATAAATTTATTACATTTAGCGTTGAGATGCAAGATGCATTCCAACCGCATCTGCAATAAATTTATTACATTTGGTGTCGTATTACATTTAGGGAAACACAGCATATTGGTGTGTATTCACTAGTGTGCAGACTGTAGCCTAACCTAACAGGAGCTAGACTATAGACGGATACTCTGAACAAAGTTTTCTTAACACTGAAAGTTTAATTACACAGGGTTTAATATAGGCTAAACATTAACATTCCATGCACAGAAATCAATGATGAAAAGCATTCTGAGTGGCTTGTGTTGCTGAAGGGTGGGTTAATTTAATTAATCAAGCTTATCAATTTAAGTGGACTTAGATAAACATCTGCGCTGGGAGGAAAGACCAAGGATATTTGAGCAGAACCAAGAAAAAGCAGTAATCACCCCGTTGCGTCTTCACCTAGCCTGTCTGTCCACCCAACATAACAACCGCTAACCACTCCAATGGTCCCAGCAACCCGGGAAACTGCCACCTGACCGAGGTCTTCATGCCCCTGACACAACCCCGGGATGACTAACCATCATTGATAGGGCCACCCCTTTTCGAAACCAGCTACCTATCAACCACCGAATGTGGATGATTAGTGTCCTATTGACCGATCCACTTGTGCGCACGCAAGATGGCGAATGCAACTAACAACCACTCCTTCAATATTTGTCTTATTCTACCCATTCTTCCGCGCCCCTTCCCTTAGCCAGAGACGCAGTTAGTCACATTATAACACAACATACAAGTGACGCGGAGACGTGGGGGGGGGGGGGGGGTTCTTGGAAGAAGAATGAGTGACCCACCAAAAATAGTAACCTAACCTGATAACCTAACCATCCTTGAACTTGCCACCAAACACAGGGCTGCATGACCCTGACACAAACCCAGCATGAGTAACAATCCTGACAGGGTCAGCAATCTTCACCGCTAGCTCCATACTTCTCAGTCTGGGGGAGTGGGGGCGGGGGGGGGGGGGGCTGCGGTGAACAAAGGTGTGAGACTGCGACGCGTGTGGTAGTAGTGGTCGGCCGCATTACCACTAGTAGGGGTTCATCTGAACCTTCTCAAATGCCTTGATTTGGAGCCTTAACCTCTGGGAAGAGGCTGGAGGAGTCTCTTGTTCTATGGCATTAGCACTGTTGGACTGTTGTGTCCATTGTGGTTTGTTAAGTTTATACTGTTACACTAGTACATATTTTGGTAATCAGTTGCACGAATTTCGGTATGATTTTTTCTTAATTTTGATGTTCCCCAAAAATTGGGCAGAGGGGAAGGAGCTCCCTTACGTCGGTTATTGGCCGGTCCACTCCAACTTGCTCCGAGTTTGAATTCTTGCGCGAATCATTTTGTACTCCGGGGAATATGTTCACCAATTTCGGTAATCTTTTCCTGTCTGGTCGCGGAAATTGACCAAGCACAAACAAACCAGTGCACAAAACTGAATACCAAGTCCAAAACGGCTCCCACCGGTGTGAATAATGGGCTTATTTCATTTGGAGTTGAGATGAAAGATGTATTCAAATCCTAACGGAAACAGTTTTATACAATTGTTGTGGAAGTATAAAATACTTCAAACACGGCAATTTTCTAAACACTATTTTCGCAATGTTTTTGAACCGGTCGCGAAAATAGTACGAGCTCCGTACATAAGCCATATTGAATACAAAGTCCCAATCAGCCGACATCGGTGTGAGTTACCAGTTTATTATCTTTAGCGTTGAGATGTAAGATGCATTCTAACCCTATATGTAATAAATTTATTACATTTAGCGTTGAAATGTAAGATGCATTCTAACCCTATTTGTAATAACTTTATTACATTTGGCGTTGAAATGCAAGTTGCACTCCAACCCCATCTGTAATAAATTTATTACATTTAGCGTTGAGGTGTAAGATGCATTCTAACCCTATTTGTAATAAATTTATTACATTTAGCGTTGAGATGCAAGATGCATTCTAACCCTATTTGTAATAAATTTATTACATTTAGCGCTGAGATGCAAGATGCATTCTAACCCTATTTGTAATAAATTTATTACATTTAGCGTTGAGATGTAAGATGCATTCTAACCCCATCTGTAATAAATTTATTACATTTAGTGTCGCATTACATTTAAGAGAACACATCATTTTGGATTGTGTTCTCTGGTGTGTAGAGTGTAGCCTAACATAACAGGAGCTAGACTATAGACGGCAACTCTGAACAAAGTTTTCTTAACACTGAACTGCCACCTGACCTAGATCTTCATTCCCCTGACACAACCCCAGGATGACTAACGGTCATTGATAGGGCCACCTCCCTCTGGAATGCCAGCTTCCTTTCTACGAGCGAATTGGGGTGACTGGTGTCCTACTGACAGATTTCCGCATGCGCGCATATGATAGCGAATGCAACTAACAACCACGCCTTCAACTTTTGTCTTATTCTATGCATTCCGCAGCACCCCTCGCCCGGAGACACAAGTCACATTATTACCCAAATTTTTAAGATCAACAAGTGACGCGGAGGGGGGGGGGGGGGGGGGGCGGAGGCGGGGGAGGGGGGGGGGGTGTCCCAGCCAACGAAACATTCAGAACAGAGGCAGTGTGTACATGATTGCAAAACAGCTGCAACATACGGGCTGGACGGAAGAATGATTGGCTTAACTGGCCTGTCTTTCCACCAAAAATAGCAACATAACCCGATATCCTAACCACCCTCGAACTTGTCACCTTCATGACCCTGGTACTAACCGGTACCGGCATGAGTAACAGTCCTGACAGGGTCAGCAACCTTCTTCACTAGCCCCATCCATCTCAATCCGTGAGGGATTGTGGTGAATAAAAGTGGAAGACTGCTACGCGTGTGCTAGTGGACGGCCGCATTACCACTAGTACACGTTCATCTAAATCCTCTCCAATGCCTTGATTGGGGGGGGGGGGGGGGGGGGGGCTTAACATCTGGGAAGAGGCTGGAGGGGTCTCTACTTTATGGTCTTAACACTGTTGAGCTGTTGTGTTCATTGTGCTTTATTAAATGTAACCGCCAAATCTGTATGGGGTTTCCATTGATATACTGGTACACTTGTTTATATATTGGTAAACTGTTGCACGAATTTCGCTAGGATATTTTTCTAAATTTTGATGTTCACCAAAATTTGGGACAGAGAAAGGGGCTCCTTTACGTCTGTTATTGGCCGGTCCCTCTGTTTAGATCCGACTTTGAATGTTTGCGCGAATCATTTTGTACTCCGCTTACGATATACTGTTGCTTGTTGTAAACGTTAATGCGCTTTAAACACACATATTTTCAAAACACTAGGGGGAATATGTTCACCAGTTTCAGTAATCTTTTCCCGCCCGTTCGCGGAAATTGGCCGAGCACAAAGAACCCAGTAAACAGAACTGAATACCAAGTCCTAAACGGCTACCACCGGTGTGTTTATTATTTATTGGTGTTTTTAAGGTCATATACTTATGTACAATGACTAATCATGACCGTGACAATTTTACGGGTGGAGGAGCAACAGTACCCGGAGAGAACCACCAAGCAACGACGAGCAGCTGTCAGCTCCCCAACATCGTAACTCCGCACTGCAGCACAGGCAGTGTTAGATCGGTTGAAGACATGAGTACCATCGACGTACAGTACGCCTTAGTACACGGCGTTATCGTGTCCCCACGTGGACAATCGGGGTTAAGTGCCTTGCCCAAGAACAACACAACGCGGGAGTCCGAATCGATCGCTCAGACGGTCACCCATCCAATGACTAAAGCGAGATCCAACTTCCGGTTTCTGAATTTTATGACGGCTTATTCACTGTGAATTGATGGTATACTAGAAAAATAAATCGGAATATTTGCCTCCTCATCTACTCGAAAATAGACATAATGGAAGAAATCCGGCGCTGATTAAATTAATTTCGGAAAGACTGGTGCTCACATTGAAATAATTTTTAATATTCTACTTAGACCGGGGAAGGGGTGGGGTTGCAAATAAAAAATATAGAAACTAGGCTGGAAAAAACAGGGTTTTCTAGACAACCCCTACCTGCGATCCAAATTTTGCTCCTCCTGAATGTACCCCTCACCGCCAGAACACGATGTAATTTTAACTGTTTGCGTTGCATTCCAAGAAGTATTTCACGAAATCTACCATAGGGTGTGAATTTTCCTGCCGTTACTCAAATAGTGGTTCGAATTTTGAAATTTCTAGACGTAGATTTTTTTTGGGGGGGGGGGGGGAGGGGTCTCCCTTCCGTGGAGCTCCACCCTCGCGACAACGAACGCGCACGTCATAACAGGACGTGAGAATACTTAATCTAATTCAGGTATTCTATGATTATAGCTGAATTTCCTGGACCTTGAGGGGTGGCAACCGCTCCCTCCTTGTCTCATACGCCCATGGTTTTTAGAACAAATTCAAATGACCTCCCGTCAATTAATGACATGTATTAGTTGCGATATAACCGTTTAACTTTCTCCCTACATTCCACCACCACCCAAGAGGATAAAATCTTGTGTGCTCTCCCGGGGGCGCGGTGGCTCAGTTGGTAGAGGTGCAGGCTGCAAGCCGAGAGGTCCTCGGTTCGACTCCCACCTGCGGCAACCGCGTTGTGTCCTTGGGCAAGACACTTCACCCCGATTGCCTACATGGGGGCACGATGACGCTGTGTACTGAGGCGTACTGCACGTCGATGGTGCGCATGTCTTCAACCAATCTAACCCTGCCTGTGCTGCGGTGCAGAGTTCAGAGTTACGATGTTGGAGAGCTGACAGCTGCTCGTCGTTGCTCGGTGGTTCTCTCCGGGTACTCCGGCTTCCTCCACCCGTAAAACTGTCACGGTCACGATTAGCCATTGTGCATAAGTATGTGACCTTAAACACCAATAAATAAATAAATAAATAATGTGTGCTCTCCCTTCCAAAATGTAACAAGAGGCCCCTTCCAAAATGTAACAAGAGGCCCCACGGGGCCTGGAGCGCTCATCTTGAACAGAACACAATATAAACAGAGTTCAAGAATGAGTGCACATTAAGCAATCCATCTCCATAGGATACACTGTCAATCCTTGAATACAAAATTTATAATTCTTCAGCTACATGGCCAATTTCGGCTCCCACTGGGAGCCCAAATATTAACCCAGGCTCTCGATTTGAACACATTTGAATCTGACTTCCCTAGAGATGTTGTGTACCAAATATGAAACCATTCTGACTGTTGGATCTGAAGAAGATGATATTTTAAAGAAATGTCTTCATATTGCACTAAGTTAAAATTTGGGCTACCATAGTGAGCCCAAATATTAACCTACGGATCCAAATTGAACAAACTTGAATCTGATCCCCCAAGAGATGTTGTATACCAAATATGAAGCATTGTGACTAGTGGATCTGAAGAAGAAGATTTTTGAAGAAATTCCCTCATATTGTACTAAGTTAAATTTCAGGTTCCCATCTGGCGCCCAAATATTAACCCAGGATCTCGAATTGAACAAACTTGAATCTGACCCCCCCCCCCCCCCACCCCCCACCCTAGAGGTGTTGTATACCAAATATGAAAGCATTCCGACTGATAGATCTGAAGAAGAAGATTTTTAAAGAAATTTCCTCATATTGCACTAAGTTAAATTTTGGGCTACCATAGCGAGCCCAAATATATACCTAGGTATCCGATTTGAACAAACTTGAATGTGACCCCCAGAGATGTTGCATACCAAATATGAAAGCATTCTGACTGGTGGACCTGAAGAAGATTTATAAAAATTATCCCCCATATTGAACTAAGATAAAATGTGGGCTGCCGTAGGAAGCCCAAATATTAACCTAGGGACTTGGTTTGAACAATCTTGAATCTGCCCCTCATAACAATGATGTATACCAAACATTAAAAGTTTCTGACTTGTGGTTCTGAAGAAGAAGATTTTGAAAGAATATTCCCCATATTACCCCACGTTAAAAATTTGGGCTCCTGTATTGAGCTCAAAAATGAACCAATGGGCTTTATTTTAACAAACTTGTATCTGACCCCCCTATGAATGCTAGTAGGTGGTAAATGCCGATTCCAACTCAGATGTACATGTACGTGTACATGTACGCGTACATCGATGTACACCTCCATAGGATTTAGTGTTAAAATCGTGTACAGGTACACGATTTTAACGTTTTTTAGGGTGATTTGGAATCGGTTTTGCCGATTCCACATCACTGGATTCTATATACAAATCGCTCAAGAGTGAAAAAAACGCATGAAATTTTAAGGAAAAAGAGGTGTATCGTCTGATTTGGAATCGGCAAATGGGTTTCCCCCATAGGATTCAGTGTTAAATTGCGAGCAAAAAACGTGTTGCCGTTTCTAAATTATCATCTTGCTGATTCTAAATCATCCGCGTTTGTACACGATTTTAACAATGAATCCCTATGGAGGCGTACACGGAAATCCATTTGCGGATTTTACGTCAGAAATCGAATCGTGTACGGTACACGGAAAAGAGGTGATTTGGAACCGGCAAACCCACTGTCACGTTTCCTGAAGTAAAACTAGCACATGTTATTGTTGTGATTGAATTAGGTTTTCATTCAAAAGAGTAGACTATAAATATGAGCGTCAGTTTTAAAAAAGAGTTGCGTGAATGAAAGGCATTCGTTCAAAAGAGTCAACTATAAAATATGATCTGTAAAAATAGACATTCGTGTTTTGTTTCGATGTAACGAAAAGAAATTGAGTTTAGAGACAATTAGAGAAAAAAATCAGAGGTATAAAATCGTTTGTTCGCGTTTGTCACTATTAATTTTTGTGAAGTAATCTTAATAAACACTTAATGGAATGTTTGAATGACAAATGTTGCTCATGTTTTTGTTGTGGCGCGAATGAAGGTTTTTCATTTTAATGGATCGTTTTAATAATGTATAATAAAACGCATTTTCCACTCAATTAGGTTTTCGATTTCGACAATTACGGTGACATTCTGGTTCAGACCCATGCCATGAAGAGAAATAACGATGCCAGAGAGACGAGACCCAAAGCCAACAGAGGTTACAAGTGGACGAAAGTGGTGAAACCCATATGGGATATGAATAAGAAGTTCGTCGAATCGGTGACTGGCAAAGGGGTGAAAACCACTTTTCTTCCGAGCGATTCTGATGCTCTGTCTCAGAGATTGAGTTTGTTGATGGCGAGCAGATGGGCTGGTAACACAGGATTAGATAATAAGATAGTTACTATATCTGACGAATTGTTAAGACAGAAGGTTTTGAATAAAAACCATTATAAAAGGCTGATGAACGAACTGAAGGATTGATGTATATATAATAAGTAGAGAGAAACAAACAAACAAACAAAATATACAAAATAAAACAGTAAATTTTTACACTAGAATAATAAAAGTATTTAAACAACAAAACGATTTACCAGTGAAAAAAAAAATATATATTATAAAAATAAAATATGTTGGTGATAAAGAACAGGGGATACGTCAGAACTTATGTTCAAGGCGGTTCTGGCATCGTCGATTCTATAATGCGAGCATTCACAAGCGATGCGGGTAGAAAACTCGCATCGACTGCGTTTGAGGTCGGTAAGAAGATGGCTTTGGATGCTGGTAAGAAAGCCGCTTCCGAAGCCAGTGGTAGGATAGCTTCTGTGGCTGGCAAGAGGGCAGCCGATGCGTTGATCGACAAGTTGATCAGTCCACCGGCGAAGCGAGCTGCGTTAGAGCGAACGCCGAAAAGTTGGAAAGATTTTAAGGATGCTGTGGTACCCATACAAGATTTAGCTAAAATGACGAGTGGATCAGGATTGAAGACAACTCGCGATGGTGTGATATAAACAAATAATAACATTAAAACTGAGTTTGAAAAACATAAAAAATTTGTGTTTGAAAAGAATCTAAAATAACAAACAAAAAAAATAAAACAAAGATGAACATTAAAGATATGTCTTGGAACGACGCCGCGACAAGAGGTCGAATAACGAGTTCTTTCCCAAAAGCATAAGAGGCTTGATAGTGGGAAAATCGAATTGTGGAAAGACCAATCTGTTGATGAATCTGTTGTCCCGACCCGACTGGTTGGATTACGACAGATTGTTCGTGTTTGGCAAGAGCTTGTTTCAACCCGAATACAGATTGCTTCGAGAGTGCATGGATCGTAGATTGCCCAAGGACGTCATAGCCAGAATATTTGACAGTAGGGAGGAATTCGACAAGAGTGAAGCTCCACTTTCAACCATTTTGGACGGTGCGGCGATGGAGCTGATGAAGAGAAATGCATCTTCGAACGTCGAGTGTCGATTTTATGAGAACGCTAGCGACGTTCCGGATCCTATAGAATTGAAATCGGAAGATAAGAATCTCATGATTTTCGACGATATGCATTTGGAGAGACAGAACCGATGCGAATCGTATTACGTTAGGGATCGACACAGCAACGTGGACTGTTTCTACCTGTCGCAGAATTATTTTCGATTGCCCAGACAGACGATATGGGAGAATGCTAATTTTCTATGTCTCTTTCGCCAAGATCTCAAGAATCTCAATCACATCTACGGCGACCACGTCGCAAACGACATGAGCGTGGCGGAATTCAGGAGATTCTGCAAGAGGGTTTGGGATGGAGGACTTTACAATTTCGTTGTGATTAATTTGACAAGCAAATTTAATCGTGGAAAATATCGGTGCGGATTCGACAAGTTTTATGTTTCTGATGATAATAAGATAGAGCGTGAAAATAAAAAAAAATTAGAAAATAATAAATCTTCAAATAATTAGTTTTGAAAAAAATAAAATTAAAATATAATGTTGGAACAAGGAGAATTGTTAGAACGGATAGCCGAGAATACGGCTGCAAAACAATCCATTCAAATCGTGGTGAGTGGTGATTCGACTCGATTCGCTACGAAATTCGAACCTTCCATCGAATTGAATAGAGAAAAAAGATTCGAGATGGCGTTGGTGAATCTGGAGACTTATTATTCCTTTCCCAACGTCACCGAAAAGAATAACTTGTTCAAGTATTCCGACGGAGTGGATTGGTTGGAGATTCGAATTCCCAAAGGGAGTTACGACATAGACGATTTGAACAATTACATTCAGACGCGAATGAAGACGGATGGAAAGAGAAGCAACAAGATCAGACTCGCTCCCAATCCTAATACCTTACAGACGATGTTGGATTTGGAAGATAATTTTCGAGTGGATTTCAACACGGACGATTCTATAGGCAATCGATCGAAAGATTATCGAGGCCACGCGGCATCTGAAAATACGGTCGACATTCTCGCAGTCAATAGCATTCTGGTGAACGTGGACATGATTGCTGGAAGCTACGTGAATGGTAGCGCTCAACCGACGATCTATTCCTTCTTTCCAAACGTGTCGCCGGGTTATAAGATCATGGAGCGACCTCGAAATTTAGTTTATCTACCAGTGATTTTAGACACGTTGTATAGTCTCAAAACCACGTTGACGGATCAAAATGATGAACTGTTAGATCTTCGCGGAGAGAGGGTGACGATACGATTTCACATAAGAGAAATATAAAAGCAAAAAAAAAAAAAATATGGTGTATATATATAGATAACAATGACAGAATACGTGATTAAAACCGTGAACATATCCGCAGGACAGAGGAAGAAACTTAAGAGAGCGTTAACAACTCGAGGTGAGGCGGTGAGATTCAAATTCACTCAGGAAGATCTGACGAGAGGCGGTCAGGATTCGATCGCCTGGACCAGAAGTCAAATCAAAGGATGGAGAAAGCAATTCGCGATGGAAGAGGGCTGACGGTGAGATTGAGTCCCGCTCAATTGAGATACAATTTGAGAATGAAAGGTGGTTTCCTACCGCTATTGGCAGGAATCGCCGCAAAAGCATTACCCTTCGCCGCAAAGGCACTACCCTTTCTCGGAAAGACTCTCGGCATGGGAGCTCTCACAGGACTCGCGAGTTCGGCAGTTGAGAAATTAATGGGTGACAGCGGACTGTTTTTGAAGAAGGGAGGAGCCGTGTGTCGTGTCCACGTAGACGACAGCGGTAAAGGAGGTGGTAACTCTTTGAGTGGAAACGGTCTCTATCTGAAGAGTGGACAGAATGTGTGGGGCGACTCAGCAAGGGTTTGTTGCTCAGTGAGAATTTGCCGTTTAAGAATATACCGATTTTGAATTTGTTATTATAATATAAAATTATATAATTATATAAAATATAAATCATAGAAAGTATAAAATAATATATAAAATGGATAAAAAGGTGGAGAAACAATTAGACGATAATATCGCGAGACAGAGTGTGAAAAAAAAGATGTGGAAAAATGGTTAGACGCTAATGATGGATATCTAAGGAAAGAACTGATGAAAGAGTTAGATAAACAGCGGGATAGACGGTTGGAAATGAAAAGAATGAGACGCTTTCCACCATCACCACTACCTTCTGAAGAGAATGGTAATGATGCGAGTGTTACCAAGAGATGCACAACATTCGTTCATAATTATGATTCGGATAAACAAATGTGTTGTTATAAAAACGTATCATATTACAAAAAAAAAGAAAAGAAGAATTGACGCTGAAATTTAAGAAAAAAGGAATGTTATTATAATATATGGTAATAGTGAAGAAGAAAAACAAAAAAAAATGAGATCTAAAGATGATCTCATTACTTTTTTTTATTTTTCCTTCTTCTTCACTAAAAAATCAATCTCTCTATTGTTTATATTTCCAAGTCCGTTATTAGCATGTTGACACTCGTGTATTCTCCTTTTTCGAAAATGTGTTGAATGTTTATCTTTACTCTTTTGAGTTTTTTTTACATCGGTGAACTTGCTCTCACCACCCGATTTGTCCATGAGTTCGTGTGAGATTTTTGGATATATGTAACTTCCATAGAACAACGTCAAATCGTCCTTGTCGAATTCTTTATCTTTCGCGATGACGATTTTCTGCAGATCGCTTTGGTAGTCGTAAAACAAATCGAGCATGGCTTCATCCAATTTCAAAGTCATCTTATATCTGTCGTATTTATGCTCTAAGTCCTTCATCTCGATCTCGTTCCATTCGATGGGATCGTGTTGTTGTAATCGATAGATTTTATGACCGAATTTCTTATACGTTTCAACTCGTTTCAATTTCAATTCACATCTTTTAGGTGTTGCTGTCATGATCGATTATTTGTTTTTTTTGTTTGATGAATTCTTGCAAATAATGTATATTTAAATTTTGTATTTTAATAATTTGTTTAAAAAGTTTTGTTTTGTTTTTTGCTCTTTATATATATATAAAAAAAAAGTTTTTTAATTTTAATTTTCTTTAATGTGAAATTTTTTTTGTAAAAAGTAATGAGATCACCTTTAGATCTCATTACTTTTTTCCTTCTTCTTTGCTAAAGTCAATCTCTCTATTGTTTATATTTCCAAGTCCATTATTAGCATGTTGACATGCGTCATTTTTCCATTTACCAAAATGTCTTGAATGTTTATCTTTACTCTTTTGAGTTTTTCTACATCGGTGAATGCACTCTCACCACCCGATTTATTCACGCGTTCGAGTGAGATTATTGGAAATATTTTTTTCCATGGAACATCGTCAAATCGTTCTTGTTGGGTTTTCTGTATTTGGTGATGATATTATTCAGCAGATCGCTTTGGTAATCGTAAAACAAATCGAGCATGGCTTCATCCAATTTCAAACACATCATATATTCATTGTCACAGCGCTCAAAGTCCACCATCTCAACCTCGTTCAATTCGATGGGATCGTGTTCTAATGTATAGATATAAGTATATGATAGCTTATATATTTCAACTTGTTTCAATTCACGTCTTTTAGGTTTGTTGTCATGATTATTTGGTTTTTATGAATTCTTGCAAATAATGTATATTTTAAATTTTGTATTTAAATAATAATTTGTTAAAAAAGTTTCTCTTTATATATAAATAAAAAGTGAAATTTTAACATCCTTTTTTTTTTCTTTTTGTATTAATTCAATTTTTTTTTACCTTAAGAACATAAAATTGATTAATTCTTTTTGAAGGAATTAAAACATATTATAAACAATTTTTAAAACTTTTTAACAAATTATCATTAATATAAATTCGAAAAAAAAAAAAATTCTTACAAACCCAATTTTGAGGTAAAAACAATGATCAAGTCCGAACATCCGAATTATAGTTTAGAACGTGCAAGACTTCAAACGTTTCAAAATTGGCCTTCGCATCTTGCTCAAAAACCCGAAGATTTAGCTGCTGTGGGTTTCATTTATGTGGGTAAAAGCGACAGAGTTAAATGTTTTTGTTGCAACATACATTTAATGAATTGGGAACCTCATGACAGATCTTTACTAGAACATATAAATAATGTTAAAAAAGGCGAATGTGATTATTTGAACAAGATCATAACATTGGGATTGATTAAAATCGAAGTCGAAGAGTGGGATAGAAATAAAAACCAAAAATTATTGATGGATATGTTACAATTAGGGTACACTAAGGAACAATTGTACAATGCGTTAAATAACACAAACAAGACCTTATCTCAATTTTTGACTTTAGATCATCTGATTAAATTCATGACACAAGCGGACGAGTTATTGTTGTGTGTCGAAAACGAGTCGAGCAACACGAACACGTGTTTGCTTTGCGAAAATGTCGCAAACATTTTGTTTCTACCGTGCGCACATTTGTGTTATTGTAAGGAATGTTATTCTAGAGACGAGAAAATGTGTTCGTTCTGCAAACAAGAAATAAAAGCGATCGTAAATTGTTTTGAATAAAAAAACATTAAAGAAAAAATTGAATTAAAAAAAATCTTTTTTTTATATAAAGAGTAAAAAACAAAACTTTTACACAAATTATTTAAATACAAATTCGAAAAAAAAATATTCTTACAAATGGAGCAAACAGATAAAAAAAATGGAAAATTTAAATGAGAAAACCATACCTCAGTTAAAGGAGATTTGTAAACTATTAAAAATTTCACATTTCAGAAATCATAGAACTAAATCAAAAAAAATTGAAGTCATACAGAAATAGTTGCGAAACGATGGAAAGGCAAACGAAATGCCGATAGCAACGACGTCAAAAAATGCATCGGTTGTGAAAAATGAGAAAAAGATAGTAAAAGGAGTCAAAATGCCGACGTCGAAAAAAACCAAAAATGTTTTGATTGTGAAAAATAAGAAGACGACTAAACGAAAAGCCGTTGAAGAACTTCAAGTTTCCAAAGAAAAGAAAAGAAAAACTAAAATGAAAACGAGTGATGCACTTCAGATTCTAGGCAAATGAGATATATCAAGCGAAATTCGATGAGCAATAAACGAAGGGAAAGGAAAAGAATATCTAGCACGACTCGCCACGGAACTATTTCAATCGAAGACCGAAGAACGGGAGAGTGCGATCAAATGCATTTTTAAAACTTTCGACGCGGTTCCCTCCTTGAAGAAAATCGATCCGAAATTGTTCATGGAACGGGTGAAGAAAAAAGTATTGGATTTGTTTTGCAAATACATGAATGTGGGACTAAAAATTAAGATGATACTCCATTGCGTGATGAATAAAATCGACGTGAAGTCCGGCGAGAGCATTGTGAAAAATGCATATTTCAGATCTAATGCCGAACCCGTATTTCGAGGTTCAAATTTATCAGACGTTTTCGAAAAGATGAAAGATAAGATGTTGACGTCTCTCATGAATTATCAACATGAAGGTAGTAATTGGACGTTCGATGAGGTGTTGAAACTCGAAATTCACATAACTGAAAACGATTCGTTGAAAGGGTCTTCCTACGTGAAATTACCATATTTCTTAACTAAAAAAAATGCTGTGATCAACGTGAGAAATAAAGATGATCAGTGTTTTAAATGGGCAGTCACCTCCGCTTTATACCCTGTCAAAATGAACTCCGAAAGAGTTTCTCGTTACGAGGAGACTTCTAAAAATCTTGATTGGACCGGAGTGACTTTTCCAACAGAGTTAAAACACTTCGAACATTTCGAGGTTCAAAATCCCACCGTAGCAGTGAATGTCTTGGGATACGACGATGAAAAACAAACGATCTATCCTCTCAGACAGACTTCGTATCTCGAAAGAGAAAAGACGATTATTTTATTATTGATTTCAAATGGTGACAATCGTCATTATTGTTGGGTTAAACATCCGAGCCGATTACTGTCGAGACAAAATAATAAACATGAACATAAGGTATGTTTATGTTGCAACTGCATGAACGCGTTTCACAACGAAAAATCGTTAGTGAAACATCAGGAATATTGCAAAGAAAATCAAGGTGTCGCCGTCGAAATGCCTAAACCTAACACCATCGTGAAGTTTGAAAATCACAATAGAAGGTTAAAAGTACCATTCGTCGTGTACGCCGATTTCGAATGTTTCACCACGAAAATGAGTTCCTGTCAACCCAACGCTCTTCAAAGGTACGTTGAAAGATATCAAAAACACATACCTTCGGGCTATTGCATTTACGTGAAATGTGCTTTCGACTCGCACCACGACATGGGTCCCTTCACTTACACGAAACAGTATGAAGACGACGACGTGGCCCAAAGGTTTGTGGAAGAGTTAGAATCGAAAATTCAAATGTTATACGACAAATTCAAAACTCCGGCGAAAATGATCATCACGCGAGAGCAGCAGGAAGAAAATAACAGAGCCACCAAATGTCACATATGCAGACAATCATTTGACGAGAATTCGGAGGAAAATAAGAAGGTTAGAGACCATGATCATTACACGGGTCTGTATCGCGGTCCGGCTCACAGCAAGTATAATTTAAAATATCGAGATGCTGCTTTCTGTCTGGTGATGTTTCACAATCTCTCGGGTTATGACAGTCATCTGTTCGTGAAAAATCTTGGCACCTCACACGAAGAATTAAATTGCATCATGAACAGCGAAGAAAGATACATTTCCTTCACGAAATGGAAGCTCATGGAGAAGAAAAGAGTAATCGATGGAAATACGTTGGAAGAAAAAACAAAATCCATTCGTAGAGGCGTACGTTCATCGACAGTTTTAAATTCATGTCGACCGCTCTGGAAAAATTAGTCGATAACATGAGCAAGGATAAATTTAAAATCATGAGTGAACATTTTGGAGAACGAGTAGATGTCATGTTGAGGAAAGGAGTCTATCCTTACGATTACATGAACGATCTAAAGAGATTCGAAGACACCGCACTACCTTCGAAAGAAGATTTTTATTCGAAATTATATGAATCCGACATTTCCGATGAGAATTACGAACACGCTAAAAACATGTGGAAATCATTCGATATGAAAACCATGAGAGATTATCAGGATCTCTATCTGAAGACCGACGTTCTGCTCTTGGCAGACGTGTTCGAAAATTTTCGAGACGTCTGTGGTCGAAATTACGATCTAGATCCCGCTTGGTATTTCACCGCACCCGGTCTGGCGTGGGACGCACTGTTGAAGACCACCGAAGTTCAATTGGAATTATTATCTGACGTGAACATGTTGCTCATGTTCGAAAAGGCTGCGATAGGTGGCGTCTCGATGATCTCCCACAGATATTCTGAAGCTAACAATCCCTACATGAAAGAAGGTTTCGATTCGAAATGGTCAAATAAATACATACAGTATTGGGACACTGATAATCTGTTCGGTTGGGCTTTGAGTCATCCTTTACCGATCAGAAATTTCAAATGGGTGACGGAACCGGAAGAGATGCAAAAATGGAGAGACTATCCTTGCATTTTAGAAGTCGATTTGAACTATCCGGAATAATTACACGATCTACACATCGATTATCCGCTAGCTCCCGAACGAATGGAACCGAATGAAGGAGACGAGGAAAAACTCATTCCCAATTTATTTAACAAACGTAACTACGTCGTCTACAGCGAGAATTTGAAACAATACGTTGATTACGGGATGAAATTAGTCGACATACATCGCATCATTCGATTCGACGAAGAGCCTTGGATGAAAAAATACATCGGTCTCAACACGAATCTCAGAATTCGAGCCGAGAATGATTTCGAAAAAGATTTCTTCAAACTCATGAACAACTGCGTGTACGGTAAATCGATGGAAAACATCAGGAAGAGAACCGACGTTCGACTCATCACGTCTGAGAAAAGAGCTAAAAAATTAGTGGCGAAACCTAATTACAAACACCGAACCATATTCGACAAAAATCTAGTGGTCGTTCACATGCAAAAGACGCACCTGAAGTTTGACAAACCATATTATTTTGGACCGATCATCTTAGATATCAGCAAGCAATTGATGTACGAGTTTCACTATGATGACGTCAAATGAAAATTTGGTGATAAAGCCAAACTACTGTTCACCGACACGGACAGTTTAGTTTACAAGATAGAGACGAAAGACATCTACCGTGATATATCTCATGACGTGGCTGAGTGGTTCGATACGAGCAATTATTCCATCGATCACCCGTCCAACATTCAATCGAACGACAACAAGAAGGTGTTGGGTAAATTTAAGGACGAGAGCGGCGGTAAACAAATCATCAAATTTGTGGGCTTGAGACCCAAACTGTATGCTTATCGTCTAGAAGATGAAGAGATCAAGAAGTGCAAAGGGGTTAAAGCGTGCGTGGTGAAGAAAAACATCTCTTTCCAAGAGTATAAAGATTGTCTGTTAGGAAGTGGTCCAGTGTATAAGACTATGAAATCGATTTGAAGCAAAAATCACGACTTGTATACCAAAATAGTCAACAAGATTTCGCTGACGGCCGACGACGATAAGAGATTCGAGTTAGACGATAAAATAAGCACTTTGGCACTCGGACATTGGATTTCAGATCTAATTAGAGACGATATGAATGTGGATGGTTGGATTCCAGATATGAGTAAGGATGATAGGATTCCAGATATGATTGTGGATGATAGGATTCCAGATATGAGTAAGGATGATAGGATTCCAGAAAATCAAGAGGAATTAGATGGATTCGAAATTATAGAAATCGATAGAGACATCAAGAGAGTTAATTTAAAAAGAAAAAAAGAAAAAAAATAACGTCATTTTAGTAAATTATAATAAAATAAATAAATAAAAAAAAAAAAAAAATATATACGCATTTATGAATAAGAAAATAAAGATATCCGTAGAAGGTGTCGACTTACCTAACGAACCCCTATCCAACATCGATCTGTTGAATGTGGCAAAATATTTGAAAATCAAAGATTTTCTAGGTGTGTTTTCCAGAGATGCCTTGCCGAAGAGAAGACGTCGACAATCGGAATGCGGAATTTTAAATCTAGATGATTCATCAGGTGAAGGCACTCACTGGGTAGCGTGGATCAAGAACAGGAAGAAGAAAAATTATTATTTCGACAGCTATGGAATCTCACCGCCAAAAGAAATAAAGAACTATTTCAACAAATCGATGGTTCGTTACAACACGGAACAAGTGCAATCATCAGATCAAGTTTTTTGCAGTCACCTGTGTCTCTACGTTCTCAAGAGATGGTCTGAAGGAGATCGGTTTCAAGACATTCTCAATGATTTACATTAGAGAGAGATTTTTTTTTATAGTATATATAAAGATAATAAATTATTTTAAAAAATTTTAATCAAATAAAAACGAAAAATAAAAATAAAATAGTTCATTTTTAATAAACTGCGTTTTGAATATATTTTTTCTAAAAAACAAAAAATCCCACGACAACATCCCAGTCGATAAATTTGGTAGAAGTGACGACGAAAAAGTCAACCTAAGAAAGAAGAGGAAGACGTGCAAAGTTGATGATGGTTACGACGTTGCCAACTTGGACGAATGTTACGTTTGGAGATACGAACCTCGAGAAGAACCTTTGAACATGAACAATAAGAAGCTCTAAAACCTTCCCGAGCTGATAGATCTTGCAGATGCTGCAACTAAAAAATACGTTGACAGGGGGAACGCCGATTTCGAATGAATCATGCTAGATAATTACGTGGATAAAACCATGACCGACGATCTCGATCTGAAATCCAAATGTTTGGTGAACGTCACGAATCCCATAGATCCCACAGATGCCACGACCAAGAAATACATGGATGACTCTCACGCGAGATTCAGCGAACACTTGAGAAATAGATACGTTCAGAAAACGATGCACTCGGAATTGAACGCCAATTCTAACAAGATTACGAACGTGGCCACTCCCACGAATCCCAAGGACGTGGCGACCAAACACTACGTGGATCTGGAACAGAGAAAGTCTGACAGATGAGAAATGAAATCGGATCTGAATGCGGTATTCAACAAGATATTGAATCTGTCAAAGGACAACGACACGGATGCGGACTCAACTGCGGTCAACAAGGGCTACGTGGATTCTGCCGTGATATGATCACAAGAATACCTAGAATCGCAAGTGGATGATCTCTACCTGAACAAACTATCTGGCGGAACCATGGAGGGTGGTATCGACATGAACGGTAAGAATTTATTCGGACTCAGTCACGATCCTGAATTCGGTTCCAGCGCGGTCAGCAGAAAGTACGTGGATGACAACTCGGTCTGGAGAAAGGGTGACATAATGGAAGGTAAACTAGACATGGGTGGACACGCGCTCACGAATCTACCAGATCCCGTGAACATGACGGATGCCTGCACCCTGATTTCGGTGGTGGAGAAAGTCAAATATGCTAGACAATTGATCACTGTGTGGGCCGAGGAGGCCGGCACCTTAGATGAAGGAAAAGCTGAGTGGTCTTTCGGAAATGGAGGTAGCAGATCGAAACATGGTCAGGTGGGATATCCCATGCCACTGGGAGGTGAAATCCTTCGAATGAGTCTGGCTTCCTCGGATTTGAATAACAGAGCGGTCGTCAATCTCATGGTGAATGGAGTAGAGAGCGATAAGAGATACAGCGTCGAAAAGACTGAGAATCAACACGCGAATGTTAGCACATTCGGCACGCCTCTCAAAGTGAACGCCGGAGACAGGATTAATTTCGTTATGAAAACCAATAATCCTGAAGCCGCCACTTCCGTGGTGAGTCTACTGATCGAATTAGTTCCTTTGAACAAACAGTGAACGCGTGGAAAATAATGAATTAAAAAAAAATAATGTGTGATTTATTAAAAACAAAAAAAAAAGTAATGAGATTTAGAAAGATGTTCATTCTCTCTAGATCACATTACTTTATTTATTTTTTTTGGGGGGGGGTTGTTTTAATACGTTATTTCTCATAATGTTTCATCTCGTGAAATTGGATCACCTATCTCGAAACACGCATCGACATCTATTTTAGCATTTCGAAGAGCTTTTATAAATTCTCGAAAAGCAGTCAGTCCTCTATACGTCAATGTGTCTAAAAGTTTTCTGGTCTTATCTTCTATCAAGATTTTACTTTCGATTTCACGTCTCATATAATCAGTCAATATCAAAGGTTCTGTTCCGACTAAAGTGTCTAGAATTATTGCTAACGAATCTTGCGAAATATTTTTAATCAAAACACGTCTGTTTCTTCTTAAGTATTCTCTTTCTTTATCATTCATTTTTATAATAATTTTTTTTAAATTTTATTCATATATATATTTTTTTTTTCACACTCATCTCTCATCGAATGATCGACATCTTATTTCCATCTGATTCGAATTGTAATTCTCTGTCCGACAGGACCAGGGTGAAGGCTTCGGTTTTTCTCGGAACGTTCCTATCAAATTGCATCTTGATCTGAATACCTAAGATGCTACTCTTGAGTCGTTCACTCTGTTTACTGACGTCGAATACGAACATGGGATACATCGACTTATATTTGCCGGGAGATATGTTAGGATTGCTCATCAATTCGTCTAGACCATGATACTTGTTTCTAAAATCAGCTGCGTCGCCGTACAGTCTGCAGAAATCGTTCTTGTCGAACGACGCGTTGTAATCGATTGCTAGATATCTCGTAGCATTCAGAAACACTTGCATGTTTCTCAAATGGCAGTGATCAAACAGCGACGCATTCTTTTCCTGAGACCCGTCCCTATCAGTCGGAAATGCAACCATGATGAAACGCGGTCTCTCGGAAGCGGATTTCACCATCAATCTCCAATCGAAGTGATTCGTGGAGGGAGGTATGCTAGCCCTGTTGCACTGTCTCATTCTAAATCCCACGGGTAATTTACTCTTGGATTCTATGATCTTGTAGAGACGCGCTTTTTCCACAATCGAAGGCTCCACGTGCAGAACAAACCACGATTTCTTGTGTAGAGTTGTCTTGCATTGGTCACAGTGAGTCTCACTATTGCGTCGTCGTCTCCTTTTCGAATCAACGTCAGATTGTGTTTGAATCCATACATGATCTTGTTGTAATCGTCTGCAGATCCGAAGATGTGTTTCAAAGGTATCCTGAACGAAAACGTTCCTTTAGGTCTGGACGTCTTGACGACGTAGTCGAATATCAAGGCGGCGCCGGCGCTAGCAGGGCCGATGGTGTCTTTCACCCACAACTGATTTAAGTCCTCTGGATTTCGAAAAATCATCAGGATATGTCAAGAGTCCGAACATCGTGGTGGCCTGACCGGGATGAAACACAGATTCTATCTCTTGTCCGGATAGCATGTATTTTATATTACTGAATGGATGCATGATGCCATTATTGGCTAGAGTAACCATGTCGTCGTCGGCGTAGTCGCCCCCATCTTCCTCGGTGAGACGTCCCTGCACCACTATGTAACTCTCGCTAGGATGTATGAATAGATCTTGAGTTTCAACGTTGATTCTTATCTCTCCCGCATTGTTCAAACTCGTTCCGGTTACCGGTTCATATTCGTGAACCTCGTATTCTTGAATACTTTCATCTATCACTATGCTTTGTGCTATATCTAGTATATTTGTCATTTTAAAGGATTTTTAGGGTTTTTTTTGTTTATTAATTAACTTGCTTTCTTTATCTAAAAATAGTTTTTAATTATTTTTTATTATTATTTTTCTCTCTTATATATATATGTGTAAACAAGAAAATATTAAAGAAAGTAAATAAAAGAAATTTGTTTTCTTTATCAAAACTTTGTCTTCTGTAATTGTTGTTTGTAAAACTTTCCGATGATCTCTTCTCCATCCAAAGCTTCGATTTCGTAAGTCACCGGATCGGTGTGAAATATTTTGATTATTACGAAGATTTCCGAGGTCCATCGAGGAGTATAACCCTTTTCGAAGTGCTTCTTATAAGCGTAGATTCTCACTTGATCACCGACCTCAAATTTCGGCGTTCTAGACTTCTTCCTGATCTTAGATCTTTCAGGATATAGATTCGCGTAGACCCGTTTTTCACTTTGAGGATGGCTAGCTTCCATGGGAGTCATCTTGATCGACCTGTGTCGCATGTTGTTGTAATCTTTGACCAGACCGTTCAGAGTGTATATGTATTTCTTGGTCGAATTCGCCATGAAGTATCTGTGCATCTTTTCCTTCATCGTTCAATTCCAACGTTCCACCACGCTGGCTTTCTCTTCATTTTCGATCGAGTAGAGGTCTACCAATCGATAAACGTGCTTGTTGTAGAATTCCTTTCCCTTATCCACCCACAATTTACTCGGTTTTCGAGAAGATGAGTCAAACACGCTCTTCAGAGCATCGGCGACGCAAGGTCCCGATTTATTCTTCAAAGCTCTGATCCAACCGTATTTGGAAAACACGTCAATGACCGTCAATAGATATTTGACACCCTCGTTCCACCTCGAAAACGATCTCATGTCGACCAAGTCGGCAGACCAAATATCATCCAAACCCTTCACAAACACTCTTCTCTTTCGAAATTTACGCACTATGGGTTTGTGTAACTCCTCGGCCAATTCGCTCATCAATAATCGTTTCTTCTTCTTTTCCGATGCGCTTTTTATGTTTTTTGAATGCCCCATCTGAATCGACGTTTCGCACCGATCAGATTGCCGACCAGTGAACGTTCTGTCTTCTCTCTCCTGGTCGGATTCGATATGCCTCTCAATTTCCCCAACATGTTTTTATCGCAGACGTCGTTGCGAGTCTTGGTGTCGGGATGTCCGGCGTAGCACAGATCGTGATCATACGCGGCCGCATCCACCCTATTCACAGGTTTGCTCCAAGATTTGGGTGTCAGATCGGCGTTGAGTCTCTTGTTCAATTTCGTTCCGGGTCCCATGAAACTGTGACCTGGCAGATGCATTTCGAAAGGTAGCTTATTGATAATTTTATTCACGACGCCTTTACCTTTGCTCGCGTTCTTTTTTTTGATGAATCGAGTCTTGATAGAACCACACACGTCGCAAATTCCGCGAAGCATCTGTCTGTCATTTTTAGTTCGTACTTCTCGAGAATTACTCGTCTCGGTAACTCTCTTACACTTTACGCAATACATTTTTTAAGAGTTATTTAAATTAATTTCGTTTTTTATTTTATATATAAATTTAATAATTAATTAATTCTGTTCTTATTATATATATTTTTTTTTTCAATCGCTGCTCTTGCGTACTATCATCTTACTGAATTCCTCCCTGACCTCTTTTCTCCCCTTTTCCACGAGAGAATCGTTCATCTCTTCCTTGATGATCTGACGAGTCTTGATTCTCACGGCTTCTTTCATGGCATCGTATTTCGTTTTCTCGCTCAATATCGTGAAGTATTCTCCGTCCGATATCCTACCATCTTTCAACGCCATAGAGATCATTTCGGATATCGTGTCGATCTTGGAGTCGGCCAAGACGCGAATCTTGTCGTGTTTCCTCGCCTTCAGATATAATTTCCTACTCAAAAAGTTTCCGAGCGTGCTAAACAATCTGGCGGCGAGAGCCACTCCTTCTACGGTCAACACGATCGGAATGCCGACCGCGGTCAACAGCAATCCGATGCCAGCCGCGTGTAAACCCATGGAAATCGTGATGAGTGTCGTGTTAATTGCATTGACGAATTTCACGAAACGCGAATACTTCTTCTTGAGAGAATGACGAGAATCTCTCTCTCGAGTTAGATACTCTTGGATTCTACTGATTTGATCGATGCGATACCTCTCTCCTCTTTCTTTTTCTTCTAGCGACGGTGCCGTTGGCAAAACGCTGTTCGGCTTCTCATCCTCGTCATCATCTAACGTCGGATACAGTTTATTTCTGGTTCTCATTTTTGTTTTTTTTTCTTTCTAATATTAGATAAAAAATTTATGTGTGTATTTATTTTATTTTCTATTCTCCCTTATTTTATATCAACGAGAAAACTTAGTCGTATGCTTCATTGAACAATAATTTCATGACGCATCACTTAGCTTCTAAAGTCAGACTTTACGCACCATTTTCAGTTCTTCCGAAACTGTGGGCTTGCTTTGCTCCTTACAGAAGAGTAATCTCTTCCAAAACGCGATCACTTCGTCGATTTGAACGCGTTCGAACGCCGGTTCGAAATACTTGACGACCATATCTTCCCTTTCCATCCACAGACACGAATGATTCTCGTGATCGAAGTCTAGGTGATCCCGACATCCGACGCATCGTTCTAACAAGAGGCGACCCATTTGTTCGTTCACGCAGAGTGTGTAGGCTTTCATCAGCATTTTTAAAAGAAACCTTACTCTAATAGTCTGAGAAGCGCTCATGATTTACATATTTATTTTTTATTATCTATTCGATTTGATATATTTATTTTTTAATAACTATTTATATATTTTTTTTTCTCCTATATATATCAATCACTTTTTTATTTCTTCAGGAAACGTGACAGTGGGTTTGCCGGTTCCAAATCACCTCTTTTCCGTGTACCGTACACGATTTGATTTCTGACGTAAAATCCTCAAATGGATTTCCGTATACGCCTCCATAGGGATTCAGTGTTAAAATCGTGTACAGACGCGGATGATTAAGAATCAGCAAGATGATGATGTAGAAACGGCAACACGTTTTTTGCTCGCAATTTAACACTGAATCCTATGGGGGAAACCCATTTGCCGATTCCAAATCGGACGATACACCTCTTTTTCCTTAAAATTTCATGCGTTTTTTCACTCTTGAGCGATTTGTATATAGAATCCAGTGATTTGGAATCGGCAAAGCCGATTCCAAATCACCCTAAAAAAACGTTAAAATCGTGTACCTCTACACGATTTTACCACTTTTTCCTATGGAGGTGTACATCGATGTACGTGTACATGTACACGTACATGTACATCTGAGTTGGAATCGGCATTTACCACCTACTAATGCTGTATACCGAATATCAAAAGATTCTGATGATTGGTTCTGGAGAAAAGATTTTTAAAAATTTTTGCAAATATGCTGACTCAGCATTTTTTCGATGCCCACCACAGAACACCCTAACGTAACCGATGGCAATTGTTTTTACCATTCAATTCTACTGGACCTAAGGATGCTTCACACCAAATAACAGCTCTCTGTTCCCTGTGGTTGGGGAAATATGAGCGTTTGAAAATATTTCTATTTTTAGCTCCCAGGGTCCCCATGGAGATGCAGGAATTCTTTTTGGACGAGTCAAGTACTTATGGCCCAATAATACCACATACCAAATTTGGTTCAAATCGCACCATCGGTTCAGAAAATAGAAATTTTGGGCGGGCCAAAAATCTTACCCCTCCCAATAAAAAGCCAAATATTGCTTCACGAACTTCATTTGAACAAACTTGATTTTACACCTCAAAGGGAAGATCTGTAACAAATATCAAGTCATTGTACTCACTGGTTCATGAGAAGAAGATTTTAAAACTATTTTGGAGCATTTTCACCCACTCCCTCTCTATGGAGCTAGGCATGTTGAGTTGAACAAAACTGCAATGCCCCCTCGGGACCATCACTCACACAAACTTTCACTTGAATTGGCTCAGTGGTTCTGGAAGAGAAGACCAAAACATGGTGTTCACGGACGACGGACGGAGAGCAATGAGATTTGCCCAGCTTGACTTTGTCAAGATGAGCTAAAAACCATATGCATTTAAAAAGGTTTATTTTCTAGCTCCAGTAAGGGTGGAAGACTATATACCGGTATACCTCACCCCCCGCCTCCACCCATCTCGCCATGTGACTTTGGATTCGTTTTATTTATTCTTGCTTCATATTCGAAGGTTTTGCTTATCAAGTTCAAAATTTGAGACTTTCTTCACTTTAATGATAGACAAAAAAGCATCCAAAGTTGGCTATTTTTTGGCATTCTATTACGGTACTCTTATTCTCACCTTCATTGTGCTTGGGGGGTAAAATCTTGAGATTTAAAAGTAAACAGTAACTTTCTTCTGCAATCATTGTTACATCTATCCATATCAAAATAATTGCTACAACAACCTTGCAATTAGAGGAAATGAGTACAGATGTTTGCAAAATTCACTGAAAATCAATTTTTGTTGCGCAATACTATTCTTTACGTGGTCAAAGCATATGTTGGGTTAAGCCCCAAAGCATAACTTACAGCAGCGGATTTGTTCATTAAGCATCTCTGCCTATAGCAAAACAAAGTGTTTAAAATTCACCCTCTCCAAAATGACAGGAAAATGTAACCGAAGTTATCTAATTTTAGCATTTTCGAATGGAACCCTTACCCTCATTGTGCTTGAGGGTTGAAGATGGGATTAAAAACTAAACAGTAACTTTCTTCTGCAAGCATTGTTGCATCTATGTATACAAAAATAATTGCTACAACTACATTGCAATTAGAGAAATTAGCGCTTGAACTTAGTCAATCTCGAAGATAAAATGCTTTATTCATATCATTTGTGGCCAATAGGGGTTAATTTTAAAATATTTGTGTGGTGATTTTAGTGTATCATATTATGCCTAATGTGTGAACATCAATCACAGACTGAGTGTCTGATAAGAGACATGGAGGAATCTTGAATCTTGGTATTTGAATGAACATGTACAAGTTGAGGGTACTCCAATTCAAGGCCTGACAACTGGGTGAGGATTAAAACTTGGAATAAAAGATATAACAGCAAAATTGTTCTTGGATGAATGCCCTATCTTCTCATGGGAAACGTTTTGAAGAAAATATGGCTCCAGTGTTGAGAAATTGCATGTAAATTTTGTCGAAAATAACAATTATTCCGACAGTACCCTTATGGGAAGTCTCAAATCTGCCAAGGGTTAAACTTTTAATAATAACATACAGAACAAAATTTGTCATACTTTGGCATGCAGCTATAGAAAACATTCAGAGCTCAATCAATTAAAAATGGAGATAATCGTCACCTAAACTTACCAAATTCTGAAAAAATGGAGTTTTTTTGGATGGTACCTACTTTTATGCAACCAGAATGGGATAGGGTTAAACTTTACAACCAAACTTAGAACAGCAAATATGCTCGGTAGTCAATTGTGAATATGTACTTGAAAAATGTTTGAAATTAACCGTTTCCAAAATGATAGAAAATGCAACCAAAGTTGGCTAATTTTGGCATTTTCAAACGGTATTCTTATTCTCGTCCTCATTGTGCTTGAGGGTTAAATCTGAGATTAAAAAGTAAACAGTAAGTTTCTTCCACAATCATTGTTGCATCTATCCATACCAAGATAATCGAAGTTGGTCAATTTTGAAGAAAAAATCTATATTCCTGTCATTTTTGGCCAATGGGGGTTAATGTTGAAAGATTTGATTGGTGATTGTGGTGTATCATATTATGCTCTAAATGTGTGGAAAATTTGAGCTAAATAACTGTGAACAATTTTGAGACTTTCGAAAAATGTTACAATTTTGAAAGTTTTGGCAGAATATTTTGAAAATACGCGCTTTCACAGACATGACGATACTGCATTTCACTAGATTTTATGACATCACATAAGTATGCCAAATTTGGTCAAAATCGTACAGCTTGTTTTTGAGCAGTGCAACCAGGGAAGGGGGGGGGGGGGGGAGGGGGGCACCAAAAACTTGCAAGACGTGACGTGGGGGTGGGTGAGTCTCTTGAGTGCGCCAAAAATGTGCATTTCCAACTTGTGCAATTTTTTTAATTTTTTAAAAATATATCAATATATCAGCTAATATATGCCATCATTTGTGTTTCAAACCTTAAAGATGATGTTGTACATCACACTCTTAACATAAATACAACATCTAGAGGGTTTATATGTGAGAATATTGGGCTTAATCTGGGAAAATGTCACACGTTAGTAGGGGGTGGGTGTCTTGTTAGAAATGTACAAAATGTGCAGACAATATTTTGGAAAAATTCTCTCTGATGCACAAAATTCAACCCAAGTTATTTATTTATTAATTTATTTATTTATTTAATTATTTATTGGTGTTTAACGGCACTTTAACAACCAGGGTCATATCGTGTCGGTGAAAGTTTTAAGTGGATGAAGCCAGAGTACCCGGATAGAACCACCGAGCAACGACGAGCAGCTGTCAGCTCTTCAACATCATAACCCACGACTGTACTACACACTGCACAGCGGTACTGCGTACTACACAGCACAGACAGGGTTAGATTGGCTGAAGACATGTGCACCTCGGCGTGCAGTCCGTCTCCGCACACAGCGTCATCGTGCCCCCACGTGGGCAATTGGGATAAGTTTATTTTGGATTTTAATGGGAGAGTAGGGGGGTGGGTGTCTGAGAACGGTAGTAGAAAATTTGCACGTAGTGGGTGGGTGGGTGGGTGGGTGTAAAAAGGAGCAGAATAAAAAAGGACGTCACGTCTTGCAATTTTTTAGTGCCCCCCCCCCCCCCCCCCCCGGTGCAACAGCCAAAATTCACGCCAGAAAAAAAAAAATAGAGAAGAAAAATTTTGAAAAAGAAGAATAACAAGAGTCTTTCCCAAACTGGGTTTGGGAAAGCCTAATTACTTTGGCGAAGTCCGAATTTAATGTTATTGAACAGGTTCAGACGTGACACTGTGTTGGGAGGTGTGTGTGTGTGTGTGTGTGTGGGGGGGGGGGGGCTTGGTCGAAACATGTCACGTCTTGAATAGCCAGGTTAATCTTTTAAAACTTAATTCAAGTTTTACGTATACTCTGCCCAGATTTAAAAGAATATGGGTTGCTATAAATTCTCTGACAGTGAAAAATTGGAACGGCTGTCTACATGTCACATGGAGACGTGGAATGCATTTTTCGGGAGCATTGTGTAGACAGTAGGTTATGCCCGATCGAGGACCTGCCGCCAGCTATCCCAATCCTAGACTGTCTTGAATCTGTTTCCTTGCAAGACATATATGCGACAAACCAAAGAAGGTTGGCCCATTTCCCCAAACTTGAATTCAATGCGATTCATTTGACTTAATTATTATTTTATTCTACTACGTTCAATGGCAGGACAGTGGCAAAATGGACTTCGAGTGGTGGTAGTGGGGGGGGGGGGGGGGGGGGGGGGAGAAAGAGAGAAGGGCATCACCCAAAGTCCACTCATAGTTTTGTGAGAGAAATTTTGGCTCGAGGGGAATTTTGATTTAGGCCTCTTGGTAAATTTGGCGAGATGGAAGTAAAATCTCGTATTCTGGTTGAAACATACTTTAGAGCTTTTTTCGATAAGTAATCTGCTTTGGATGCAAAAACGGGTACATGGGGGCGTGGTGGCTCAGTTGGTAGAGGTGCAGGCTGCAAGCCGAGAGATCCTCGGTTCGAATCCAAGGACTTGCACCCAAGGACACAACCGTTTTGTGCATGTCCTTGGGCAAGACACTTCACCCCCATTGCCCACGTGGGGACACAGTGGCGTTGTGTACTACGGCATAAGGCGTACTGCTCGTTGATGGTGCAGTTGTCTTCTACCAATGCTAACCCTACATATGTGAAGTTAGAATGTTGGGGAGTTGACAGTTGTTCACCGTTGCTTGGTGGTTCTCTCCGGGTACTCCGACTTCCTCCACCCGTAAAACTGTCGTCATGCTTAGCCATTGTGCAGAAACATGTGGCCTTAAACACCAGTAATTAACTAATTAAAAACAGTAGGCCTACATGATTTGGTTGCTCAATCAGAAATCGGTCGAAATCAGTGTTTTGGTCTGTGAAAAATATAGAGTTTATCCCGACCCCAACCGACGATAAAATTCGACCCTACCAAAGAATTTTTCTTAGAAAAGGAATTTTAGGCAGAATGTGTACAATGTTTTTAAAGCTGTTACAAAATTTATCAGCGTGAGCTTCAAAATTTTAAATAGAAAGCCTATACAGTTACTGTTCGTCGTATTTTATTCATTTTACAAGTTCGATCCCCGTCCGGGACGACCCGCGTTGTGTCCTTGGGCAAAGCGGAGCTTGAACAGAGTTTGACCGTTAAGGAGCTGGCAGTTGCTCGTCGATGCTCAGTGGTTCTCTTCGGGTACTCCGGTTTCCTCCACCCGTAAAACTGCCACTGTCACGATCAGCCATTGTGCATAAGTATGTGACCTTAAACACCAATAAATAAATATAAATAGTAAATTTCTTTTACAGTTGTGATCGTAAGTTTTACTTGGGTTAGGATTTCATAACAAACATACCGACAACCTCGAAACCCTCACGTGAAAATAGATTATGCTATCCATTACGTCATTGGTAAACAAATATGTCGGCTGCTGGCGTTAAATGACAACAGCGGTGAGCTTTTGAGAGAAATGGAGGGAAAATGAAGACCCACCGATAAGGGAGTAATGCAAAAATTGACTCGTTAACCTAATCTTCAATTTGAGTGGTCGTTTATAATTGAATAATAAACAGAACGGGAGATACGTGACATAGTCTAAAATCACAACCCTGTATGAAATAGACAGTAGTCGCGACCCGACTAAAGCGGGTGACAGATGAACCTGCCCACTCGATACATTTTTGTTTTTGCGAGGGAAAGTAGGGAGCTTCTTCTTCACCATGGAGGTGTGTATGTGATTAGGTACCGATTACATTGAATTTTTTTAGCCATTGGGCTGGCGTTTTGTATCATTTCGTATCTATTTGGGAGATGTCGGCGTGGGTGTGGCATTTACTGACTAGTAAGGGTGTGGCATTTACTGACTAGTAAAATATTTATTTCACTCGTTCCGTGGGTGGAACAGGGTGCTATCTTCAGTTCTTTAGCATTTCAAGTGGCGCCTCGTTCCATTAAAGGAAGGACTAGTATTTCGGAATGTTGCAGGGCATTGCGTAGATAAAAAACTCCATGGCGCATATCTTCTTTAAATGATGAAGTATTTATTTATTTATTTATTTATTTATTTATTTATTTATTTATTTATTTATTTATTTATTGAGGTTGTAACGACACCTTCGGCAGCCAGGCTCAATCGTTTCGGAAAGTTTTAGGGGAGGTGGAGTGGAGACCGAGGTACCCGGGTAGAACCGCGAGCAACCGACATACTTCCCAACCTCCTAACTCTGCACATGCATGGTTAGCATTGCTTGAAGACAAGTGCACCGTTGACGTGCTTCACGCTTCAATACACAGCACCACCTTGCCCCATGTGAGCAGTCGGGGTTAAGTGCCTTGCCCAAGAACACAACGCAGTTTCCCCTGGTGAGGCGGGAACAAAGCGTGAACCTTTCGGTTTGAAGTCCGATGTCGTAAGAATTGAGCCACAACGCTCCCAAGTAAAGTATGATGTTCTACACTAGATACAGCAACCTGTGTACAATATCTGTCACAGGATTATGACGGAAACAATTAATGCCTTTTCATTGTTCAACTAAAACAATCAAAATTGTCCGTTATCATCTCGTAAGCATTGAGGCACAACGCTCCAAAATAAAGTTATTATATACTACACTAGATACAGAAACCTTTATACAATATCAGTCAAAGAAGCTCTAAATCTAATGGTTTCGCACGCCGAAGGCGTGCTGGGACGGTGTGGGGCAAGCCCCTTTCGACCCTTCTTGACTGTTAAATGAAGTTTTGTGCAACATGTCCGGGCGCCTCAAAGGAGGAGAAGGGAGGGTACTCAGCAGGTGCCTCGGATCTTGGTGTTACGGGCTGGATGTATTGTGACGTTCTTGAAGTTTTTTCGTGTTTCACTCGAGCGAGAACCAGTGTGTGTGTGTGTGGGGGGGGGGGGGGGGGGGTCCTCTCGACAAAACTGCTACCTCTCCCCGAGGGTGATGTGACGGTGGTTCGGTCAAGTATGGTCTGCCAATTACAAGGTGATCTAGTCGTGTTGGGCCATCATTGGCAAGTGTAGTCTGTCTCAGGCAATTGCTGGAAGTTGAGCTGGCTTCTGTGTGGACTTCTGTTAACAGGAGTTGGTTGGATCGATATGAAAAAACAACGGCCCCTTTCGGGGACCACCCAGAGGAAGACCCGAACTTCTCTGGTTCGGGGGCAGGCCTGTATGGTAACCTATTTGGTCGGGACCTGAATGCGCACTGCTGGCGTTTACAAAAAAGGGCTATAGGTGGGACGCGGGACAAACGCTCGCCTCCCGGGAGGTGGTTGACCACTTCTAGGGTCTAGGTATGGAGGGAATATGTTCAACGTTCGTAGTGGTTACTAAGATCCATAGCGGTTAGAGTTAATCCATAGCGGTTATTGGGGAGTGGAGGATCACAAATATCTGTGGGTACCTGCTTAAAATAGAAAGAACAGAAGTAGTAGGTTGTATACAGTAAAGTAAATATGTTAATATATATGAGGTCATCTTGATTAAGTAGGTTGAAATTAAGATTATGGGAGGAGAGCAGACTGTGACGCTCATATGCCACACCGAGGGTGTTTCGAGCTTGTTACCTTCGCGGTTGGATTCCTATTTGAGTTTATATGGATCATCTTGATCCAGTGAGTTGAGATCAAGATTAAGGGAGGAGAGCAGACTATGACGCTCATATACCACACCCGGGGGTGTTTCCTGCTCGTTACCTCCGCTGTTTGATTCCTGCTTTTGATTATAGGGGTCATCTTGATTAAGTAAGTTGAGATTTATATTATGAGAGGAGAGCAGTCTATGACGTTCATATGCCACACCCGAGGGTGTTTACTGCTCGTTACCTCTGCTGTTTGATTCCTACTTGAGTTTTTAGGGGTCATCTTGGTTAAGTGAGTTGAAATTTAGATTGGGAGAGGAGAGCAGTCTAAGACTCCTCATATGACACACCCGAGAGTGTTTACTGCTCGTTACCTCCGCGGTTTGATTCCTACCTGAGTACATTGCGGTCATCCTGATTAAGTAAATTGAGAACTTGAGATTTACATTATGAGAGGAGAGCAGTCTATGCCGTTCAGATGCCACACCCTATGGTGTTTTCTGCTCGTTACATCCGCGGTTTTATTCCTCCTCGCTCTTCTTGTGGTTAGGGATCATCTTGATTGAGAATGGACCTCAGAGCCATACTGGCCGTGGGCGGGAGCAGATCTGTCGGGTCAGGCGGGTACGAATCCTCTTGATTCGGGTCCACCCGGCCCGACCGGTCCCGCCCCTCTCGGCCAGGATGACCCAGAATTATGACGGGAACAATTAATGCCTTTTCGTTATTCAATTTAACCAATCAAAATTTTCCGATATCACCTCTGATCTGGACACAGGTCATAAAGATACTTTTCAACTATCTTCACATCAGAGATGCTATCTGTATTATAGCTCCAATGGGAAAGAAATTAATGATTTTACAGGTAATCCATTTAATGTGATTCCTATCAAAACATTTCTTTGTTACTTATTTATCTTGCCTAATATCTTTACAGGCCTTCTGGAAGATAATGCATTATTTTCTAGTAGTTTACTTTCAGTGAATAAACAGTGAGTAAATAATAATTATTATTTCGTACAAGTTAACAATAGCCTTTTATTTATTTATTTATTTATTTATTTATTTATTTATTTATTTATTTATTTATTTATTTATTTATTTATTTATTTATATATTTGGAGAGTTGACAGCTGCTCGTCGTTGCTCGGTGGTTTTCTCCGGGAACTCTGGCTTCCTCCACCCGTAAAACTGTCATGGTCACGATTAGCCATTGTGCATAACGTATGTGACCTTAAACACCAATAAATAAATAAATAAAATAAATATTTATTTATTTATTTATTTTAGTTTTTATTATCAATATTTCTATCATTTGTGGGATTTTTGGGCAACTAAAATCCTTAAAAGAGACGGATATTACTAAATTAAAATATGGTAGTTTGAGTGCAACAATGCGCCATCTGCAATGCTTCAGCATTGCAGATTGCGCCTTGTTGCACTCAAATGGCGATATGTGGTTGATTTGTACTCATTTACAATCAAATTCCATTTGGTACTAAAATCTTTCATTTGGCACCGAACAAAAATTTCACTTGGCATCACAATATATTAGACCAGCGTGACCACTGTTGATAAATATTTAAAATTCGTAACATAACGTGTCCAAAAGAAAATCACAACATTCTCAACTAAAAAACGGTTACGAAACGTTTCGTTTAACTCAAATTTACTAATTGCATAACACAAAGGTTCATTCGACCCGTATCCTACCATTTTCTAGGTTGATTACTTTGTTGATATTCGAAAATGTCACGCCCTGGTGATGAATGGCAAAGCTATAACATTCAACTAAAGAGAGGAATATTCCAAAATGCAACCAGAGAGGGCTTTTCATCTTGTGCATATTTACAATGTATGAGACACAGGATAAGAATGGTGGAAAGGTTTGCTTGTATATTTTTACCCAGACTGTAGCTTGATCTACGAAGTGGCATCAGTGATACGTAATCCCGTTGTACTCAAGAATATTTTCGATGGAGATCTTTGTAAATTAACTTACCCTTTTTGATTTTTTGTGGGTCTTCCTTTGTAAGACCGGTGTCAACCAACATAACTTACCTTCATGATCAATATTTCAGCGCAAAGACTTCCTGACTGAACCGACAGGGCCAATGAATGAAACCTTTCTCTTGTTCTCATATCTTCCAAATCAAATCTTTTTTTTTTTGCAGTATAAATCAAATACAACTTTTACAAATTCTAGCATAAAAGCAGTATTCTGCAAGGAGATGACACAGCCGAAAAGGCTGTCTTCTTGCCATTCCCTAAAAAGGCGAAATTAAAAATCAAGACAACAGAAATATCTTTCACGACATTATCATAAAGTAGAATTGATTAGTAGGACTCTCATAAAATATGCATGGGATAAAAAAGTACAGCCGCCGTGGACTGGTCGCTTTCCACGGGTGGGTAATATTTCTACCGACACACGATAATAATAGATTCTGAACACTAATTATAGGATTAATCAGCAAAAATTTAATTAATGAAGCATCGGGTACAACCCGGTGCTTCATCAATTAAGATTTTTGCTGCTAATGATTTTTATTACCTGGTAAACGCATGCGTGAACATCGCTGCCCAAGCGTGGATTACGACCAGTCCACGGCAACTGTACTATAAGGTTCTTCAGATGCTCTTCACTCTACAAGAAATCTAAAGGAAACCAGTTCCTTCGAGGCATACCTACTCCAGAACCGGATCCGAAAGAAGAGGTTCACGAACCCCGTACCGATTCGTGAGAAGATAGGGGATCTTTTCTGTCACATGGGCTCACAATTGACGCGTTTTTGTTTTTGCGTGAAAGGAAATCAACGGCCGATTAGCCCACAATATAATGTCGGTGCCTCCCCTTGGATTATAGTTTGATCGAAACTCCATTCCGCGAGTGTTTACTCGTAATCCATTCACCACGCTCTGTGCACTACACCACTTCCACTCAACTTAATAATTTGTTCTGTGTCAACCGCCATAGATGCAAACGGTATTCATCAATCTTGAAACGGTTTTTGGGCAAAGTGAACTCCTTCTGATGAATTATTGTGCCCCGACCTCCGGAGGATTCGGTGGTCTGTAGTGGAGCCCTCCGCCCATCCGTCCATCCGCGTGCCACCCGATCAGCCATCTATCCGTAGAAACATTTCGTCTTGTAACTTGGGTGCGGATAATTGAATCAGACCGTCCTTTGGTACGTTTTTTGACCAGCGTGGGGGAAAGGCTCGCCATATCGGATGAATTCTGTCTGCAATTTCTTGCCAGAGTTATAGCATTGAAAATGTTTTCGTACAAACATTTCGTCTTGTAGGTCGGGTGTGGATGGTCGAATTTGCTTGTTCTGTGGTATGCTGATAAGCACGTTTGTGGAAAAGGATCTTCACGTAGCGCGGATTCTGTCTAGAGTTGTGGTCTCTTGTTGGACATCCAAACTGCGTCCATACAAACATTTCACCTTGTAGGTCTGGTGTGGATGTTCGAATTTGGTGGTCATTTTAGTTTTAGTAGACCAGCATGGGGGGAAATGGATCTCCATGTAGGACGGATTCTGTCGTAATTTTTAGCCAGAGTTGTGGTCCCTTGTCGGATTTAGAAAAAAACGTGTCCGTACAAACATTTCGCCTTGTAGCTCGGTGTAGATAATCGAATTTGGTTGTCATTTCGTGTGCCAATAGACCAAATGCTGGAATGGATCCCTCGTAGGAACCCCGGTAAGTGAAGCAGTGCTTGTTTACTGCGGTACACAACCTCTGTTTTACTGGTAAAATAGGACCCAGTCACCAATGCTTGCGGTGGAAGTCCTATAAAATTGACAACATGGGTATAAACGATTCACTAAATTTGACTTTATCTCCATTAAATAAACAAATAAATGGAACGGATTTCAACGTTGGACGGATGTTGTCGACAATGTCTTTACAGGGTGTTCTGTCCTTGTTGGATTTGGGCAGTGTGTTCATACAAACATTTCGCCTTGTTGCTCGGGTGTGGACAATCGAATTTGGTTGTCCTTTGATTAGGGCCCGGCGAACGTTCGAGATTCGATTCGGTTACAAATCTTTCCATCGATTCGATTTCACTCTAAACCACATTGATTAATCGAAAAATCGATTCCCGACGAGTTATGTATTTCATACATTTCTTTACTGTCCACTTTCTGAAGATTTTTTTGGTAAAGTGAACCATTCTCATGAATTATTGTGCCACCCGACCAGCCACCTATGCGTAGAAACATTTCTGAGGAACGGAATTGACTGTATCCAATCTAACTAGATCAAACAAAGTTTAGTCAGAAAATTCTAAAAAATGTTTTTAAACCGAAAGCGGGGACCACCTTAAGTACAGCTAGTTTACGTACGATATGTGGCTTTCTCTTCGACTACCTTGGTAATACCTGATTAATTTTCGTTTGAATATAGTCCGGTTGCTAGGATAACTGCGAGATAAGTTGTCACCACTGGAGTATTAAGAACAGAAATGCTAGTGATCCATTCAAAGCCCTCACGTAGAGGATGCTGCGAGTTTGAGTTACCCTGAAAGTTCGAAAAAAACAAACAAAATAAAATTGCTTTTTGATCATACCCTTACATGGCTTTCTACTTGGACACGCCAGCAGTGCACGACATCTTGGTGTGTACTCAACGGATTATCTTCCCTATAATAACCATTTTGATCGCATTCATCTGACGCAAACAATGAAGATTAATATTAAACCCAGAAACACTAAAATTCAAAAACAGTATATCATCCCTCGAGTGGAACAATGTGCCATCTGCAATGCTCAGCATTGCAGATGGCACATTGTTCCTCTCAAGGGACGAATTATATAACTATGATGAGATCAAAATGGGAATTCGCAGAATCAGCGCCTTGTCCCCCGCACACAAAAGCCAACATGTAAAAGATGGAATGCTTGGGCCATCAGATGGATGGCAAAGGATTATTCACGATACTCTGGCATCATCAAAACTGAACCTATTTGACATCCACACACTGGAGCATTGAAGGAAAATATCAAAATTATGTCTTTTCCAAAACGATCGAGGATAAAGTTGCTATTCACATACCGGTCTACCTACACCACCCTTGATATATAAACGAGAAATTGCAGCATTGCCAATTACCACCGGAACGGCCGCTTCATTTTTCATTGGGGCTTAACGATACTATCAGACTCCCAAACGTACTAACACCGCTCAAGCAGGGTTAGCATTAGTGGAAGACAAGTGCACCATCGACGTGCAGTACATCTTAGTGCACAGTGCCATCGTGCGCCGACACGACCGCTTCATACTGGCGCTGACTATTTTGCAATTCATGTCCCTTAACACTGCCATTCTTTGGGACAAGGAAATTTATTTCTGCAAGAAATAAAAGGCACCTCTAGAAGTTGTGACGCAATTTCTTATTCATGTAACACGTATACCAGGCGAAGAATTTGTCTGGTTTCTCGGAAACATTTGTCATTTCTTTCAAAGTTTGTCTGCGACAAAAGTAATTTGCAACCGAGCCGACAATACCCAAACCCAGTGGCTGTTACCAGGTGATACGGCGTGTGAATGCCCTTGATTTTAACTGGCAGCTGACAAATAGTTGCTTTAACCCTTTACCTAACATGAAAAGCAGACGACACTTGCAAAAATAATTCTTAAATAACTAATTTTTTTCATTTTTTGTCTCAAAAACATAGGTTATGAACCCTCGTTGGAACGAGCTCGACGAGCTCGTTCCAACGAGGGGTCATAACCTATGTTTTTGAGACAAAAAATGAAAAAATAATGAAAATTAATAGGCGATTTTTGAGAATAGCGCTGGCCGGTTTTGGCCGTTACGTTAGGTAAAGGGTTAACCCTTTACCCAACGCAGACGATATCAAAATTTATTATTTTAAATATCATTTTTTTTAAATATTTCAAACAATTTCAACAAAACCATATCATGTGACCTCTCATTGGAAAGAGCTTGACGAGCTCGTTCCAAAGAGGGGTCACATGATATGGTTTTGTAGAATTTTTTTGAAAAATAGTATTTTTCACCTTCTGAATTTGCATATTACGCGGGCGGATGTTGCCGATTCGTTGGGTAAACGCTCTCAGCGTGAAAGAATCACCGCGAAAGCTTTCCCAGAACTAATCTACCGATTGTGATGTAAATGTAATTGTAAAAGCAATTGTAATAAATTCCGGTCTCCACTTGACTCATTTTTCAGTATTTTTGTTTTACAAATGCATCACGTGGTCTGTGTGCGCCCAAATATTTGAAGTGGAATGTTTGACGCCAACATATTATATTCTGCTCCCCGGATTTACCTCTATTGAATAAATTGTCATCTTATATGAGAACATACTGTTTTCAATAACTGTCAACATTTTATGCAATTAATGCTAAGGTTATAACTTTCGATAAATTCTGAAGTGCTTGAACATCATGTTTCGATCAAAAATTGGCATTTATGGTATGGAAAGAAATACTGATAATATAAATAACCATAACATCCAAGATGTCTTGTCGATATTACATGAAACTATAAAAAGTGTCCAAAAATTGGCATTTAACCCTCTGAACTCGCAAGACCGATTTGTCGGTCCAAGGCGCAATTCCGTCCCATTTTGTCTTATTATAGGAGGTCGATACACGGGGTATTGATAGGGCTACACGATATTCAAAACTGAATACCGGTATCGGTATTCAAAAAAAATACCACGGCATACCGGTATATCGAAAACTGTTCAGATATTTGAACACAAGTACCATTTCGAGACTTGTGGCATCACAGTCGGAACGAATAAGCATGCCTTGATGATGCGTTTCGAAACACCTTTTCCCAACGCAAACGATATCAAAATTTATTATTTTCAAAATTAATTTATCAGATTTTTCCCAAAGATTTCAACAAACTATATCATGTGACCCCCTCATTGGAACGAGCTCAACGAGCTCGTTCCAATGAGGGGTCACATGATATAGTTTTGTTGAAATTTTTGAAAATTATTTTTTCAACTGCTGAATTTGTATATTACGAGGGCACAAGCAGACGATTCCTTGGATAAAGGATAATATTATTCATCCGGGGCTACAGTTAAAAAAAACTCAAGACATCTTGAAAATTAAATTGTGGGTAAGTAAACAATGACGATAAACCGATATTTTTGTAATTACATCGGTATTCAATCGATATTGGTTTGAATACCGGCATATATCGGTTTATCCATCGACCGTGCAGCCCAAGGTATTGACGATAAATTAATAACTGCAGTCTGCAGTCGGGCGGCTCAAAGGGTTAACTGTCCCATTGCTGAAAGCTGTTGTGGGTTTTTCCGTATAGTAATGGTTTCCAAACAGTACTTTTATTGGCGTCTGATCCTATTAGCTACCGTGGGTGGCACAAACGGGATCCGATCAGATCTGTACATCGGAGTAAGGCGGAAAACCGATTTTTTTTAAGTCGATGTCCTCCAAGTACTTTTTGCGTGAGTGAAAACAAACTACAGGTTCCATTTTTTTCATTTTCCACATTTTTAAACAGGGGTCTACTTCTAAACTGAGGGCATGTGTTGAAGGTAATGCCATGTAACTTGGAGATGTGTTTGTAGTATCAGATATATGATATAGTATTAGGATATTTGTTGGAAGACAAAATTTAAAGTTTTTAAACTGAAAATAAGATGGAAATATTTAATTTCTTTTCCGATTTTAGAAAAAGGAGATGATATGTTCCAGAAGTAGGTAGGTGGGGGCAGTGGCTACAGGTCTGCTTTTGATGCTTCTTGTTGGCTGAAAAATGTTGGTTTCGACCTTTTTCATCTAATTTTCGAGGCCGAAGCCTTGTATTTGACAGTGGATTATTTTTCCCACACACAAAATTTGTTCATTTATACTTTTTCAGGTGATGTTGTCTGTGTTTAGTGAATTTATAAAATGTTTTATGCCCGTCATGGGTTAGTTAACTAAGATTGAGAATATTTGCACTCCATCCTGTTCAATTTAATCAAGCAATAGAAAAGTTGTCATTCTAACAAATTTGTGCTTTTATTGTTAACTTGCAGAAAAATTCCTCACCCGAACCTATGCACACACACGCACACACCGCTTAAAAATAGCAAACCCACTATTAACTCGCTTTATCCAAGGAACCCGAAGTTTTGCCTACAGCAGGGTTTTCTCGGGAATCAGAAAAGATGTGCGTTCATTTCCCCAGAAGAAATGTACCCAGGCGTACATTACCTCAGACATGGTGGGCGGACATTTCACCAGCCTATTTTTTTTTTAGAAAAACGGACATATCTCCAGCGTTTTTTTTTTTTTTATTTATTATTAGCTCACCTGAGCGAAGCTCAGTGGGAGCTTTACTGATCACATTCCGTCCGTCGTCCCTCGTCGTCCGGCGTTAACTTTATCGACTTCGCCTCCAAAACCACTAGCCCAATTTTATTCAAATGTTGGATAAATGTTTATTACATAATGCCAATTCAGATTTGTTCAAATGAAGTTGCCACTCCTCCTGGGTGATGCCACGCCCCCAAGGGGGACCAAAATCTTTGAAAATCTTCTTCTCATGAACCAGCAGTAGCAGAGACTTGATATTAGGTGTGCAGCTTCCTTTTGGGGTGTAGACTCAGATGTATTCAAGAGAAGTTCTAGGGGCTATATTTGCCATCGTTATGGGAGGAGCAAGAATTTTTGCCACGCCCAAATTTTCTATTTTCCAAACCGAGAGGCTGATTTGAACCAAATTTGATGTGAGATTTTATTGGGACATAAGTAGTTGATTTTTTCAAAAAAAAATTTTCCCGTCGCCCCGTGGGAACCGCAGGAGCTAAAAATAGAAAAAATTTAAAACGCTCGTATTTCCAAAACTGCACGGCACTGAGAATTTTTATTTAGTGTGAAGCTTCCTTAGGTCCAACAGAATGGAATGGTAAAAAAAAAATGCTATCGGTTTTATCATGGGGTACACTTTTGGGACTGTGAAACAGTGCTGAGTCAGCATTTTCTAACACTGTGGTAATGGGAAAAACATTTAACTCTACTTTTCTCCCAAACCACTGCTCCAAAAGCTTTCAAATTTCACATATAACATCTTTGGAAGATTGTTTCACATGTTTATTGAAATAAGTTTCCTGGGTCCATATTTGGGCTCTTTTTGGGAGCCAAAATGTTCAAATTAGTGCAGTATGAGGAATATTCTTTAAAAATCCTCTTCTTCAGATCTACCAATAAGAATCTTTGGATATTTGGTATGCAGCAGCCTTGGGGGGGGGGGGGGGGGAGATTCAAGTTTGTTCAAGCCAAGTCCCTGGGTTCATATTTAGGCTGAAAATTTGGGGTCCCGTTCCGTACTTAAATTTCAGACCAAAATCCGGAATTTTTTTTCTCGTTTTTTATGCGTTTTGGTCAATTTTTGGTCAATTTTAAGACAATTTTTTTTTTACACTGAAAATTTGGAGGCCGGGTGAGACTTAGAAAATTTCCGAACAAAAATAAAAAAAAAATCTGTTTTTTATACGTTTATCTCAGTTTTGGGATGTAAAAGTGCAGCAACTGAAATTAGAAGGAAAATCCTGTGTATGGAAGTCCTCTAACATCGGCAGCATGGGTATAAATGATTATCTGGATTTGACATTATATCCATGTTCCGCTCACGATTAGCCATTGTGACCTCAAACACCCATAAATAAATAAACAGTTAGGGTAGGACGCTGGACGGCGACCTCCCTTAGTCTTAACTAGGACCCTCTGGTCGTAACCCTCTCCTCCCACCCACCCCTCGAGAAACTTTTACAACATTCAGTGTGCCAAGAGCGAATCTGAGGCATTTATAGCTTGCGTATGTTGCGTCCACTTTTGTAATAATTTGCTCTTTTGTAAGAGGTCCCCACTTTTGTAAGAATTTCTTAGCCCTTTTGTAAGAGGTCTCCACTTTTGTAATAGTTTTTAGCCCTTTTGTAATAATTTCTCCTTCTGACCGAGAAACATGATTTTAATGAGTTTCGAAGTTTTTTTCATAACATTTGATACCTGTCAACAAGGTTGGAGTTGGACATAGAGAATTTTGATCGAACTTGGCCAAAACTAGCGGAAAATTTCGAAGTTTGTTTTTCCGCGTCAATGGCTTGTTTTTCTGTTGTCGCTGGTTTTTCCTACTTCTAGCTGATGTTTGTTCTTTGGTCGCCTCTTCACTTCACTCGTTCACTGCCGTCGCACGGCCACTAACGTATTGTCACTTCCTCGGACGCCTATGATCTTACATGTGACGGAATGTCACTGTACCATTGCCGCCGCACGGCCACTAACGTATTGTCACTTTAATTTATCGCTTTCCCTCTAACAAGTGACGGAATGTCACTCTACCACTGCCGTCGCACGGCCACGAACGTAATGTCACTTTACTGAACGCTTTTCACTTGAGCAGTCGCCACCAATGGGGTTAAACGCTCCCCAGCGTTTATCTAAGAATAATGTCCATACAGGCAAAGCCTACTCCGCCTATGTATGGCTTGCCTTCTACAACAGGTATGCCGTCTTCCTAAACTCCAATAGCTCCCTGAGCTCGTACTTCGTGTTTCTGATTCTATTCTCATATATGGCGACCGACTTGGCCCGTGACTGCCCCTATTCGAAATATGAGCTCTGTGGCTCCCCTAACCTACAACGCGCCAATACTTTCGCACCGATGCGGCATCTCCTCTAGTCGATAGCATGGGGCATCCCCAGCTCTTACGGCCAACGATCCACAGTCTTACAGGCCTTCAGACTGGAATGAATTTTTCGAGAAACCCCCTGATTTTTATTTCTATATCCAGTACATCAATTCTCATTTTAATTGCTTCTCTTGAACTTGGCCGCTTAGATCTATCTTAATTTAATATTGGCTTTTAAGTTCCTTTGAAAGTCTTGCTTTTCGGTATGTCCTGACATTCGTGACAGACCAGGTGCATAATATGGGTGTGTGTCCAGGACGTGAGCGATGTACTGTTTTTCCAACAATTATACATTAACTGGCCATAATTACATAGGTAATGACTGCAGGAGAACACTGGTCTCTCTTACTTCTTTAATCAGTTATCAGATAGCCCATGTGGCGTTCAATAAATGCGCAATAATGGACATTAAATTTCATGCTTAATTAGCAGAGCTAAGTTATTGCTGGTCTGTTTAAGTTTTCGGGGTCCGTCATATACCTATCTTTACGCTTTATATTTAGCCCGAGTGAGAAAGTTTATCGAAAATATATACACTTTTAAACAAGAAATCGCAACTTTAAGCTATCACCTTGACAAAAATGTTCCACTTTTTTAAGAATTTTTTAGCCCTTTTGTAAGAGGTCCCCACTTTTGTAAGAATTTTTTAGCCCTTTTGTAAT